>CM057752.1:3681290-4346290 GCA_030064425.1 Trapa bicornis | reverse complement strand
AGAACACCTTTCAGGAGTATCAATACCGTTACATGAATCGTAAATGCATGAATGTGATGTACCAAAAAGTCTGCGGTTCCTAATGGAATAGGTAACAAAGCAACCTTGCCCCCTACTGCCACTAAATCACCACCACCCCAAGTCAAACTTGTGCTTGCTGTTGCACCTAGAGCCATTGCACCGGGCGCCAAAGCATGGGTGTTTTGTATCCATTGAGCAAAGATAGGTTGTAATTGTATAGCGGTATCAGAAAACATATCTTGAGGGCACCCTAAAGCGCTCATTGTATCATTATGAATATACAAACCAAAACTGTGAAAGCCTAGAAATATACATACCCAGTTGAGATGTGATATGATTGCATCACGATGCCTAAGGACACGATCTAATAGATCGTTGTATCGAGTAGTTGGATCATAATCTCTTACCATAAAAATAGCTGCATGCGCGGCAGCACCAACTATAAGAAATCCACCAATCCACATATGATGTGTGAACAATCACAGTTGGGTACCATAATCAGTAGCTAGATATGGATAAGGGGGCATGGAATACATATGGTGAGCTACAACAATGGTTAAAGAGCCCAACATAGCTAGGTTAAGAGATAATTGAGCATGCCATGACGTTGTTAGGATCTCGTATAGACCTTTATGACCCTGGCATGTAAATGGACCTTTATGAGCCTCTAAAATATCTTTTAGACCATGACCAATACCCCAGTTGGTCTTATACACGTGACCTGCTATCAAGAAAAGAATTGCAATAGCTAAATGATGATGAGCAATATCAGTCAGCCATAGACCCCCAGTTACTGGATCTAATCCTCCACGAAAAGTAAGAAATTCTGCATATTTTGACCAATTCAAGGTAAAAAATGGAGTTGCTCCCTCGGCAAAACTGGGATAAAGTTGAGCTAAAAGATCCCGATTCAAGATAAATTCATGAGGAAGTGGGATCTCTTTAGGATCTACTCCAGCATTTAGAAATTGGTTAATTGGTAAAGATACATGTACTTGATGCCCCGCCCAAGAAAGAGACCCCAGTCCTAGTAGCCCTGCTAAATGGTGATTCAACATGGATTCTACATCTTGGAACCAGGCCAACTTTGGAGCAGCACCAATTGCGGTACAATAGAGTTGTAATTCACTAGTTATTCCAGATGCTCGCCAAATCTGAAAAAACCCGGAGGTTATTTGTATTCCTCGGAACCCCCCGCCCACATCGCCATTCAATATTTCTTGGCCCACTATTGGCCAAACCACCTGAGCGCTAGGTCCAATGTGAGTAGGGTCACTTAGCCATGCTTCATAATTGGAAAAACGAGCATCGTGGAAATACATCCCACTCAACCAAAGAAAAATAATGGAAAGTTGCCCGAAATGGGCACTAAATACTTTTCGGGAGATCTCCTCCAAATCACTGGTATGGCTATCGAAATCGTGAGCATCAGCATCTAGGTTCCAGATCCAAGTGGTAGTCTCAGGACCCTTAGCTATTGTTCTTGAGAAATGACCCGGTTTGGCCCATTCCTCGAAAGAAGTTTTTACGGGATCCCTATCTACCAAAATTTTGACTTCTGGTTCCGGCGAACGAATAATCATTGAGTCCTCCTCTTTCCGGACAACACATACAAAGAAACCCGCCAACAGTCAAGTAATTAGTGAACCTCTGAGAGATGTTTATAATTAGTTTCTTTCTCTTCTATCTCCCGTCTATTTTTTATTTAGTTATTCACTAGAGCAATTATGATCTGGAAGTCGATCCGGGGCAAGTGTTCGGATCTATTATGACATAGTCATGAGGCGCTCAACGGACCTTTTTTTATCTTATAAAAACTTTTACGGGCTTTGATTTGATAGAAAAACCATTTTTTTATGCAACCTAGTCTAGTGTATTTAGTAATATCTTAGTTAGAAGTTCCTAAATGTTGTTACGTCGTCCATTCCATGGAACATATTTATTATTTACTCGATTATTAATTATTACTCTATTCGAAATTCGAAATTACATAGGCAGGTATTGGTCATTCCTAATGCAATATTCCAGTATCTATCTTTTTAGTCATTCCAAAGTTAGTTTTAATAGCAGAACACAAAAAGAAATATATATTCTCAACTATATCTATCTGCGTATCATTTATTATTACTACAAAATACCAGAGGAAATAGAAAAAGATCTTCGAAAGGATATAATGAAATTCTTTGGTATTTTTTTTGAAAAAAAAATAAAATGATCCATTTTATTTTACTGATGGGGCCAACAAACAATTAATTATAAAAAAAAATAAAAAAGAAAGAGTGCTCTTATTCGAAACGTTTCGTGATCTTCAACCAATTTTGCGCTTCAATATAATTACCAGGCGTAAGCACTATAGCTTGTTTCCAATACTCAGCGGCTTGATCGAACCAAGCCTCCACAATTTCAGAATCGCCCTGTTGAATGGCCTGTTCTCCCCGGTCGGAATAGGTGGGTCAATTCCTTCCCTTAGAACCGTACTTGAGAGTTTCCTACCTCATACGGCTCACCATTCAATTCTTGTCTTGTCCCATTTTTTTTTTATTTACCCTATCTAATTGAATGAGATTTCTCATAGGTATATCCCATTTTGCTCGGGTTAACTAAAATAGGTTAATTACATGAGTTTCAAACTTGAATATTGATTACTAATTAGTTTTTTTTTAGCTTTATCTTTTCTCCCACCTTCAAAAAAAATAAAGCATAAGTATTTCCACTCTCGCTAGAATTTTCTGAAAGTTAACTATCTCAATTTCATAGAGAAATATAGAATTTTAGAAAAAGACTTTTCTTCATAATAAAGAAAAAAAGACTTACTATCTTTGGGATCTGATTCTACACCGCTGCTCAATCCCTTAGGGGATCCACTTTATTACATAAGTGGATTCCTAACTTTTATCTTATATTATAATAATAAATATAAGTAAGTAAGCAGTCCTTATTGTATTGGTCCAAAACCTCACCAATTGATCTTTACGGTGCTTTTACTATCAATTAGATCCTTTATCCATAGAATAAAGTATCTAGGCATATCTATTTCTTCATACTTCGACTTCTATGAAGTTCCTTTCTTTGCTACAGCTGATAAAAATCGTTTTTTGAACGATGCATATGTAGAAAGCCTTTTTTTTCTAGTAATTATAAGGGATTCTCTTTTTTCTCATTCCTTTTTTCTTTCTATAGTGGAGATAGTTGCACGTAATGACAGATCACGGCCATATTATTAAAATCTTGTGGTAAGAACGGGTTTCGTTCTAGTGCCCGAAAATAATATTCCAAGGCTTTCGTATGTTCTTCGTTACTTGTGTGGATAAGACCTATGTTATAGAGTATATAGCTTCGATCATAGGGATCAATTTCTAGTCGCATAGCTTCATAATAATTCTGTAAAGCTTCGGCATAATTTCCTTCGGATTGAGCTGACATCCGTTACGGTCGTCGTTCGATTCAAAGAATCTCCGTTCCAGAACCGTACGTGAGATTTTCACCTCATACGGCTCCTCCCTTATGTGCATAATGAGAATAATACATGAAATCAAAAAAGATTGAAATATTCTCCTTATTGACTCAACGGGCTAGTGTTTTTACAAGAAATCTCTAGCCAACCTTCCTGCAAAAGATCTTTTCTTAACATCAAAAGTGTTGATACTAGATAAAAAAAAATGCTAACTTCAACAATTTCTTTGTCCCTCCCGCCCCTTAATTTCCAGGAATTCGTCACTTCAACAGTCTTCGATGGTTATACGGGTATCAAAAATACGAACGAGATGGATGTTTGTTGGCCCAACCATTCTTCTTAGTTCAGATCTCAATAAGGAAAGTGAATAATTTATAACAAAGTGAATAATTTATAACAAAGTTTTTGTGATGTTGATTCCTAGGCGTAGTATTTTTCCCCTATGCTGCCGCCTATTGGTATTAATGGAGTAGGGTTGACCTGCAATACATAACCCATAGGTGTAACCTTTTGCTCAATACTAGAATCAACAATTAAAGCATCTGAGGCTGTATTAATCGGGGATACACAACAGAAGGAATTGTTTTTTTTTTTACAAACTTCACCTTCAAAAAGCGTAGATTTATTTCAAAAACTTTCTTTTTTTTTATTTTATATCCCTAATTCAGTGTCTTTCTTCTAAGACTGGAGGCGATAAATAAAATAGAAAAAATAGAAAGAAAGAATAAGTAAAAATAATAATAATCAAATTGCACCATCTCTGTAATAGGTAAATGCCTCTTTTTCTCCTGAAGTTGTCGGAATTATTCGTAATAAGATATTTGCTACAATTGAAAAGGTCTTGTCAATAAAATTTTCATTTATCCTCGATCTAGGCATAGATAGCAATTCATTCTATAATTTTTTTGAATACCTCTCGTGAGAATGAGAAAATGATCCCACAAAGAGAGGAATTGCACAGTACGAAATAACATAAAAACATACTCATTAAAAAAAAACTCATTAATAAAAAAAAGGATTATCCTTATCCACTAGACTCGAAGGAAAGGTCGTTATTTAATGAAAATTCTTTATCCATAACTATCTAACTAAGAATTGAGTATGAATGACTCGCTATTCACTCAGTTGCTGGGACATAATCATTATGGAGGAGAGATGGCCGAGTGGTTCAAGGCGTAGCATTGGAACGGCTATGTAGGCTTTTGTTTACAGAGGATTCGAATCCCTCTCTTTCCGCACCTTTAAATTTACCAATGTTACTAACCACAATGTATCAAATCAAATAACACATACCCTTAGTCCGGTTCCGTAAAATACTGGAAAGAACGGACAAGGGATCAAATCCCCCTACTGATCAATCTATGATATATGAATGGGAGAAAAAATACTTGTATAGGCCTATTACCCTGTGTCCCCTTTTTCTTAGACGGAAAGGCGGTAAAATTATCCGAGCCCTTCCTTTATTTTAGTTAGGTTTAAGTCTGACGAGAATAATATTCTACGACTAGCAATTCATTTATTTTCAAACCGACCCATTTACTATCTATTATTTGATTGACTAATCCTTTATATTGGAATGGTTGAAGGGTCAAATGTTTTGGCACTTCCTCGGGGGATGAATCAAGATAATTTTGAATCATAGCTTTAGATTTTTTATCATCCCTCACCGTAATAATATCTCGCGGTTTACAGCGATAACTTGGTATATCTACTATATGACCATTAACTAAAATATGTCTATGATTAACTAATTGGCGTCAAGTAATTGTAGTAAAACCTGACCTGTTGACTCTTTGGCTTTTCCGGCGATACGAACGTATTTTAGTAATTGTCGTTCTGTAAGACCATAATGAAAACGCAACTTTTATTTTTCTTCTAAACGAATACGATATTGAGATTTTTTCCTAGAGCGTGATTGGTTTCTCAGATCACTTCGGACCCTAGGCCTTTTACTAGTTAGTCCTGGTAAAGCCCCCAGACGGCGTATTTTTTTGAAACGAGGTCCTCGGTAACGCGACATAAAGACTCCCTTCTTTGTTTTTGAAATTTCATAAACCTAAAATAAAACTGAACTAAATGATAAATTAAGCGAAACCCACGAAAGTATTGTACTCCAAAGAATAAGGAGATGAATTGGATCAATATCCGGATCTTTTTTATTTATATATATAAATATACAAAAAAAGGTCCAGATATTAATTTGTTCGGCAGAAATCTAAGTATTCCAATTTTTATTCCTAATTGGAATAGACATACATAATATAATAGATCACTGACCTTTTAAAAAAGGGAAAAAGTATTTTCAATGTTCTTTCTTCAAAAAGACATTATCAAGCATGTAAAAAATAAAAAACAAAAGCGATGCTCTAACCTCTGAGCTAAGCGGGCTGAAATAGCAGAAATTGTATGTACATGCATATTAGTAAACCTCCGTGATCTTTTCTATGAATATTATCTATTCATAGAAAAGTAGAATTTGAAATAAATTTAATATATTATTAAACATATTTATTATAGAATAATATTTTCGACTCTAACGATTAATATAGTGGATATATAACTTTGATCTATTTATCAATTAGATGAATTAATATCTTAATTAGATAGTAAAATTTTTTTCATTTCATTTTTATGAATTCATTCAAATAACATTTATTTGACAGGTTTTTAATATTTTACTTTACTAAACTAAACGAATTCTATTCCTTTTTCACATTTCATTTTATCTATCACTACTATTTTATTACATGACCTTATATTATCCATAACAAAGTCTAAATAGAATATAATATATATATTAGAATTATAATAATTCTAAATAACTAAATAATTAGATAATTGAAATTTTCTTCTATTTCTAAATTAATGAAATAATTAGTTATAATTATAACTATATTAATTAATTGATTAATATGCATTAAATATACAATTGAATATTGATTCAATTTCTATTTTCATTTTTTGAGTTAACTTCTATTTATCTAGTTAGAAGTTATAGAAGGTACACCCTACTCTAAGGAAAGGAAAAAAAGAAATAAAAATGAAAAAAAATGCATTACGGATAAATACAATCCACAGGCTAGACGATAATGACTGAGACATTCTTCTGTTGTGATTCAGAAAGAAAAGGTGAAAACTAAAAAAAAAAAAAAGACTCGACCCTTCGAGTATTCAAAATTGGATGATAAAAATGCGAGTAAGAGAGGCATGTTTTGTGATATATATCCTATCCATCCATATTGAATTGTGAATACAGAAATGATAGAATCATTTTGGATCGGATCAAATGTTGATTTCCGATAAAGATTCAAGAAAATAGGCAAAAAATTCAAACAAAAAGAAAGACTTTTTTCCATAGGTTATATAGAAATCGGTATCTAATTCTAATGAATTCAATGATTTCAGCATAAAAAAGGGGGATATGGCGAAATTGGTAGACGCTACCGACTTAATTGGATTGAGCCTTGGTAGGGAAACCTACTAAGTGACAACTTTCAAATTTAAAGAAACCCTGGAATTAAAAATGGGCAATCCTGAGCCAAATCCTATTTTTTACGAAAACCAACACCAAGTGTTTCGAAAGCGAGAATTAAAAAAGGATAGGTGCAGAGACTCAACGGAAGCTGCTCTAACAAATGGGGTTGGTCGCGTTGCCTTATTAAAAGAATTTCTTCTATCAAACTCTCGAAAGAGAAAGGATGAAAGATAAACTTATATACATAGGTACTAAATACTCTCTTAAATGATTAATTATTTGAGATTAATGACGGGGCGAATCTCTATTTTTTATATGAAAAATGAAAGAATTGTTGTGAATCAATTCTAAAAGAAAGAATCGAATATTGATTGATTAAATCACTTACTCCGCGTTCTGATAAATCTTTTCAAGAACTAATTAATTGGACGAGAATAAAGATAGAGTCTCATTCTACATGTCAATACCGACAACAACGAAATTTATAGTAAGAGGAAAATCCGTCGGCCTTAGAAATCATGAGGGTTCAAATCCCTCTATCCCCGGGACCCTTTTATTCCTTAACTATAAACTATATTATCTTAATTTAATTATCTTATTTTTTTTTATTATCGGTTCAAAGTTCGTTATGTTTCTTATTTATTCTATTCTTTCATAAAGGTATGTAAGCAGATATTCTTTTTTCTATTAACACAGGTCTAGTCTAGTGTTGTATATGATACACGTGCAAAATAACATCTTTTAGTTTTAGCAAGGAATTTCCATTTGAATGATTCACAATCAGTAATATCATTACTTGACTTGTACTAAAATTTGAAAAGTCTTTTTCTTTTTTTTTTTAATCCAAGAAAGACGATGGCCCGGCTAAGACTTTGAATACCTTTTTCGTCCTTTTAATTGACATATAACCAAGTCGTCTAGTAAAATTATGATGATGCTTAAGTAATGGTCGGGATAGCTCAGCTTGTAGAGTAGAGGACTAAAAATCCTCGTGTCACGAGTTCAAATCTGGTTCCTGGTACACGATTCATTTGTATGAGTATCTATTGTACACATTAATTGATATGGATCAATATACATAATAATTAATTTCATATTCATTAATAGTATAAATCATGATACATATTTTATATTGATATGGATCAATATACATAATTAATTAATTCCATATTCATTAATAGTATAAATCATGATACATATTTTATATTGATATGGATCAATATACATAATAATTAATTCCATATTCATTAATAGTATAAATCATGATACATATTTTATAGTTATAGTGGAGTTCAAATTATATATCTGTAAAAATTATATATCCATATATCTTCCATATATCTTCTATATATCTATAGTAGATGGAGAGTAAAAAAAGGTATGTCTATGTAAAATCTAAAAATTAGATTTTATTTTCTCTTCTTTTTCATTTTTTTTACTTATACTCTATCCCCTCTCTTTCAAAAAAGAAATGTTACTTATATGAAATTCATATATATTTGAATATATTTGAAAGGATCAATTAGTTGGTTGAAAAACCCAGCCCAAGGTGTAGTCCCAAGGAGTTAAGGGGTGGGAACAGACAAGATTGATCTTAAATAGAGTACAACTACAATCCGATCCCTTTTCATTTCTTCTTATTTCCTTTTTTCTATTTTATTCATTCTCTCCTACGCGACCCTTCGAGAGCACAGGTAAGTTATGTGCGCGGTACAAAGTTCATAATGCGAAACCCTTTTAATTCATCCTATTGGCTTTGGCTCAACTGTTTAAAAATAAAAAGTAATTAGTATTCCCCAAATTTGAGAATTTCAAGGAATGGTTAATTTTATTATTCTTTTTTAGCACATACATACTATGAATGAGACTCCACTTCCTCTGTTTGATTTAGAAGAGAACAGACAAAATCCTCCTTGAAGATCCGGAGGTATAGAAATGAGGATTGGTTTCTTATCATTCAATGTATTTCATAAAAAATAGGGGCAATATAATCCTACGTAAGGGCCATCCTATCCAACTTTCAGGCATTAAGATACGTTTCAGTCGAGGATGATTAGCATAAGAGATTCCCAGCATATCATAATACTCCCGTTCTTGAAAATCCGCACTTTTCCAAACCCAGAAAACAGATGGAATTCTAGGATTATTTCTAGGAGCAAATACTTTTATACATACTTCTTCTGGTTGATCCACACCATACTCTATTCTCGTAAGATGATACACACTAGCTAACAGTCCACCAGGTGCTACATCATAAGCACTTTGGGAACGTAGATAATTGTAACCATATACATATAAAATGACAGCAATGGAATGCCAATCCTCAGGCTTTATTTGTAAAGTTTCTATTCCTTGGTAATCGAAGCCCAAAGATCTATGAACTAGTCCGTGCTTGACTAGCCAAGCAGACAAACGACCCTGCATCTTTTTTATCTCTCCCACATTTTTTATTTGTATAAGTAGTTTACATTTACATTTACGATAAAATTTCTGAAGATTCATTTGTTCTTTCTTATTCTATACAAAGGAATCCTGCCTAATTCACTAACTAATTCACTAATTCGTGAGAAAATACTGAACTTTTGTATTTGAAAAATGTTTCAGAGGGTATCTCTGAAGTAGATGGTGATTGATAGAGTAATCTTTGATCATAATTTCCAGTATGAGTACTACGCCCAAGATTTAACTTGTGATTAGTAGTAAAACACCGATTATCCTCTTGAGACCTAATTTGATCTTCATAGATTTCTCTAGATATTTTCTTACGAAGTTTTGTTATAGCATCTATAACTGCCTCTGGTTTAGGCGGACAGCCCGGCAAATAGACATCTACAGGAATTAACTTGTCTACTCCCCGAACAGTACTATAAGAATCGGTACTGAACATCCCCCTGTAATTGTACACGCTCCCATAGCAATAACATATTTTGGTTCAGGCATTTGTTCATATAATCTCACTAAGGAAGGAGCCATTTTCATTGTTACTGTACCAGCTGTTAAAATGAGGTCCGCCTGTCTAGGACTCGATCTTGGTACCAGTCCATAACGATTAAAATATATATTATAATAATTTAAAATTTTTTATTTTTAATAAAAAATATATATTAAAAAAATAAGATATATCCGACTCGGGTCCAAATGGACCCGAGGAGCGAATTCGGGTCTAGACGGGTCTTAGATCCAGCAGACCCGAGATCGGATCAGATCTGGATTCGACCAAGTAGACCCGAGCTCGGGTCCATGCTCAGGTTTAGGCTCAGGTCTGCTCGGGTTCGGGTCCATATATTGGACATGCTCGGGTTCGGGTCCATAGATTGGATCCGAGACTAGAGCCTCGGGTCCCGTTAGCTAGTTACTTGTGGGCTCAGGTCTCGCTAGTTGGACCCGAAGGTGGGCCCACAATCGCTTTAAATTTTTTTCACTATTTTAATGAAACTACGTTATTTCAATAAATGTGGGGAAAAATATTAGAAAATTCTAATAAATTATTTTTTTATTAAACTCTAATATATTTTCGTCATATTATATTTTTTTATTTTATTAGAATCTAATAAATTATTTTTTCTTTTTTATATCCTAATATATTTATAAATATCTTATCACCATAATATACTACTTTTTTTCCTTTTTTAGAAACTAATAAATTATTTTTCCTTTATTAAACCCTAATATATTTATAAATATTTGTAATAATACAAAAGTGTCACCTATGTTCAAATTTTTAATATGGTTAATAGATTTATAATTTATTTTTAACTAAAAAATTAAATTTAAATTATATAAATAAACTTTTATATATCAATAAATATAAAAAAAATGTTACCAGAATCAATAGTGTTAATATGGGACCATTATCCATTTCATTATTTGATCATTAAATTATTTTTTTCATTATTTGTACGTTAAAGTTAATGAAAAATTATAAGATAAATTATATCAATAATTTATTAGGTAAATTAAAGCTAACAAACATTTAAAATTTTAAATTTTCAAATAAATATTAAAATATATATTTTATAATGATTTAGAATTTTTTATTTTTAGTAAAAAATATATATTAAAAAAATATGATAGATCCGACTCGGGTCCAAATGGACCCGATGAGTGGATTCGGGTCTAACTTCTAGACCCGAGATAGGATCGGATCTGGATCCGACCAAGTAGACCCGAGCTCGGGTCCACTCGGGCACGAGTCAACTAAAACCCGCCCTGACCCGTGCTATTGACATCCCTAGTCAAGAATATTAGACAGTTGGCATCAAAAAGCATGGTTAATGAATCAAAACTATTGTATACATACATGAGGAATTCGGGAGTATCTAGACGACCGAGAGGGGTAGTCAATGGGTCCCAAGGGCTATCGGATGACCTCGATGCAATAAGGATAGGTCTATCATGTCACTCAGTCATGAATCTCTGATAGCTTCCTGTGCACTGAGACCGAGGCCAAAGAGACAATGAGGTCTCGTCCCACATAGTGGACAAGATGAAGTACTAAGACCGAGGTAGAAGAGGAAAAAAGGTCTTGAGACCGAGGCCGGAGGGAAAATGAGGTCTCGTCCCACCAAGCGAACATGATGAGTGTAAATCCCACCCTTTTTAGCTAAGGAATATTGGGAAGAGAATCGGTCAAACCAAGTGAGAAAATTGAATCAGTTCACAAACCCGATAATTTGGAATGGGCAATTTAGGAATTTACAACTCCCAGGTGATCCAAAGACTTCAAAATACTAGGGAAAATAACCTTAGGATAAATTGAAAGAGGAAAATTAGACCGGTTTGGATGAACCGGGTCCAACAGGATTGAACCGGTTTATGAACCGAGTCAGTTCATGAACCAGAACCGATAGAGATTAGGCTAAACAAAGGAATTCAACTCCATTGTACTCCAAAGAAATTCATAAACCTTGGCAAGGAACCTTAGAACAAAGTGGGAGAGAAAAACTAGACCAATTCGGGTGAACCGGACCCGAACCGGATTGAACCGATTTAAGGACCGAGTCAGTTTATGAACCGGAATCGATAAACAGATGGTAAATCAGGGAATTTATGGACCTTAAGTGACCCAAAGAGTCACAAAAGACATGGAAATGGACTTGTGAAGCAATTGGAAATGAAAACCAAACCGGTTCAAGTGAACCGGATCTGAACCAGTTCGGACCGGTTTGAACCACTATTGAACTGAATCCTAAATTTATTTTTTTAGGTGGCTTAAATAATTCAAATTGGATATTTGAGGCCACCATTAGATAGAGAATAAATTTAGATGAATTTAAAAATTTTTAGATTTAAAAAACTCGATCAAATGGGGGGTGAACCGACCGGTTTAAGCTTTGAACCTAGTTCGGACCGGTCCGGTCCGGTTCGTAACAGTGTTATCTTCTTCATCAGGATGACAGCACTGTTCACTCGCCAGGAAACTGAAGAAACATCGGCGAAGAAGAAATACTTCTGTTCGGGGTATTTTAGGTCCTCAATGTCAACAATAATGGTGCCAAACGGACGGCCAACGAGTCTCCAAGCTTCCTAAATAAAGAGCCCCTCCCCATTTATCCTCTCCACACCTGAAGAATCCATTCTCTCTCAACTGCTTCATTTTCCGACGAAGCTCGAACCAAAGCTCCGACATGGAGTCTTTTCTGAGCCAAACAAGACGAGGTCAGGTTCTTTAGAACCGGGAAAAAGTCAGCTACACATCTATAGTCTCCGTTCACTCCGAGGGTCACTGACGAGACGCCGACGTGATGAAACAGTGAAGCAGCTCTGGCGGACCGAAGCTACCCTGTTTTGGCCAAGAGCCCTTCTCAGGCCAAACCAAGCCTTCCCAACACTTCCCCAGCCCTCCCACGGCCGAATTAGGACTGAAAGGTAAGACAATTCGGCTCCCCTCTATAATTTTCGATCGGTGCTAGAGAGAGAACCTGAAATTCTAACTCAATCTAGCATTAATTGATGCGATTTTTTATTCTAGTATGAACTTCAAGATGAGAGCTATCTGCCCAGATCTAAAGCTCGGGCAATTGTGCCCTCACCGGTGAGAAATCTAAGCTTTGTCTCTCTAGAGTCTATTTTCCAACGAAGCTCCGTTTGAGCTCGTTCCAGCATTAAAATATGTGATTCAAAGTGCCTTAAAATCATATGAACATGTAGGAACTCAATTTCAACAATTAGAGGTGTTTGATCAGTCAATTTGATTAAATCAAATTCGGTAGTGTTGAAGAGTTGAAATTGGGGGGAAATTGGGGATTTTCGAAATTCAAAGGACCAAAATACAATTTTATAAAATTGATGATCAATTGGGCATGAAAATAATGTTGGAGGACCAATTGAAGAATTTTGAAATTTTTGGGGCAAAAACTTACCATTTTTGTAAAGGAACGGCAAAATGGTAATTTTGGAAAAGTTGGAGGACCAAATTGGAAATATGGAAAATTAATCCCCTTCTTGTGACATGGAATAAATTGGGGTCCTATGATAAATTTTAGAATTTTCGGGACTCTTGAGGAAAAACAAGCATTTGGGACTTAAAGTTAAAGAGAAATAACTTTAGGGACCTCATTGCAAATAAATAAAAGTTTGACTTTCTCATTCATATGGAATGAATGAAGGCGGATAGGTCAAAGGATAATGAACCGAGATGTTCATATCGTGTAGGAACACGAAGTACCAAGAATGCCAGCAAGGACAAGCTCACGTGAATACAAAGAACTGGTCTACCGGAATTCACGACAATAACGAGTGAGTGGGTTTACTAACATCATACCCAGTTGGGATGCTGAGCACAACTTAAAGATAAAAACCACTTACCGGTTGAGGGTGGAAATTTTATATGATACCCAGTAGGGGATGATAAGTACCTCAGTATAAAAACCCACTATTTAGTGGTATTTTAATAATCACCACTTAGAGAAAGTGATGTGAAAATTATGTGGAAAAACTACTTACTGGTTGCAAGTAGATCATACCCGGTTGGTATGATGAGACTTCCTCAAAGGAAGTTGAAAACCCGTTCATCGGTTATGAACGGAGATGTCCTTGTACCGGTCGGTATAATGGATAGTAAAAACCTATTTTTGTCGAAAGTGTTCTCCCCTAACAGTGTGCCAATGCTTAAACTATTTGGGAGACCTTCTCGACTGGAGCTCGAATAGCTCTTATAGGCAGGGGGCGTTGGTTTTAGAACTTGGAGGCTAAATTCCTGATTTTGAAAATCTTGTACAGTAGGCCCAAGGCCAGTTGGCACGAGCAGGAGCTCCTAAACGAACATGATATATGTCCCATAAAACTTAATAAGTGAATTGTTTGGCCATAGTACCAAGATAGGACCCACATGCTTAGTCAACTAGGGGCAGTGCGACATGATAGGTCAACGGACTAGTCAAGTCAAACAACTGCGGGTTGAGTTGAGAGTTGGGGCCGTTGGACCAGTGGCACCAAAGATTATATGGAAATATGAGAAAACATTGTTTGTGCATGCACTATGACCATGGGATCATAAAGATGCCCATGGGGGTAGTGATGTGTCCAAAGGACCCTGAACAACCCGGTGAGTATAAGGGCAGATCGTCGTTCCAGGTGTCTATGCAAAATTTGGAGTAGCATCAAGCACATGAGACTAGGACGGGGACAGGATGAGGTCACAGTACTCATACGGACACATAGAAGTGATTTCAGGATTGTGGGTCGGATATCGCGTACATCCACTCATTACCAAGGTAGAAGTGGTCGTACTTCTATTCGAGTGGCAAGAAAAGTCGCTCCGAAGCCACTAGCGGGTTCAGTAGTGATACTGACTTGCGAACGTGTGTAACCTTCATGATGAAGGATGTGTATTGGGTGTCTGGCACACCGCATATAAATGTTTTTCTTAAAGTTAAAAGGAGACCTTTGAAAACCCATTCACTGAGTAGTCGTACTCACCCCCTCCCTTATATCCCTTTTAGGAAATCCCAAAAAGCCTACCCTGAAAGACCATCAACTAAGATGCCTGTAAGACAAGTATGTAAAGTTTAAAATTTCATCCAGTTTTGATTATGCTATTCCAGGAAATGGTGCAGGTTTAAAGGATGCCTTACTCTTTACGGTTTATAATAAGGGGAAACCATTTAATAAACTGAGAGAGTGGCGGGTTGTTCACAGGGATCCGACCAACCTGGTCAAGGCATGACATTGAGGGTTTGAGGGTCTGACTATTTATGCCCACTCAAACTCGGGATAGAGGCAGTCCATCTCTATTTGGGTGGACGGTAAAGATACACCGAACCACAAGTGGAACGGTCAGGGACTGTTTTGTAAATGTGTGATCCCTTTCTATGATAGAAAGGGCGTGTAATTAATTGCTAAGGTACCTCCCAAGCAAGGGGAAGGACTCAAGAAAAGATGAACACATATTACAACAAATTAAAAGCATAAAAAAAATTTTATAGACAAATTATTTTGAAAAATTGCTTCTCAACCCCCACTGACTGAATTGTAGAAACTTACCTCCTTCCATTAAACTTTTTCAAGAGAAACACCTCGTTACAACGAGCTGAGACTAGAGGAAAAAACCAAGGGCACCACCATTAGATAACTTTTATGTTTTGAAAACTTTGTTATAGAAAACAGGTACTCCAACACCTTTACCTTCCTTGGACTATTTGGTAGAAAAAATAGAAGAGTAAGGGGAAGGGTGGCGGGTTGATCATAGAACTCTGACCAAACTGGGTCGAGTCATGATAACTTAAGTGGTATCAGAGCAAGGTTTTCTAAACAAAGTTTCAAAACTAAAAGCCCTATAACACTAACCCACAATAAAGTTTTGTCAACATATATGACCACCCCAAGAGAAACCGAACGAAACCACGTTGTCGCAGCCACCCCGAAACTAGGCAGAAATCCTGCCCCACATGAGAGAATTAGCTTGGGAACTCAAGAGTCTAGGAGGACCCAACCCACGAGATCAAGGGTGTCTCTTGAGCCAAGGATACGTTACAAAGAATTCGTCAAGGTATTCGGGGAACCTTACTTCGCGCTTAGGAACAGGGGTCATTCCGAAGAAATTACGCACCTGAGGATGGTGACACAAGGAGGCCCCAAGAAAGCATCGGGAGAAGCTTTCCAAAGCCTGAGATGGAGAAGAAGCTATAAAGGTCCACGCAAGGAAGTAACTTGCAACAATTGTAGACAAAGGGGATACTACGCACAGAAGTGCCCAATACCACTAAGGAATGTGGTACCCAGTCCCAGAAGTACTACCTCCACAAGCAGAGAAGGACATGAAGAAGGGAAAAGAAAGGAAAAGAGGGTAGAAGAAGCCTCTCTACCACGTAAATACCAAAGGACCCACGTAGGAACCAGTGTTGAGATAACTTGCTATAGGTATGGAGGAATAGGACATAGGTCGAGGAAGTGTCCCACGCCGCAAGAATGGATGGCAATACCTCCCAAGAGGAATATCTTCCCGACTCCCAGAATCCAAAGGGATGGGAGATAGGAGGCTGCCCAAGGAGCCATAACTCAAAGTGAGGATTTCAGACCCACCCCGGAGAGAATTCCTTAAGACTCTAGCATAGAGCTTCCCCGCCTTTCTTTTAACTATCTTCCTTAGAGGGAAAACGTCCCCAACTATATTATATTCGGTTCCCAATAAATAAAATTTTAAGTTTCCATAAATTTATGTAACCCAAATCATAGCGTGTACAATCAAGCTCTCGTGCCTTGAAACAAATAAGAAACTAGAAGGACAAACCTTAGATAAGAAGGGTCGGAGAACTAAGACCCAATGGGTTAATTAAACCTTGGAAAAGAAACATAATACATATTAAAAAACAAAAACCAAAATGGTTCAGGTGAACTTCCTGCCTCTCTCTTCTTTGTCGGAACTTACATTATGGCTTTCCCGAGTATTTGTTCGTTAACTGCTTTGCCTCCACCATTTGTTTGGTCTAAGTTTCTTAGCAGTAGTTTCTCGACTCCTCCTATCCTTAACATCCATCTCACCGACCTTTTTAAGGTGTAGTCCCTTCTACTTCCCGGTCTTCCTTAGGGTGTCATTTGTTCCCTCTGACTATCTTGTTGTAACGACTTGCTTTCTCTTGTCCTGTTGGTCCGAACTTCCTATTTGACATAGTTGCTTTTTCCAAGGTGATTTATTCCTGTAATCCCAATACATCCCATTTGTCAACAAATGTTCGTCTTGTCTTCTCTTATGGATACACTCCTTTCTTTGCTCCTAAATGGTTTGGATTTTCTTCTTAACGGGGGAATTCTCTTCAACTATCCTTTGTTCTGTTTGTGGTTTTATTGAGGTCCTACCTTTACCCCTTTTTCCTTCTTACCACTTTGCTAAGATTTTGAAGAGTTTCCTCTCATTTGTGGTTGCAAATGGAGTCACGTTTCTTAGGATGGTATCCTCTCGAATTTCCTATAGTTGTGGGGTGTTTATTCTTGGAAAATATTGTCCTGACTCCTAGCGATGTGGGACAATTTTTCACTTCGTGTCCTATTCCCCTCTAGGTTAACTTGATTCCTGTCCTTTGTAGGGTTGGGCACTTCTCCATGCAGTGTCCCTATCATTCATGCTTGTAATTACATGAACATAAGTGGTTCCTCTTGGCGTTTTCTTAGAAATTGTTAATTTTAGTGCTCCTTCATCCTTAAGTCTGGATACCGCGAGAGTTTTTTTTTTTTTTGAGTCTTGAAGATCACATCATTTGAGGGACAGGGTTTTTAGGAATTTGGAGTACTTCATTAATAGAGTAGTCAGTATGTTGGGGATTTTGTCCCTATTACTGAAAATGGTCACCAAATAACTAGGGAGCTATGAGATTCTTGATTAGCATCCTCCTATGTAAGGTTATATGCCTCATTTTATGGCTTCACGCTTGGCTTCCTTTATACTTAGAGTTGTGACCTCAATAGGTCCTGTCACCATTCTCTAGGATACTTTCTCATTTGCTCTTTTGAGATTCCTGCCATGCTTTAGGCATTTGGGAAGCTTCTAGGGTTGTATTCCAACGAAGATAAGGTGTTGAGTAGAGCCATTCCTAGTTTTCTTGGTTCCTCTCCTGGGAGCCATCTGAAAATTTTAGGATAAATCCTATTAGTTACAATATTTTATAGTCTTGATTATGTATTCGAGGAAACAGGCTCTGATACCACTCTAATTGTCACGCCCCGACCCGGTTTGGTCGGATCCCCCTAATCAACCCGCCACTCTCCCGATTTACTAAAGGGTTTTCCCTTATATTAAAAATCGTAAAGAGTAAGGCGTTAACCTGCACCTTTTTCCAGGAATATCATAAATCAAAACTGCATAGTAATTTAAATTAGTTGTACCAATCTTGCAGGCGTTTAATTGCGTAAGTCCTTTAAGGTTCGGCTTTCCCGGACTTCCTGAAAGAGGTATAAGGGAGGGGGTGAGTACAACTACTCAGTGAATGGGATTCAAATCTTTTAACTTTTAAGAAAAACATTTATATGGAGTGTGCCAGACTCCTTTGTTTTCAAAAAAATCATTTCATTTAAAAATTCATCTTTTTCCATTATTTCCTAGTTATCGATGTGTCATCACCCAACACACATCCTTCATAATGAAGGTTACACACATTCGCAAGTCAGTATCACTACTGAACCCACTAGTGGCTTCGGAGCGACTTTTCCTGCCACCCGGATAGAAGTACGACCACTTCTACCCTGGGAATGAGTGGATGTACGAAACATCCGACCCACAATCCCGAAATCACTTCTTCGTGTCCGTATGAGGACAGAGACCTCATCCTGTCCCCACCCCGGTCTCATGCGCTTAGTGCTACTCCAGATTTCGCACAGACACCTGGAACGACGAACTGCCCTTATAGCCACCAGGTCGTCCAGTGCCCTTAGGATGCATCACTACCCCTCATGGGCGTCTTGATGATCCCGTACTCATAGTGCATGCACAAACAATGTTTTCTTATATTGCCATGTAATATGTGGTGCCATTAGTCCAACGGCCCTGACTCTCAACTCAACCCGCAGCTGTTTGTCTTGACTAGTCCGTCGACCTGTCATATCGCACTACCGCTAGTTGACTGAGCATGTCGGTCCTATCTTGGTACCATGGCCAAACAATTCACTTATTAAGTTTTATGGCACATATATCATGTTCGTTTACGAGCTCCTGCTCGTGCCAACTGGCCATGGGCCCACTGTACGAGATTTTCAAAATCGGGCATTTCGCCCCCAAGTTCCAAAACCGAGGCCCTTGGCCTATCAGAGCTATTCGAGCTCCCATCGAGAAGGTCTCCCAAATAGTTTAAGCATTGGCACACAGTCAGGGGAGAACACTTCCGACAAAAATAGGTTTTTACTATCCATCATACCGACCGGTATAAGGACATCTCCGTTCATAACCGATGAACGGGTTTTCAACTTCCTTCCAGGAAGTCTCATCATACCAACCGGGTATGATCTACTTACAACCCGTAAGTAGTTTTTCCGCATAACTTTCACATCACTTTCTTTAAGTAGTGATGATTAAAATACCACTAAACAGTGGGTTTTTATATCGAGGTACTTATCATCCCCAACCGGGTATGATGTTAGTAAACCCACTCACAACCGATAAGTGGTTTTTAACTTTATAAGGTGAGCTCATCATCCCAATCAGGTATGATGTTTGTAAACCCACTCACCCGTAAATTCCGTGAATTCCACTAGACCGGTTCTTGGTATTCACGCGAGCTTGTCCTTGTTGGCGTTCCCGGTACTTCGTGTTCCGGTGAAGGCACGGCGGTCCGAGCTTTCGATCTGGGCAGATAGGTCTCATCCTGAGGTTCATCCTTTTGGTCCTAATTCGGTCGTGGAAAGGCTGAGAAAGTGTTGGGAGGGCTTGGTTTGGCCTGAGGAGGGCTTGAAATGGCCGATTTCAGCTTGGCCGAAATAGGGCAGCTTCGGTCCGCCGGAGTTGCTTCACTATTCCATCATGTCGGCGTTTCTCCAACGATACTCGGATTGATTGGAGTTTGCTATCAGATAGCTGTCTTCTCCCTGGTTCTAAAGAGCCCGACCTTTGTTCAAGTCGAAGCTCTCGTTCGAGCTTTACCGGAAAATGGAGCAGTAGAGAGAGCGAGAGAAGTGTTCAGTGTGAGGAGAATCAAATGGGGATGAACTCTTTATATAGTTGTAAAACCCGTGTATTAAATGGGCGAGATTTATTACTGGTATTAATATTGCCATAAATTATTTGTATTAATTCCAATAATTTAATTTAGGTATTAAATTATTGTTATTAATTATATATTAATTTATGATAAGGCGTACATACAAATTTCGGGTTACAAAAAAAAATTCATACTTCCCATGAGGTCACCCATCCTCACATTACTCTCAAGTAAGCACGCTTAACTTTAAAGTTCTTATGGAATCTAATTCACTTGAACCACTATGGTTTTTATTTTCTAATTTGTCTTAAGTTTCTTTTCCAAGGTTTAATGAACCCTTTGGATCACCCGAGAGTTGTAAATTCTCAACTTGCCCATTCCGAAATAATCGGGTTTGTGAACCGGTTCTAAATCCTCACTTGGTTTGACCGGTTCTTTTCCTAGTTTTCCTTAGCTCAAAAGGGCGGGTTTTACAACTAAAATCATACCCGGTTGGGATGATGAGCACAACTTAAAGATAAAAATCACTTACCTATTGTGAGTGAAAATTTTATATCATACCCGGTAGGGGATGATAAGTACCTCAGTATAAAAACCAACTGCTTAGTGGTATTTTAATCATCACCACTTAGAGAAAGTGATGTGAAAATTATGTGAAAAAAACTACTTACCGATTGTAAGTAGATCATACCTGGTTGGTATGATAAAACTTCCTCGAAGGAAGTTGAAAACACGTTCATCAGTTATGAACGGAGATGTCCTTATACCGGTTAGTATAATGGACAGTGAAAACCTATTTTGTCGAAAGTGTTCTCCCCTGACTGTGTGCCAATGCTTAAACTATTTGGGTGACCTTCTCGACAGGAGCTCGAATAGCTCTGATAGCCCAGGGGCCTCGGTTTTGGAACTTGGGGGCTAAATGCCCGATTTTGAAAATCTCGTACAGTGGGCCCAAGGCCAGTTGGCACGAGCAGGAGCTCGTAAACGAACATGATATATGTGCCATAAAACTTAATAAGTGAATTGTTTGGCCATGGTACCAAGATAGCACCGACATGCTCAGTTAACCAGCGGCAGTGCGACATGATAGGTCGACAGACTAGTCAAGACAAACAGCTGCGGGTTGAGTTGAGAGTCGGGGCCGTTCGACTAGTGGCACCACAGATTACATGGTAATATAAGAAAACATTGTTTGTGCATGCACTATGAGTACGGGATCATCAAGATGCCCATGAGGGGTAGTGATGCATCCTAAGGGCACTAGACGACCTGGTGGCTATAAGGGTAGTTCGTCGTTCCAGGCGTCTGTGCGAAATCTAGAGTAGCACCAAGCGCACGAGACAGGGGTGGGGACAGGATGAGGTCTCAGTTCTCATACGGACACGAAGAAGTGATTTCGGATGTCACGTACATCCACTCATTCCCAGGGTAGAAGTGGTTGTACTTCTATCCGGGTGGTAGGAAAAGTCACTCCAAAGCCACTAGCGGGTTCAGTAGTGATACTGACTTGCGAATGTGTGTAACCTTCATAATGAAAGATGTGTGTTGGGTGATAACACACCGGTAACTAAGAAATAATGGAAAAACCCAAATTTTTAAATGAAGGGATTTTTTTGAAAAGAAAGGAGTCTGGCACACTCCATATAAATGTTTTTCTTAAAAGTTAAAAGTAGACCTTTGAAAACCCATTCACTGGGTAGTCGTACTCACCCCCTCCATTATATCCCTTTCAGGAAATCCCGGAAAGCCTACCTTGAAAGACCATCAACTAAGATGCCTGTAAGACAGGTATGTAAAGTTTAAAATTTCATGCAGTTTTAATTATGCTATTCCAAGATGCCTTACTCTTTATGGATTATAATAAGGGGAAACCCTTTAATAAACCGTGAGAGTGGTGGGTTGTTCATGGGGATCCGACCAAACCGGGTCGGGGCGTGACAGCAAGAGAATCCATTTCCATTGTCAAGGATGGACAATTAAGTTTTGACGACAAAACTCCTAAAATGAGGGGAGAGTTGTGAAACTGGACCCTCGGACCAAGTAAATCGGGGAAATAACCGGCTGTTTTTAGAAAAACGAGCCAAAAAAGGAACCAAAAATGACAAAGAAGGGTCAAAATGGGAAATTGGAAAATCATAAGTGACCAAAAATTCATAAAAATCATGAGAAAGAACCGGGAAGGGGGATTGATGAGAGAATCGGACTGGTTCGAGGTGAACCAAATCAGTTCGAGGTGAATCGGACTGAACCGGGATAGACCATAGTGAGCAGGTTCACTAATTCATTTTTCTAGGTGGTTTAAAAATGTTAATTTGGAAAATTGAGGCCACCATTAGAAAGAAAATAAATTTAGATGAATTTAGAAATTTTTAAATTTCTAAAAACTAGTCTAACCGGGTCCAAACCGGCCAAATTTAAAATTTAGATCACCGAACCTAATAGGACAAGACCGGTCGATGGTCAACATCGCCCATTCAGCAGCCACGCAAGCACAAGCAGCCAATGGGAGGCTACCATGTGTCCGATCAATGGACAACGAATGACCTGTCAGCATGCCACGTAAGCATGTCCGGTCAACGGGTCAATAGTTGACGTGGTGGCTAAGTTGGACCTCCACGTCAGAAAAACTAGCCAATCACAGTGTACCACATGGCACGCCTGCCACATAATCGTCTTCAACCTCTAGCCGTTGATAGAGAGATGAGAGAAGAGAGAGATGCCGAAAAAGCTGAAGTCTTCTATGACTCGAAAAACTCTTCAGTCAGGTCGCTGACGGCCGAATCAGAGGCTAAGTCTTACACCAGCAGGTAGCCTAAGCAGTTGTCAAACTCCCTATATAAAGAGCACCCTTCCATCCAATCTCAGCATCCCATAATCGACCGAAAAAGATGAACTGCTCAGTTTTCTGGCGAGTAGCAAACTAGAGCACCGACATTGGGGCTTTTCTCCACCTTTGAAGCTGCATTTGGTACCATTAGAACCAAGAGGAAGTCCTATACATAGTTACACCCTCCATCATGCCCAAGAGCCAAATTAGAAGAACGAGGAAGCTCAAACAGTAACACTACTCCTCGGCTCTCAGTAGCCCGAGCTGCTCGAGCTCAACTCGAGCCGTCCCCAGGCCAATTTCGGTCAAACCAAGCCCCCCAAACACCACCTAGAGATGCCTCGACCCTCCCTAAAGCTAGAACGGTAAGCCCCTCCACAACCCCTTTGCCAGAAAACACTGTTCACGGTGCATTTCTGTAAGAACTGAAACTAAGAAATTCACACTACTCTAGCCACCAATTGAGGCGCAGTTTGATCCGAGGATCCCCGGGAGGAGAGCAATTCAGAGAAAGTAAGAGCATCGGTCGTCGGACCTTCACCGATAAGATATCAAAGCTTTCTCTCTGTAGATTGAATTTTCCGGTGAAGCTCCGTTTGAGCCCATTTCTTAGCCAAATCGAGCTATTCAAAGCTCAAAATGACGAGAGAGACATAGGGAAGATGATTTAGATCATCAATTGAGATAATTAATCATGTTTTGGGGGTCAATTGAACAAAATTGTGATTCGGGGACCAAATTACAATTTTTTGAGAAATTGGCAATTTTGGGATTTTTGGAAAATTGTGGACCGAATTGCAATTTAAGAAAAATTGGGGCATTTTCATGAAATAAACTTCCAATTAGGGCCCAATTGAGCAATTGGATGAAATGGAGGACTAATTGGCAATTTTTGAAAGTTCAAGGACCAATTGGTAATTTTTGAGAAGTTAAGGACCAATTGACAATTTTGGAAAATTTGAGGACCAATTGGTAATTTTGGAAAAACTAAGGACACATGAGGAAAATTGGAACTCCTAGTGACTTATCTGAGATTAATGAAGATCAGGGACTAAAATGTAAAATTATAAACTTTAAGGGACCTAACTGCAATTAAGGTATATTATAAGGACCTATGCGCAAATACCGAAAAGTATAAGGTCCCTTATGTTAATCATCTTGATATGGATGCTCGAACCATGTAGGCACGAGTCATATGAGTACGCGTGCCAAGGAGCACATTGAAGATTGGAAATCCAACTGGGGCGAATCCGTCATAGTACCGGGTGAGTGGGATTTTCAGTATCATACCCGGTTAAGGGTGATCAGAATCGTTTTTATGTTTGAAAATCATTTTTCCAGGAATGGTCTCCCCTTACTGCATGAAAATGCTTAAATATTTTGGGAGACGTTCCTTGTAAACCCCGCTCTTGAGTTAAGGAAAAACTAGGGAAAAAACCGGTTATACTAAGTGAGAAAACCGAACCGGTTCACAAACCCGTTACTGAGGGTTCATAAACCTCAAGTGACCCAAACAAGTTCATAAACCTTGGAAAAGAACTTTAGGACAAATTGAGAGAGAAAAACCAGGCCGGTTTGGGTGAATCAGATTCAAACTGGATTGAATCGGTTTAAGAACCGAGTTGGTTTATGAACCGGAACCGATAGAGAAAGGGGAAACCAGGAAATTTATGGACCCTAAGTGACCTAATGAGTCATAAAAGACATGAAAAAGGACTTTAGGGTGAATTGGAGATGAAAACCAAACTGGTTCAAGTGAACCAAATTCGAACTCAATTGAACCGGTTTGGACTAGTTTGAACCACTATTGAACCGGATGCTAAATTCATTTTTCTAGGTGGCTTAAAAAATTCAAATTTGAGATTTGAGACACCATTGGATAGAAAATGAATTTAGATGAATTTAGAAATTTTTATATTTGAAAATTTTGGTCGAATCGGGGGTGAACTGGCCGGTTTAAGCTTTGAACCCGGTTCGGACCGGTACAGTCTGACTCGAAACAGTGTCGTCTTCTTCCTTGAGATGACAGCACTATTCACTCGCTGGAGAATCGAAGCAGTGCCACGAAGAGGAAATATTTCCGTTTATTATATTTCATGCCATCAATGTCTATCATAAAGTTGCCAAATGGATGGCCGACGAGTCCCCGAGCTCCCTACATAAAGAGCCCCTCTCCATTCATCCTCTCCACACCTAAAAAGCTCACTCTCTCTCAACTGCTTAGTTTTCCGATGAAGCTCGAACTAGAGCTCTGATATAGGGTCACTTCTAAACCAAAGAGGGCGAGGTCGAGTTCCTTGGAACTAAAGAGAAGTCAGCTACACGGTGGTGACATCCATTCGCTTCGAGAGTCGTCGGAGAGGCATCGGCGTGATCGAACAGTGAAGCAGCTCCGGTAGTCCGAAGCTGCCCTATTTTGTCCGAGCTAAAATTTGCCAATTTGAGCCCTCCTCAGACCAAACCAATCTCTCCTGACATCTCCTCATCCCTCCCACGGTCAAATTAGGATTTAAAGGTAAGCCAATTCGGCTACCCTTTGCAATTTCTGACCGATGTTAGAGAGAGAGCCGGTAGAATTTCAATGACAGAATTCTAACTCAATTTGGCATCAATTGATGCCATTCTTGATCCTAGGAGAAACCTCAGGAGGAGAGCTACCTGCCCCGATAGAAAGCTCAGACCGTCGCGCTTTCACCGGTGAGCAATTGAAGTTTTCTCTCTCTATAGTCTATTTTCCGGCGAAGCTCCGTTTGAGCTCATACCGTTGTTAAAACTTACAATTCAAAGTGCTATGTAATCGAATAAACATGTAGAAACTCAATTTTAACTTCAATTTTAACAATTAGTTGGTCAATTTGATGAAATCAAATTCGTTTGTGTTATGAAGTTGAAATTGGGGGAAAAGTTCGGGAAATTGGGGATTTTTGAAAAATTCAGACCAAAATGCAATTTTATAAAATTGAGGGTCAATTGGGCATGATAAGAATGTAAGAGGGCCAATTGAGTAATTTTAGAATTTTTAGGGTAAAACTTACCATTTTTGTGAAGGAAGGGCAAAAATGGTAATTTTGGAAAATTTTGGGGGCCAAATTGGGAATTTGGGAAAATTGAACCCTTTTTTATGAAATTGAGTAAATTGTGATCCCAAGAGAAATTTTAAAAGTTTCGGGACTCAATTTTTGGAAAAACAGTAATTGGAGTCTAAAGTAAAAGAAAAAAGTAACTTTAGGGACCAATTTGCAAATATTGGAAAAGTTGTAAATCAAGTTAGATGATAATGAACAACGATGTTCATTTCATGTAGGAACACGAGACATCAGGAACGCAAGCTGAGGTTAAGCTCGCAAGGGACAAAAACCGTCTAAGTGGAAATTCACTACACAAACGGGTGAGTGGGATTTATATATCATACCCGGTTGGGATGATAAGTACCTCGGAAATGAAAACCCACTACTTAGTGGTATTTTAAACATCATAACTTAGAGTAGTGATGTGAAAATGACACCGAAAAACTACTTACTGATTGTAAGTAGATCATACCCGATTGGTATGATAAAACTTACTCGGAGGAAGTAAAAAACCCGTTCATCGGTTATGAGCGGAGATATCCTCATACTCGATTGGTATGATGGATAGTTGAAAATATAATTTTGTCGGAAGTGCTCTCCCTTGACTATGTGCCACTACTTAAACAATTTGGGAGACCTTCTCGATGGGAGCTCGAATAGCTCTAATAGGCTGGAGGCCTCGGTTTTGGAACTTGGGGGCTAATATGCCCAGTTTTGAAAATCTCGAACAATGTGTCATAGACTAGTTGGCACGAGCAGGAGCTCATAAACAAACATGAGATATATGTCATAAAACTTTAAATGAATGAATTGTTTGGTCATGATATCAAGTTAGGACCAATATACTCAATCAACTAGCGGTAGTGCGACATGACAGGTCTCAGGACTAGTCAAGACAAATAGCTGCAGGTTGAGTTAAGGGTTGGGGCTGTTGGGCTAGTGGCACCACAAATTATATGGTATGATGTGAAAATACTGATTGTGCATGCACTGTGTTTATGGGACCTTCAAGACGCCCGAGAGGGGTAGTGATGTGTCCTAGGGCCCTAGACGACCTGGTCGATATAAGGGAAGTTCGTCGGACTAGGTGACCTTGTGAAGCTTAGAGTAGCTTCAAGCGCACGAGACCAGGGTGGGGACGGGATGAGGTCTCTGTCCTCATATGGACACGGAGAATTGATTTTGGGATTGAGGGTCAGATGTCACGTACATCCACACATTCTCAGGGTAGAAGTGGACGTACTTTTATCTAGGTGGCCAGTAAAGTCGCTCTGACGCCACAAGTAGGTTCAGTGGACATATTGGCCTACGATTGTGTGATTAACCTTCATGATGAGGGGTGTTCTTTGAAAGCCGAGATTTTTAAAGTAGAGAAAATTTAAAGGAAATTAAGGAGTTTGGCACACTCCAAACTTGAAAACAAAATTTTTACTCCATTTTTTTAAAACACCCATTGAGTTGTAGAAACTCACCTCTATTTTCTATTCCTTTTCAAAAAAAAGAGAAAATGACTAGGAATAACACCAAGCCTTACCCTCTATTAGGTATGCTTAATTTCTCTTAATCTTCCATTTTATTTGATATATGTCTTTCCAGGGAACATGATCAAAAATACGCCTGGCTCATTTCGAGTAAAAGAAGGGGGAAACTCCTCTTCAACAGGGAAAGCGGTGGATTGTTCACGAGGATCCAACCAAACCGGGTTGGGGCGTGACATTCCTAATGGGAGCAGGAATCACTCTGATAGGCTCGAAGCCTCAAATTTGAAAATGATAGGGTCGAAGGCTTAGTTTTGGAAAACTCGTGAAGTGGGCCCAAGACCAGTATGCACGAGTTGGACCCGTAGACAAAAGTGAATTATAAGAACCATGAAAACTCTCTAAAAAATTAAAATTTTTTTGTGATTGGCCATGGGGCCAAGACAGGACTGACAATGCTCGATGGGCTAGTGGTAGTGCACCTAGGCTAGATCGACGGGTCGGTCCAAGCAAATAGTTGCAGGTCAGGTCGAGTGTCGGGACCATTGGACCGTTGGCACCAAATAGCATGGTTAATGAATCAAAAATGTTGTATGCATGCATGAGGAATTTCGGAGCATCTAAATTCCTAAGTGGGGTAGTCGATGGACTCCAAGGGCTGCTGGATGACCTAGATGCAATAAGGGCAAGTTTGTCATGTTAGTCAGTCATGAAGCTCTGATAGCTTCATGTGCACTAAGACTAAGATCGAAGGAGAAATGAGGTCTCATCCCACACAGTAGACATAATGAATGCTGAGACCAAGGCCGAATGGGAAAAGAGGTCTCGAGACTGAGGCCAGAGGGGAAATGAGGTCTCGTCCTACCAAGTGGACATGATGAGGGTTTAAGAGTCGGACTATTGATGTTCCCTCAAACTTAGGGTAGAGGCAATGCACATCTATTCGGGTGGATGGTAAAGACGCACCGAACCACAAGTGGAACGGTCGAACTATTCTACGAATGTGTGATCCATTTCTATGATAGAAAGTGCATGTGATTAATTGCTAAGGCACCTCCCAAGCAAGGGGAAGGACTTAAGAAAAGATGAACTCATATTACAATAAATTAAAAGTATAAAACTTTTTGATAGACTGATTGTTTTGAAAACTCACTTCCCAACCCCCACTAACTAAGTTGTAGAAACTCACCCCCCCCCTCCCATTAAACTTTTTCAGGAGAAACACCTCGCTACAACAACCCATGTCACACCCCAACCCGGTTTGGTTGGATCCCCATGATCAACCCACCACTCTCCTGATTTACAAAAGGGTTCCCCTCATATTATAAACCGTAAAAAGTAAGGCATTCTTTAGACCTACACCTTTTTCAAGGAATATCATAAATCAAAATTGTATAGTAATTTAATTTAATCATACCTGTCTTGCAAGCTTTTAATTGTGCTTGTCTTTTAAGGTTTGGATTCCCGGGACTTCCTAAAAGGGGTATAAGGGAGGGATGAGTACAACTACTCAGTGAATGGGATTCAAATCTTTTGACTTTTAAGAAAAATATTTATATGGAGTGCGCTAGATTCCTTTCTTTTCAAAAATCCCTTCATTTAAAATTTTGGATTTTTCTATTATTTCTTAGTTACCGGTGTGTCATCACCCAACACACATCCTTCATCATGAAGGTTATACATATTCGCAAGTCAGTATCACTATTGAACTCGCTAGTGGCTTCGGAGCGACTTTTCCTACTACCCGGATAGAAGTACGACCACTTCTACCCTAAGAATGAGTGGATGTACGCGACATCCGACCCACAATCCTGAAATCACTTCTTCGTGTTCGTATGAGGATAGAGACCTCATCCTGTCCCCACCCCGGTCTCATGCACTTGGTGCTACTCTAAATTTCGCACAGACACCTTGAACAACGATCTGCCCTTATACTCACCGGGTCGTCCAAGGCCCTTAGAACACATCACTACCCCTCATGGGCATCTTGATGATCCCGTACTCATGGTGCATGCACAAGCAAAGTTTTCTTAAATTTGCCATATAATATGTGGTGCCATTTATCCCAACGGTCCCAACCTTAAAGTCAACATGTAGCTGTTTGTCTCAACTGGTCCGGAGACCTGTCATGTCGCACTACTACTAGTTGACTGAGTATGTCGGACCTGCCTTGGTACCATGACCAAACAATTCACTTATTAAGTTTTAATGGCACATATATATATTTATATATCAAGTTCTTTTATGAGCTCCTACTCGTGTCCATTGGCCTATGGCCCACTATTCGAGTTTTTTCAAAAACTGGCATTTTAGCCCTCAAGTTCCAAAACCAAGGCCCCCAGCCTATAAGATCTATTTGAGCTCCCATCAAGAAGGTCTCCTAAATAGTTTAAGCATTGGCACACAGTCAGGGGAGAATACTTCCAACAAAAATAGATTTTTACTGTCCATTATACCGACCGGTATAAGGACATCTCCGTTCATAAACGATGAACAGGTTTTCAACTTCCTTCAAGGAAGTCTCATCATACCAACCGGCTATGATCTACTTACAACCCGTAAGTAGTTTTTTCGCGTAACTTTCACATCACTTTCTCTAAGTAGAGATGATTAAAACATGCCACTCAGCAGTGGGTTTTTATACTAAGGTACTTATCATCCCCAACCGGGTATGATACATAATCCCACTCACCCGATAGTGTAGTAAAATTCCACTTAGTCAGGTTCCGTCCTTACCAAGCTAGACCTTAACTAGCATTCCCGATGTCTTGTTCTCCTACACAAAATGAACATAATTGTTAATTATTCTTTGGCCTAACAACCCTCATTCGTTCCAAATGAATGACAAAACTCAACTTTACATATATTTGCAATTAGGTCGCTAAAGTTATTTTTCTTTAACTTTAAGTCCCTATTGTCGGGTTTTTCCTAAATTTGAGTCCCGAAACTTTTAAATTTATCTTAGGACCTCAAATCATTTGATTTCACACAAAGGGGTTTAATTTCCCAAATTTCCAATTTGGTCCTTTAATTTTCCCAACATTACCATTTTGCCCCTTCTTTAGAAAAATGGTAAATTTTACCCCAAAAATTTTTAAATTTCTCAATAGGCCCTCTAATATTCTTATCATGACCAATTGACCCTCAATTTTAGAAAATTACATTTTGGTCCTTCAAATTTTCGAAAATCCCCAAATTTCCCCAATTTTCCCCCCAATTTCAACTCTTCAACACTGTTGAATTTGATTTCATCAAATTGACCAATCCTTTAATTGTTGAAATTGAGTTCCTACATGTTCATACAATTCAAAGGAACTTTGAATCGCAAATTTTAATGCCAGAACGAGCTCAAACGTAGCTTCGCCGGAAAATAGACTGTAGAGAGAGAAAGCTTTGATTTCTCACGGTGAGGGCATGGCGGTCAGAGCTCTCTATCTGAGCAGGTAGCTCTCCTCCAGAGGTTCTTCCTAGGATCAAGAATGACATCAATTGATGTCAAATTGGATTAGAATTTCCTCGTCGAAATTCGGTTGACTCTCTCTCTAACAACAATCTGAAATTGTAAAGGGGAGCCAAATTGGTTTACCTTTCGGTCCTAATTCGGCCATGGAAGGGCTGAAATGGTGTCGAAAGAGCTTGGTTTGGCCTGAGGAAGGCTCGAATTGGCCGATTTCAACTCAGCCGAAATAGGGCAGCTTCGGTCCGCCAGAGCTGCTTCACTGTTTGATCACGCCGGTGCTTCTCCGGTGACTCTCGGGACAAACGGATGCTACCACCGTGTAGCTGACTTCTCCCCGGTTCTAATGAACCCGACCTTGCCTTCTTTGGCTCAGAATTGACCCTATATCAGAGCTCTATTTTGAGCTTCACCAGAAAACTAAGCAACTGAGAGAGAGGGAGCTTTTCAGGTGTGGAAAGGACAAATGGTGAGGGGCTCTTTATATAAGGAGCTTGGGGACTCGTTGGCCATCCGTTTGGCACCATTATGACAGGAATTGATGACCTGAAATTTACCAAACGGAGGTGTTTCTTCTTCACCGGCGTTTCTTTAATTTCCCTGTGATTGAACAGTGTTGTCATCCTGAGGAAGAAGATGACACTGTTCTGAACCAGACCGGATCAGTCCGAACCGGGTTCCAAGCTTAAACCGGTCGATTCACCCCTCATTCGACCGAGTATTTCAAATATAAAAATTTCTAAATTCATCTAAATTCATTCTCTATCCAATGGTGGCCTCAAATCTCCAATTTGAATTATTTAAGCCACTTAGAAAAATAAATTTAGGATTCGATTCATTAGTGGTTCAAATCGGTCCAAATCGGTTCGGATCCAATTCACCTGAACCGGTTTGGTTTTCATTCCCAATTTCTTCACAGGTCTATTTCCATGTCTTTTGTGACTCCTTAGGTCACTTAGGGTCCATAAGTTTCCCAGTTTACTATCTCTTTATCAATTTCAGTTTGATCCGGTTCTGGTCTAGTTCACCTGAACCGATCTAGTTTTTCTCTCCCACTTGGTTCCAAGGTTTATAAATTTCTTTGGGGCACAAGGGAGTTGAATTTCTCTGATTTGCTCATTCTCTATCAGTTCTGGTTCATGAACTAACTTGGTTCATAAACCGGTTCTATCTAGTCCGAACCTGGTTCTCTTGAACTGCTTTGGCCTTTCTTCCTCATATCATCCTAGGGTTCTTTTTACAAGTTTATAATTATTTTTTAGTCACATGGGAGTTATAAAGTTTCGAATTCGCTCGTCCCCAATTAGTTGGGTTTGCAGACCAATTCGGTTTAAAGATTACATTGACCAGTTCTTTCCCAATTTTTCTCATTACTAAAGGACGGGGTTTACAAGCTGAAACTAGAGGAAAAAGCCAAGGGCACTGCCATCGTGTAACTTTTATATTTTGTAAACTTTGTTATGAAAAATAGGTACTCCAACGCCTTTACCTTTCTTATACTATTTGGTAGAAATACTAGATTGGTAGAGGAAGAGTGGCAAGTTGATCAAAGGACTCCAACCAAACCGGGTCAAGATGTGACAGAGTATATGTACCTATATACTCATTCCCCTCCTCTCACCCTTTCAGGTCCAAGATAAAGATGGAAAGTTCCAAGACAAGCTTAGGCCCTCAAGGTATGTTCCCTATCCCCAACTTATAGTAAGTGAATGAACGTAGGTACACCTTTACCTTCCATGTATCATAAAGGTAGAAATAGACGGCCGATGCATGGAAGGGTGACGAGTTGATCGTGGGACCTCGACCAAACCAGGTCGGGGCGTAACAGGAGATCTAGTACTGTGCAATCTTGTCGATGATGGTAGAGGTGGAGTTGAAGGTCGAAATAGTGGTGTTGGAAAGTTGAGAATCTCAACTTTCCAATGGTACCAAGAACGTCGTCGGAGGTGGTGAGAGGGTGAAGATATTCTCTTCGGTAGTCAGGTCGCTGGAGTTGGGAGCAGTCGGTGGTTAGGAAATTATTATAAGAAATTTTCGATAAGGGAGCAACCCTAATTTATATAGTTGTAATCTAAACTTGCATGACTATCTATCAATAACATTTTTCATTAATTAATATCTTGTGGTGTTGTCAATGAATTAATTTCCCCAAATAGTTGAGTCGGTGGATCAACAATGAGTTATCAGGTTAAATAGGGCATCCGGGTCTAAGAGTCCGGCGAGAAAGACACTACGCGCGCATGCGGCCACGCGTGCATGCGCCCAACATCTGAGTTAACTCATTTGACATTGTAGCGAACCGGTTTCTAGTAAATTTCTCATCTAGTTCATCAGCTTTTTGCCTACTTCACTAGTTTTTCCGACCATTTCTTAAGAAAATAAAAATATCTAAAATTTTTATATCCAATTTTTTATTGAATAAACTCAATAACCGCTCAATTTAAATTTATTTCATTAAAAATTTGGGAGTTTTGTGACTCCACCCAACTCGAACACGGTTCAAACTAGTTCTCTTATATTTTTCTCTTAATTTACAACTAAATATCATATAACTCCACTAAAAGTTTCTCATACCCCTTACTCACCACTATTGGCATCTAATTCGATCCCTACTTCTTTCTTATTCAATATTATTTTCCCGGTTGGACTCGGTGCAATTACCAAGTTGGAATTTTTTGTTATTATCTTATTTTGGAATTTTTTGTTATTATCTTATTTGTATGTATTAACTTGGGATAAAATTATATTTTTTTATATCTAATATAATTTATTATCTATTATGTACTTGCCATTTAATAAAACATATGGATGAAGTTATTTGTTGCTTAATACTAAGGCCCAATCCATATGTTTTATGTAATTGTCCATAATTACTGTATATCATTGTTTAGAGAGATTACATGGAAAGTGGTGTGAGTTCCATTAATTATATATATATATATACACATATACATTTTACAATTATGAAATGAAAATGCCTCATTTAGATAGTTCCTCCTCAACATACATTTTCTCCTACGTGATATATTTTATTTAAACATGTTGAAACTTATATGTGTGCTTTAATGCAAGAAGCTCTTTATCATATTGAACTGAATTAAATATACATACTTGTATATTAGGGTCCCATTCAGATGGATACCAAATAAATTTATACCAACTATATTGTATAATATTCTGTTGTACATTTATTTTATTATAATTTATTTTTATCTTATAAAAATTTATATAAATGTACACTAATTCAATGAATGGAGCAGAGTGGTTCAAATATCAAATATCTTTTACGTTTCTAAATTTCTTCTTACTCTTGCATTAATTATGCATTTCTTTTATGGTATTAGAGTATTATTATTTCCAAGAATTGCTCAAATTCAAGATCGTGAGGTATTTTCTTCTCTAGTGCACTACTGCATCTCGATTACCTACAAAATAACAAGAAGACTCAATGAGCTACAGCAACTTCACAGTTTCTCTTTCAGCATCACTACCTACCCTCTCCATCAAACTGGATTGTTCAAACTACTACATGTAGAAGAACAACATGAGTTATATTCTCTAAACTTATAAACTTCTCGGCTATGATGATGGACCCACACCTTCTCCGGCTCCATTTATTTCTCACAAATCTACAAATGGAAACGAGTTGCAACACCCCAATCCTGAATATGAATCATGTGTTATCCATGATCAATTCTGCCTCAATCACCACTGAAGTTAATTTGTAGGTCATTTCAGCAACCACCACTGCTTAAGCATGGCAACAACTTGACACTCTTTTTATGTCACGGGTTCAGGCACAATTGGATATTCTCGACCAACAATTGAGTGATCTCAAAAAACTCGATCACCCCATATCCACTTATCTGTCCTCTTTTAGCTCTCTCACCACTAGTCTTGCCCGGATTGAACAACTCAAAACACCTAAGGAAATCAAGAATCGCATACTAGCTGGTTTGGGTTATGAGTGGGAATCTCTAACATTGGGGCTATCGGCTACCTTGGACTCCATGAGCATCGATACAGTCAAATCTCTCCTTCTCGCCCAAGAAACTCGCCAGACCTTCTTATACAGCTCGACTACTCTCGGGGCTACTCTATCGAGTCTTTTGGATGGCACCTACAACTCTCATCCTCCTGTTGCAGCCGTCACATCCCCAAGGGTTTGCTTCCAACTCCTCTGCTAGGTCGCCTCTCTTCCTCCAGTGGATTCCGAGAAAGTAGCCATCGTTATCAGAAAATCGCTTATAGGTTCTACGAGCATCGGAGGCGTCCCTCTCATTCTATATGTGTAAAACCTAGCCAAACGATCTCTCCAATATATAGATATGTATACTTGATTCCATAGGTTCAATATTATTGATTCCCCTAATCGTCATGTATTCCATTGAGTTTCTATTTAATACCCTTACTTGACATGGATTCCATTGAGTTTCTATTTAATAGTTTCTTCCAAAATTAGGCCGTATATCACACTCATCGTATAATGAAGTTTATGTTTATAGGTGGAACATTAGCGTGGACCCTCGTATTGCAAAATCATGAAATATTCCTCTCAGCTATATTAAAGTATTATACCAAATTTTTAGTGTTATTTGCAAGAAATTAATTCCAATTTTGTTATGTGGCACAATAAAATAAGTTTGAGAAATTTATATATAATTTAAATGATAATCTATTATCTTATATATTACTTAATAAAATTATAAGTAAAATATATATAACATAACTAATTTGACATAAAATTAAAATATCATACATAAATATATTTATAATTTCCTATAATTATAAATTTTGGTGAGTTACTACTAAAATGTTAAATTTAATTTAAATATTTGTACAAATTTATATTTTATATATACAGATTTTATTTAACTTAAATGAAATATATATTTTATTAAATAAAATTTATATTTAATTAAAATTTGGTATAATCAAATTTAAATAATAAAATAAACTTCTATATTTTCTCTAGTTATAGAATTTTATTAATAAATTATATGATTATCTCTAAATTATATATATTAAAAATAATATAATTCAAATAAAAAATTATATATAATTAATTTAAAATAAAAAATTAAATATATTACTAAGATACATGTTTAATTCTCAAAAATCATATAATTTTTTTAATCAAATTGTATAATTTGTGAATAATATATTTATTTATGGAAGATATTTAATTTATTGTTTTAGATTAAGTATATACAATATTAATTATATAAATTTTCACTTATTAAGTGAAAATTATATATTATTTATATTTTATATATTTATATAATTTAATTTAAAATAATATATATTAAGATATCAAAAATTGATATAGATAAACTATATTATCATTTAAAATAAATTGTATTTTTAACTTGATTAATTGTAATTTAGAGATTAGCATGTTAGGCTTTTACCTTAGAGAGGGAGTTCAATTATAGCCATTTTTTTCCAGATAAATACCGGAAACAATTCTATTTTCTATGATAAATACGGGGGAAAAGTTATGTGTTTTTTCTTCCCACCAGACAGTTCTTGTTTCTTATGTCATCTAGACTAGGTAGCTGATGTCAGAAGAGTTTATATTTAAAACTACGGTTTTTTATGTTTTTTTTCTGATTTGGATTGGGATATTTGCACGGCAGCATGAAGGTGCATTGCAAAGAGGAGGGTAGATAGGTTTGACATAGCGGAGGGAGAGTCTTTGCATGAGACTACCACCTAAGAGGAAAAAGGCTAGCCCTGCTGACTTTATTGTTGTGAGGTTGTTCCTGTTGGTTAGTCTCGTCCGTGTGAGTTCGCTTTATATTTCTGATTTACGAATATGCATGGTTGGCTCGTACAGCCCATTCAAAAGCCCATCATCCTGCTTGTGACCCGAATGCATAGTTGATAGAAGTAACTATTTGTGAAGGATACCACCTTCCTCCTTATGTCAGCTTTTATAAAAAGTTGATAATCCTAACCTACCACATGGCCAGAGTCATTTCCCAGACGATTCTCACAAGGGAACAGGACAAGCGTCTCATGATGGCCGTAGCTGACTTTCTATCTGTATTTGTATTGGCCTCTTAGCTGACCCGAAGTTTGGGTGGTCTCGCATTAGCTTCTATGCGACTCCCATATCTTGTATTTGGATTGACCTCTATGCAACACCTACCCGGAGTTGGTATGGTTATCTATATTAAGACTACAATAGTACTAGTTGTTAGAGGCAGAGCCTCAAATTTTGATCATCCAAATATTTCATGAGCAAAAAGGAGTCAATTGTATCTGAGGCGCATGCCCTAAATCATAATAAAGAATATTTCTGTTACTTACAAACAAAAAAGGAGTTGATGTGGCTCCATGGAACTCCCTGCAATAGACTAATCTGCAAGTTAAAAAATAGAGAAGTTGTGAGATTAAAGTATGGCCGTCCTTTCGTTGAAAGGAACCCAGGTGCAGGTTGACCTACTACAACGGGACACACGGGAAACACAATACTCAATCAATTTTATTTTTTTAATAATTTAATCTTCTAATTTCACTTTCATTTAAGTAATAAAATATTAAACAGACTAAGAAGCAAAAGGAAGAAAGTAAATTTGGCCACTAATATTTATGAGAGAAAACTGATGTGAATACCCTAGGAACTCTTGTGTATGGACTCTCCCATCAAGGGAGATTTTGAAGTATCCCCTAGATAAAAAAAAAAATCGACCATTGATATGAGAAAGAAAACTCAAATTCATAGAAATCCGGTTCAGGCACGAACCTTCTTATGCCTTGGCAGTAAGAGACGGATAGAAGGCGGTCCCAAGAGCAAGCAACTGCCTCTTTCTCCTGCCATCGCGCGGCAGAGCGCATCCGGGCTGCTTTTCCCACTCCCTCCTCGCCACGTCATAGGTGACAAGACGATTCATCTGCCCCGACTTGAGCGACAGCATAAGCAATCCCCTGTTCCCAAGACAGGCCATTCGGACAACCTTACCGTAAAACTCCAAGCAAAGAGAGTTTGGCATTCTGTCAACCTCCTTCCACAAGAGCGTCATCCTCTGCAGCTCCCATATGCAAACACACGTCGCTGCATTCTTTGTGAGCAGGCCTGCCAGGATGATTCTACTATCGCATTCAGCGAGGGTATGGTCAGATAGATGAGGCGGAAGTGGTATTAAGAGTTGCGACCACGACCCAGAGGTCGTGTTGTAAGACACGATTCCGTCAGGGTTCGAGCGCATGAAGTAGAGATCATCGCCAATGCAAACTGCCTGAGACCTACACACAGAAACCATTTCCACTTTTAGTTCATTTGGCTGATCGTGTCACTTGCTAGTTTTAGAGTTACCTGGAGTTGAGAAACAGAGGAAGTCTAATGGCAGGTGGCATGCTTCCAGTTTGTATCCACGAGTTTATTGCTGAGTCGTAAACTCCATATTCCCCATCACAACCCAACCATACAATCTTGTAGGCTCCACTCCTGGAGTTCATGGCCATCCCAACAGCAATTTGGGACTGGAATCGGACTCTCCGAGCAGGGAGCCCTCTGTTGGACCCCGTGAAAGGATTGCAGACAAAGAAGTTCATGTCGACGGTGTCAATGAAGCACAAAAGCGCCCCAGCAGAGGCAATGAACAGCAGAATCATCTGTTGAGGAAATGAGGATATGCAGGGGCGATTGTACCACCTCTTTGAGGAAGGGTCATACAAGGCCCCAGAGTTCGCATATGTAGCAGTGTAGAACCACGGTGACCTTCTTTGGATCTCAGTGCATTGCTGGGTGAAACTCGGGGACTCGAGCAAAGAGTTCCATTTCCGACAGACAGTGCGAACCCGGAAAAATGCATCAATAGGGAGTCTTGCGATGACAGCTTCAAATAGGACTTCTGGGAATTCCTTCCAAATTTCCTCATCTAAAACCTCGCCAATATCAGATTTTGGGTTTCGCTCCCTCCTATATTTCTTGGTAGGTGGTATCTTGCAGAGATCCGAATTCTTGAAATTTGATCTGGACCTTTTAGCTGCCATCACAGAACTATCGTATTCCGAGGAGGTGTCATCAAAATCAGCAAAGCAATGTCTGTCAAAAGGGTAAAAGAAGTTATCTCGAATGGTAAATTATTGCTCTAGTTTTTGCTTAATCGTGTTATGGCAAGACCAGATAATGAAAAAAGAGTAAATGAGAACCTCATCCCACTGTGAAAGCAAAAAAGATGGATTTGATGTCTGCTTGAAATGGAGACACTTCTACCTCAGTTTCCATCAACCCATTATAGAAATTTTTATTTAAGCAACTCAAATGAATTGCGTGGCTCACAATTTCCAACAAAAAAGGATAATTAATTTAGGATGACCAGATCAAACACAATAACAGAAAACTCTGATGGCAGACTGAGAGTAAACATAACAACCATGACATTAGTAAGCAGATCATGAAATAGTAGAAAATAGAAGAAAAACTACCTTCGATCTAACTTCTCATCTAGAACAGAACAAATAAATCAAGCCACGCATCGTAGAACTTGCTTAAGAAAACAAATATGGACACAACAAACGATAATTTTCAAGATTGTTCTTGAAAAAGAGACACTGCCAAGGACAAATTTATCATACTTTTCAAGCAGAAAAGAAACCACAATCTGCAGTGTTATCCAATTACACAGCTACATGAATTTTCATAAAGATAAAACTGGCCAAAATCTTTCCAAGCATTCTTGCAATTTCTTTTATTAAAACACATATTCTGCAAATTATCAAAGAGCAATAAAACAAGCGAATGGCAGCTCATGCTTCTAGAGATCGTTCCTCCAGCAAGTTGTGCATCAATGATCTATTTTAACCAAATAAACAATAAAATACAGACTCTCATACCTGGGGAAAAGGGAAAAAATGTGAAGAAACTGAGAGTTATAAGTGTTCCTTAAAAATCAAGCATCCTCCCAGATCTCATTAGTTTCTAGCTTCACGTGATTACATACGAGGAAGAAATAGGATCACAGAATAGAGAGGATAAAGAAAGAAGTATGTCAGATGACTAGCATAAGGCCAACTCATTTGCAACAGTATAGATGATCCACGTATAAAGAAACTATTGCATCGAGGATATGCCATCAGATTTTTTAAACCACTTAAAATTAACCGACCACAGCATGTATTAAAATCCCATGTTCATCAATAGCAGACGGATGAATTATCAGGACATGTATGAACGGGTTTCCTAAAGAAGATACACAAATAATTGATTAAAAGTCAGTACAAGTAACTGACGCACTGGTCTGGGGATAGAATTGACGAAACCATAAGCTTGGAAGAATCCTTAACAAGGAAAAAGTAAGAGAAAGCAGATGGAGATCAGTTCTTTGATCGCATTGTAGAGGTCGATCAAAAGAACATAAGAAACGATGTCAGAAATAGCGAGTGCGGGAGTAAGAATTAGGATATGATCAAGCAAATGCATCGGGAGAAACTCCTGCGAAGAGACGAACAAACAGAAATCTAACGAGCGTAGAAACCAAGGACAGAAAATAGCAGCGAAAACGACACGGAAATGCTCCAGAGGATGAATGGACTATGGAGGGTGGACCTGTTGCTGAAGCAGTAGTTATTGATGAATTGGCGCACACAGCTGAAAAGTAGTTCCTGCTCAAACCGACCGATGATAATCTGCTTCGGCATGGCAGACTCCAGTTCCATGTCCCTTCCTCAGAACGGATGATGATGAAGCTTCACATCCTCCGGCAGCATTGAGAGGCAGAAGTATATCCTTCTTCCATGAATCCTCTCTCTCTCTCTAGACTCTCCACGGAGAGATTGAAGACTCACTGCGACGGTGTGAACCTCCTTTTATGCCTCTCGGCCTAGGCCCTCAGGCTACCCACTCATTTGTTTCCACGTCACACATATGAAAGGGCGGCTCCTTGGTCAAGATGACCGCACCCCACGGGCATGGACGAAACTTTTGGTTTTTCAAACTGGTACAGAATGTTTTGAAAATGTTTCATATCAGTACAACATTCGCATATATAGAGAGACCGACTAAACTATGCCCAAAATAACATTAGGGCTGGATGCTTTTAATCTTTTTATGTGAAAAAAAACTAGCTTTAACCTTTACTCAGCTTTGGCCCACAAAAGCCTTTACTAAGCTTGACCGAAAAAAAAAACTTTATTCAGCTGCATGATTTTCAAGCACTGGTTATAATGCAGGTGTACTAGGACAAGCTAGTGTACAGCTATCCTAGCTTCAACTGTTGGACCAAAGTAGGCGACCCTTCAATGTAGGAAGCGGTGACGTAATCCACTGAACCCTGAACAGGCACGACTCCAAAATGGCCTTTGGTGCTTGCACAAAATGTGCTTCTTTATCTAATATTTAAAAAATGTATTAAATTCTATCTAATTTATATTTATTTCTCTAGTCTGTAAATTAATATCTTCTTGTTTTTCCCAATTGTCGTGTTCAATTAACCGGTAAGAGGTTCATGTCTAGTACACTACAATTCCTTATCATAGTTGTTGGGTTTTACCACCAAACTATTGGTAGAAGCAAACCACAACCCTAAGTCAGCCAGAAACTTATTAGATGTTCCAAGTTGACCGACTCCAGTGTACGGACTTCCGACTGCATTCTACACAAGCATCCTTTACTTCCAAGGCAGTGCTTGGACCTATGATAGGTCATTCTCACAGGTTATGTCTGTCCACCAATCAATCAATCCACATCATGTTCCTCTGAGGTTACCATTCCATAATAAACCAAAATCATGGAAGAGGTTGGATGATTAAGGGGTTGCTGCATTAAAATATACATTATAGGTCATATATGCTCGTGTTTTAGTGAACACTTTTCAGCTCACGAATTCCATACCCAAAATAGTGGGGTTTGATGAGACAAACAATGTGGCAATCGTGTACAAGATGGACCATCCATAAAACCATTAGAGTTCATGTCCTTTTAAGGCCAATTTATTCATCACTGCATAGTTTCCTAGTTATTCACTTCTTGTATTTCTTACTTATCTCCCTAATTTACACCAAATATATTTTTATAATATAAGTTGCAATAATAATAAGGTTAATAACTAGCTGCAAACTCTTTATTTCCTTAAATGAGTTTGGTACTTTTTTATAGGTTCATCTTGCAAGAAAAGAGTTATATTGGTGATTTTTAATTATTAGTAACCGGATTTTGTGTCCCATCAATTTATTAAGGTATAATAACTTACTAATAATATATATTTCATAAAAAAATCAAGTTTTTTTAAGATTTAATAAATCCTTACACAAAAATATAATAACAGCATATCTAATTGAGCATATTTAGTATATATATACATATGATCAATCACAACTACACATAAGTGATAAGTGAACTCTTTCACATGGTGTGCTCGGTTTCCAACATAATATTATCAAATATATGTAGTTGTGCCATAAAAATTAGTTGAGTTGCATAAAAGTAACAACAATCATGCATCAAGCTCAAGCCTATACCAAGACACGCTAAAGTAGGACCAATTATTTAAAATTTTCAAATGTTATTTATTAATTTAGTTTTGGTACAGGTTTTTCTTTTAATCCAATTATCACTATTTTTTTTACTTTATCTTACATTTAATACAAAATTAATTTTTTCATTAAAATTAAATTTACTAGTATTTATTTTAATTTAAATATGATAGGTGTTATAAAGATGATGACATGAAATTGACGTCTTTATTAATTAAAATTGTATTTTCAAGAAAAAATCTTAATTTGGTCAAAATTCTATAAAAATCTTCAATTTATTTTATAAATTATTTCAATTAAAAGGGATGATATTAATACAAAATTTAAAAATTTATGATATTTAGAGTATCCAAAAAGGCTGTGTCAAAAAAAATAAATAAATTTTGTGTATTGATGAGATGTTTTTTTTAATAAAGACAAGGGAGTGTAAGAAAGCAAGGAGTAAAGGAAAATGGGAGGGTGTGCTAGTAATCATTGCTGAGATATTGGTGGGAGTGTATTTATGGGTCATAATGATGGTAATCATGAAATTCCATCTTTTTAAGTGTTAAAATTTCCTTTTTTTTCTAAAGTTGGTGGATGGTGTTAACTTAGATCCAATGTTACAAGTTTGCATTTGAGTGAAGATATGTTGTACATTGTTGGTCAAAGAAGCCATCATTGGTAGGTTTTCTGCATGATCAAAAAGACTATAAAAAAATGTGAAGAGTGGGATTTGAACCCACACCCTTTCGGATGGTGCCTTAGACCAACTTGGGCATCAAAATTTGTTAAATATAAAATATTTATATCTAATCTAACTTCAATTAAAATTGAATTAAGATTGGACCCACGGAACTCTCCTATCAAATCCTTCAACTTATTCAAGAAGCCCTTCCTCCAACTGGTCATCTAAGTCATCTCCATCTTTGACCATAAGTTCGGCCACGACCACAGGCGAGATCTCGACCAGCGCCAGAAGCTCCCCTTATTGACCCCATGAAAAATTGAAACCACCCGAGGAACCATACCATCAACTTCGACCTTGAGCCTCACATCCACCATGAGTAGTGTTTCAGAAGCAGAATGAGGGACCTTGTGAAGGAGATTTCTGGTGAGACCCAGATTTGAAAAAGAATAGATATATAATAGATACCCATAACATAAATGGTTCCATGTTTTACATATACTTCTATTTGCTATTATAATTCAAAATCCCACATCTACAATAAGTACTTTTTAATTTTTAAAAAGACACTTTTTTTTCTCCCAAAAATTAGATGTGGGCTTTCTTAAATTTTTATATTTGTTTACAATAGTGATAATAATTCTTAGCCACATTAGAAAATTGTTCTTATTTTAGTCCAAAAAGTCTCGCACAACTAATAATTTTGAATCAATTATTTGTTAGCCACAATTTATGCTCTCTTACTTTTGTTTGTAAGGAACACATTATACTATATTTTAATTATAATATTAAGAAATGTGATATGCATGTTTTTAGAATGATTAAAATATTTTTCTATGTATGCTAGAGAATAAATGCACAAGAAATGACATAACCATAACTTCAGCAACCTGCAAGTACATTACCTTTTGAGATACATCCATACATGCACAATATTAATAGAGACATAAGGTACTTTGAAAGAGACTGACAGAGATACAACAACATATACTATACGACCAGACCATGGGATCTTATTCCACTGCTTTTTTAGGGATCATGCAAGGATGTTGTCTCGTCTCACCTACTAATAGCATCGCAGGTTAGGGGTTTCTTCATCTCGAGAGACAGCTTCAGACACTCCGACAGATCAACAGCTTGGACCGGAAGCCACCTGAACCGCTGGAGGAGCCGCGCGAGCCACAGGTGCACCGTGGCGAGACCCATCGCTCTGCCAGGGCAGACCCTCCTGCCCGCCCCGAAGGGTGCGAGCCTCGTGTCGGTGCCCATCACCAGCACATCCTCCTCGAGGAACCTGTCCGGATTGAAGGCCCACGGGTCCTTCCAGACGGACGGGTCGTGGGTTATGGCCCACATGTTGACCATCGCAGTGGTGCCGGCCGGGATGAGGAGCTTGCCGACGTGGACGTCCCGGACGGAGAGGCGGGCCCACGATAGGAGAGGGCCTGGAGGGTGCAGCCTCAGGGCTTCCTTCACGACGTGTTGGAGGTATGGGAGGCTGGCGATGTCAGAGTCTTGGACCGACCTGCCGCCGCCCACGGAGATGTCGATCTCTTGCTGCGCCTTCGCCTGGACGTCCGGGTGAAGGACCACGCGGGCCATTATCCATTCGAGGAGTATTGCCACGGTGTCGGTTCCCCGGAATATCATCTCCTTCACAAACAAAAAGGGTTAACTGTACTATAAGATGTATATATATTCGGAATACTCCAGAAAGTGCGGATACGTGTCTTTACCCACAAAACGGCCACCATGTCCGATTCATTCAGCTGGTCTTCATCGGGCAGAGAGAGCAACGAACTGAGGAAATCGTTTCCATTAATGAAACCTAGCCCCTCACTTCTTGTCCTCTTCCTGTCTTCCACCACCTTTCCGACGAGACGTCTAACCTTCGCAGCCAACTCATGACACCTTCTCTTCACCCCGAAAAAGTCCAGCAGCCTCAGAGGGAAATGATCTTCCCAATTGAATGTAGCTATCAGCTCGTAGCCTTCCTTCACCATATCCTCCATCTCTTCCCGACGATCCAGTAGTTCCAGAGCCATGTCCCCAAACACGCTCTCAAGCATGATACTGAGAGATCCCTTCTGCAGTATTCTTCTCAGCTTGACGAATCCATGGCCCTCGTGTTCCTTCTTCACTTCCTCCATCATCTGGTCAGCGATCCTGGCTCGGAGCCTTCCTAGGCCACCGATCCTTCGAGGGGAGAACATGTGATTTGCTGCGATCCTGCGAAGGTGGCGCCAGTAGACCCCCGAAGGGGCAAATCCAATTGCGCGCTCAAACATCAGGGACCTGGCGGACTCCTTCACAGGGCGGTCCGAGAATGAAGGGCTGCAGAGTATCTCCTTGGCCGTCTCAGGGTCACTGCTGATGATCACAGGCGTTAACCCTAGGCTGAGGGCCATTGCAGGCTTTGCACCCAGCGAAGCTGCGAGGGCAGCCAGCTTGCGGTGAGCGAGCGGTCCCATCGAGGGTATTGAGCCCAGAATGGGCCACCCACAGGGGCCCTTGAGCTTCAAAGGGCCGGAGGTGTTGCGGTGGTTTCTCCATGCGAGACCTCCAGGAACTAACCAGAAGTGGGTTAGTGGAGGGAAGAGGCACAGTAGTACTGAAAGCAGGAGGTGAGATATGATATGCCATGATCCCTTCAGTACAATAACACCAAGAAAGATTAAAAGAAGTATCAGATAGATCAAATTATTTTTTATCATCCTGATAGAAAGCCCTCAGAGGGAATTAATTGTCCAGAGATGGACCTTTGCCAGTGTGAGGGTACCATGGGGGATGACTTCCATATATATATACAACCTATGTCAAAAGTGAACTGAATTAAGTGTGGAATGGCATTGCATATATATATATATATATACACACACATGAAAGTGAACTTTTTTGCTCTAATGGAAAGTGAACTTTTTTGCTCTAATGGAAAGTGAACTTGGTGAATTAGTTTTGGCTGAGCAATAAAGTGCCTGATCTACAGTTAGGTATATAACCATGGTTAGTTTCCCAAAAGCATTGTCTCTCCAATGTCACTGGAGTCTATACTCAATGAAGAAAGAGTAAACAAACAAAAATTAGTGCAGCAATTGTGCCGCAGTCACATGCCATATATGAATGAGAGGTGATCATATTCATATTATTATCTTTTTCTTGTAATTTTCTCTCCCTTGGAAAGACAGACAAAGCAAGGTTAAAAGAAACTGAGAGATATGCTCTCATTAGAAATCAGACTAATTTAGGAAACCTCAAAGCAAAAGCGTACGGACATTTGTTTTTTGTCCAGGTATTTGTTTCTAATGATATAGATTTTTCCAGGAATTTCTACTGCTCATCCCAAGCTTGGCAATTTCCCCCTAGTTCTTCACTTTCACATGCCACACATTAGGCAAAATTCCAAGGTGGGCAATATGAAAAGCAATACCGTACGGCTGTGGATTCACCATCATGAGCACATTTAAGCATGTTCTCAAGTGGACAATTTGGGGATGCCCTTTATGTGGGTTGAAGCTGAACCCATGTTCTCCATCTATGCATGTCACAAAGTCCATTGTGTGAATCATTAGTAACATAACATCACGGGACTATTTGTACTTTTATTCCTTCAGCTTACCTGATTTAATATGTTGACGGCAATAATTTACTGGTTCAGATTGCTGAGCCCTGCTCCACTGTAGGTGGATATACGGCAGGAGAAAACTGAGCCTATATTTGATGGATGGGAGTCTGGAAGTTCTGCACAAGTACATGTAAATTCCTGTCAGTTGATCAAGAAAAGATGTAATTCTACTAAAGCAAATGCATTAGAAGCCAATAATGGACTACTAATGATGGATTCATACTGTTATTATTAATTTGTCTGAACCCAAGAATTGATAGGCCTAATGACAACTCCTGTATATAGGAGCCTTCAAAAGATTAAACCGTCTTATTATAATGCAGTATTGGTTTCCCCAGTGTCTCAAAGATAAGATAGACAGCACTTTCTACTTCTATTCCAGCAATGATCTAAATCCAAGAGCATGGGACACGTATAAAGAACTAAGGAACAAAGAATCTCCAAGTTTTTCTAATTGATGGTGAGAAAATTCACAATTTATGAGGGCATATATACATATTTACATGTATTATGCCCTGGCCCGTATGCTTCTGTCTTCTATCCAGATGAAAGCTTCATGCGCCAAAATAAAGCAAAATCTTTTGGGGTATCTCAACTGTAGGTCACAAACTTAGCTACCACGTGCATTTAGAGGGAAATTTTCTGGACGAACTAAACAAGCTCCCATAATGACAGGCAGTAAAACCACTTACTATCGTTGCCCATTAGATTCCCACCCACAGCCTTCTAAAATTGAATTCAATATGATTCTACATGGGAAAGAATAGAGCTATGGTCCCTTCGAAGGAAAACCTCATTTGCATAGGAAATAACTTTCCTGCAAACAAAAGCATCCATCCAATAGCCTGCAACAAATCTAGTTAATTTCCCCTCTCATTTGGCACAAAGCATCCACTGTTCCTCAAGCTTCTCAGCAGATCCTCCATATAATAGCATATTAAGGAACCAAAGAATCTTGGAATAATTCTTGCTCAAGATAAAGGAGATGTGCGGGAGCCCTACCACCCACAAAAAACTCTCATTTAGAACTTTGACATTTGCTCTCTCAGTGGATCCAGCTTTGCTGAAGTCTGAAAGCATCGCTACAGAACATTCCCACTGATGTTTTTTTTTGTCATTAAGGAACTTCAAAAGCATATATGTGGATTAGCCATACTATGGCCCTGTCAACAAACTTTTAAAACAAATCTAGGATGAGGAAAATGATGAGTCAGCAGGAGTGTTACTTTGAAATGATTAGCTGTATAAATTAATTTAAAATCAAAAGCAGAGGTCCTTTATCGCAGGTACGAAATTAAGTGGATCCTTTTGTCAACTTTTCGTTTTTTAATCCTTCAAATTCCCATGAATGCCTCTGGCTTCGACCCCTCAACATCTCTGCGGATAGAAAAACCTTGAGCGACATTTTGGTCCCAATGGGTTTGTTTCCTTTAATAGCAAAGTAATTCAACATATTTACCAGCTTATCCACCAGTTTATACTGATAAAAGAAGTGGACGGTGGGCCAGGAGCAGCAAATGATACCCTGGTCCCTAGAGAGAGCGCTAGACAAATATATGGTTTTCAGGAAGAAAGAACGGCTTGCTAACCTCTAATCCATGCTAAGTAAATCCTGTAGAAGCCAACTAATATCCCAGTGCTCTGCTTGATACTCCTGTAGATAGGCATCAAATAAGAATGGAACTAAACCCCACAACAAGGAGAAAAAGAAAGAGTTAAAAGAGAAGACGAGTAGTGATACCAGAGATGTTCCACCCTTATAACAACATGATCTTGCTAATTTGCTTGGAAACAGAAAAACTAGAGATCTACAACAATTACTGAGAATGCTTTTATTTAAGCACATGATAGACTGATTAGAAATAAAAAATTGATGAAAGCATTATTCAACAATTCATAGAGCAAAAAAGCTTCCACCACTTGCAAAACAAATGACATGTTGTACATTTCCTAGAAAATGTTTTATTTACACACCATATTGCCTATAGGATTGGATTCCACCAGCAAAATGGTCAATAAAAGATTCTCCTGCCTAATGGGCAATTATTTAGTTGAAGAAACTTTACAAAGCCTCTGTATTGCTAATCATCCATCATACATCCATTACAACAACTACACAATGAATGGTCATGAATTGTGCTAGTTGTCTCAAGTTTAGAGGGCTTGAGGTTGTCTTGTTCTTTTTTTTTCCTTCACTTTAATTGGCCATCATAAAACATATCCATATTTTATCAGTGAACACAAAACTTGATATTTACGGTCTTCCAAAATTAACTCGTTTGCATAAGTTTTTTTTCCTGAAAATATCTTTAATAATGTGGATAAACAACCATATGTTCCAGTTAGATAATGTGCATCCAGTGAAAACCAGAGCACCATATTCTTAAAATTAGAATCTAAACCATCTTAAATGGAAGATTAAGCCATTATACAGGAAATGCACCAATCCCTTTGGAGTTTGAAGAATATGTCATGAAACATATTATTTCTTGTAAGGAATTGGTCTAATTTCAGCATTATTGTACATGAAGTAAACTGTATTCACGTAGTTCAAGCATTAAAGTAAGTGAGAAGCCAAAGAAGATATACATGACAAGACAACAATTTTATGGTATAAGTGAGAAAATATGCAAAACATAGAGATATGTATGTATGTCAGAGACTAGTTGAATGTATTATTCTATGGGGACTTGGTATATAAGAAAGGGCGAGCAAACAATGATAGGAGAGGCTACATGTGACAAGTCATGTACCATAAGTTGAGACGTGAAATCATAAACTACATGCAGCAACAACAGGTAGCAAGATAATCATCCTGAAGCAGGTGCTAAAACAGAGACAGTCCCCAGCACTGGCCTGCAAATGAAGCATTTCAGAAGATGAGATCATAGATTACTTAGCATTGACCTTACTGCTACATAACATTTCACGTGCAATGGTGCCATCCCATTCGTTCCATATAATAGATTTTTTCCATGCAATATCATGATCAGGTTTACCATAGATTTGTAAAATGCCTACTCAAAATCCAAGTGCGCACCACTTACACAATCTGGAAGCCTGGGACTCACGCAACTACCCCTCATACGAACTTCTAACTTCATAAACCCCACTAGAATAATGCTCGTGGGTATTAGCATGCATGGAGGATTGCTTTTACAGAACCTGTGCGGCGGAAGCTCGAGCAATCCCAAGTCATCGTACATGCAGAATAGATAACGCGATCAAAATCTACGAGGAAAATTTATCAACCCCACGCACGCAACTATATCAAGTTACTAGGGGTGGAAAAATGACCCTACCAGTTACCAAAACGGAAATACCAGTCTAATACTTGCGGGAATACTTAATACAGAAACACGAAGAGTAGCACAGGTAAAATAGAAGCAGGATCAAAGTTCAAAAAATCCAGAAAAATGTAGAGGTCACTCATCCAAGCCAGCGTCTCGAATTCTGCCATGCATCATAAAATAAGCGGCAATGTCAAAATGAAATTGGGCTCCAGATTTACGAGATCGGGCGCTTACATGTGGAAATAGTTTTCCTTCGAGTGCGAAGTGAGACCAGGCCATAGGCAAAAGCTTCGACTTTTACCAGCAATGAGATGGTACTTGGAATGAGGTGCTTTCGGCTCTTATTGGGTCAGTCTTTCAACTCTCTCTAAATGGACCGGTCCAGAAGCCCAACTCAGTTCAATCCGTGGGAAACTTAAATTGCAACTTAAACCCTCGAAGTATTGTTTTTCTTTTCATGTTGAAGTTGGGAATCGAGCTCGTGTGGGCCCATAAGTGTACGTGCATCTATAAGCCCGGCCTATACGTTAGTGCTAGGGTTTTTTTAACTCAACCAGCATCAACTCTTTCTGTTGACTCCATTGTTCTACTTCTGCCAGGAAGCCACTCCGCGGACGCAGAGAGCTTCGACCAAGGTGGTTAGCCGTTTCAGTCGCCATGGTAACTGCTAATCTCTCAGACTCCATCATTTACTCCTTTCCTTCAAGTCTTCTACTGCAAATCTCGTCCTTAGAACTGTAGATTCGCTGCCTCACACCGCTTCTAATCTTTCTTCTTTCTTTTTTCTCGTCAGGTGAAGTACTCGAGGGAGCCGGACAATCAGACCAAGTGTAAACTCCGTGGACACGAATTTTTGTAGAACAAGAGTTTTTTATTTATTCTTTGTGATACTGATCTAACTTTTGGCGGTTTTCTTCTCCTCCACCAGCTTGTAAGGCGAGAGGATCAGACCTCAGGGTCCATTTCAAGGTAACCTTAATTTGAATAAAATCGCCCTCGTTTTCTGTTATGTTCTTATTGATAACGAGCTCTGAACTAGTACCAGCTTCGGCCTTATTAGCTAGCATTGTAATATAAAAAAATCGATTGCGTGGATGATTTCATTGTGATTCTCTCCATGATTTCGATGCAAAATGGGTTTATATTCATTTTTCAATAGCTTACAGTTGCTTGAATTCGATGGTTAATTCATTGTTTCCAGCTTGGTTTGTATCTTTTTCAAGTGATAGATGAAGAACGGCTTGCCTTGTTTTCTCTACTATACTAGTTTCTCCTGAACTATAGGAATATCATCCATTACTACTGAATAAATCACTTTATCTAGTAATTACTTGATTTTCAATTAACTATACCTATTGTATTGTTTGTTTCCATGGCTGAGTAGTTGCAGAATAATTCCTTCTTGTTCCTTTGGTTTGCTGTGGTCACTCTTATTTTGTATTGTCACATCGGTTTTAGCACATTCTCGGCCTGCATTTTGTGCTTGTATATATCATGACGGCTATTATCACCTGAAGCATGTTTGAAATAACTGTGAATAGGGCTCTGTATTTTCATTCAATGCTCTTGGTTGAACCATCACTCAATATTACTTTTGATAATATTCCAGAATACTAGGGAGACAGCCTTTTCCATCAGAAGGATGTCCTTGGTGAAGGCAAAGAGATACTTGGAGGATGTCTTGGCCCACAAGCAGGCTATTCCCTTCAGGCGCTTCTGTAGTGGTGTTGGAAGGACTGCACAGGCCAAGAACAGGCACTCCAATGGACAGGGTCGTTGGCCCGTGAAGTCAGCCAAATTCATCCTTGACTTGTTGAAGAACGCAGAGAGCAATGCTGAAGTATGTCTTCGTTAAAGCATATGGCCAACTTGCTCGAGATAAATTCTGTTTTTGTTTTTCTGAATAGAATCCATGTGTACTGTTATATAGGTGAAGGGCTTGGATATCGATGCCCTCTACATCTCCCACATCCAGGTCAATCAAGCACAGAAGCAGAGGCGCCGTACTTACCGTGCCCATGGAAGAATCAACCGTAAGTCGTATATCCCTTAATTGTCTGTCTAAACTATTCCTCCCAATTGCTTAACCAGGATGAAATTGGTGAATTTTGTGATTTCCACAGCATACATGTCTTCCCCCTGCCACATTGAACTTATATTGTCTGAAAAGGAAGAATCCGTCAAGAAGGAGGTGGGTTCCTTCATTTCCACGTCATATAAGCTGAATGTTTTCATTTTTATTGACTATTTATTTATATTTGGAGCTGACAAACTCTGATTTTGCAGCCTGAGACTCAGCTGGCTACCAGCAAAGCTAAGAAGTGATGTTCCTGATTCAGCTTGTTCATTTGGAGATGGTACTCGACAGAATACTTTTCTTCAAGAGATTTTGTTTGATTTCTAATTCATGAGCAGATGCTTCGGACTCCGACTTTGTTCAACTTTAAATATTTGATTTGTTTTATCTTCTTCATTGGAACCATGATATTTTAGCCCCAACTAGACTCATCCCTTACAAGGCATGTCCGAATACGGGTCTCACACTGCCTCTATCCTGATCCCGCCACATAGCAACCCGCCTCATCTTTGGTGGTATCAGGAACAGCCACGGAGGATTGGCATTTGCGGCCTGTACTTAGTAACAGCTTTGTTGTTCTTCCTCTCTTTGTGGGTAGAATGAGAGTTGCATTGGCAACATTTGATCTTACGTGCCAATGGCACCCAAAATACTCTTCATATCAACCATGTATAGCCTAAGTTGACAGTCACCTCCAAATTAATATGCCGATTTTAATTATTTACTTGAACATTGTAATGGTGTGTTACTAAAATTGTTTACTAAGTTGACTGCCACCCAAATATGTTTCCACCTACAAAAAAAGCCTTGCTTCAGTGAGAAGCCAAGTATGAGGTTTTACGTTTTAGCCATGGAAGGCATAGGAAAGTATGAGGTTTTACTTTTTGGCCATGGAAGGCATAGGAAAACAATCACCAGCACTAGGACTATCCATCTTAATACCTTAGCACAAGAAATAACCAAAATAAAACGAGGCATACAAATTGGAATATGGCAAATAACATGTACTAATAGAAAATATGTAAGTGTAACATGAAAGGGGGTTACAAAGTAAAATTGGTTCACCCCTCTATTGGGTCAATATGGACCATACCAACTTGTACAACTTGGGTATCGGGTCACACTTCTATAGCCGTCCAGAACAATTGGTGGTGACAAGTCTCTACTAATTGCTAGGATGGATCTTGAGAAATTATTCTAATATGGGTAATACGACCATATGGAGAGGTTTAGCTTTCTCCTCTCGTCCCACACTGCTTATTTGAAATAGACTCACATGCAAAAGAGGCTATAAAATTCAGCCCACTATAATAATGTTTGCATCTTTGCGCTTGGGGCAATGACGCAGCTAGTGAGGTTCTAACCGAGGCGCGTCTATTGCTGGTTGAAAACTATTTCCAAACCCCCTCTTCGGCCTGGGCTTGACCTTGTTTGCCGTTGAGAATTTCTGGAAGGGTTCCCTCCTTCGGAGTGGTAAAGCCCTGCAATTTTAGTTCAAAACTTTTTGGGCCATTCTCGACTCTTCTTTTGCTCTATTGCCATTATGATAGTTAAAATTTACTTTCTCAAGCCTTTATTTTGATTTATTTTATGTACATAAAAAAAAATATATTATTGAATTAAAGAATTTAAATTAAAAAGAAAAAGAATCTACAGGACAAGGTAGTCTTGATTTATTTTATGTACTTATAAAAAAAATAATATTATTGAATTAAAGAATCTAAATTAAAAAGAAAAAGAATCCACAGACAAGGTAGTATTGAATCACATGCACAAAACCAAGATTCTCTTGGATCAGGCTCAAATATCTTGGATCAGTTCTCTCAAACCAACAAAACCAAGATTCTCTTGGATCAGGCTCAAATATCTTGGATCAGTTCTCTCAAACCAAGAAAAAGATATTGAAGAAAATTCAGTTCTCTCAAACCAAGAAAAAGATATTGAAGAAAATTCTGCAGGCTCAAATATGAAAAAACGTAAAAAGAAAAAACAATCCAAGAGTAAAACAGAAGCAGAGCTTAATTTTTTCCTAAAAAGGTATTTACGTTTTCAATTGATATGGAATGAGTTTTTAAATCAAATAATGATTAATAATATCAAAATATATTGAATTCTGCTTAGATTGATAAATCCAAAAGAAATTGCTATGGCGTCTATTCAAATGGAGAAATGAATTTGGATATTCTAACAATTCAAAAGAATTTAACTCTGACAAAATTGATGAAAAGTGTGATATTAATTATCGAACCGGTACGTTTGTCTATAAAAAATGACGGAAAATTTCTTATCTATCAAATGATAAATATTTATATTGGTTCATAAATATTTCTTGAAGTAGTCGTTCTGTCTCTAAAGCTACCTGCCTATAACTTCGTTTCCCAAGAGATCCGTGCAGCCGAAGATCCTGAATTTGAAACTTTCTAAACCAAAAATATTCTCTTAAATGAAGGTATTCGTGCTTGGATGGCGGCTCAAAATCAGCCTCATGAAAACCTTATATTCCCGAGGCGCTGATATAATATTATGATAGTTAAAATTTGTTATTCTATTAATATCGTTTATTTATTTTAAATGCTTAATGTAAATATTTATATTTTAATCATATTTGTACTATCTATCTATTTTTTATTTTAAAATTAATATAGTTGTGCAAATGGAGGATAAATCAGCCCATTCAGAAAACCAATAGCCAATTGTGGCCTGGTGGATTTTTCTGATGCGCCGTGTTCCATTGATTCCAGGCCGTAGCTTTCCTGCGCGCGGATGGTCATGGTTCCACGAGATTTTTTCCCCCTCGATGGGAATATGAGGGAGAGGAGGTAGTCGGAAAGGAGTAAAGAGTGGCAGTGCGGTGATTATGTTGACAGGTGAGGGACATGGACGGAAGGGTGGGCGACTGAACTGCTGGAGTTTTGTTTGTTTGTTGTGATTGTTTTTGGACCTTTTGGTGAGTCTTTCTTGCCCATGGAAAAACGAAGGTCGGATGGAAGCAGCCGAACCGTTCCAAGTTGCGGGCCGACAGTCCAATCAGCAAACACACGTAAGCAATAATTTTCAATTGACAAAAATCAAATTTGAAAGAATAAATGGCTTAAAGTACGTTTTTTTTCTTCTTATCCGAATACGAGGGGTTTCAAATTCGAGGCCATCCACTACCCAAAATCCATCAAAACAATTAACTTTCACTCATATGATGGAGGTTTAACCTGGAGCCCCGTGAGAATGCTGAAACTTGAGGAGGGATATGATTGTCACATTCTGAGTAATTGATATAGGCATTACTTTGTATATATGTAGTTAAAAGGCAGAGTTTAATTCATGATATTCAAGACTCCAATTGCCTCGAACGTCAATAGCTGATAATAGGATGAATATCTTGATGCCCTTGACCAATTAGGGCATGCTATTTTTCAGATACTGTATCGTACCATAAGTCCAATAAAATTGCCCATTATTATTTATTCCTCAACAAGTTTTTGCTAAAGCAGGGATACATATTTGACTTATCAGGCTAACCATAAGAGGGTTAGGTAGGATTGAAAGGCCATCCCTAGACAATATTGACCCACTTATATGTACCACCCCTTAATCAATAATAGACTCATAAATTAACTATTGTAACTATAATAATAATTAGAGTAGTAGGTGGCACAAAAGGACAACCTAATATTAGGCTGCACCCATCATCATTTCAGTCATCTCACACAATCCAATGCCTAAGTGATGGCTTCCAACCATCCAATCCGTTTTTGTGAGTATAGGTTTGGGAGAGACCCACCTTAGCCTAAAAAATCAGTTTACTATTATTTATTTTAATCTCTAAATTAAAATATATATTAATTTACACTTAACTAGAAAGATTATGTGAGAAATTTTAATTTTAAACACATTTATTACAGTATATTAAATTCATAAAAACTTCTATATCATTTTTATATAATTTTATAAAAATGAAAATCATAAATACAATTGGAAATTGATTATAATTAATGTGAAGGTCAAAATGAGGATAAAGCTTGTAATAATAAAATAAAACAATATTCCATTTTTTAGGAGACGTGGACAATAAAATTATAATTTATGGAAAACCACACGGCATGATGACGTGGCTGTGCTCTCAAATTATCCTCATTTTTTTCTTTTTTTTGTTTCCATTAATTATCTTCGCTATAAAATCATTCATTCCCTATCCTACCCTTTCTCTCTGTGTTCTCGCTCTTTCTCTTCTTCTCTCTCTCATCATCTCCTCTGCTGCCTGAGCAGCTCTCTCAGCTCATCTCGTCGATCTCGTTCGACCATTCTCCGACTTTTCAGGTGAGAAACCTCACCTACCCCCGTTGAGTTATTTTCTTCGCCCTATTCTTTATTGCACTTCAATGTCGTTTCTTGATCAGATTTTTGAGGTCGAGCTTTTTCCGGAGTGGATGTCTGATGTGTGTGTTGGAGCTAGATGGATTCGCACAGACGCTTTTTTCGTCTCTCATAAAGATTCTCCATAAGCGTAGATCTCGGCTCTCCCGTTTTATCTAGAGTATAATAGTTGTCTTGTGGATAGTCATAGATCCTAAATTTTCGCGTTTTAGATTTTTTATAATGTTGGTTCGCTGCCAGTATTCTATTTCAGTTGCATATATAGCTTATGCGAGCGATATGTATAAGAAATCGAGAACCTTCGTTTTATGGCTGAACTTTTCCAAGTTGAAGATCCATCCCGGTCTAATCTTTGCTGTGAAACCTTTGGACTCGCTGCTCAGTTGCTGTTTCTTTTATAATTGTTCAAGATGTTTGCTGCGGTGAGCTTATGGTTCTTCAGGCTAAAACATTGACAAGAAAATTAGAAATTGGATATTCGGTTGTTTTATGGTCGTTGAGCCATTGGTGATTCAGGCTTTGAGTGCTGGAAGGAAGGAGGTGGGTTGGTAGGTGGGGTCTTAGGTTATTTACCCTGCATCTTTGAACGGCAGGCCTCCTGCTAAATATGATATCACTGCTCCAATTTTGGGTTATAGATTAAGTAACTCATGTTTCTATAGTAGAGATTAAAGTCAATTCATAGATGATTTGTTCTCTTTGAAAAAAATATGCAGAATAATAATCTTCCCATCCAATTGCCATTCTTTTTTTCTCATCTTAAGTTAGAACATCATCATTCCATATATGAGAAATTTATCTACGTGTTACGTTTCTTTCTTATGCACTGCTCAGTTGCTGAGCAAATTTACAAAGTACAATCCTTACTTTGGCCTGTTGTATGTCCATTTAACATTTGTTCGGTTTCTCCTGGTGGTTGCATGCAGGTGGCTTTCTAATTGGATAAATATGGAAGTCATAGGAGGTTAAGGATTATACAGAAAAAGGACTTCCAGCTGTACGGTGTTTGTGTGCCCCAATTATTTTCTCCAAAATATCTGATTGCCATGCTTTCCTTAATGATGGGTAGTTCTAATTCGGGTTAATAACTTAGCAACCTTTGGTTACTTTTTCAAATCTAACCCAACCTTTTTCTTTTTCATCTATTTTCAACAGGCACAACCCTTATTCCTTTGATCAAATATAGCTTACCTTTTCATGTTTATTCTAAATCTAACACAACACCCCATTTTTGTCAAAAGTGCATACATGTATGTCCGATAATTTAGTGATATTGCCACAACATTCATTTTATGTGCTTCCAGGTAAATTTCACTTAACTTTGCAATTGTCATAATCATTTTTGGTGTACCTTGTATTGAATTTCATGAAAAAGATGGGGAGGTTTTAAATTTGGAAAAATGATAAAAATTAAATGCTCTATTAACCATTGTGATTAATATATCTGATACAGTTGTTAAGGAAATGTGTGGGGGGCGGATTAAATTTGGAGGATTGGGAAGTTCTTTGCATAAAGGAGTCCAGAGTAGCCACTGTCAGAAGAAGTCTGGAATGGAATTTGAATCGGACTGGACAAGGCACAGAAAATCCTCTATTTTGACTGCTCAAGCAATCCGTTCTGCAACAGCTTTCATGCCTTGGTCCTGTAAGATTCCCATAGGTGAAGGATATCATGAATTCCTCTAATTAGATCTTTCATCAAGAAGGTTAATGCTTCTTCTGGAAGGGAAGATTCATTTTACACAACATACACGATCTCGACTTGAAGCTCAAGTTTCGATGATGCCGGGTTTTGTTAGTGAGAAGAAGAAATTCACTGAACAAGCAAGTTGCCTCCCTGGTATCTCGGAGCAAAATTCGCCTCCCATTTTAAAGATTACTGATGTTCACCAGCATGATGTTGATTTTGATAGCCCTATTATACCTGGGCTCTCAGATGATGTGGCAAAACACTGTGTGGCTCTTGTTCCTCGTTTCAACTTCCCTTCCATGGGAGCAGTTTGCAAGAATTGGCGGTCCATTTTACAAAGCAAAGAGTTCATTACTGTACGTAAATTAGCAGGAGTACTTGAGGAATGGCTCTATGTATTATCTATGGATTGTGAAGAGAAGGAGAGCCACTGGGAAGTTTTGGATTGCTTGGGACAGAAGCGTCAGCAGCTGCCACTGATGCCTGGTGAGCTGAAGGCTGGGTTTGCAGTGGTGGTTCTCAATGGAAAGCTCCTAGTTGTGGCTGGGTATTCCGTGGATAATGGAAGGGGCCTTGCCTCTGATGAAGTTTATCAGTATGATTCTTGCCTAAATAGGTATTTCCATTCTCAATTTTTTCATCATTTTGGTCTTCCTTGAGCTTTTCTGTATCATAAACTTTCTTCCTGGTATATAGTTTTTACAAAGCTATTGTTCACAAATTGCTTGGATGAAAGCCTCAAGAGTTTATTTCACTAGTGCATAACAATAGTTAAGGTGCTTCTTTTGCCGAATTAATCATATTGAAGGAGATTGGTATCTAGAAGATGGATTAAATTTAAATCTATGGTAGTAATGTGTGTGAATTGTGCTGCAGCTGGAGCAGGCTGGCAAACATGAACGTGGCCCGCTACGACTTTGCTTGTGCTACAGTCAATGGAAAGGTTTATGCCATAGGAGGCTATGGGATTGAAGGCCATAGCCTCTCCAGTGCTGAAGTGTATGACCCGGACACTGACAAGTGGACCTTGATAGAGTCCCTCCGGCGCCCCAGGTGGGGTTGCTTTGCCTGCAGCTTTGATGGCAAGCTCTACGTTATGGGTGGCAGATCGAGCTTCTCCATCGGGAACTCGAGGTTTGTGGATGTTTATAACCCAGAGAGGCACGAATGGGGTGAGATGAAGAACGGGTGCGTGATGGTCACCGCCCATGCTGTGATCGGGAAGAAGCTCTTTTGTATGGAATGGAAGAACCAGAGGAAGCTGATGATATTCAATGCTGAGGATAGCTCGTGGAAGGTGGTGCCAGTCCCATTGACTGGGAGCTCGAGCGTCGACTTTCGTTTCGGGATAATGGATGGGAAGCTGCTGTTATTTTCTGTAGACGAGGATCCTCAGTATCGCACTTTACTATACGACCCCAATGCAGCCCCGGGGACCGAGTGGAAGACTTCGGAGATCAAGCCGTCAGGGAAGTGTCTGTGCTGCGTGACCATAAAGGCGTGACAAACGGGATTGGGCAAGTTATTTGCATTGTAAGATACGTACTTTTCAATTGTAAGATATCATTGGGTCCTAGCTAGCCAAAAGTGATTGGAAATTGCATTATTCCTCACTTTTTCTACTTTCAGATCCGTTACCTGACGTTTGTTTGGTTAGTGTACAAGGTTCTAACTTTGTAGGCAACTCCCATGTTTGAGCACTAAGACTCTTTTTCATTCTGAAACCTTATCATGGCATCTCCTTCACATTATCACAGGATAAAATCATTGTTCTATGAAAGGAAGAAATGTTGATTCCCAAAGGCCTCATAACTGATCAACTTCAAAGACCCACAACGGTGAAAAGAGAACCAGATGAAATGCAAAAGGGACAGACAATAAATGACAATTATGATTTAAGCTTTGGAAAAAAAAATTAGTCCACTTCCACTCATTCTTTTAAAGTGGATGGACGACATACATCACCATCTCTTCATTAGAATGAATGTAACCTTGTATTCTTCTGTCAAGATTGTTACAATACACTATGTACATGAATCTTCTACAACCCGAGCTTCTTGGGTCTTAAGTAGGTAGAAGCTCCCTGCTTCAGACCCGGCATGGATACCTGTTGCTGCTGCTTTGCTCTCTTCTCCCTCTCTTTTTCCTTGTTCACCTTCTCGGCCTCTGCCTGGGACTTCCTCAGGTTCTCCATCTCCTCTTCCATGGCAGTCTTCTCCTCCTTCTGCTTCTTCTTGTGCTCAAGAAGAGATGTGTCTGAATCCTTCACTGAGAAGAACATAGGCCCCAGCTCTGCTAGCCACTGGGGCTCCACTGCAGTTGCTGACTGCATGTACTCCTTGGTAGTCAAGACTAGTTCGTGATACACGACATACTCAGGTGTATGGCCCATCCCATAGAGGGCACTGCTGGGATGTAAGTGACACGGCATACCATTCCTGCAATTCACGTACTCTCCAACACCCTTCAGCCTGGCCGCATTATGAAAGTATGCAGAGCAGATCGCCTTCCTCACAACATCCAAATCTGGCCAGCTTGAAGTCAAGGGGATCTTAAGGGTCTTTATGATATCAAGTAGTTGAGACCTAACCTCTCTTGCCTTCCGCAGCCCCTTCACATGCAGGAAGTGGTCATTACACCAGTCCCCTCTATACTGATGGCTCTTCCACTGCTGGTAAACATTATATAATGTCAAGTGGTCGGACTCCGGCATGAAGAACTTCTCCCTTGCAGCATCACTCTCTTCAGCCCGATCAGGAGGTCGGAAAAACACTGAAGGGACTGAGAGCATAGATACTATTGTCAGGACTTCATCTAAGCATTCAAGCTGCTCACCCATCAGAAGCATCTTTGCAAGGGGAGGATCCAATGGAAACTCCACCATTTTCCACCCGAGCTCAGTCAAGCCCCCTACATTGTTAAGTGCTCCCAATACCCAGAGTTGGTACATGGAGTTAAGGATGTTGTCCTGCGGCGGCGGGTCCATGAAATCGAAGTCAAGCAAGTTCTCTACCTTAAGTGACTTGAGCAACAAGACAACGTTTCCTAGGTTGGTCCTCTGTATCTCAGGCACCGGACTTGGTAACATCTCATTCAGATAAGCATTTTCTGTATAGAGACGGTAGCATGTTCCTGGGCCTGTCCGTCCAGCCCTGCCAGCACGTTGGTCCGCAGCAGCTTGACTGACCGGGAAGACCTGGAGAGCATCCATACCCATCTTAGGGTTATAGACTTTCATCTTGCCATATCCTGTGTCAATCACATAGAAGATCCCATCCACAGTCAACGAGGTCTCAGCAATGTTAGTGGCTACAATGCACTTCCGAGCCCCATCCTCAGCCTTCTGGAATATCTTTGCCTGTAGATCTGCAGGGAGCTGCGAGTATATAGGGAGAATCAGCAACTTGTTCACACCTTGCTTTGCGGATGCTACGAGCTGCTCCATCCGCTCTGCTAGAGCATAACATGCTGCCTCAATTTCATCCTGTCCTGTCATGAAGATAAGGATGTCACCAGGAGGACTGCTGATGTGGATTGTCATTGCCTGCTTGACAGCAGCTTCTACGTAATCTTCACATGGAGATTTGCTATACAGCTTAGTGACTGGGAAAGTTCTTCCAGGGATATGAAAGACTGGCACACTACAAAATTATAGGAAGAAATGCTTAGTCGGTGACATGAGACTTCAAACAAAAGATAAAGTGAATAATTCCCAAATAGCGCAGAGTCCTTTCCCCTACCTTCCAAAAAAGTTGGAGAATTTCTGAGCATTTAAGGTGGCAGATGTGACAATGAGCTTGAAATCACGGCGACGGGCAACCACTTTCTTAAGTATTCCGAAGAGAACATCAGTGCTCAGAGATCGCTCATGTGCTTCATCCATCACGATAACACTGCAAAATATCAGCCATCAGAAAAAAAATGATTTACCATTTACCAATTTGCCTTTACAATTAGGGAGGTGATGGGAAGATAAATATTTTCTGTACCGGTATTTATCCAGGTCATCATCTTTCAAAGTTTCACGCAGCAGTACTCCATCGGTCATGTACTGCAAAATTAGTGACAACAATGAAGATGGTTTAAGGTATGTGTATAGATTAGTTTTCTTGTAGCTGAGCGGATATTTGTCAGAATTCATTTAATTACTAAACACATACCTTTATAATAGTGTTTGGCCCAGTAACATCCTCGAAACGGATGGCATACCCAACCATATCACCAAGTTCAGTCTCCATCTCTTCACTCACTCTCTTAGCCACACTCATAGCTGCAACACGCCTTGGCTGAGTGCAACCCACTATGCCACCAACTGTGTAACCATCTTCATGCAAATACTAGCAAAAATCACAAATTTTTAAGTTATAGTTGACTGTGTACCCACGGGAATCTCATAAGCATATCCCAGTGAGGATCTTGATACAGAAGGGAAAATCACCTGTGTCAGTTGTGTAGTCTTCCCTGAACCTGTTTCCCCAACCACCACCACCACTTGATTCTCTCGGATCACCTGTGTTAATAAATTAAATAATGTTGAGAAAGATACAGGGTCCTTAATGCAATTTACTCGAGGATGGCATATATATGGTGTAATTAACACAACATGGACAACAAAAAAACCATTGTCTGGACTAAAAGACCATATCTCTATGAAAACAAATTTCCTTATTTTGCCCTTCTATCTAGGGTAGAGTTCTGAAACAAGTGAACATGCAAATGAGATTCAAATATGAGAAGAGTTTATAAAAAAACAAGTTTTGGCCCAAAAAAATCAACCTGGCCGGTTGGCCTCTATTGCTGTTCCACAAAATGAAAAGGAAGATACAACAAAATTGGGAATATATACAGAAAAAACCTTTTGCAGTAGGATGTGCAACTTGCCCCACCCCTGAACCCAGGGACTCCTTGCCCACCCCAACCTGAATGTACTGTCTTCTGTCTTTCCATTTAGCCTTTTTTATTCATTCTTATTATTATTATTATCTTAGGTCATGTCTACTCATCATTGACATTGTGCTGTCATGTCTTTGCCTATTTCTCTCATTTTTCCCCTTATTAAATGTCCTCCTCCCTCCTCTCTAATCTTTTTTGTCCATAATACATGGAATATAATCAATTTATTGTGGCATAGACAGGTAGACCTACGCCACGCCCTGGCCCGTCAAGGGCATATAGCAAATCTGAGTACTGAGATACCCACCCTATCCCAGCTCATTGACATTTCCTACTTATACATCAGCTGTGGTACACAGATTCATTGTCCTCTTTTTAATTATTTTACCATTAAAAAAGCAGAACGATCAAGAAGATAAGATATCACCCATCACTTAAAATTTCACATAATAAAATTTATTATGCAACATCATCTATTACCCATCACAAAAAAAAGGTCACCTGCAGCAACTCATCCCGCACTGAATATATTGGGAGATACTGTCGTTGTTCAGCCATAGTTTTTGTCCTTGCAAACTCACTAACTGCTTCACTGCCCTTCTTCATGTGCTGTGCAAACTTTGCCTCTTCCTTGAAATCTACTTCACCATCTTCACCAACTACAGCTGTGTCTGCATCAATCTAAAATTATAGAAGGAAAAGTATTAATAACAGATTTATCATTATAATAGAACAAAAACATCTGCAGGAAAATTAATACATAATATGGTTATCTAAATATTCAAGACAGAACCTGTTCTTCTGTTTTCTCAACACCAAGAATATCACCAAGCTTTGAACCGGCAAGCTCCCAGAATCTTTGGCGGGACTTATTCATGCTCTGTTTTTCACGAGTGTCCCTAACCAATGTAGATCCTTTCCTTGAGATAATAGCCATGTCTGAAGTGGGATCCTTGATTGGCATTATTGGCTCAGCTTGCTTAGTAAAAACGACTCTGCCATCCAAGAAAGGAGGTTTTGTATCTGCAACAAGTCAAGTGCTTTAGCTCACAGAACAAGATGCAGTTTTGGCAATTGCAAAATTCATAAAGCGGAGATCAATGAAGAGTTGTTAGAAAAACATTCTTACCATGTACGAGAAGAATAACCTTGCATTCTTCTTCGTCATCAAACTCAGTCTGCACTTCTGTACCTCTAACGGCTCCTGATCTCAGGAGTTGTCGATCTTCCCACTGAGCATTGTCGGCAGTTCGTTGAGATAACTTCTTGCTCTGAGCAAGTGTCATCTTTGTACCATCCCGTCGAACCTATAAAATAAATTCTAAAATTTCAAGACAATTTCTTTATATGAATCACAATAAAAAATGCACTCTACAACTTTATTATAAGTACGAAGTTGAAGTTGAAGTTGGAAAGATACAAGTTTCTTGGCTAGTTCTGCTTCTTTCTTTTGCAAAGAGGCCTCATCCCCGAAGAAAAACAATGTACTATCAGCATCAAATGCACTGCTACTCTCTTCCTGGTTATACCTGCAAGGAAAGGATTCATTAGTAAATAACAACTTCGTCAAGACAATATTCAAAACAAGTAAAATAAATGGGCAGGTCATAATGCCACTGGTTAAATTAAAGCCATATCTATTTGACACATAAACAACATAACAAATTTATCCAATAATACTGTATATACAATACCACATCATCAATGAAATTGTCACTAACCATGCACGGTCACTTTCATACTCAAGCTCTTGACGAACATCTTCAGACATTTCATACTTTTGTTCATCCTTCAAGTCACTCCTATCAGCTTTGCCTTCCTAAAATGGACATGGAGAAAAGTTGAAAAGTTATAGACTAAGAAACAGTACTAAAGGGTATCCCTGCTACAACTGCCCGATGTGAACATCTTGGGAAGAAAGAAAACACAATGAAAAGACAATTGCAGTTTCAGAAAAAAATTACACTCGTGGTTATGATATTAAAATACCTGAAAGGACTCTGATTTCCCAGAAGCAAATGTCAATTGATGTGACCTTCCATTGTATCTGGAACTCAAAGATTTAGTTGATGCTCCAGATGCACGGATGGGAACTGGCGAAGGAGAGACATGATCCCATGGAGAAGCAGCATGCCCTACAAAGTAAAAATAAAGTTAGCATGATACTCAACCTGATATTCAAGAGATCAATATCTACCATCAATTTGCATCAGTAACACCATACTCGAAAATCGGGGTGTGTGGCCACCCGACCATGGAGAAACCAATCTTGCATCAGGCGATGCCCCTACAAGCATAGGTGACGGTAAGGTTTGATGCCGGCGTTTAGAATAATGATCATCATGGCGTGGTGTGTCCTGCCACTCCCATCTCCCATCATCCCATTCAGATCTACCTGTAATATCAGATAATTTCCTTTCTAATCAAGAAAAAAATAACAGGAAACGTAGTGCTATTCAGAAGAAAGAGAACAAACAGTTCATATCCATCCAAATCAAATTCAATACTTGCAAGCAGCTATCACTTGCAATGAGGACATCCAACACGTAATTATAAACACAGTACTTACTTCCTGCTGGAATGAGCACTATAGACATCCAATATGTACTTTTTAAAAAGGGAAAACTTGGGACAACAATGCAAGGATAAATCATCACTCACCAGGAGTCTGACCTTCACCATCATATCTGCTTCTCTTATAACTATATTCTCCAACATAACTACGCTGATAGTGTTCCCGTCCTTCTCTTCCATATCTTTCTCTGCTGTCCCTCCAATATCTATCCCCAGATCTACTATTTCCATTTTCGTCATCCTCGCGATCTCTTCTTTCACTATGACGGTCCCTGTGATAGCTTCTAACGCTCCGTGACTTCACACTGTCTGAAGTGATGACAGATCTTTCTGAAATCTTCATATAATGAAAGTCAAATTAGTAATCGTTGATACTGAGGCATTACATGAATTTCCCATTAAAGCGGCCAGGTATTAATAAATCATCAGAGAAGTTTGTGAAATACTGTTGCATATGTTTCAATACAACATATTTACTGTCAAATATGTTTCAATATTCCTGTCAAATACATTTACATATGTATTAAGTCTATTAAATTTTATAACAGCCAGCAATAAGAAAAAAAGAATAGGTGCTTACTTCTGAATGCAGTCCAGCACTCGATCGATGTCTTTGGGTTGTGGATCCCCTATAATCCCCTTCAGTAACTGTGCTTTCTGCAAAAAAAATAGGTATATATATAATAAATTTCAAGCTGATAAATTGATATTATCTTCATATTTTCTGTAAAAATATGTGAATACAATGACCACTCATATTTTCTTCAAAATTTGCAAAGTCAAAGGAACCCCAGTTTTCAAGTAAATAGCTAAAATTAAATCCAACAACAAAAGAGGGACTCTGATGCATATCTAGAAGACAAAAACAAAGACCTCCTGAGCAAGACAGAAGAAATCAATCACCCAAGGGAAAAAACAAAGTAGAGATTTTCTTTGGGAGAGACATAAAAGATAATGCTCATAAGTGAACAACAAACTAAGCAAACAATGAAGAATCCCAATTCACTATAATCAGAACTCGATGGCTAAAAAATGTAGCACATTGATAAATTAAAGGAAGAAAGGGCAATGTTTAAAATATGTGTGGTCCAGCATAGGTCAGCAGAAACCAATAAAGTTAAACCTTACTCAAGAGACAAGAAATAAAGTACCTGCATAAGGGTCTTCATTTTTAGCCATACCACGATATCTCCTATTACCATTTTTAGCAGCCTTAGCCACTTCACTCCCTTCTTCATCTGTGGATATAGGGTCAGGACTCTCTTCTTCATCCATGGATGCAACAATTGAAGGAAATCTTTCTTTTGGGACCTTAAACCCAGATTCAACATTTGAGAATTCTCGCTTGGCCTTAGCAAGTGCATCTAACCCTGGAAAAAAAAATAATTATTCAGAAGAGTAACTAGAGATCCTTCATAACTAACCATCTTGTAAATTTTAACACTTCCTTGATCAGTAGGGATTTCAATTTAGTAGCGCATTCTGTAGCTGCTTTTGGTATGATCTATTCCCAGAATGACCTGACTTTTGTTTCTGCTCTCTTTTCTACAAGAAATTGATCTGACTAATCTATATACTGAATTACCATTCAGAGAGAAAGAAAGAACGAAAAATTACACTGCCCCTTATAATAGGGGAATAACAAGATGGGCGCTGAAAAACTGGGAATTTATGAAAATAAGTGACATTTGTTGTAGCTCATAGTGAAGCACGTGCATCTCTCTCACAAGAAACAAAACAATTTTTAGGTAAATTATCCAACATGCGAACAGCAATGGATGAAGTTCAATCCAATATTCAAAATTTTCCACAGTTTTGAGCAAATATTTTAACAGAAGAAAAGCAAGATCATAATTATGGAAGCAAGTGTGGTGATATCTAAAGATAATCCTAGACAGGGTTGTCCTTCAAACCCTAAAATCAACTTATCATATGAATCGGCCGTTTCAGAGACCTTATTCCATCAGTAACTAAATCCAAAAATTACCTAATAAAGATTTCCTTTCGGTGGGTCTAAACAAAATCCGCTCCTTCCCAGGAACATATAGCTCAGCACGTTCGACTGCGGGCTCAGCGTCATCCATTGCCCAATTTGATTTAATACCGACGAGATGCCTACAGACGGAGCAATTTAAAGAAACGTACTTGAGATTATCAGACCCATCAATCACTAACAATCAACTATAACAGCATCCATGAATAACGTTAAGCTTTTTTCTCCGGAAAGGATTGCGGAATATCACCCTGATGGCAACAACCACCAGGGGATCAATTAAACCATCCGCTTATCGAGGCCGTGATCGAAAAACAAAAGAAATGCAAAACCCTAAAAATGTTTTCACCTCACCTGGCGATAGAGGAACGGCTACAGAAGAGTAAGAACTGGAACTTAGGGATCGGGTGATGCCAGGGACGAGGGCAGGCAGTGTACTGAATCGGATTATTGCTGGCGGAGGCGGCGGCGGAAACAGGCGGTTCCGTCCTATTTAATCGGACGCTAAAGAATTGAGAACCGGCTCTCTTTTCGGATCCAACCCGATCCCAACATGGGCCGCCGGCCGGATCGTAGTCTGTTGGTTTGGGCCAAGAAAGGCTCAAACACAGAAGAAATCATTGTTTATTTTTCATTAATATTTTTCTTATTTAAACTCTTACAACTTTTTAATACTAAATTAACTTTCATCCTCCACCATCAGATAAATTATATATTTATTTATAAAATAATAATATTATTTGAAAAATATACAATGGGAATTATGACAATATTAGTATATATATTACAAATAATTTATTATATATTAAACTTTTTAGGATTAATTTAATTATAATATGATTATATCTTAATAAGCCTAAAAATTAAACATATGGGATGAATTACTAAACTTTGAAAATATTGATATAATTTAAATTTTCATAAAATAAATATTAAAATATATATTAGTCAATGGGGTTGATAATTTCTTTAAATATATTAATTATTAAAATGTAAAAAAATCAATAAATCATATTTTTTTCAAATTATTATATATATTAAAATTATTACCCAAAACAACATAGTAAAATAAATGAATTTATTGCGTATACATACTCATTTCCCAAGCACAATGCCACATGTAATACTAAGAGAAAGTAAATCAGAGATCGGTATTGAATCATTTCACTGCTTGGCTGCAAAGGACCCGATGGGATCATAAGAGCTGAATTTGAACCTTCCAGGTTGAGCCATTGTACAATCCCCCAAGAATCTGATCCTCATAACCCGACCCTTTCGAGATTCTCGGCTACATTCTTCATCCTGGGTCGGATCTCGGGGTCAGCTTCCGTGCAAGCTAAGGCAATGTGGAATGCAGATAACACCTCCTTCTTGGCGTGCACTTCCTGTATCAGTGCGGGGTCCATCATGTCCGACAATGGGACCTCCTCCTGGAACCCTTTCCTCGCCCACTTCACGAGGTCAGGCACCTCAATGGAGGTCGAGGTGGTGGGAGATAGCTCGGGTGACTTCCCAGTGATGAGCTCGAGCAGGACAACACCGAAAGAGTAGACGTCCCATCTCTGGTTGGGCTTGATGCCCGGGACGCGAGCCTCAGGGGCTTGGTAGCTGTTGGTCATGTCGGAATGGACCGACTTTAGGTAAGGGAGGGCGCCGCCGATGAATCCACCTGATGATGAAGGGTTGCTGCCCGTGATGCTGATGAGGCGGTTGAGGCCAAAATCGGATATGTAAGGCTGGAAGTCGTTGTCTAGGAGGATGTTAGATGGCTTGATGGCTTCGTGCACGAACTTCCTCGGGCTGCACTCGTGGAGGTAGGCTAGCCCTCGGGCTGTCCCCTTGGCGATTCTCAGGCGGGTTGCCCATGAGAGGCTCGATGAAGGCTGGCCACTTCTCCCTGAAATACCAAAGCTACAGATTAGCACCAAACCACATGAGAAGATATTAGGTGCTGTGAAGCGACATCTGTCAAGTTCATCTCTGTGATCATGACAATGAATAATTCATGTAAAAATCATGGAGTATTTTTATCTGCTTGTTCCATACACAAGGATAATGAAAGTGCGCTGATAAAAGACGTGGCTGTTATCGTACTACAATATGTTAGCATCATCATTTAGAAATTAGCCACCCACAATAGACCTGCCAACCACTCGCTTCAGCACGTTCATTTGATGTGTAGAAACTTATCAGGCATCAGTTCATTTTCATAGGACAAAAAGGCTTTGCCAATAGGACAAAAAGGCTTCCTTCTATAGCTTGATGAATTAAAACACTAATTGAAGCAGTAACAAACCTACAAAAAAAAGGGCTTGCCTTTTATTTCCTTTTTCACAGAGACACTTCCTTGGTGAATGCAGAGTAAAAAAGAACAGAGTCCTCAAAAGGAACGAGACGTATCACTTACAGTATAACTTGCATTGGAAGCAAAACCAAGATCCCACAGAGTTACACCTTTCTCCAAATTCAATTTTTCTTCCCTTTAATTCATTTATAGCTAAGATATTCTGGTAACCAGTATCTTCTTGGAGGGTAATGTGGGTATCTTCAGCTAACTACTTAGATCACACCTTGTATGTAAAGCAAAGTTTTTGGAGATAACCCTTTATCGCTTTTTTGAAAACTTTCCAGAATAAGTAGAGTGTTGTTTCCACCATGAGAGTACCAGGACACCCAGAAGAGGAGATGGAACTGGAAGGTGATACTTGGCAAAATGGCGCATTTATTATCAAAGTGATGGACCACCAGACAGTGATTATGCCCTCAAATGTGAAATGCTCAATAAACAATATACTGATGCTGCTTGCTCTGTCACCTGTCCTTGACATTCATCCAAAGGAAGAAAATGGTGGGATGTAAGGATGTCGGGGACCCTGCAATTACTAAGGCTTTCATCCTAGCAGGACCTAAAGAAATAGATACAAGCATCCAAGAGAGACAAGCATGGTCCAAAAACAAAGAGGTTTTCATGGGAGAATACTACCCCCAAAAAATCACAATGAAGGTGAAAGCACACCCTATTAATTAATTATAACAAAGCCAATCAAAATAATGTGGCCACTAAAAAGATACAATGGTCAAGTGGTTGCCTCCTGTAGAAGTGGAAGCATTTAACACCATCTAGACAGATATTCCATACCACACTTCCATGTGTCAGGCTATAGTATTTTCATCATCCTCCCTAATGCTAAGGTGTACTGTGTATTAAATAGATGATAGCTTCTAGATCTCTCCATTTGTCAACTATCAACAGCCAAAAAGGACTCCGATGGAAACCAATCAGAAGAAAAAGGGGGGACTCATGAACTCCCTCATGGTTAGATAATTTTTTATAAATGCTAACTTTTATAACTTCTCACTGGCCAAGAGTTGAAATTAATAGGTAACCTCATAAATTCTATAGGATGTGATGTCTCTGTGGAGTAGATGGATAAAAGATAAGTGAGCCACCTACTGCTCATTAAAGCAGAAATTTAGCCAAACCATTCTATCTGACATAATCTAACCCACTGGCTATCTCTGCCCAGTAGCTTAGAGACCCAAACATTCTAGTAAGCACAAACAAGTACAATTTGCCCGTTTCAACACAAATTTTAATCTGATATCCATAAGCCAAGATGATCCTTAGATCCCCCTCATAGATTTTGAAGGTGATTTAATCATTTTAACTGCACAAAGTGGCCCTAATTACTCCAACTCCTAGTTTGGTCCTAGATCTTCCTAAGAATACCTTAATATTAAATAGATCCTCTTCATTTAATAGTATTTTTTATCAAATTTTTAACAATATCTTCATATAATACTAATAGTAGTTGATGATTATTTTAGTGATGGTTGAGTTTAATATATATATATATATTCAAACTGTGATCTTGAGATAAGATAATTGCATATAAAGAAGGCTGAAAACAATGTATTTTAATATATATAGCAAAATAAATCATCTAACTTATTATATTTCAGCCTTGCTCTGGATCAATATATCACTTATTTTAATATATATATATAGCAAAATAAATCAACTAATTAACGTAGGCAGTTGTATCATCTTGAATAGCAGCAACCTATTTTATTTCACTTTGATCTCATTGCAGTATATGCAACATCTGAATGATTCCATTTCCAGCATTGCACTAACAATACCATGAGAAAGTGAAGGGGAGGTAGTGAATGGAAGTATGGAACTGACCTCTGAGGGCAGTGGCAAGATTGCCATTGGAGATGAAGTCGCTGATAAGGAGCTTCTCGTCCAGGGCCCAGTAGTAAGCCCGGAGCCTCACGATGTTAGGGTGCTTGACTCGGCCAATGGCCTGGACCTCAGCCACAAACTCTTTATACCGCTGTTGGCCACCCTCTCCTAGCCGCCTGACAGCCACAGGGACCCCATTTCCAAGAACAACCTTGTAGACGATCCCAAGGCTGCTCTTGCCCAGAACATAGGCCGATGCCCTCAACAACTCATCCAGCTCGAACGTGAACCCCTTGTCTATTGCCACCAGGTCTCCTTCCCCTCCCTCTTCTTCATTCACCAAAACAACAAGGCGTTAGAAGAAACTACGACTTGCCTAGACATAACCAGTGCACCTCTTCTGATCATAAGATTGATATCATATACATATACTTCTAGGAGATTATAGAGAAGATAGACATGCCCAGAAGATGCAAAGCCCAGACATTCCACTACGACAAGTGGGATTTACTTTAATCTTCAAAATACGAGGTCAGTGCATCGATTAATCCAATAAGCCCAACTTGTTATACCTACGCCTACCTATCTGTGGAAGCTAAAGCCCCCCAAAGAGGCAAAATTGTTCAAGAAAAATAGAGTACCAGCAGTAGCATCTACCTCTATCCGTCTTCTCGGGGTCTTCCATTTCAGAGTCATCCTCACCACCGGCCCTCGAGCTCTTTCCAACGAGGCACGGGAAAATACAGGTGTGTTCTTTCCCATGTCCGCCCAATTTCCCCTTCCCCGCGCAGCTACAGCTGTTGCTGTCTTTCTTCTTCCAGTATATATACACCACGACGAGCCCTATGAGAGCGATCGCGGCAACATCCGCTGCCGATATCAGCACGATCAGTCCGGTGCTGAGACCCTTTTTGGGATACGTACCGGATGGATGGGCAGTAGCCTGAGTCCCATCGGCCGGTGATGACTGCGTCGAGTTGTAGCAGGGCTTCTTGAGCGGAAAACCGCAGAGGAAAGGGTTGTCCAGGAAGGCGGTGGGGCCCTGATTCGAGAACGAGCCCGTTTGAGGGATCTCACCGCTGAGGTTGTTGCTCTTGAGGTCGAAGCTCACCTCCACGGGCAAGTCACCGAGCGATTTGGGGATTTCGCCAAAGAGGTGGTTGTGGGAGAGGTTGAGTGTGCCGGAGAGGGATTTGAGCTGTCCGAATTCCTCCGGTATTGTACCATTCAGCTCGTTCGAAGAGAGGTCGAGCTGGACCAGGTTCTCCATCTCCGGCCATATTCCCCCCGGAATCCCGCCCGAGAAGTCGTTGTCAGCGAGTACAAGCCTCTGGAGCTTCTTGCAGTTCTTGAGGCCGACGGGGAGGGGGCCAGAGAGTGAATTGTTGGAGAGGTCGAGGTTCTGGAGCCGCGGGATGTTGCAGATCGAGGGAGGGAGTGGGCCGGAGAGATTGTTGCCGTAGAGAAAGAGGCTGTGGAGGGACGAGGCGTTGAAAAGCGGCTCCGGGATGGGACCGTAGAGGTCGTTGCTGTGGAGGTTGAGGCGACGGAGGTAGAGTAACGTGCCGAGCTCGGAAGGGATGTAGCCCCGGAGGTTCTTCCCAGCGACGGATATCCCGACGACCCGAGGGTCAGGATCGCCGGAGATGTTCATACAGGAGACACCGTTCCAGCTGCAGGGGGTGGAGTCACCGTCATTCCAATCGGAGAAGGCGTCGAATCCACCACCGTCGACAGCTGACTTGAAGGAGAGGAGGGCGACGCCGTCAGGAGTCAGAGAGAGGGTGAGCTGACGGCGCAAGTAAAGCATCATAAGAAGAAAAACCAGAAGGAAGCTCCAATTCTTCCTCATTACAGAGTCCTCAAACAGGACGGAGCAGCCACAGACGTAGGAGATGGGAGCCAGCGAGCTGTCGACAGTTACTAACGTGTTGGAGGCGAGTGGACTGTGGAAGGGGTATTTATTAGGAGGAGGCAGAGCGGACGAGATTTCGATCAAGTGGGACCCACTCTCCCATTTCTTTCCTTTTTCCATACGGAAAACAACACCAAAAGCGACTTTTCAAAATCAGAATTGTATATATATATATATAATAATTAAAATATAATATAATAAATTATTATAATTTTATATAATTATAAAAAAACTTTAAAATATTAAATTATCACATATATGTAATAAATAATATAGTGCATATTATATATAAGAGCACATAAATAAAATATTGGGCCAATCACATGGCATTCATTGCATTCATTGGATCATTCCATTCACAATTTTGCATGAGACTTTCCATGAAGACTATTTGTATGGGTCTTTCACACTTTTGATTTTAGCAAAATAGTAATGATTGGCGCATAAATTATTTAATGGGGTAAGTTGGGTGATGTGAGTGATGATTGTATCTCACACCCACTCAATGAATACATACTTAGAAGCTAATATACCCAACACTACTTTACACTTGGGATAGACATACTTGGGTGTCTCTTAGATATAGGAAGTTGACTACTAGTAACTACATAGGAAGTAAGTAAGATGGTAGGCCTCAAGTTCCATCTCCATAACACAAACTAACATATAATATAAGCCACAAGCTATTTAGAATGGGTCCAACTATGTGAGTTGGGGAATTAACTTACATTGCTCTTACAATAAAAGAGTTTTTTCTACTCATCACCATGCTTAACTAGCAACTTAGTATGTATCTTTAAACTTCAAATTTCGAAAATTGTTCTTGACTAGCTTATAGATCGAGTAGACATGAAATTTCTCACGACCAAATGGCACTACCCAACCAAAGAATCTCCTAACATTATCATATTGAATGAGAAAAGATGTCATACCACAATTTCAACTATATATAATATAATTAATTTTCAATGATAAAGATGCCCGTCTAGCAAGGCTCTTAACCTTGTGGTCATGGGTTCGAGCCCCACGGTGGGCGATTCTTGGCACAGTATAGGAGAGGCAAACTTCCAAAAAAAATATATATTTATATTCTTCAGCTGGCCAGTGATCCACGACCCTGCACACCCCATCTCTCGTCTCCAGTTAGCTAGCCAGTGATCCACGACCCTCCAACCCTCAGGCTCCCCGGTGAGGTCGCTCCCACACCCACAGGCTTGTTCATCAGCCATCCCGACTCGAACAAATCAAATATCGGATCCTCATCCACCTTCTTATGATCCGTGGCATGATCTTTGGTCCATGGATTCATCTGGCCCTCGTATTTACCATCACTGTCGTCTTCCCTACTCCCTTTCTGCAGCAGCAGCACCTCCTTGTATGTGCTGATCCTCGATGACGCCGTGTCGGCGCAGTGATAACCGGCGCCCGCCTTGGCCTCCGCCTTCACGAGACGCTTGGCTTCCTCCTGGGCTGACGGGAAGGGCTCCTTTCTTCCTCTCACCTCTTCACCATCTCCTTTACCACGGCCGCCGTACGCTGATCTCGAGTCCATCTGAATGTCCTTCTCCCGCGCCGCTTCGGCCTCCGGGTACTCTTCGGGGTGCCGTGAGTCCAGCCACGAGGCCACACCCGATAAGACCCGGCCCAGGAGCGGGACCCTGTGGATCAGCCCGGGCAGTATTGCCACGATCCAGTCAGCCTTCTCGGGGAGGGCCGCCTCGACAGCCTGGACGAGGTCGTCGGCCTTGTCGAACACGAGAGCCGATAAGGGGAAGCGTTTCTCGATCGCGCTCTCGGTGGCTAGGATCCGATCGTCTGCGAGGGTGAGGATGGACAGACACCGGCTCTTGACGTGCCGAAAGTAGGGCTCCGCGGTGTTGGCGAATCGGACCGCGAACTTTCTCAATAAGGACCCCGATGGACCGTCGAGCTTCATGGCTCTCTTATACGCGCACTGGGTCGAGGAGATGACGGACACCGCGCAAGTGTGCAGCGGCAGCTTCCTCCTCCTGGTTGGTGAATTCACCGGCACAAGGCCCTGCGATACATCCATCATCAGGAATGAACTACAGTTCACCGCAAGTACTAATGCAGTTTAACAAGTCATGCTTTTTTTTTTTTAATGAAATGGCGCACCTTGTAGAAGAAAGACACGGTGGAGTTGAGGAAGAAGGCGAAGATCTTCAGGGGGAAATGGAGGATTCCTCTCATGGTGTGGATGTGGAAGGAAGGAAGATGGAGGGAAGAATCTTTGAATATAAAAGGATTACCTTTTGGTGGCCGACAGCCTCGGGAGGATGCAATGATAGGGGTAATTGCTAATGACGGTATTCTCTCAATCTTGAAATAGCAATTCTGTTTCCATTTCCTTCTGAGGGACAATACTGCGTTTTTGAAGCTTCTCAATCTGTTGTCATTTGCTTTTTATGTTGGATTTTAATAATTTTTTTTGGCTAAATTAAAGTTTTGCCTGAAATATTTTCAAATTAACTTAATCATTAATCATTTAAAATATTCTATTTTAGAATATTTTTTTTATAAAATAGAAATAATTATTTATACAATTAAACTTAATACTTATCCTTAAAATACTGAAATAACCATTGAACTCTAATAGATATAATTAAAAATTTTAATTATCATTCATTTATGATATAATATTTTTAAATTATATTGTATTTAAATTAAATTATATGTATATTTAAAATAAATATAAATTAAATATATACATTTATTTAGTAAAATTATAAATAAAAATAATATATAATAAATAATTTACAATAATAAATTAAATATATTAAATAAATAAATCTCTCATTTTTATAATAATACAATTTTAGCGACAAATTATATCATTTTAGTATAATTAAAATATGATTTTTAAGTTATATAGGTGTATAATATTATACTGTACATTTATTATATAATTGATATTTAATAAAATATTAAAACTTATATATAATTTAAGTTAAATAAAAAAAATAGATAAATTATAATATTATATAAATAAATTAATAAAATTTAATATTTTGATGATAAAAAATATATAATTTACTTAAAATTTTATATTATTATAATGAATAAGATATGAATTTATAAAATATATCTAATTTATTATTTCAAAATTATTAAATAAAATATTAATTATATATAATTTTTACTTATAATTTTAATAATTAAAAATATATATTAAATTTATATTTATTTTAAATATACATAATTTAATTTAAATACAAAATTAAAGATTATTTTTAATATAATTTATATTTATAGTTGAAACTGATATATTATAATTGAAGATAACTTAATATATTTGTTATAATTTAGTAGTTATGGTGTTGGTTATTAAGTAAAAGTCTTCAAGTTTGATTATTTACATAATTAATTTTGTTTTTGAATTATTATTTTATATTTAAATTGTTATATAAATATTTAATATTTCCATAAAAAAAATATGATGTGGCATCTGTAGTTAAAAAATAACAATTTTATGAAAAACTGTAACTGATAAACTAATATTGGGTTGAAATAATAGTGTAATTTAACCTTATATTATATATGATGAATTATAGGTATAAAATTTTATCATATAATTGACATATTATTATAATAAAAAGTTAATATTAATTATATAGTAATTAATGAACAGACCAGCTACTCAGCACTAGTAATTGCAAAGGTAAAACTATCACCGACTCCATTAACACCAGTCACCAGCCAAAATGAACAGACCACTCTTATTCCTTTGAAATCGGCAGTTAAATACACAAGAAAAATGCTCATTACTAAGTTAAGGTTCATCATTATTTGACGGTTATACCCAGCTACGCGACACTAGTAATTGCAGGTAAAACTATCAGGCATAAATGGCAGTGGAGTGGATGGAGTTCAGGCGCTATCACTGCTCACTATCCTTCCATACCTCTCTCAGGAGCTGATACCTCACCACCTTTCTGCCTCCCTTTCCTTTGAGCATCCAGTGGGAGGAGCTGGAAGCAAGAGAAATCCGCCTCTTGTCGAGGATTATGGAGGCAGCCGGGGCGCCCAACTCCTCCAGCTCGTCATCGCTGGTGTATGATTTTCTCAGCACGGAGGACTTGCTTTGAAGCAGGCCCTTGCCACTTCCTGTCTCTCCAGTAATGCTTGAAAGTGATGAGGCGGAAGGAGGAGAGTACACGGTAGTGGGTGCAACATAAGGGATATTTGCTACGGAGCTGCTGTCGGCATCAGAATGCTCCTAGGAAGAAAAGTAGCAGAGCCTTATGCTTTTAGATAGAGAAGTCAAAATAAGAAACGAGCAAGATTTCAGTTTAATTACGAAGGCCATGTTTTTAGGAAGCAAAAAAGAGTGAAATGTTAGTTGCAATATCATTCCAATCCCTCCATCTTTCTTCTGCATAAAAAAACACATGATAGAGAATAGTGCTCGATAGTAAAGGGACTAACCTCGGCATCAAGGGCTTCAAGAACCTGATGAGGGTCAGGATCAGGGCAATACTTGTCAGGAACAAAATTGTATAGACACCGCTTGATCAATGGTATGCCAAATGCTGGGCAAACCTTCAAAAGACAAAGCTCAAGTCAATAAAATAAGCAGAACATGAAAACAGAGTGAATCAAGAGAAAGATATTAAATTGATGGTCATTAGGATGGGAACCTCTTTCCTTGTGGTGCTATCTGCAAGCATTCCGAATGGGAGCATCATGAGATCACTCAATGCATTGAGCAGGTGAAAAGCTCTGAAGGATGAATCTGTGCCCAGTTTACTATTATCACTGTATCCATCAGGTTCTACATGAGTATCATCTTCGTATACACCAAAAATATCACTTAGCCATCGGGTCCAGCTACCAATCTGAAATACAGAGAGGAACAAATCAAGTTTTTGTCAAGAAAGTTAAGGAAATAGTGGGGAGCAAGCGAAGGGAAGGATGAGTCTGGTGAAGTGTGATTTAAGTTTAATACTACAACTTGTATCCCAAGAGATTAGTCTAAGCTGGGAGAGATCTATCAAGAGGAAAGAAGAGTGTTACTGCTTACTGCATTTTTTAACTGTACGCCAGCCCCAAAACCAGATCTTCCAGCAGGAATTGGAAGAACTTCAGGTTCCGTGATGAGATCAGAAACAGGATCTGTTGGCATCTCATCAGCAGATTCACGAAGTACAGCATTGAACATGGCCGCATCTAGTCTATCCACTAACTGTTCCATCACCTATGAAGGCCAAAGAAAGAATATGGACATCTAACATTACTTCAAGGATGAGAAAGATACATACATATTGTTTTCTAGTATTGGCAAATGCATGCTTTCAAAGCTGCCTAAATATCCTATTAATTCAAGAATCATTTTATTGGTATGGGCACTGTCAGAAAATATTTTGAATAAAGGAGGGGTAGGCAGAAAAAATAGCAGCAATTATGCTTACTAGTCGTGTGAGCACAGATAAGCAAGCACATTGGTGACCTCCAGCACGAACAGGGCAAAGTCTCTCACAGGCATCCGTAAAAGCTTTTTTCCATAGTTCAATAGAATGGGATCCCTGATCAATATCACCCAACATGTGCTTCTTGCCCTGGGATTTCCTTGACCTTGAGATCTTCGCCGAAGAGATTTGCATGTGTGGAGTCATAGTCTGGGGTGGGGAAATTCAGATTACCAAGCAATCTTCTTTTTTAACAAATGAGCTTCTGAGAAGAAGAAATGTTGAAAGGAAAGACTATTTCACCTGCCACCAGACAGATTCGACTATGCGCGAAAACATCTAGACTTCCACCTTTTCTAGTGCAAGCACAAATGCTTGTGGGTTTTCCCAGTCATTTAAGTGTTCAGACTTACTGGGGGAAGACTTGGAAAAAAATTGTCCATTTCCATCACTGTCTTTGGAAGATCCAGCAGATAATTTTGATTTTTTTTGCAGCAGAAGAGGTTATAGCTCTCAACACAATTGTATTTGATAACCAAAAGGTTAATCTGCATACAAAAAAAATGAAGTTTTGAACCTCTGACAAGCAATAGATCTGACTGAATACGACTTTTTAAAATCAGTGAGAAGATTGAAATTTCAAAAAGTTCAGAAAATTTATGAATGTGGAAGTAAATCCCTCTCTCCACAAATTAATGAATGAAATGATCACAAAACTAACCGAACCAACCTACATAGTTAATAGAAATGGCCTTAGAGACATTTGATCAGTAAAGAGTAGCCAATCCTCAGTTTGAGAGGGAAAGAAAATCATCGAAATGAGCCAGCAGTTTCTGAGAGAAGTTTTAACATACCTGGGCACATCATTTCCACATGCCTTGGAAACCAAAGCTAACCCTGAAACTATAGCTTTTGCTGCACTCATCCTCTTAGAAGGCAAATTTGTTTGGCAAGCATGAATATAAAATCTAGAAAGACGTCTTGCAGGAGAATGAACCTTATTTGAGGAGCTTCCATGTTCAGCAACAACTGAATAAAGGCTAACCTCAAGGGCAGCAGCTTCTCTCAGTTCTTCCTCGAGCATTGCAACTTTAGATTCCAATTGGGCTTCATTATTAGAAGCTCTGCTACTTGCTGCTGAACTAAGAGTAGCTTCAGGACCATCTCGGCGAATAAGAGTGTGGCTATTCATGAGCATGTCAGTGCTATCAGATACTACAGATGGCACAAAGGTGGATTTTGCACGATTTAGTGCATTGCTTTTGCCAATGCTGCTCTGGTCACCAGGGGCACCTTTTCTGAAGGTAACTTGCCTATTTGCAACATTTCTTAATTGTTCCAACTGTCCATTTTCTTGATGCCCATTGACTTCTTTTTCCTCCATATGATCGGCAGTTAATTCATCACTGCTTGTAAACTCCCATGGACTGACTTTGTTCTGCATCCATGTATTATTGTAATTCTGAGTTTTGCTTCTGGCGTACAGAGATAAATCCATGGAACTTTTCTTTTGGCCATTTTCATCATCTATACCCTGGCGTGCTTCTGGTTTCTGCTCAAGGCTTCTGCTGTAGCTACTAGAAACCTCGCCCTGGAATTGCAAATCTGGGGAGGTTTTGAAATGTCAGTTCCTCACATGAATCTACTTACAAAATAAATAACACAGGATCTAACCTTTTAGGACGGTACCAGTTTTATGATCCTGTTCTTTTGTATTCAAAGACTGGGAGACACTGAATAGTAGATTTCCCCCACTAGAGACCTCATGCTGGAGTTACAAATCTGGGGGTTGTTTTAAAATGTCAGTTCTTTGCATATACTTACCAAATAAAAATTTCTACATGTCAGTTCCAGAGAATCTAACCTTTTAGGCTTCTATCAGTTTTATGGTTATGTACTTCTTCTGTATCCAAAGACTGGGTGCCTCTGAGCAGTATATCTTCCCCAACTTCTGCTGCTTTGCCATTCTCAAATGTTCCTAATTCTTCCTGCAGGTCAACAAATTATCTCATATAATGTCATAGAATCATGTAGACTCACAAAGAACTCTTATGAATCTAACCCATCAGTAAGAGTTGTTTCCATAATCATTAATAAGCAGATCTATTGATTCTCACATAAAGAAGACAGAGGCCTTTGCCACGCCTACTAAACTTTTAAAGATATCAAAGAAAAAAATCTGTAAAGATCATTAAGGGGCGGGAGATGGCAAAGAGGGAGATCAGAAGAACATAAACTACAGTGACATAAATTTATTTGATTACCTGGTTCTTCTGAGACAGTGAGGCCCCAGTAGCATCAGGAGAAGCAAAGGGAATCACTTCACATGAATGTGTGGAAACAAAAATGTCATCAGTAGTCAATGAGATCTCAACTTCATCATCAGCATCCGTAGCCAAAGGAGAAATTGTTCCACTTCCACCCTTTTCCAGAGATCCATCCTTCAGTAATCTTATATTCTGGGAAGAACTGGAACCATCTCGTTGCAATGGTTCAATGCTAACATAAAGTAGAGGCGGTTGTCCTATATTCTTCAGGCCCTTCTTACAGCTCAATGAAGTGCTTAATTTCAATGTTTCTCTGCTAGCCCCATATTCCGCTAGATTTATTGCTGCAGATTCCAAGAGTTGACCTTTCACTATCTTGTCAAAATGAGATTCATACAGCTGAAACTCCAAGAAATTCTTTTGGAAACTCTCTGTGATTCTTTGATTAGAAGCCTTCCGGTATAAGGTAACAGGCAGCTTAAAGGACTCTCCAATTTCGATTTGGCCTTCACTGACACCACACCTAAAGGATCCTGAACTTCAATCCCCATTCTCCCAATGGATCAGCAAAATCGGTGATACTCTTAGAGACTGGACAGATGGCCAGGGCATAATCTGTTCTACATGGACAATATACTCTACCTGAATTGAAACACATTTTCTTCTCTTGGAGAGCAAACAAAGAACCATTTTTTTCCAAAAAGAAAATAATATATCAATAGACACCTTAGACACTAGAACATGGTCTACTGCAGAATTCCTGGATTGATGATTCCAATTCTGCAAAGCACTCCTTTATAAGTCATTATGTTGCATATACCTGAAAAGATTAAACTAAAGTTACTCTCCCTACATATAGGAGCAAAAGTGATTAACAAGATAAAAACTCTAATTATGATTGTTTCCCACAAATGAATATCATTTCAAACACAGGGTACTCTGTATAAGATTACTGAAGCAATGAAAGCAGTTGGATCAACTCAGCCTCATTTTTAATTAGTAGAAAATATAAAAAGTCAATATTTTCAGATGCAGAGGAGTCTGGATTAGGGGTTAAGAAATCATCTACCATTTCCCCATGCACTCTACCGTGGTCACAGGAAAAGAGAGATGCCAACGTCCGAGGCATTTAACAGAAATGTAAAGTCAAAAGGGAAGAAAAAGGAAGCTTGACTAGCTTGGCTGATCAAATCCCTGTTTCTCATACCATGATAAGCGATGAGAAAGAGCCAAAAAACAACTTTATACCAAGTAGAAAAAAAAACAAGAGTTCAGTCGAGATCAATCACCCGCTTAAAAGAATATAAAAAAAACCACTTGGCGGTCAGTGAATATAAGAACAGAGAGAGAGAGAGTATAAAGGACAGGGCACCCACTTGAGCAAACCCAACTGAGAAAAACGGAATTGCAAGCGACGTCTTATCTTCCAGGAACCTGAAGAACAAGATCAGAGAAGAGCAAGGAGACGAACAATGGGCTCAAAGTGACAAGGGGTGAAGGAAAGAGCTCTCTCTCTCTGCATCTATGGCGGAGTAAGATGAGATGGAAAAGAAGCAACTTTTTCCTCTCTGCTATCTACCCTGGTGGAATCAAAATTCAATCTTCAGCAGTGATGGAAAATCTTGGCCTCCATGTTGAGCTCTTGACTCCTTGAGGCCGCACTGCTGGTTTTTAATGATGAAAGGGAGGAAAATGTTGCGACTATGCAGAGATACTGCGCGAAACGTGGTTGACGAACGGCACCTGACATGGCTTCAATACGGTACGGTTAGGATCTCATAATCAGAATATCTAGAAATTCAGATGAATGGTAGTTCCATTTATGCTAGAATATCGCAAGGACTCGGGTAAAATATCAGTAAATGAAGATAATTTATGCCACAGGTCAAATGACACAATCTCAAATTATAACATATTGATTGTTATACATGGAACAAATACTCGAACTTTTGGCCCTTGGACGGCATAATGCCAGAAGATATGTCATATTGTGATGAAAAGAACATGCTGTGGTTGAAACATATTATTATTAACAGCTGTTCATGGAAAACTGTGTACCATATGATGTCTAGCAAAAACGTACATTGAAGGCAACGACATTAATGAAAATATCCCCGAACAAATCATTCAGAAGAGATTGTGCAAGCTCCCCGGCTGCAATACTAAATTCATTGTTCAGTTGGCACACATCAAGTAAGTTTAATTGCTACAGAAGCAGAAGTTGTTTCTTCTCCAACTGAGAACTCACACATATTCTTATTCCAACAGCGGCAGCATGGTAACCTACACTGCATTACATGAAAAAAAAATTGTTCAGGTCCAATTCCGAGTCTTTCTCATGATCAAAACAAAAGTCGATCTACAATTTCACCCTCCATGTTTCACCCAGTAAACGGTTTTAGCCCTAATGTCTTCTTTTGCCATCAAAGCAGTGCAACATTTCATCAGTATTTAGCCACAAATTGGTACAAAAGCTTACGTGCCAATTCTTAGATTTTCCATCAGTGCTAGTCACTAAGCTTTTGGACCAATTTGTTGGCTAAAGGGCAAAATGTTGGATAATTTTGATGGTAAAACAAACACTAGAGATAAAACTGTTGATTATGCATGAAGGCAAGGTTCCAGGTCAATTCTCTAAAAACTAATCAGTGTCATAAAAATGTCTGCCGTGATTTTATCAGACAATGATTAGCTAATGCAAAGCTTAAGAGAGCAGTGCCATCTTTCCATTTTTTTTCCATAGGCGTGGTTCAAAATTGGATGCATATTGTAGTTCAAAATTGAATGCAAATGGCAATGCCATCCAAACAATGTGATGCAAATGTTTAAAATGATTCCAACCTTGCTTTAGAAACCTGATAACCAAAAGGCCTACAGATGGTTGCATTAGAAACCTGCTTTCCATGTTAACTTGTGAGATGGTAAAAAAATTTGATGGATAAATTGAAGAAACAAACATGAGCAGAAACCTCAAGCAGCAGCAGCTTCCAGCAGCTCCCTCTCTGCTCGCTCCCTAATCCTTCTCTCGAGTTCAGGCCTAAAATGTCGAATGAGACCCTGAACAGGCCAAGCAGCAGCATCACCCAAAGCACAGATTGTATGCCCTTCAATCTGCTTGGTCACCTCCTGTAACATATCAATCTCTTCCAGCTTTGCATTCCCAACCTTCAACCTCTCCATGATCATCCAAAGCCACCCTGTACCCTCTCGGCAGGGTGTGCACTGACCACAACTCTCATGCTTGTAGAAGTAAGAAAGCCTTGCAATTGCATCGACAACATCAGTAGATTTATCCATCACTATAACAGCTGCTGTCCCTAGTCCTGATTGGACAGCCTTGAGAGCATCATAGTCCATCAATACATCATCACATATGTTCTTTGGGAGCAGTGGGACAGACGAACCTCCAGGAATCACAGCAAGCAAGTTATCCCATCCACCCCTGACACCACCGCAATGCCTCTCTATCAGTTCCTTCAGAGAAATGCTCATCTCCTCCTCAACTGTGCAAGGCTTGTTAACATGGCCTGAAATACAGAACAACTTTGTCCCTGAATTGTTTTTCCTGCCAAAGCTAGCAAACCATTCAGGTCCACGCCTTAAAATGGTAGGAGAAACAGCCACTGTCTCCACATTGGTAACAGTAGTGGGGCATCCATATAATCCTGCGTTAGCTGGGAAAGGTGGCTTCAGTCTTGGCTTCCCTTGCTTACCTTCAAGGCTCTCCAAAAGAGCCGTCTCCTCTCCACAAATATAAGCACCTGCACCATAATGGATGTGGACATCAAAATCATAGCCTGAGCCGCAGGCATTCTTCCCCAACAAACCAGCTTCATATGCCTCTTTTCGGGCCCTCTCTAGATTCTTACGCTCATTTACATACTCTCCCCTGATATAAATGTAAGCAGCAGAGGCACGCATTCCTACTCCGGCAATCAGACATCCTTCTAGCAGCTTGTGAGGATCATGACGCATGATTTCTCTATCTTTGCAGGTTCCAGGCTCACTCTCATCAGCATTGACAACAAGATAGGAAGGGCGGCCATCAGATACTTTGGGCATGAAAGACCATTTCAGGCCCGAGGGAAAACCAGCACCACCACGCCCTCTTAGACCAGATTTCTTCATCTCGTTTACAATCCAATCAGCACCTTTCAGCACCAAATCCTTGGTCCTGTACCAGTCTCCACGTTTCATGGCACCTTTGAGGAAAGGGTCATGCAACCCATACAAGTTGGTGAATATGCGGTCCTCATCCTTCAAGCCACCAAAATGGGTTTTCTCTGGGGGTGGAGGAGGCTGAGGTTGAGTTTGAGCCTGAGGAGCTGAGGCAGGTTTTGCACCTTCAGTGCTAAATGACCTAAAGGCAACACCCCACCTCTCACCATGCCCCCGAAGCAAGCTGGTCCTCTTCAAGAATAGTAAGCCCCTTAGGGGTGCCTGTTAAGAATAACATATAAAAGACACTTAACAAAGATGATGGAGCGCTCCTCACTATGGAAGATATCAACCGAAAAGCATACACATATGAAGTAGATGTCTACAATGCTCAAGCTACACTTCCTAGAAACAACTAGTCGAGAATAGAACTTTTTTACATATCATTATATATAAAACTAAAACATAATACGATCTAAGCTATCTTGAAGAAAATGACGGCTACAATGCTAGCATAAATTGTGATCTGAGAAAGAAAAATCCATTCATCGACAACGCTGATCTTTTAACTTAATCAACTAAATACATGGTGATGACATCGGATCCATATTGAAATTCTTTGAAAAAAAACACAAACTAGAAAAGGTATTTAGACGATGAACTAGCCGAACCCATATACCGAGGAATATAATCTCAACCCTGAGTCAAAACGTGTTCCCTCTGTTGCGCTCCCCAGATAAACCACAAAATACATAAAATTTCAACATTCGAATCAACTACTGATCATTTCAGACCCCAAAAATGATCAAAGGAGTAGATGGAGAGATGTCAATTGCATCCAGATCGACAAAAGACACAGCTTACCATCTGAATAACGATACAGAACAGAAGGATTCAAAATCAATCGCAGAAAAAGTAAAATCAAACACTGAAATGGGAGGATAACTGAATCATAGCCCTAATATGGCTAAAGGCCAGAACTATAGCAACTTACCATTGCATGAAACGACGAGAGAACTGGTTCGGGTGAGTTCAGCGATTCTGGGAAAAACAGCTCAAAGAGCAAGAGCGAGGACTGACCAAAATCTACAGCGAAAAATGGAAAAGATCTCCTGTTTCTCGTGAGCACCGAGGGTCGAGATTAACGGTGAGGTTGTTCTAACATGGGGCGACACCTGACATCGGACGGCTCCCTTTATTGGCCTTTCCAGTGATTATCTCGCGGACACGTAGGGGAAGTGGGCTTTTCAGCGGTCTGATGACCGTTGCTGGGCTTTTAAGCGTTGGGAATAAATTCAAAAATAGGCCAAACCCAGGCCCGTGCTAGAGAACGAGGCCCTAAACCTAATCCAACCAGACCCAGACAGTCATAGACTGAGTATTAAATTATACCGTTCAATGCGCCAAACAGAACCACCACCGCCACCGTGGGAGGTGCCAACACCGTAAAAATCGAACTAGGAATAAAGAAAATAGATTATCCTACCATTACCTTAAGTGACAAAGAAAGGATTAAGAAAATTTTAGACTTAATTTGATGTGGGCCCTCACTGTTAAGTGGAACCCTCCAAAAATTAGCGTATGCCGCAATAGACGGCGAGCGCACGGTATTCTTTAGTAAAAGGCGAAAGAATAGTTCGCTCTGTTCTCACCGCACGGCTTCCTGATAGACTCAGATGTCCTCCTCACATTTTATAGGATGCTGTCAGGGTTTTTCCCCCTCCGTCTCAGCGATGTGGGACTATTAAGTTCTCTCAAAAGAGACAGGTGAAGAGAAATGAAGCGACACCGTTCCATAGGCTTCCAATCATTCCAAACACATGCATCACGTGACCTAATCACCCCAGCTCATTAGGTGAAGTCTTGTGCACTATTTATTCCCTCGTGATATCTAAGATCAGAACTGGATTCATTCCAATCCCCGAAGCACAACCAGAGAAGAGAAATACTAGTTGCTATTTGTTTTAAGCATTCATAGGTTTCAACTTTTCTATGTTCATCATTATCAATGAAAACCCAACTACTCTTACACTCACTCCATAATTTTAATCAGCCTCCAATGCCAATAAGATTATCATAATAGTTGTGCTGAAATCCTACATTCCTCCATCTCTTTTATAGTTGTTCCTTGGTATTTTTTTTCCTTTTAAGGCCAGGACTATCAAGGGACCACCCAACCCTTACCATTCCAACTAATGAGATATAATGTGCCTGAAATGGGTCAGCTACCATGACCCATACAAGTGAAACTAGGCATTTCAGCAACCTGGACATTAATACAAGCATTATCATCAAGTCTTCATGGACACAATTAAATCATCTTGGATACAGACCCCATATATATCTGACTCAGAAGATGAGAATGGTTACTTTCTGCAATTTTAAGCATTCAATGAGAGAATCATATTTCCATTGGCTTAAGTTGAGTACATACCAAAATTTGAATCCACGATCAGACTTTGGTCTTCGAGGCCATTCTGAATGACTGAGTGGACATCACATGGACCAAGAGATGTACAGGAGTAACATCTTGCAAAACCTTGAATACTAGTGAGGAGAGACTTTCCAGCCACCCCACTGTTTACAAGAAAAAAAATTAGTGTATGACCTGATTCTGGTGTCTAATGGAGACCTCAGATGTTGAAGAAAAAGAGTAATTTTCAATTCTGAAATTCAGCCACTGCAAGTTCCTGCCTTATGGTGTTCTTGGCGTATAAAGGGGTCATCAGCTGCAATGCAAGTTCCTGCCTTCTGGTGTTCTTGGCGTATAAAAGGGTCATCAGCTACAGACTAGAATGATCAAATGACCAACCACAGCCGTACTGATCCCCAACAATCCACCAACAATGACCTGCCATTGTAGATTCTATAGTCAAACCAGCTGCAGAAGCTCTCAGACAATGTTCTACTCAAATATATGCACTGAAATTGTTATGTGATGAGCATCAGGTCTTAATAAGCACAGGATTGTAACAACTAAAACCTTTTTTTGCTGGGTATTCCACTCATAACGCCAATCATGGTGGATGGCATGATGCCATGATGAATCTCAAAAGAACTACATGGGCTCAAGCATGTATATATTAGCAAAATTCCAGTTGTTTGCTGCAAACCTGAGGAGGAGTGTGACCAAGAAGTTCACGCAACGGCCTGCTCTCAGCAAGAGGATGTTCAGCAGGCAGTTCATATACAATCTGATTCAATACCTGGAAAAATGATTTAAAATATGCAACTGCAGTCAATAAGAGACAGGCATTGATCCACCATCAAATTTCCTCATTGTGGCTGTAAAGACCTGTTAAAGAAGAGCATATGAATTATACCTCTGCTTGCCTTCCAGCCTGCAATCTCACTCCCGTGGCATCGTACATCACCTGCTCCAAGATTAAAAGAAGAAGACATTAGCAAATTGTCTTGAAACAGAAACAAACAGCATCTTACCTATTTGCTGAAAGAACTTTATGTTTCTTAGTTGAAATCAAACTAGATCATATAGGAAATAGGACATACAACAGCTGCTAAGATCAGGGCCGTGGCAAAGAGTGGTCCTCCAAAGCCTTCTTGAAACCCAATGGCAGCAGCAAGAGCAGTGACCGTGGCCGAATGAGAGGACGGCATCCCGCCCGACCCGATCAACAGCTTGAAATCCCATTGTCTCTCCTTGTACCTAAATTTATGGAACAATAAGACTCTCACGCTCTATAAGAATCATCTTAAAATAATATTTCAGCTGCAGCCAGGACATGAGAACCTGTGCATCTTGTTGGGAGAAAAGCCATACATTTACCAGAATCATAATCTTTGTAATGTAAAGCATTTTGGAGGTATTGAACATGATTTCTAACATAGGTATGGATATCAATCAACCTCATTAGCTTGAACTATCTTGAATACAAGGGTTACGGAGTGCAATAAATTGACCCAACACCCCTAGTCACAGTAGGATCAAAGGAAAAGATAGAAAATAAATGCTTGGCTATTTCAAATGATCCTACAGTTCTTGATAGCATATACCAGATCATCTCAGGAACACGAGAGTCCCCAGGGGATTTCAAGAATAAAAAAAGCAATCAAAGAAGCATATCCAGAGCTCAACGAACATCAAATCCAGATTCATCTTCAGCTGGAGACCCGGGAAAGAAGAAGGAAGGGAGGAGAAAAAAAATTACCAGGCGGTGAAGAATTTGACGGTCTGGGCGATGGAGAAGGCGACGAGGGCGGAGAGGAGAGGGAAATTCGTGAAAAAGGAGGAAGAGAACGACGACGATGGTAGAGGCGGCGGAGGCGCTGATGTCACAGGAGAACTCTGCATCATCATCGTCATACCCTCATTCATCTCCAGCCCAATCACCCCTCTGCCTCCACCGCCGCCTCCAAGTTCTTGATATGATGATTTTCACGTACCCGATTTTCCGCTCCAGAACTTCACCCCGCAACGTGGAATACGATATCAAATCAAGAGGGCTTGCCGAGCTGCAGAAACCTTCGATGGTGGAGAATTTTCTTGAAGAAATTTCTTCTCGGTAACTCAATTTCATCAAAAATAGAGAGCTTTCTCCATCAGACAAATTAAAGGTCGGATCTTTGCTCTTGGCTGGCTTCACGATTCGTCTAACTAACGGTCATCGTCATCGGTCTATTCTATTACCTCTCATACTCTTTCTCCATCCCTATTTGCGTCATCTTAGGTTGGCAGTACGAATTTCATGACTATGCCTTCCCTCCATATCCGCGAACGAGTCCTTCACCATCTCCCTCTAATTCTTCATTTCTGTTTTTTTTGCACAATCTAATTCTTCATTTCCGATTGAGCAAAAAAAATCTTCATTTCCTCCTATTATTTTCGTCATTAACGTCGTTGACATTTAATTCACAAGTAATATTACTTGTATTATTATTGTTATTGCGATTTATAATTATAATGTGATATATAAAATATCTTAATATTTATTTTATTATATTTTAAAATTCACATAATACTAGAAAATGTTTAAATAAATGAAAATAGTGTACATAAATATTATGATCTTAACAAATTTAGACAAATTTTTAAATTTTGAAAAAATGGCATATAACCATTATAATAAATTGTTTATCTAGTGTTTACTATGCAAACAAGTTATAAATTTATTTTTATTAAATCGATTAGTATGAGTTTTTTAAAATATTTAATGTAACTTTATTTTTATTATAATATTATAAAATTATTTATTTGTATCTTAATATTATTGTATATAAATAATTAACTTACTATTTAATAAAATCGTATTTTTATAGTTTAGTCATATTACCGACTCCATTTAAATCTCATTAATCTATATTTATTTTAAATTTAAAAGAAAAAAGTTCGAATAAGTATAATTAAATTTATAATTTTTTAATATTAACGTTGTTTACTAAAATTTCATACAATTGAAATATTATAGTAAGTGCCTATAATATTTAATTAGTTAATATTATATTATTTATTATTATATTGTTATAAATTTACTTTAAGCGGCATATAAAATTTTTAATCACTTAAAGTATTATTATTATTGTATTTTTTTTAGTTATAACGTTAATATTATTTTATTTAATCTATTTTATATTTTAAATTTATCAGCACTGATATTTATTTGTTAGTTTTTTTTGTTAGTGAGGGTGAAGGTCGATTTCAGATATCTCGATGGACAATGCAAATGATGGGCCTTTGGAAGCGCTTGGCTTGCTTTATTTCATGATCTGCCATGGGAAAACGGCTTCTTGCAGTATTGATGCGTTCGTTTGCTTCTCCTAAAGATCTTTGTCAGCTTCATGCAAGCAAGCATGACAAAAGCAAGGAAAACATATCGAGATGAGTTGAACTGCCATATTTGGAAGGAATTGGACAATAGTTTAGGTGACAATGCGTTCAACTCAGAAGATGAAGCAACCTTCCTACTTTGCAAGAATCATCAGCACAGCACTGAGGATAATGCAAGCCTGAGAACCGAGGTACTACAGGAATTGCATGTAAACCCAGCAAACCATGGTAGCAGTGAAGCGAAGCAAATATCTGGGAATAAAATGCAACCTTAGAACTCAAAAGAAGCCATATGCATCTCATCTTCTATTGATCCGTGATAAAAAACTGGCTTCTCTTGTACCATTGCTGACATTCCATGTAATTTCATCTCAGCAAGCCGTGAGGTGAAGTGAAGAGATCCAAATCTCGAACCAGCACAATTATCTATCACCGTCTCTTTACATTCTGCATAACCTGCAGTTGCATTTCCTGTTGGCTTTATTCAAATTACTGTAGTAGATGCAACAACACACTTTTGTCAGAAAACTTGACAAAGGACTCGCTTATTAGTTAGTTTGGAACTCTCAAATCTACTAAAGGCTATGGCAATCCCTTACTGCTTGCTGTCTATACCAAGGTTCTGAGCACCAAAACACAGGTATTGGTTCATAAGCTTCCGATCCAATGAAATTTGCTTCCTGTTCATCCGAAGGTTTCCGCTGTAGGACTGACGAATACCATCCTTCCCTTTACCAGCTGGTGTGGTAGACGATGACACCAAGGGCCCGGACACTGAGCGTGAACTGAGCCTGGAATCTGCAGATATAATATGTGACCTAGGCTGAATTACGCCGTGCATCAGCTCTGTCGTGAACTTCTCTCTCGTACAAGGGCTTGGAAAGCTGTTTTGATATGATAGTACCCTTTTAATGTTTGGGAGAGATGACTGCATTGCATATTGCTGCCTTAAAGGAATTGGAGAACTACCCAAGTTTCTGCTGCCGTCTGACTCTGACGACAGAACCAGGGAATCGTTAACATCACCTATTGACTTTGACCTCGAGGGCTTTCCGTCCTTTCTTCTTCCTGGCCAACTAAAGAGGAATTTCAGAAGGCTGGATGCCTTGTTTTTGGAGCCTGAAGTCTTGTATTCACCAAGTGAACTGCCGGACTGGAAGTCACTTATATCGCTCAAGCACCTACTGTGTTCGATGCTGGGTGAATCGTATCTGTAGTCCGGTGTATTCTCAATCCCAGAGTAGAGGAAAATTTCGGCATCAGAGATCCGGAAAGATGTCCCAGGACTTCCTCCAAGACCCTCTTTCAGGTGAGACAAAAGGACACTTCTAGTTTCATTGTCTTGGCAATTTGAGATTCCTCCCGCAGAAATCAGCTGCTTGATTAGAATGTCAGATGAAGCAGATCTTGGCCTTTGTCTCAGGAGATCCAGTGGAGTCATGTTGTTGTTATCACGCATATTCAGGTCGATATACCTCACAGTCATTAGCAGCTCCACCAGCTCGGTTTGAATGTTCTCCAACACAGCCACATGAAGAGCTGTGCTGCCATCTTTATTTCTGATGTTGACCACGTCATACATATCTATGATTTTGCCACTGACTAGCTGCTTAATGAGCTCGGTCTGTCGATCCAGCCTACGGAACCCAGGCGTTCGAAACCCTGCAACTGCAAGATGAAGGAAAGTGTCGCCATGGTTGTTCTCCATAGAGACCAAAGACGGAGAAGAATGGATTAGAACTTCCACAACGTTGAAATAGCCCCTATAAGCCGCCACATGCAATGCCGTATCTCCTTGATTGTCTCTCTCATTGATAATATCGAAGGTCGATATGAGATATTTCACGACCTGCACAAATAGTTGACCCTTATCTGATTTTTCCCAGGACAAAAGAAACAGCAGAACAACTCCCATTGATGATAAAGAGTACTAATAGCCAGCAAAAGTATAAATTTGCTTGTGGGTAGACTTTGTTTCCAAGCAGGGGGGCTAAGTGCCTAAAACCAAAGTTCATCCAGCAATTCAAGCATGGGTTAAAGGCCACATTTCTTTCAAACTGCAAAGGGAGACCAAATTTGCAGATGGTTTCATAGATATGTTACTAAAGAAAAGCTGAAGAGTCAAACAATTTCATCTCTATCATTCAATAATTCAGATCATAAAATATGACAAAAAAATCAGATCATAAAAAGCTTCAGGCTAATTTATCTACTTCCTCATTATCTGCAGGAAATTCAGTAATTACTGTTAGTAGATCAACTATCAAGAATTTTGTGGAGCCAGCTCTCTGACTAATCAAAAGTAATCAATCTTTAGCTTTATGGGCAATTATCAAAAGAGCTTGGGCAAAGTGATAATGTACAGAAATGCACGGTTCCTATAAAAGGCGGTTTCTGAATCGTACCTCAACCTGCCCTCTCCCAGAGGCTGAGTGCAAGAGAGAAGAACCCTGCAAATCTCTGTACATCAACACATCAGAGCATTCCTCGAGGAGCTCCCTCAAGATCTCCACATTCCCTCCTCTAGCTGCAGCATGCACCGCCCGATTCATCATCTCCAGCTTAAAGGCCGAATCACCACCACCCTCTCCTCTGTCGGCTTCTCCTCTACCAGCAGATCCCGGAGACAAGGTGAAATCAAGCAACAGCCGGAATACATCGGAGCTCTTGCTCCTAGAAGCAGCATAAAGCATGTCCGTGACACCATACTCCCCTTCCCCAAACACCAGCAGAGGGTCCCTGTCGAGCAACTCCTTCACAAAATCGACATCCCCAGCAGAGGCAGCCGTGTAGACGAGCCACCCTCCGTACCCTGCTCGGATGAGGGAATTAGTGCCCGTCCTGGTCTCGCAATCGAGGAGGAGCTTGTGGGCCACCTGGGCCCGGCACTTTGCCACGTCGTCGAACTGGACCTCATCGTCCCACACGGTCTCGAAGCGGCGGATCCTGCGCAGGGAGGAGAGCTTGATGAGGAGGTTGGTGTCCAGGTGAAGGAGCTCCTTGACCACGTTGTATAGGCCATTGGCTGCAGCCCAGTCGATCGGGGACGCGTACCACCACTGGTCGCGGGTGCTCTCCCACCGGAGAGGGAAGTATTCCGGTGCCATCTCTTTTGTTGGGTTGATGGAGAAAGGAGGATAGTTTACCGCGAAAGATAGGTTGATAGAAATCAGCCCAAGAATCCTATCATAACTGCAACAGAAAGGGCCAAAAACTTATCTTTTTTTTGGGTAAAGGCTGAGACGGCACGGACCAGATAGTCTCAAAGCACCCAATCTGGAAGAGAGAGAAAGAGGGGAAGAACCGACGCCAACGATGCAGGAAGTTGTAACTAAAAACAGGGTAATGGAACGAATTAACCGTGAGATTGAGATGAAGACGATAGAGGGAGAGGATATTAAAGAAACAAACCCCATGAACTGTCCGGCACGGCGAATTGATTCAGAGCAGAGGAGAGAAGGAGGATCGGGGCGGCCATTATTGGAAACATGAAGCTCACGGGGACAGACAGGTTAAAGGCTAAAGAATAATACCACAAAAGGAATCGCCTTTATACTGTAACGCAGAAGATAACAAAACGAAGAACTACCACAGAATGATTACTAACGGAAGGTTTTTCTTCCGGTCGTGATAGGCTTTTCTAAGGTGGAGAAAAAGCTTCAAGGGCAGAACAGAGCTCTCTCTCTTTCTCTCTCTCTCTGTTTTCTGATCCGAAAATTTTCCTGTCAATCACTACTCGTAAAATAAGGAAATTTCCTGTGGAAGGGAAGATCCGTGAGACTCGATCCTGCATTTTTTTATAGATCTATTATCAAAAACTAATAAAGATTTAGATTGGAATCCCTTGAGAATATATTCAATCCTTTTCTTCCAAACAAGTTTGCATTTTTCCCTTGTTTTCGAATTTTACTAGCCATAAATAACAGAGGAGATATCAGAGCATGGCATCTCATGCCAGCCAAGAAGAAAATTGACTCACGGACTTATTCTATGCCAATTATAGCACAATGAGATGACGTCTTCTTGATCATATAATTTAGACGAGCTCTGCAAGATTCAACGTATTATATTGTTTGTTTACCTAATATACATACAGCTTCGACCATATGGGCCCTTCTTGAAGGTGTGCTGATATGGATGCTCTCACCATTTATTATTCTTTAACCCTTCTTCATGGAAGGATGGTGGTGGCTTCTAACAAATGTCCTCCCTCTCCAAAGAAATAGGATCCTTAGGAAAGAAGATATCAAGGCAATGAAGACCAAAGGAGCTTAATTTATCAAAGCAAGCCTTCATTTTCTTTCTACATGTTTCTGAAGACAGTGGCCAACTTCCAGCTAGGGTCCCTATTGTAGACTGCTGTCTGACGATCTCCTCAAGAACTCAGCCACTAATTTGGAGAACGATGAAAGCTTGTTTTCTAGCAACACTTTTGGCGAGCCCGCCTTAACAAGTTAGATTGTCTCCAAGGAGTAAATTCACTTTCACAAAGAGCTCAATGGGCTTTTATTGCCTTCATCGTGGACTAGAATCAGGTCATTGTCAACGACGGTTGCCATTCCATGAGCCACTGCGAGGACAGTACATCTTCCTGTTTCGCCACGATTAGTCTTCTGAATCAAGTTATCTGTGACTGCATCGATCGATGCCGCAGCTTCATAAAGGACAAGAATCCTCCTCCTCTGCAACAGCGCCCGGGCACTCCAGTTCTCACCATCTTCAGCAACTGCAGGTTCAAGTTCCTCTAGATGACACTTCTTTAGCACCTGATAATGGAGAATTTGGTGTTAATTGTTATCAATAAAAAAACCTATGGATAAAGGCTATAGAAAATTTTAAGTGATAAGAATCCCAGACTTCTTGATCTGAATGTTACTGCAGAGGATCAAGATTTGCCCTGACAGTTCCTTGGAATAGAATTGAATCTTGGGGTATTATACTTAGTCTGGATCTCAGGTCATGCAGTCCCATCTTTCCAATATCCACCCCATCAGTAAGAATTCTTCCCCTTGATGCCTGGACAACCCTGAAGAGAGCTTGAATGAGGGTAGATTTTCCACTTCCTCTCCTTCCCACAATCCCAACCTTCTTCTCACAAGCATGTGATCCCTCTCAAAACCACGGGTAGCGAAGGCTTGTACTGCACAGGAAGGCCCTCAAATTCAATTGCCGTTCTAGCCACTACGGACTTCACGAGAAATTAGGGGTGGGAAAGGACCATAGCCGGCTATTCTTTTTTTGCTTTGAGAGGGACAAAAGGACTTCCTTTGTCCTAAGGGTGAAAAAAATAAAATCCTAATATTGACGGGATGAATAGAAATTTTCATGTTTTTTTTGAAAACATTCTTAGGTACCACCAAACCAAACCACTTCCTTTGCTCCAAGACCATGCCACCGTGTATGGTCCATCCGGTGCAAAAAAAATTGACGACGTCCGTCGGGTTTACCCGATCAGCACCAGACCCTGACAACCAGCTCCATATAGAAAGGACGAGACCCGGCCTCCGGGATCTAGTGAGAGTCAGCCCTGTCCGGGTCTTACCAGATTCCTTTTACACCCAATCATCAATCACTAGTGGAGCTTAACTCGTATATTTGAAAGCTTAAGGATTCTCTCAAGGGAGATCATCTTGTTCTCAACATTAGTAATGTTCCATATTACCTCTCTAATATATTGAATTTCAATTGACCGGTTGCTACTAATCTTCAGAAGCGTGTGAAACATATTTGACCTATGTTAGAAAATATATTCCGTGATCATATCTTGTAAGTATCACAAGATATTGGACCTATGTTAAAAAATATATTCCGTGGTCATATCTTGTAAGTATCACATGATATTATTTATAGGTAGTTATGCTAAATAAACATGAAGTTAGAAAGCATAAAATTAAACTTGGTATCTATAAAAGGATCACTAGGGTGAATTTCATTTCATCTAATAAGAATGAGAAAAAGAGTGTTGATGGGTTTACCCTATTAGAAAGCAAGAATCTTCACATTTTTCCAAATTAATGCTAATTCTTGTTCATTGATGTCCGAGTATATCTACATTTGTACGTAATGGAGTAGCCAAAATAATCAATTGAAACTCACTCAATAAATCTAAAAAATTGAAACCCTAAGTAAAGAAGCATACGGAGAGACAAAAATGGCAATTTGCCACTAATGGAGAGAAAAAGGCAACACAACGAGGATGTTGCATTTAGTAAGTGATTCATAAATGGAATCGTGAAAGACAAGCTTCTAGTCAAAGAGGTCCAATCCTAATCATAAATACTACATCACATAAATGATCCTTACTATACAAGAGATCAATTACTTAGAAAAATATTGGAATCTAATATAAAATTTAACCTACGAATTTAGTAAATATATTGAAATGTATCATGTAAGCTTTAATCAACCCACAATCCCAAAGTATAAGGGTTGATTATGGAGTTCATAAAAATGAAGTAACAAGGCTTGCCCAAAGAGCGAAGAATCCAACTTCTTACCCAACATAAAAAGTTTTAGGTTATTCATATGAATGAAGGTGAAAGTATTAAAGATTACATTGCAATAACTCTATTAATTGTGAATTAGATGCAATCCATGTGGACAAACTGAGTCAACACATGGTGGTAGCTAAAGTGCTAAGATCACTTTTACCCAAATTTAATTATGTTATGTGTTCGATTGTGAAATATAATAATAACCGTAAATCTGGAAAAAATCCTAAGTTAATATTTAGATTGAGTTAAATCGGGAATGTGGATTGAACCGGGAGGTGAAATCAAATTGGAACGAGAAAATATATTTATGGAGAGACTAATAGGGGGTGAAAATAGGTAAAAAAAAAATTCTTAAAAATGTATTGGGACACATGGTCAAGAGTTGGGAGAAAACTGGGAAATAACCGATTTAGACTGGGATCGAGCTAGGAGAAGTCATAACCTCTCCCCGAATTTTAAGGGATCAAAACAAAACCAAATGGAATGGTTCTTGAATCCATTCAATAGAGAATTGAATGTATAATTTTTAAATAATTTTATTTTCTCAATAACTGGACAAAAAAATCGCTGAATCGACAAGGAAAATTATCGTAAACCAGTTTGCTACAGTGCCAAACCGATCAGTTGGGATGCCGAGCGTACGCACTCGCTCACTGTGTGGTGCGTGAGGTACACAAACACGCGTGCATGTCGTCTTTCTCGCCCGACAACTTACCTAGATTCCTCTATTTTACATGATGACTCACCCATACAACCCAAATGCACCACTTGGGGGAATTAAATCCATTCCTAAGGACTCAGGTTATAAAATGAAGAAAGAAGTCTACATATAGATTTTCCGGTCTAGATCACCTCCATATAAATTGGGGCTACCCCTCATCGGATTCTACTCAAAATCCTCTCCCAACCATCGACTACTCCCAACTCCGACGACCTGACTACTATTTCTTTGAATATGTCTTACAATTTTTTTAATTTAATTATTTCTTAATATTTTCTTGTGTTTTGATTGATTCAGGCTACTTCGATAAATATTTTTAGTGTTTCTTTAAAACTTTTAAACTTATTAGTTTTTAGAAAGTTATGTCATTTTAAGTATATTTTATTATTTGTAGTATTTTTTTAAATTTATTTATCATTATTTTGTAACCATTTTGACATTTCTTCCTATTTTTTATATTTACTTGCATGCTTAGTTTCTCTTAGTATTTTCAGTAATTATTTTTTGTAGTGTATGTTTAATATTTATTATTATTATTTTGTGTATTTTATAATAGTTTTGATCTAACTATTATTATTCCCACTTCAATAATAGGGAAGGAAAAAATTGGCCTTAATACTTTCAAGCCTTAAATCTCTCTCACAAAACATTAAATTACAAAGTTAATAATGATCCATGGATCGATGGATAGAAACATATTCCCCAAATCAGTATATATATAACTACACCCAATTCTTACTCTACACACTTCCAAATCTCACATAACTCTAACATATTTAATTTTCGACCATACTTGTACCAAATCATGATATCGACCCTAAAAAACCCTAAAAAACCAATGTCTTCACCTCGAGTTTGACATTTTATTAAAAAATAATTAAATATATTTTGTAATAATTAATTTATAAAAAAATTAAATAATAATATTATATAAATATATAATTAATTTATAATATAAAATATAAAATATTTTATATTCTAAACTATAGTGTGTTTCTACGGCTTGTTTCTTATCCATACTCTTACTCTATTGTTAATTTACGTTATTAGTCTCTTTTTGTATATGTTATAAATTATTTTAACAAAAAAAATATTTATTTAATCAACATTCCACATTTAAAAATTTTTAATTTAAATTTAAATTTAAATTTTATTTTAAACTTCATTTTCTTACTGAAATTGAGATTCTAATACTTACTTTATTAAAATTTTATAAAGAGTTATTATATTTTATTAAAAAAATTAATAATTTAATTTAATTATATATATATATTACAATTTTATTATACTTACATATAAACAAAATTTTAATTTATATTTTTAAATATAAATGAATAATATTTAAATTACAATATATATAACATATTATATAGTAATATATCATTAAATTCAAAATTTATTTTTCTCTTCTACGCATATTGTTAAAGTAATATATGGTGATTGTTATATTTTAAAAGTAAAAATAATAAAACAATATTAATAAAAGAAAATAATATATATTTAATTATAAATAAAATATAAAAAATTATTATAGATAATTACATTTTAATAAAAACATAATTTATTAATACAAATATTATAAAAATTGTATAACATATCTATATTATATAAAAATTTATTATAAAATATTTATTATATATATATATTACAAATTTATTATATTTATACTTGAATATAATCATTTTAAAAAATATTATTTGTATTATTTTTAAATATAAAATTATTTTAATTAATACTAAATTATATTATACTTTAAAATATGCATTTTTGTCTTTACTAGTCCGGATCATGTCGCACTACCGCTAGTTAACTGAGTATGTTGGTCTTTTCTTGTTACTATGGCTAAACAATTCAATTATTCAAGTTTTCATTGCATATAATTCATGTTTATTTACGAGCTCCTACGTCTATAACCAACAATTTGAAATTTTAAAAAATTGGGCATAATAGCCTCCAAGTTCCAAAATCGAGTCCTCTGGCCTATCAAAGATATTCGAGCTACCATCAAGAAGGTTTCTCAAATCATTTAAGCGGTGGCACACAGTTAGGGGAGAACACTTTTAACAAAAATATATTTTCAACAATCCATCATACCAACCAAGTATGAGGATATCTCCACTCATAATCGATGAACGGGTTTTACACTTCCTCCGAGTAAGTTTAATCATACCAATCAGGTATGATCTACTTACAAACAGTAAGTAGTTTTCCGTGTTATTTTCACACCACTCCTCTAAGTTGTGGTGTTTAAAATACCACTAATTAGTAGGTTTTCATTTTCGATATACTTATCATCCCAACCAGGTATGATATAAAAATCCCACTCACACGTTAATGCAGTAAATTCCTCTTAACTGGTTCTTTGTATTCACACGAGCTTGTCCTTGCTGGCGTTCCTAGTACTTCATTTTCCTACACAATATGAACATCCTTATTCATTATCCCTCTACCTAACAACCTTAATTCATTACAAATGAATGAGAAATAAAAAATTTTCATTTATTTGCAATTAGATCCCTAAAGTTATTGTTCTTTAACTTTAAGTCCCTAATGTTGGTTTTTCCTCAAATTGAGTCCCGAAACTTTTCAAATTCACCTTGGGACCTCAATTTATTCAATTTCACAAAAAGGGGTTCAATTTCCCAAATTTCCAATTTGGTCCCTCAACTTTTCCAAAATTACCATTTTGCCCCTACTTTACAAAAATGGTAAGTTTTGCCCCCAAAAATTCCCACATTACCCAATTGGCCTTCCAACATCTTTATCATGCCCAATTGGTCCTCAATTTTATGAAATTACACTTTAGTCCCTCAAATTTTCAAAATTCCCAAATTTCCCCAATGTTCCCCCAATTTCAACATTCTAACTTTGTCGAATATGATTTTATCAAATTGACCGATCAAATGAGTTTAATTGTTGAAATTGAAGTTATATTGGAGTTCCTACACATTCATACAATTTAATTGCACTTTGAATCACACGATTTGGTGCGGGAATGAGCTCAAACAGAACTCTGCCGGAAAACTGGACTTAGATAGAGAGCTTTGAAAGCTTATCATTGGTGGTGCGGCGGTCCAAGCTTTCGATATGGATAGATAGCTATCGTCTTGAGGTTTATCCTAGGATCAAGAATTACATCAATTGATGCCGAATTAAGTGAGAATTTTATCATTGAAGTTTTATCGGTTCTCTCTCTAGCACTGGTCGAAATTTACCGAGGAGAGCAAAATTGGCTTACCTTTTAGCTATAATTCAGCTGTAGGAGGGTTGTGGAGGTGTTGGGAGGGCTTAGTTTGGCCTAAGAAGGGCTTGAATTGGCCGATTTCAGCTCGGACGAAACTGGGCAACTTTGGTCCGCCAGAGCTGCTTCATTGTTCGATTACGTCGGTGTTCCTCCAGCGACCCTCAGAGCAAATGGAGACTACAGGCGCGTAGCTGATTTCTCCCCAGTTCTAAAAAACCCGACCTCACCTTGTTTGGCTCAAAAAAGTGCCCAAGTCGGAGCTCTGGTTCGAGCTTCATTGGAAAATAGAGCAGTTGAGAGAGAATGGAGTTTTCAGGTGTGGAGAGGATGAATGAGGAGGGGCTCTTTATATAGGAAGCTTAGGGACTTCCTGTCTGTCCGATTGGTGCCTTAATGGCGGTCATTCATTGCCTGAAACTCCCTGGACTGAGACTTTTCAGCTTCGCTGGCGCTGCGCGATTTTTCGGCTAGTGAACAGTGCTGTCATATGAAGGAAGAAGATGACACTATTCCGAACTGGACCATATTGATCTGAATCGGGTTCAAAGCTTAAATCAACCGGTTCACCTCCAATTCGACCAAATTTTTCATATCTAAAAATTTTTAAATTCATTTTCTATCCAATGGTGGCCTCAAATCTCAAATTTGAATTTTTTAAGGCTACTAGAAAAATAAATTTAGAATTTGGTTCAATAGTGGTTTGAACTTGTCCAAACCGATTCACCTGAATCAGTTTGGTTTTTATCTCTAATTCACCCTAAAGTCCTTTTTCATAACTTTTGTTACTCCTTAGGTCACTCGGGGTTTATAAATTTCCTAGTTTTCCCTCTCTCTTTGGGTTTTGGTTCATAAACTAGCTCGATTCATAAATCAGTTCAATCCGGTTCGGATCCGGTTCACCCAAATCGGCCTGGTTTTTCTCTCCCAATTTGTCCTAAGGTTCTTTTTAAAGGTTTATGAAGTCTTTTGGATCACTTGGGAGTTGTAAATTCCCCAATTTTCCCATTCCCCTATGATCGGGTTTGTAAACCGGTTCGATGTTTCTCACTCGGTTTGACCGGTTCTTTTCCCGGTTTTTCCTAAATTCAAAAGGGCGGGGTTTACACCTCGGTTTTGGAACTTGGGGGTTGTTATGCCCAATTTTGAAAATCTCAAACAGTGGGCCTTAAGTCGGTTGGCACCTACAAGAGCTCGTAAACAAACATGAATTATATGATATGAAAACTTAATTAATTGAATTGTTTGGCCATGGTACGAAGCTAGGACCAACATACTCAGTCAACTAGCGACAGTGTGACATGATAGGTCTTTGGACTAGTCTAGATAAACAGTTGCAGGTCAAGTTGAGGGTTGGGGCCGTTGGACCAGTGACACCACAAATTATATGGCATCATGTGAAAATTGTTGATTGTGCATGCACTGTGTTTATGGAACCTTCAAGATGCCCAAGAGGGGTAGTAATGTGTCCTAGGGCCTTGGACGACCTGGTGGATATAAGGATTGTTAGTCATACCAAAAGCCTTACGAAGCTCAACGTAACTTCAAGCGCATGAGACCAGGGTGGGGTTAGGATGAGGTCTTTGTCCTCATATAGACACAGAGAATAGTTACGGCATTGAGGGTCGGATGTCGCGAACATCCCCTCATTGTCATGGTAGAAGTGGACGTACTTCTATATAGGTGGCCAGTAAAGTCACTCTAACTAGGCATGTCAATGGGACCTGAGACCCGAGCCTTGGATCCCTACCCGACCCAAGCTGTAAAACCCGCCCCTTTGAGCTAAGGAAAACCAGGAAAAGAACTGGTCAAACCAAGTGAGAATTCAGAACCGGTTCACAAACCCGATTATTTCTGAACGGACAAGTTGGGAATTTACAACTCTCGGGTGATCCAAAGGGTTAATTAAACCTTGGAAAAGAAACTTAAGACAAATTAGAAAACAAAAACCAAAGTGGTTTAGGTGAACTAGATTCCATAGGAACAAAAACCTCGGAAGTATGAATTTTTTTTGTAACCCGAAATTTCGGTAAAAAATTTGTATGTACGCCTTATCATAAATAACCATAAATTAATATATATTTAATTATTGGAATTAATACAAATAATTTAATACCAAAATTAAATTATTGGAATTAATACCGAAATTTAATTTATTGGAATTAATACTGAAATTAAATTATTGGAATTAATACCAATAATTTATGGCAATATTAATCTAGTAATAAATCTCGCCCATTTAATACACGAGTTTTACGCCTATATAAAGAGGTCATCCCCATTTCATTCTCGTCACACCTGAACACTTCTCTCTCTCTCTCTCACTACTGCTCCATTTCCCAGTAAAGCTCGAACCAGAGCTTCGACTTGAACAAAGGTCGGGCTCTTTAGAACCGGGGAGAAGACAGCTATCTGATAGCAAACTCCAGTCAATTCGAGAATTGTTGGAGAAGCGCCGGCGTGATAGAATAGTGAAGTAGCTCCGGCGGACCGAAGCTGCCCTATTTCGGCCAAGCTGAAATCAGCCATTTCAAGCTCGGCTCAGGCTAATCCAAGCCCTCCCAACACTTCCTCAGCCTTTCCACGGCCGAATTAGGGCTGAAAGGTAAGCCAATTCGGCTCCCCTTTATAATTTTCGATTGGTGCTAGAGAGTCGACCGAATTTCAATGACGAAATTTTAATCCAATTCCGCATCAATTGATGCGATTCTTGATTCTAGGATGAACCTCGGGATGAGAGCTATCTGTCCAGATCGAAAGCTCGAACCGTCGTGCCTTCACCGGTGAGTAATCGAAGCTTTCTCTCTCTATAGTTCATTTTCCGGCGAAGCTCCGTTTGAGCTCGTCCCGACATTAAAACTTGCGATTTACATTTCTGAAGAATCGTATGAACATGTAGAAACTCAATTTCAACTTCAATTTCAACAATTGGAAACGTTTGGTGGGTCAATTTGATAAAATCAAATTCGGCTGTGTTAAGAAGTTGGAATTGGGGGAAAATTGGGGATTTTCGAAATTCAAAGGACCAAAATGAAATTTTATGAAATTGAGGGTCAATTGGGCATGAAAATAATGTTGGAGGACCAATTGAGGAATTTTGAAATTTTTGGGGCAAAATTTACCATTTTTGTAAAGGAAGGGCAAAATGGTAATTTTGGAAAAGTTGGGGGACCAAATTGGAAATTTGGGAAATTAAACCCCTTTTTGTGAAATGGAATAAATTGAGGTCCTATGATAAATTTTAGAAGTTTCGGGACTCAATTTGAGGAAAAATCGGCATTTGAGACTTAAAGTTAAAGAGAAATTACTTTAGGGACCTAATTGCAAATAAATGAAAGTTTGACTTTCTCATTCATTTGGAATGAATGAAGGCGATTAGGCCGAAGGATAATGAACCAAGATGTTCATATCGTGTAGGAACATGAAATACCGGGAATGCCAACAAGGACAAGCTCGCGTGAATACAAAGAACCAGTCTAGTGGAATTCACGGCATTAACGGGTGAGTGGGTTTACTAAAATCATACCCGGTTGGGATGATGAGCACAACTTAAAGATAAAAACCACTTATCGGTTGTGAGTGAAAATTTTATATCATACCCGGTAGGGGATGATAAGTACCTCGGTATAAAAACCCACTGTTTAGTGGTATTTTAATCATCACCACTTAGAGAAAGTGATGTGAAAATTATGCAAAAAAAAAAACTAATTACCGGTTGTAAGTAGATCATACCCGGTTGGTATGATAAGACTTTCTCGAGGGAAGTTGAAAACCCGTTCATCGGTTATGAACGGAGATGTCCTTATACCGATTGGTATAATGGACAGTGTAAACCTATTTTGTCGGAAGTGTTCTCCCCTGACTGTGTGCCAATGCTTAAACTATTTGGGAGACCTTCTCGACGGGAGCTGGAATAGCTCTGATAGGCCAGGGTCCCCGGTTTTGGAACTTGGGGGCTAAATGCCCGATTTTGAAAATCTCATACAGTGGGCCCAAGGCCAGTTGGCACGAGCAGGAGCTCGTAAATAAATATGATATATGTGCCATAAAACTTAATAAGTGAATTGTTTGGCCATGGTACCAAGATAGGACCGACATGCTCAGTCAACTAGCGACAGTGCAACATGACAGGTCAACGGACTAGTCAAGACAAACAGCTGCGGGTTGAGTTGAGAGTCGGGGCCGTTGGACTAGTGGCACCACAGATTACATGGCAATATAAGAAAACATTATTTGTGCATGCACTGTGAGTACGGGATTATCAAGACACCCATGAGGGGTAGTGATGCGTCCTAAGGGCACTGGACGACCTGGTGGCTATAAGGGCAGTTCGTCGTTCTAGGTGTCTGTGCGAAATCTGGAGTAGCATGAAGCGCATGAGATCGGGGTGGGGACAGGATGAGGTCTCTGTCCTCATTCGGACACGAAGAAGTGATTTCGGGATTGTGGGTCAGATGTCACGTACATCCACTCATTCCCAGGGTAGAAGTGGTTGTACTTCTATACGGGTGGCAGGAAAAGTCACTCCGAAGCCACTAGCGGGTTTAGTAGTAATAGTGACTTGTGAATGTGTGTAACCTTCATGATGAAGGATGTGTGTTGGGTGATGACACACCGGTAACTAAGAAATATTGGAAAAACCCAAATTTTTAAATGAAGGGATTTTTTTGAAAAGAAAGGAGTCTGACACACTCCATATAAATATTTTTCTTAAAAGTTAAAAGTAAACCTTTGAAAACCCATTTACTGAGTAGTCGTACTCACCCCCTCCCTTATATCCCTTTCAGGAAATCCCAGAAAGCGTACCTTGAAAGACCATCAACTAAGATGCCTGTAAGACATGTATGTAAAGTTTAAAATTTCATGCAGTTTTGATTATGCTATTCCAGGAAATGGTGCAGGTTTAAAGGATGCCTTACTCTTTACGGATTATAATAAGGGGAAACCCTTTAATAAACCGGGAGAGTGGCGGGTTGTTCACGGGGATCCGACCAAATCGGGTCGGGGCGTGACAACTAGAGTGGTATCAGAGTCTGTTTCCTCGAATACATAATCAAGACTAGAAAATATAGCAACTAATAGGATTTTTCCTAAAATTTTCAGATGGCTCCCGGAGAGGAACCAAGAAAACTTGGAATGGCTCTACTTAACACCCTACCTCCGTAGGGAGACAACCCTAGAAGCTTCCTAAATACTTGAGACCAGGGTGAAATGTCAAAAGACCAAATGGGGAAGTATCCTGGAGAATGGTGCTAGGACCTATTGGTGGCACAACTCTAATTATGGAGGAAGACATTTATCAAAATTCCATAGCTCCTTAGTTATTTTGCAACCATTTTCTGTGATAGGGCTGAGAGCCCAACCTTTTGTATCCCCATGTTAATAAAAGATTCAAATTCCCCAAAACTTTATCTTCTGAGGATGTGATCTTACTAGGAATATGGCATAAGGAAAATAAAACTAACTCGCACTATCCTAGAAACTAAGGAAGAGTCGCAACCCAGTGATGGAAGATGAATCAGGAAACCTAGGAGGACTCTTACCATGACCCTTAGCAAAGGTGATTCAGCTAGAAAACTGTCAAAGTGATCAGACTCAAGAACAGTAAGCACCAAACCAATAGTAACCCTGGAAAATGCCCCACTCGAAGGAAAGCAAGAATCACAACAATCCATGTAAGGGAATGACGATGGGACATTACCTGAAGAGATGCCCAACCCTACTAAAGGACAAGTACCAAGTTGAACTATTATATGTGTAAGGAAAGAAGGGGTGTTCCACACCTCATAGATTCAGGGCAATACCTCCTCAAAGGTCACAAAGGACATGAAGGATAAGAGACCGATACCATGGAGCGGGTTACATAAACAATTCAAAAAGAGGTCAAGAAAAGACTAGGTGAATACAAAAACTTCTTAAGAAGGTCAAATCGAGAAGGATACCTCATGAATAGGGATAAGGTACATGAGAATCATACTTAGAACCCTCTCATAAGGGGCAAACACAGAAAAACGTCCCCCGAAACTCTAGGGAATGACACAGTGAGAGTGAAAAAGAGAAGGAATACGCTGTGAAAATGAATCATTGGTTGGCAGATGTGCAAGGAGCCAACCTCTCATTAGAAACTACTTGAAAGAAGGAAGTGTCAGAGGCCAAGACTAATATGCTTTGGAAAAGTGATACAATTTTAAAGTAGTACCTCTTTTGGAAAAAGCAAAAAAGTTAAAAATCGAAGTCTCTAACCAACATACCTAAGGAAGACCGGGAGGTAGAAAGGACTACACCCTAAAAAGGTCAGTGAGATGATGTTAAGGACAGGAGTACTCGAGAAGACAACTGCCCTAAGAAGACCTAAACCAAGGGACTGGTGGAGGCGGGGCAGTTAACCAGCTAATACGCGGAAGAACTATGATGTAAGTTCCGACAAGGAAGAGAGGCGGAAAGGTCAAATACTCTGAAAGAGAAGGATGAAAGAAATCCCTAAAGGAACCAAAAGGCCAAATTAACAACCAAACTCAAGCCAAGAAAGAAATAGGCAAGCTTCTCACATAATGATCAAGAAATCTTGAAATAAGGAAGATTTATACGCTCCTTAATATAGACAAGTATTGGGTATGAATGAGGATGCAGATAGAGTATAAAAGATGTCTTGCAAGACTTGAGGAGTAAAGGTAAACAAGAGAAGACAACATCAAGAGTAGAAATCCCCCAGGGCAAATGTAAAAAGGAATGTCCAGAGAAAGGGAAATCCCCCAGGGCAAATGTTATGAATGGAGATGTCCTTATACCGGTTGGTATAATGGACAGTGAAAACCTATTTTGTTAGAAGTGTTCTCCCCTGACTGTGTGCCAATGCTTAAACTATTTGGGAGACCTTCTCGACGGGAGCTGGAATAACTCTGATAGGCCAGGGGCCCCAGTTTTGGAACTTGGGGGCTAAATGCCCGATTTTGAAAATCTCGTACAGTGGGCCCAAGGCCAGTTGGCACGAGCAGGAGCTCGTAAACGAACATGATATATGTGCCATAAAACTTAATAAGTGAATTTTTTGGCCATGGTACCAAGATAGGACTGACATGCTCAATCAACTAGCGGCAGTACGACATGACAGGTCGACGGACTAGTCAAGACAAACAGCTGCAGGTTGAGTTGAGAGTCGGGACCGTTGGACTAGTGGCACCACATATTACATGACAATATAAGAAAACATTATTTTTGCATGCACTATGAGTACGGGATCATCAAGACGCCCATGAGGGGTAGTGATGCGTCCTAAGGGCACTGGACGACCTGGTGGCTATAAGGGCAGTTCGTCGTTCCAGGTGTCTGTGCGAAATCTGGAGTAGCACGAAGCGCATGAGACCGGGGTGGGGATAGGATGAGGTCTCTGTCCTCATACGGACACGAAGATGTGATTTCGGGATTGTGGGTCGGATGTCACGAACATCAACTCATTCCCAGGGTAGAAGTGGTCGTACTTCTATCCAGGTGGCAAGAAAAGTCGCTCCAAAGCCACTAGCGGGTTCAGTAGTTATACTGACTTGCGAATGTGTGTAACCTTCATGATGAATGATGTGTGTTGGGTGATGACACACTTTGGTAAATAAGAAATAGTGGAAAAACCCTAATTTTTAAATGAAGGGATTCTTGAAAAGAAAGGAGTATGGCACACATTATATAAATATTTTTCTTAAAAGTTAAAAGTTTTTAAAAACTTATTCACTTAGTAGTCGTACTCACCCACTCCCTTATATCCCCTTCAGGAAATCCTAGAAAGCCTACCTTTAAAGACCGTCAACTAAGATGCCTGTAAGACAGGTATGTAAAGTTTAAAATTTCATGCAGTTTTGATTATGTTATTCCAGTAAATGGTGTGAATTTAAAGGACACCTTACTATTTACGAATTATAATAAGGAAAAACCCTTTAATAAACCGGAAGAGTGGCGGGTTGTTCACGGGGATCCGACCAAACCGGGTCTGGGCGTGACATGAGCGAACCCAAGGAGCCTTGGGTCTATACTCAGGTTCGAGTCCAGCTAGCTGATTCATGTGGGCTTGGATCCCGCTGGCCCGACTTGAGCCTTGGGTCCGAAAAAGTGGACCCGTAGCTCGGGTTCAAATGGACTTGAAGTTAGGCCCACATTTCCTTTGATTTTTTTCCTTTTTTAATGAAACCATGTAGTTTTATTAAATTTAGGGAAAAAATATTAGAAAATTTTAATAAAAAATGTGATTTAAAATTATTATATTTTTTCTTTCATTATTTAATATGTAATATGTTCTTGTAATAATATCTTCATTTTTTGTTTTCTTATACACTAATAATTTTTTTCCTTTAATATACCCTAATATACTTATAAATATCTCGTTATACAATATTTATTGTTTTTCCTTTATTATACACTAATAGATTTTTTCTCTTTATTATACCGTAATATATTTATAAATACAGTGAAAAAATTCATATTAAATTGAGTTATATTTTTAATTAACTATATTATTTGATACAAAAGTATAACCCATATTCAAATTTTTGACATGGTTAATAGATTTAAAATTTATTTTTAACTAAAAAATTGAATTTAAATTATATAAATAAAATTTTATATATCAATAATTATACAAAAAATTATTACAATATTAATATGGGTACCACCACGTATTGCATCCAACCCACACCATTATCAATTTTGTGTATATAAATTAATATTAGCATTTAATTCATTTTCATATCTTAATTTTCTCAAATTCATAGTTTTACTATTTGATCATTTTCTTTATATATCATTTTCTCATTATTTGAGATATAAAGTTAATGAAAAATTATAGTAGTAATTTATTAAGTAAATTAAAGCTAATAAATATTTAAAAAATTAAATTTCCAAACAAATATTAGAAAATTTATATATTACAATAATTTAGAATTTTTTTATTTTTGGTAAAAAATATATATTAGAAAAATAAGATAGACTCGACTCGGGTTTAAATGGACCCGATTAGCAGGTTCGAGTCTAGGTGGGTCTGGGGTCCACTCGGGCGTGGGTCTGTTGGACCTGAGCTCGGGTTGAGCGTGGGTGTACTAAAACTCGCCCCAACCAGAGTTATTCACATCCCTAGCTCCAACGCCACAAGTGGGTTCAGTGGACGGGCTGACCTGCTATTGTGTGTTGTACCTTCATAATAAATGATGTGTGTTGGGTGATAACACACCGTGGTTAATAAGTAATAGTGATAAATCACCAGAATTTAAAATAAAAGGTTTTTAAAAGAGAATAAGGAGTTTAGCAAACTCCGAATAAAACATTTTTCCTAAATGATAAATTTTGAAAACCCATTCACTGAGTCGTTGTACTTACCCCTCCCTTATATCCCATTCAGGTAACCCCGGAAAGCCTACCCTAAAGACCACCAGCTAATACGTCTCTAAGATAGGTATGATCAGTTTAAAATTGTATGCAGTTTTGAATTATGTTATTACAGGAAAGGTACAGGTTTAAAGGACGCCTTACTCTTCACAGTTTATAAACAAGGGGCAACCCTTAGTAAACTCGGAGAGTGGCGAGTTGATCATGGGGATCCGACCAAATCGGGTCGGGGTGTAACAACTTGAGTGGTATTAGAGCATGTTTCCTCGAATACATAATCAAGAATAGAAAATATAGTAACTAATAGGATTGATCTTAAAATTTTTAGATGGCTCTAAGAAAAGTAGCCAAACAAACCCACGCTACCATAGCCACCTTAGAAGCCAAGGAGAACCCCATCCCAAAGAAGGAAATGAACCAAGAGTATAGAATGATCCTTGGAGTAACCCCAAGTCGAAGAGGACTCGACAAGAAAGCCTCCAAGGTGTTCAGGCTCAAGGATGGAAAGACATTGAACCATCAACAACCCCTTATAAAGGCCCCACAATGCTCAAAGTGTGGGAGGAACCATAAGGGTCCACACAAGGAGATGACATGTTATAAATGTGGGCAATGGGGATACTACAGTAGAAGATGCTCGACGTTTCGGAGGACAAAACCCGAGAGGATCTGTTTTGAGTGTAGGAAGGTGGGACACATAGTAAGGAATTGTCCCACACTACAAGGAATCCAAGCGATACCTTCTAATATGAACACCTACACCCCTACAGAAGTTCGAAGGGATGACATTACAAGAACCACAATTGTGACTAGGGAATCTAATCTCACCCAAGAAGAAATCCCTCTAGACTATAGTTTAGTAGTGAATACTCCCCAACCCATCATTGTAACAATCTCCCTCAAGAGATGTTAAAACCCCAAATGGTATTCTTACTTCAATAAACAAGATTATGAGTTTCTAAAAAAATTTCTCTATTCCTAATAATACGGTAGCATGCCTCAATAGCTTGAGGAAGGATCATGGAAAGAAGATCAAGGGTAGAACCTTAAGAAAACCCAAAGATAATAGAACATAGAGAAAGAGAATTTTCCCTTAAGGAGCACTACAAACCATTTAGGAGCAAAGAAGGAAACACCTTCTCCATAGAAGACAAGTTGAACGATGACAGATAACTAAAAAGCCTCGAGATAGTAAGGTATTATCTACTTTGGAAAAATAGAGGAGCCAAGAAGGGTTGTAGACTAACCTAGCGAGGAAAGGAGAAGTGGAAAGGCCAGAACAATGGAACGGAAGGATGAAGAAATAAATGGCTGAAAAGGAAATGAAGACTATACTCAAGCCATAAGTAGGACTTAGTAAGTCCCACATAAAGAGGTCTTTGAGCAAATAAATGCCTGAACTTTCCCAAGGAAGGAGACCCTTGGAAGGCATACATGTTCCAACTAAGAAATAATAGACCGAGTGACGAAGGATGACGAGATGAGAGGTGAAAGAACCAAGTGAAGCACATTAAGAAGACCCAAGCGAAAAGTTAAACTCAAGGAACAAGTAAGTAGGAAATTGTATTAAATGACGAAGTGACAAGTGAAAATAGGTGGGCTTCCTATCATAAGGAAAAGAGGAAAGAACACTTGGAAAATCTAGGGAAAGTATGCCCTTCAATTCGGAAGGAGGTAAGGAGAAAACAACCAATGATATCAAGACTGGGTGTGGCCCACGCTCACTTAATAGAGTCCAAGGAATGTATAGCTGAACATAAAGGGTGCTAGAAAATAATCTATCAGCAAGAACTTTTCGAAGAGAGGATAAGGAATAAAAAGGAAATGGAGAATGGTGAAGGATAAAGAACTGGAAATAATACCGACCTCGGATGGATGTAAGAAAGAGGCAACTAGTAACAATAGGATGGTAAAGGAGAATAAACGAGAACATAGGAAAGACAAGGGAGTAGTGGAGACTACACTCTAAAGAAGGGTAATAGAGTGGGTATAGTGTTATTTACACGAAATAAGACCCAACAATCGGCAAATAATTAAAGGTGGACAAAATCCCAAATTCAAAAGGGTGTAAGAATGCGAAGGAAGGAAACCTTCAAGGAGTAGTAAGAAATTCGAGCATTCTAGCACCTAAAGGGAAATCTCTACTTTGAAGGACATATTAGAGGATGAAAATTATTAAAGGAGAATGCCCTAAAAATGATGGAATCGTGAAATGATCATAAGTAAATGAGAATGAGTTTAAGGAAAAGGAAAATCCTTGAGTAAAGGACGCCACCAGAAATGAAGAAAGACATAAGAAGGGAAGAATCTCAGCATATCGGTAAGTCATCAGAAAATTCAATAATTTGCACTAGAAAGACCCAATAAAAAAGTTGGGAAAGGATGAGTAGGTAAAGGAAAACTGATATAATTATGTAAGACACTTTGTCAAGACATGAAGCATAATTGGATAATAGTAAAGGTAGTCGAGGAATAATACCCGATGAAAGGAGGGATGGAATTATACAATCCCTGAGAGATTGGAAAGTTGGGAATAATCCTAAAGGAGGTGTTTTGGAAATCTAATGGAGATAGAGACAAGATCTAGAAAATGTTGGGCATGTAAATCCAACAGTTCCAAGGAAAACATGACTCAAGATAAGGAAGAGACAATTAGTAAGCATGATAAGGTCAAATATAAAATTTGGACTGAAATTGTAATGATCAACGAATGAATGAAGAGTTGAAATAGGACGAAAAGGTGATAACAAGGAAACCCGTGAAAACAAGTATGTAATGCCCTAAAGAACATCGAGTTAAGGGTTTCAACAATCGAGATGTTAACTAGACACAAGAATGGTTAGGTATCTTGGAACTCCCAATCCTGAGTACATGACCTCAAAGGGAAAAATGTTGCTCTAAGCAAAGAAAGATGTGAATCTAAGGATATACCTTTAAGTAAGGTATGTCTAGTTATGATAAACTCCATGGAGGGAGTAAATAATATAAAGAAAAAGAAACACCATAAGTAAATGATGTAAAAAGGGCTAATTGAGAAAACAAGAAAAGAGTTTGCATGTTAAGAAAACACCAAGTAGACATCAAAGGTAATGGTTCCTCATGCAAAGGTTGCTAATTAAGTTTTGGGGGACAAAACTCCTAAAAGGAGGGGAGAGTGGTAAATCACGCCCTTTTGAGTTAAGGAAAACCAGGAAAAGAACTGGTCAAACCGAGTGAGAAAAACTGAACCAATTCACAAACTCGGTCATTAGAGAACGGGCAATTTGGGAAATTTTACAACTTCCGAGTGACCCAAAGGGTTCATAAAGTCTTGGAAAAGAACTTTAGGACAAATTGGAAGAGAAAAACCAGACCGATTCAAATGAACCATATCCAACTAGATTGAACTGGTTTATGAATCGAGTCGGTTCATGAACCGGAACCGATAGAGAAAGGGCAAACCGGGAAATTTATGGATCCCAAGTGACGTAAAGAGTTATAAAAGTCAAGAAAAAGGACATTAGGATGAATTGGAAATAAAAACCAAATCGGTTCAGGTGAACCAGATTGAACCAATTTGGACCGATTTAAACCACTATTGAACTAGATGCTAAATTCATTTTTCTAGGTAAATTTGAGATTTGAGGCCACCATTGGATAGAAAATGAATTTAGATGAATTTATAAATTTTTAGATTTGAAAAATTAGGTCGAATTGGAAGTGAACCGGTCGGTTTAAGCTCTGAACCCAGTTCAGACCGGTCCGGTCTAATTTACTCACTGGAAAATCGCGCAGCGCTAGCGAAGCTAAAAAGCCTTTGACCAGGGAGTTTCAGGCAATGAATGACCACCATTAAGGTGCCAATCGGATGGCCAATAAGTCCCCAAGCTTCTTATATAAATAGCCCCTCCTCATTCATCCTCTCCACACCTCAAAACTCCATTCTCTCTCAACTGCTCCAATTTCCGACGAAGGTTAAACCAGAGCTCCGACTTGGGCATTTTTTTTGAGCAAAACAAGGTGAGGTCGAGTTCCTTAGAACTAGGGAGAAGTTAGCTACACGCATGTAGTCTCCATTTGCTCCGAGAGTCACCAGAGAAGCGTCGGCGTGATCGAACAGTGAAGCAACTTTGAAGGACCGAAGCTGCCTTATTTTGGCTGAGCTGAAATCGGCCAATTCAAGCCCTTCTCAAGCCAAACCAAGCCCTACCAACACTTCTACAGCCCTCCCACAGCTGAATTAGAGCTGAAATGTAAGCCAATTTGGCTCCCCTATGTAATTTCTGATCGGTGTTAGAGAGAGTATCGACAAAACTTCGATAACTAAATTCTCACTCAATTTGGCATCAATTGATTCAATTCTTGATCCTAGGAAAAACCTTACAATGAGAGCTGTAAAATCCGCCCTTTTGAGCTAAGGAAAATCAGGAAAAGAACCGGTCAAACCAAGTGAGGATTCAGAACCGGTTCACAAACCCGATCATTTATGAACGGGCAATTTGGGAATTTACAACTCTCGGGTGATCCAAAAAGTTCATTAAACCTTTAAAAAGAAACCTAAGATAAATTAAAAAAGAAAAACCAAATTGGGAAGTATGATTCTTTTTGTAACCCAAAATTTTGGTCAATTTTTTTTTATGAACTTATGCCTTATCATAAATGGCCATAAATTAATATATATTTAATTATTGTAATTAATACCAACAATTTAATACCTAAATTAAATTATTGGAATTAATACAAATAATTTAATACCGAAATTAAATTATTGGAATTAATACTAATAATTTATGGTAATATTAATACTAATATTTAATTATTGTCATCCCCATTCATTCTTCTCACACCTGAAAACTTCTCTCTCTCTCTCTACTGCTCCATTTCCCGGTGAAGCTCGAACCAGAGTTTCGACTTGAACATTTTTCTTAACCTCGGAAGGAGAGGTCGGGCTCTTTAGAACCGAGGAGAAGTCAGCTATCTGATAGAAAACTCCAGTCAATCCGAGAATCACTAGAGAAGCACCGACATGATAGAATAGTGAAGCAGCTCCGGTGGACCGAAGCTGCCATGTTTCGGCCAAGTTGAAATTGGCCATTTCGAGCCCTCCTTAGGCCAAACCAAGCCTTGCCAACACTTCCTCAGCCCTCCCACGGCCGAATTACGATTGAAAGGTAAGCCAATTCGGCTCCCCTATGTAATTTCCGGTCGGTGCTAGAGTGAGAATTGACATAAATTCAATAATAAAATTCTAACTCAATTCGGAATCAATTGATACAATTCTTGATTCTAGTATGAACCTCAAGATGAGAGCTATCTACCTAGATTGAAAGCTCGGACCGTCGTGCCCTCACCGGTGAGAAATCGAAGCTTTCTCTCTCAACAGTCTATTTTCCGACGAAGCTCCGTTTGAGCTCATTCCGACATTAAAATCTACGATTCAAAGTTTCTTAGAATTGTATGAACATGCAGGAACTCAATTTCAAATCCAATTTCAACAATTACAAGTGTTTGATCAGTCAATTTGATGAAATCAAATTCAGTAGTGTTGAAGAGTTAAAATTGGGGATTTTCGAAATTCAAAGGACCAAAATGCAATTTTATGAAATTGAGGGTCAATTGGGCATGCAAATAATGTTGGAGGACCAATTGAGAAATTTTGGAATTTTTGGGGCAAAACTTACCATTTTTGTAAAGGAAGGGCGAAATCGTAATTTTGGAAAAATTGGGGGACCAAATTGGAAATTTGGGAAATTAAACTCCTTTTTTTTATGAAATGGAATAAATTGAGGTCATATGATAAATTTTAGAAGTTTCGGGACTCAATTTGAGGAAAAACTGGCATTTGGGACTTAAAGTTAAAGAGAAATAATTTTAGGGACCTAATCGCAAATAAATGAAAGTTTGACTTTCTCATTCATTTGGAATGAATGAAGGCGATTAGGCTGAAGGATAATGAACCAAGATGTTCATACAGTGTAGAAACACGAAGTACCGGGAACGCCATCATGGACATTCTTGCGTGAATACAAAGAAACGATCTAGTGGAATTCACGACATTAACGGGTGAGTGGGTTTACTAACATCGTACCCATTTGGGATGATGAGCACAACTTAAAATTAAAAACCACTTACCGGTTGTGAGCGAAAATTTTATATCATACCCGGTTGGGAATGATAAGTACCTCGGTATGAAAATCCACTATTAAGTGGTATTTTAAACATCACTACTTAGAGGAAGTCATGTAAAAATCATGCGGAAAAACTACTTACCGATTGTAAGTAGATCATACCCGTTTGGTATGATGATACTTCCTCGAAGGAAGTTGAAAACCCGTTCACCGGTTATGAATGGAGGTGTCCTTATACCGGATAAAGAAAACATTTTTTTTGCCAGAAGTGCTCTCCCCTGACCGTGTGCCAATGCTTAAACAATTTGGGAGACCTTCTCGACGGGAGCTCGAATAGCTATGATAGGCCGGGGGCCTCGGTTTTGGAACTTGGGGGCTAAATGCCCGATTTTGAAAATCTCGTACAGTGGGCCCAGGGCCAGTTGGCACGAGTAGGAGCTCGTAAATGAACATGATATATGTGCCATAAAACTTAATAAGTGAATTGTTTGGCCATGGTACCAAGATAGGACCGACATGCTCAGTCAACTAGTGGCAGTGCGACATGACAGGTCGACGGACCAATCATGACAAACAACTGTGTGTTGAGTTGAGAGTCAAGGCCGTTGGACCAGTGGCACCACAAATTACATGGTAATATGAGAAAACATTGTTTGTGCATGCATTGTGAGTATGTGATCATCGAGATGCCGATGAGTGGTAGTGATGCATCCTAAGGGCACTAGATGACCTGGTAGCTATAAGGACAGTTCGTCGTTCCAGGTGTCTATGCGAAATTTGGAGTAGCACCAAGCACATGAGACCGGGGTGGGGACAGGATGAGGTCTCTATCCTCATACGGACACAAAGAAGTGATTTCAAGATTGTGGGTCAGATGTCACGAACATCAACTCATTCCCAGGGTAGAAGTGGTCGTACTTCTATCCGGGTGGTAGGAAAAGTCGCTCCGAAGCCACTAGTGGGTTCAGTAGTTATACTAACTTGCGAATGTGTGTAACCTTCATGATGAATGATGTGTGTTGGGTGATGACACACTGTGGTAAATAAGAAATGGTGGAAAAACCCGAATTTTTAAATGAAGGAATTTTTGAAAACAAAGGAGTCTGGCACACTCCATATAAATGTTTTTCTTAAAAGTTAAAAACTTTTAAAAACTCATTCAGTGAGTAGTCGTACTCACCCCCTCCCTTATATCCCTTTCAAGAAATCCCGGAAAGCCTCCTCTTAAAGACCGTCAACTAAGATGCCTGTAAGACAAGTATGTAAAGTTTTAAATTTCATGCAGTTTTGATTATGCTATTCCAGGAAAAAGGTGCAGGTTAAAGGACGCCTTACTCTTTACGGTTTACAATAAGGGGAAACCCTTTAATAAATCGGGAGAGTGGCGGGTTGATCACGGGGATCCGACCAAACCGGGTCAGGGCGTGACAAGAGCTATCTGCCCAGATCGAAAGCTTGGACTGTCGCACCCCCGATGGTAAGCTTTCGAAGCTTTCACTCTCTAAGTGTAGTTTTCCGGTGAAGCTCCGTTTGAGCTCAGTATGGCACCAAATCATGTGATTTAAAGTGCAATTGAATTGTATGAAGGTGTAGGAACTCCAATTTAACATAAATTTCAACAATTAAACTCATCTAATTGGTCAATTTGATGAAATCAAATTCAGCAGAGTTAGAAGGTTGAAATTGGGGGAAATTTGGGAATTTCAAAAATTAGAGGGACAAAAGTGCAATTTCATAAAATTGAGGACCAATTGGGCATAATAAAGATGTTGGAGGACAAATTAAGCAAATTTAGGGCAAAACTTACCATTTTTGTAAAGTAGGGGCAAAATGGTAATTTTGGAAAAGTTGGGTGACCAAATTGGAAATTTGGGAAATTCAACCCATTTTTGTGAATTTGAATAAATTGAGGTCCTAAGATGAATTTTAAAAGTTTTGGGACTTAATTTGAGGAAAAACCGGCATTGGGGACTTCAAGTTTAAGAAAAATAAATTTAGTGACCTAATTGCAAATAAAAGAAAACTTTAGTTAGGGCTATTAGGGCTATTTGGGATGAATGAGGGCTATTAGGCCAAAAAATAATGAACAAGAATGTTTATATCGTGTGGGAACACAATGTACCGAGAATGCCAGTTAGGACAAGTTCGAGTAAGGACAACAAGAACGGGTGAGTGGGATTTTTATATCATAACCGGTTAGGATGATAAGCACCTCAATAATGAAAATCCACTGCTAAGTGGTATTTTAAACATCATACCTGAGAGTAGTGATTTTGAAATCACGTGAAAAAACTAATTACCGGTTGGAAGTAGATTACCCGATTGGTATGACGAAACTTACTCGAAAGAAGTGGAAAACCCGTTCATCGATTATGTGTGAAGATGTCCTCATACTCGGTTGATATGATGGATAGTTGAAGATATATTTTGTCGGAAGTGCTCTCCCCTCACTGTGTGCCACTGCTTAAACAATTTGGGAGTCCTTCTTGATGGAAGCTCGAATAGCTCTGTTAGGCCGGAGGCCTTAGTTTTGGAACTTGGGGGATGTTATGCCATATTTTGAAAATCTCGAACAATGGGCCCTAGGCTGGTTGGCACAAGTAGGAGCTCGTAAACAAACATGAATTATATGCAATGAAAACTTAAGTAATTAAATTGTTTGGTCATGATTCCAAGATAGGACCGACATACTCAATCAACTAGCGGCAGTGCGATATGATAGGTCTCCAAACTAGTCTAGACAAACAATTATAGATCGAATTGAGGGTCAGCGCCGTTTGACTAGTGGCACCACAGATTATATGACATCATGAGAAAATTGTTGATTGTGCATGCACTGTATTTACAGGACCTTCAAGATGCCCAAGAGGGGTAGTGATGTGTCCTAGGGCCCTCGACGACCTGGTAGATATAAGGATTGTTAGTCGTACTAGAAGCCTTGCAAAGCACGACGTAGCTTCATGCGCATGAGACTGGGGTGGGGTCAGGATGAGGTCTCTATTCTCATATGGACACGGAGAACTGTTACGAGATTGAGGGTCAGATGTCGTGAACATCCACTCATTCATTGGGTAGAAGTGGACGTACTTCTATCTAGGTGGCCGGTAAAGTCGCTCCGACGTCACAAGTGGGTTCAGTGGATGGATTAGCTTATGATTGTGTATTTTACCTTCTTGATGAAGGATGTGTGTTGGGTGATGACACACCGTGGTAATAAAAAACCAGAATTTGAAATGAAAGGTTTTTAAAAGAAAATAAGGAGTCTATCACACTTCAAATCAAACATTTTCCTAAAAGATAAATTTTAAAAACTAATTCATTGAGTCATTGTACTCACCCCTCCCTTATATCCCTTTCAGTTAACCTCGAAAAGTTTACCCCAAAGACCACCAGCTAATACGCCTATAAGACAGGTATGATCAGTTTAAAATTGTATACAGTTTTGAATTATGTTATTCTAGGAAAGGTGCAGTTTTAAAGGATGTCTTACTCTTCACAGTTTATAAACAAGGGGCAATCCTTAGTAAACTGGGAGAGTGGCGAGGTTATCACGGGGATCCGACCAACCTGGTTGGGGTGTGATAGCGTAATTGTGTTTGATACCCACTAAGACAAGTCTGGGATGTTGGGCTTATTGGGTCAAACCACTGCTAAGCTGAAGCTAGGTTGTCAAATCTGTTGGGCCAGTACACATGGGCCAAAGCCAAGCCAATAGACCCATGAGCTAGAGGGCCAAAGATAATGGCTATAAATTAAAAAGACTTATTGATTGTGCATGCACTGTAATGCGGGGCCATCAGAACACCTAGTATGAGGTAGTGATGGATCGCAAGGGCTGTTGGACGACCTAGGGTGCATAAGGGCAGTTTGGCATCCAGTAGGTCGAGAAGCTCAAGGAGCTTCCTGTTCACTAAGATCGAGGTAGTATGGAAAAGGAGGTCTGGTCCCACCAAGCGGACACCATGAAGTGATTAGGGTTTGAGGGTTGGATGAGCAAGGTACACTCAAACTGAAGGTAGTGGTTGTTAACCTCTATTAGGGTGGACGATAAAGGCGCTCTGGTCTACAAGTGAAGCGGTCAGGGATCGTTTTGCGAACGTGTGATTCCCTTCTATGATAGAACGGCGGTTGATGTGTGAATGATATGAGAACAACGGCTAATGAATGAAGTAATAAACTAGATAAATCAATTTTTGTAGAAGTTTCCCACATTGAGTATATGTATCGGTATACTCATTCCCCTCCTCTCACCCTTTCAGGATCAGGACAAAGTAGACTAAAGCTCCAAGGAAAGCTCGGGCCCTCAAGATACATTCCCCATCCCAAACTCATAGTAAGGGAATGAACATAGGCACACATTTACCTTGCCTGTATCATTAGGATAGGAATACCCAGATGATACATGGAAGGGTGGCGGGTTGATCACGGGACCCCGACCGAACCAGGTCATGGCATGACATACAAACTCTGGATGAATTCAGCTACCTAATGGCTCCCTCGATTCGACTTGAGGATCGTTGAAGAAGCGCTAGTGAGCTCAAACATTGAAGCTGCTCCATAGGACCTATTTTGTTCAGTTCGAATCGACCAATTCAGATCTCCTACAGCTAAACTAAGCCTCCTCTTAGCCTCTACATTCTACACTTGATCTCCCCAAAGAAAAGGGTATGTCAATTCAGCCCTCCCTCATTGGAATAGTTAGATTTTAGAAAGAGAAAGTGCCTGAATTTCACTAACCAAATCCCCACTGCTCAGGACACAAATTGTAGTGGCTCTTAATCCTAATATGTAACACTATGTTTTTAGTAACAAAAAAAAACATACCAACACTAATGCATCGGATCCAATGAGAACTCTAAAGTTTTTAGTAATCCAAAATTAAAAACATAGCAGCACTAATGCACAATCCCTTTAGAACTTCCAAGTTAAGCATGCTTGGTGAGAGTAGTGCTAGGATGGGTGACCATGTTGCATCCACTCAATAGTTGTCAAACCATATTTTTTTATTAACCCAAAATGAAATAACATACTAACACTAATGCACCGGATCCTATCAAAACTCTGAAGTTAATCATGCTTGGGTGAGAGTAGTGATCCAAAATTTCAGTAAAAAATAGTTTATGGAATTATATTATAAGTTTACAATTTAATTGATATAATTGGAATAAATAAAACGAAAAGTATTGTTTTGACCGAAATAAATAAATACCTAGTAAATTTTTTAGGTGAAAATAATAAGATAATTATATATATATTTGGTTTAATTAGTATTAATCATACGTCCCTACCGTAAATATCATAAATACCTATATTTATTTATTGAAATTAATAACAATAATTTAATACCTATATTTAAATATTGGAATTAATACTAATAAATGTCCATCAATTTCCAAAGAATAAAGGCAACATTAATACCGTAGTAATAAATCTTCCCCATTTAATACAGAATTCTAGTCCTATATAAAGAGCTCATCCCCATTCATTTTCCTCACACCATAAAACTTCTCTCTCTCTAATACTCCATTTCCGGTGAAGCTCAAACCAGAGCTTCGACTTAGGTATTTTTCTTAACCTAAGAAGGAGAGGTCGGGCTCTTTAGACTCCAGTGAAGTCAATAATCTCTTAGCAATCTCCATTCGATCTGAAGATCGCCTAAGAAGCTGCCTTGTTTTGGCCTAGCTAAAATTGGGTGAATTTAGCCCTCTTCTAGTCAAAGCAAGCTCTCACAGCATCCCCACAACCCTCATACGACCTCAACAATGCTGAAAGGTCAATAGTGGGAATTCTTGATCCTAGAAGGAACTTTAGGAAGAGAGCTACCTTTCCCGATAGAAAGCTCGGACTGTCACACCTCCGATGGGACAAGTGTAATCGAAATGCTAGCAAGAGAGAGCTCGCGTCAACATGGAAAACTAACCAAGGGCGAACATATCATGGTTAACAGGTGATTGGGTTATTCACATCATACCCAGTTGAGATGATGATCACCTTTTCTAAATTAGAAGTCACTGTGAGTGAGACTTTTAACATCATACCCGGTTGGGGTGATGAGCGAAATAAGTAAAAAAAACCACTTACCGGTTGTGAGTGAGATTTTATATTATAATCGGTTGGGAATGATAAGTACCTCGAAATGAAAACCCACTATTTAGTGGTATTTTAAACATCACAACTTAGAGAAGTGATGTGAAAATCACATAAAAATCTACTTATCGGTTGTAAGTAGATCATACCCGATTGGTATGATGAAACTTACTCGAAGGAAGTGGAAAACCTGTTCATCGGTTATGAGTGGAGATGTCCTCATACTCGGTTGGTATAATGGACAGTTGAAAATACATTTTTGTCGGAAGTACTCTCCCCTATCTGTGTGCCAATGCTTAAACGTTTTGAGAGAACTTCTTGACGGGAGCTCGAATAGCTCTTATAGGTTGAGGGCCTCAATTTTGGAACTTGGGGACTATTACGCCCGGTTTTGAAAATCTCAAATAGTAGGCCAGAGGCCAGTGGGCACGAGCAGAAGCTCATAAACAAACATGAGATATGTTCCATAAAACTTTAATAAATGAATTGTTTGGCCATGGTACCAAGACAGGACCGACACACTCAGTCAACTAGCGGCAGTGCGACATGACAGGTCGACGGACCAGTCAAGATAAACAGCTGCAGGTTGAATTGAGGGTTATGGCAGTTGGACCAATGGCACCACATATTTTATGGCATGATTAGAAAATACTAATTGTACATGCATTATGATTATGGGACCATCAAGACGCCCAAGAGGGGTAGTGATGCGTCATAAGGGCCTTGGACGACTTGGTGGGTATGAGGGCAGTTCGTCGAACCAGGTGGCCATGCAAAATTTGGAGTAGCATCAAGCGCATGAGATTGGGGTGGGGACGAGATGAGGTCTCTATCCTCACACGGACACGGAGTATTTTTGGTACGAGGGTAGGACGTCAGGGACGTTCACTCAGATTTCGGGTAGAAGTTACAGACTTCTATCAGGGTGGATGGTAAATACGCTCCGATCCATAAGTGGGTGTAGTCGGCGTAACTGCATCTTGCGAATGTGTGTGTGATTGACCTTCATGATGAAGGATGTGTGTTGGGTGATGACACACTGTAATTAATAAGAAATGGTGATAAAATTGAGATTTTTAAAGTGGAGAAAATCTAAAGGAAATTAAGGAGTCTAACACACTCCAACTTGAAAATGTCACCCTCGGTAGGGTAAAGGTTTTAAAAACCAGCATATGAGGAAATAATATTCTTAAAGGAAATAAGGAGTTTGGCACACTCCGATTAAAATTATTTTTTTTTATGAAAACTCATTCCCAACCCCTGCTCACTGAGTTGTTGAACTCACCCCCTCCTTTATATCCCTTTCAGGAAACCGAGGGAAAACCAATCTTAAAAACTTCTTGGTATAGGAACTATAAAATCAGGTATGTCTATTTTTTCAGTTTTGTATAATGTTATTCCAGGAAAGGTACAGGTTTAAAGGACGCCTTACTTCTCTCGGGTTAAAAGAAGGGAAAACCCTTGGTTAACTGGGAAGAGTGGAGGGTTGCTCATAGGGATTCGATCAAACCTGATCTGGGCGTGACAACTAGAAGTAGTCATGTAGGGTTTCACCCTTTCAATAATTGTCAAATCATATTTTTTTTAGTAATCCAAAATTAAAAAGCACTAATGTACTGGATCTCATTAGAACTTATAGTTAAGCGTGTTTGGGTGAGAGTAGTGCTAGGATGGGTGACCTAATAGGAAGTATTCATATTGCACCTATTAATAGTTGTCACATAGTATTTTTTTAGTAATCCAAAATTAAAAACACACTAGCACTAATGCACCGGATCCCATTAGAACTTCGAAGTTAAGCGGAAGTTTTTTTTTAGTAACCCCAAATTTCGGTCAAAAATATTTTATGGAATTATATTATATGTTTAAAATTAAATTGATATAATTGGAATAAATAAAATGAAAAGTGTTGTTTTGACCGAAATAAATAAATACCTAGTAAATTCCTTTACGTAAAAATAATTATGTTTTTTTATTTAGTATTAATCATATGCCCGTAAATACCCATAAATTAATACCCACATTTAATTATTGGAATTAATACTAATAAATACCAATTAATTTCCCAATTTAATGAGAATAATGGCAATATTAATATCGTAGTAATAAATTTTCCCCATTTAATACACAATTTTACACCTATATAAAGAGTTCATCCCCATTCATCCTACTCACACATCTCTCTCTCTTTCTGTCTCTCTATTGCTCCATTTCCCGGTGAAGCTCGAACTAAAGCTTCGACTTAGGCATTTTTCTTTAACATCAGAGGGAGAGGTCGGGCTCTTTATATTACGGGGAAGTTAGCTATCTGATAACAACCTCCATTTGAGTTGAGGATCGCCGCTGGCGTAATAAAATAGTGAAGTAGCTCCAGCAGACTGAAGCTGTCCTATTTCAGCCTAGCTAAAATTGGTTAAATTTAGCCCTACTCTAGCCAAACTAAGCTCTTCCAACATCCCCACAACCCTCATACGACCTCAATGATGCTGAAAGGTCAATAGTAGGAATTCTTGATCCTAGAAGATACTATAGAAAGAGAGCTACCTTTCCCAATAGAAAGCTCGAACTGTCACACCTCTAACGGGACAAGTGTGATCGGAACGCCAGTAAAAGAAAGCTCGCGTCCACTTGGAAAACCAACCGTGGACGAACACGTCACGATTAACGAGTGAGTGGGCTAAATTATACATCATACCTGGTTGGGATGGTGAGTACTTTAGAAATAAAAAACCACTTGTGAGTGGGACTTTTAACATCATACCTAGTTGGGATGATGAGCGAATTAAAATAAAAACCACTTATCGGTTGTGAGTATGATTTTATATCATACTCGGTTAGGGATGATAAGTACCTCAAAATGAAAACCCACTACTTAGTGGTATTTTAAACATCACAACTTAGAGGAGTGATGTGAAAATGACGTGGAAAAACTACTTACAGATTGTAAGTATATCATACCCAATTGGTATGATAAAACTTCCTCGAAGGAAGTGGAAAACCCATTCATCGGTTATGAGCGAAGATATCCTTATACTCGGTTGGTATGATGGACAGTTTAAAACATATTTTATGGGAAGTGATCTCCCATGACTGTGTGCCACTGCTTAAACAATTTGGGAGACCTTCTTGACGGGAGCTCGAATAGCTCTTATAGGTTAGGGGCCTCGATTTTGGAACTTGGGGGCTAATATGCCCGGTTGAAAATCTCGAACAGTAGGCCATAGGCCAGTTGGCACGATAGAAGCTCTTAAACAATATGAGTTATATGTCATAAAACTTTAATTAAATGAATTGTTTAGCCATGGTATCCAAGACAGGACTGATATATTCAATCAACTAGTGGCAGTGCGACATGACAGGTCGATGGACTAGTCGAGACAAGCAGCTGCAGGTTGAGTTGATGGTTGGGGCCGTTGGACCAGTGGCACCACAGATTATAAGGTATGATGTGAAAATACTGTTTGTGCATGCACTGTGTTAAGAGACCTTCAAGACGCCAAAGAGGGGTAGTGATGTGTCTTAGGGCCCTGGATGACCTGGTGGGTATAAGGGCAGTTCGTCGGACCAGGTGACCTTGCGAAGCTCGGAGTAGTTTCAAGCGCATGAGACCAGGGTGGGATCAGGATGAGGTCTCTATCCTCATACGAAAATGGAGAATTGCTTTCAGGATTGAGGGTCGGATGTCGCGTACATCCACTCATTCTTAGGGTAGAAGTGGACGTGTTTCTATCTAGGTGACTGGTAAAGTCGCTCCGACGCCACAAGTGGGTTCAGTGGACATGCTGGCCTGCGATTGTGTGATTAACCTTCATGATGAAGGATGTGTGATGGGTGATGATGCACCATGATTAATAAGAAATGGTGATAAAACTAAGATTTTTAAAGTGGATAAAATCTAAAGGAAATTAAGGAGTCTGGCACACTCCAACTTGAAAATGTCACCCTTGGTAGGTTAAAGGTTTTAAACACTAGTATTTTAGAAAAGAATATTCTTAAAGGAAATAAGGAGTTCGACACACTCCAATTAAAATTATTTTATTTATGAAAACTCACTCCCAACACCCGTTCACTAAGTTGTAGAACTCACCCCATCTTTTTTACCCCTTTTAGGTAACCAAGGGAAACCGACCTTAAAGATCTGTCGGTAGCTAAACCTTAAGATAGGTATGTAAGGTTAATATATTTAGTTTTGATTAAGGTTATTCCAGTAAAGGTACAAGTAAAAAGGACGTCTTACTCCTCACGATTTAGAGAAGGGGGATACCCTTAATAAACTAGGAGAGTGCTGAGTTGTTCACGGGGATCCGACCAAACAGGGTTGGGGCGTGACAACATTAGGGTTAAAGGACACCTTACTCCTCCCGAGTTTCAAAGAGGGGAAAACCCTTAGTAAACCGGGAAGAGTGGTGGGTTGCTCATGGGGATCCGACCAAACCGGGTTGGGGCATGACATAGTAGGATCCTATGGACGAGCGCTTTCTTCCCAAATCGAAAGCTTGGACAGTCATACCTCCAATAGAAAGTTTTTGAAGCTCTCTCTCTCTACATCCAATTTTGTGGTGAAACTTCATTTGAGCTCATTTTGGACCCAAAACCCATAGTTCAAAGCTTGGTCTAATCGTAAGGAAGTGAGGAAATCGATTAACACCATGATAGGGAGCAATTAACACGAATGGAAGGGTTAATTTGATGTAATCAAATTTGGGTCAAATGGAAGAGATGAATTGGGGAAAACTTTTGGGGAAATTGGGGATTTCGAAACTTGAGGGGCCTTTGTGCAATTTTTCTAAAATTAAAGGTCAATTGGCAAAGTAGAAGAAATTTGAAGACCAATTGGTCATTTTTTAAAGAAATTGGACCAATTGGGAATTTTTTGAAAAATTTGGGGCCGATCGGTAATTTTGGAAACTTATGTGACTGATTGGAAATTTTGGAAAAAAATTGAGTCCCAATTATAATTTTGTGAAAATTAAGGACCCAATGAGGATATTGGGAATTCTAGGGACTTAATTGAGGAAAATTGTGCATTAAGGACCTAAAGTCAAAGAGTGAACTTTATGGACCTAAGTGCAATAAGACAAAGATCATGGCCTAGTTGCCAATAGGTGAGAACAATGGACCACTTATGTTAAACCTTTCTTATAAGGATACTCAAACCGTGTAGGGACAAATTTGGGCAAGGACGTGAGCAAGGGAGCACGACCCGGACTTGGAAAATCAATTGGGGACAAACATGTCACAGTCATCAAGTGAGTGAGTTATTTAACATCATACCCAGTTGGGGTGATGAGCAAGTTTAAAGATAAAAACCATTAACCGGTTGTGAGTGAGCATATTTATACACCATACCCGATTAGGGTGGTGAGCACCATTTTGAAATGAAAACTACTTACTGGTTGTGAGTGAAACATTTTGAACATCGCACCTGGTTGGTGTGATGGACACTTTTGCTTAAATGAAAAACACTCAATAATGGGATTTTCCATCGTCACGTTCGATTGGGATGATGAGTACATTTTAAGTTCAAAACCATTATTTTCAAAAAAGTTCTCCCCTTAACTGTGTGCAAATGCTTAAAATATTTGGGAGACTTTTTTAATGAGAGCTAGGACGGCTCCAATAGGCTAGAAGCCTCGATTTTGAACTTCTAGGGCTAATGCCCAGTTTTTGAAAACTCGTGAAGTGGGCCCAACGCCAATGGGCACGAGTTGGAACCCGTAGAAAAGAATAACGATGAAAGCTATGAAAACTTTCATAACTGGAAATTTTGTGTGTGTGACTCGTCATGGTACCAAAACATGACTGACAAGACTCAATAGGCTAGTGGCAAGTGCGCCAAGACTAGGTCAACGAACCTGTCAGGCAAACAACTACAGGCCCAAGTCGAGTGTTGGGGTCGTTGGACCATTGGCACCAAATATAATGGCTAATGTTGCTAAGACTATTGTTTGTGTATTCACTTTGATTTCGGGACCATCGAGACACCCAAGAGAGGTAGTGATGGGTTTCAAGGGCTGCTGGACGACCTAGATGCAATAAGGGCAGGTTTGTTGTGCTAGCTAGTCATGAAGCTCATAATAGCTTCTTGTGCACGAGACTGGGGCGGAGTCAGGATGAGATCTTTGTCCTCATATTGGACACAAAGTATTTTCAGGTTTGAGGGTTGGACGTGTGAACGTCCACTCAGACTTAGGGTAGAAGTGGTCGAACTTCTATTAGAGTGGATGACAAATGCTCGTTGATCCCCAAGTGGGGGCAGTAGGGGACTACACCCACGAATGTTTCTACCGTTTATGATAAAGGGAATGTAAATAGAATGTTTACTAAATGCCTCACGAGCAAGGGAAATGTTAAAAGATTTGAATCAGAAAAATTTTCAGATTATCCTTTAAAAGCTTCATTTTCTCTTAAAACTCACCTTAACACTCGCTCACTGAACTTTAAAACTTTTCTGGAAAACTTCATTTTCTGTAAAAACTCACCCCTCCCTATACCCTTTTTTCAGGAAAGATGACAAACTTTAAAAGAATCCTCGAAAATGAACACTAAGTCAGGTATGTTAAAAATTCCTTTAAAATTTTTTGAGTTTTGTATAATGTCATTCTAGGAAATAAGGACAAAAGATTACACCTAACTAGTTACAGTCTTGAGAAGGGGTAATTTTTTTTAGACCAAATGGAGTAGCGAGTTGCTAATAGTGTTCTAACCAAACTGGGTCGGGACATAACACCTCCTCTAAAGCTATTGTAGGTGAAACTCGAGGAAGCTCGGGACGGAAGCGGGGGATCTTTCTAGATCACCGTTGTCTAAGGTAACCCTCTTCCCCACTTACAAAGGTTTGGTTATATATTTTATCACAATTATATTTTTTCCACGAGGTTTATGTAAATACTTTTTGAGCTCAAACATGAGGCTTTTAAATAAAAAGTTCAAATTTTTTCACCATAAACTATTAATGTATTTTTCGTAAGCTCTGTTCCCTCCAGTTTAACTATGATAAAGTTATTTACCATGGTGACATCATCCGGGACGGGCGAGAAATTTACGGATCTTTGACGGATAGTATCAAGTCAATTTGTGACATAGTGAATGCCAGTGAGAGTTATCAATTTAACCTGAAATTCAAACCCACGCCCGACAACAAGTTTTTGGGTCTGGTCCGGTCTAACATTGGGTTCAAGTCTCGCGTTTGGATCCAAAACCCATAGAATGTTCGGGTCTAGGTCCAATAGAGGACTCGAGACTCGAGTGTCGAGTTTCAGCCCACTCTAATGGACCCGACATTCACGCCCACTATAATGGACCCGAAGTTCGGGTCCAATCAAGGTCGAGTCTAGATGGACCCTAACCTGGACCCAACCCTCTCATTTTAATTTTTTTTTGCTTTGGAACTAATGCGTTGTCATTTTGAGTATCCCAAAATGATGTTTTATTTAATGTAGCTAAAAAAATAAAACGACATCATTTGTTCGTCTTCTAGAAATTGTCCAAAACACTAGCAAGCAGTCTACTAGGTTTTACAATTCCTCTCCTCAAGCCCCCATGCCCTCCCAAGCCCCCATGCCCGTGACTCTATAGATGCAACCCCAGCCTCTAACGTTAGCGAGCCTCCGCGACCCGACACACGTGATCGTCCGAGGCCGAGTCCCTAGCGCCCTTTGTAATGCCACCGCTTGGTGTGACTGCCCAACCCTCGACCCCCAACGTTTGAGCCTGACATCCTCCAGCCTCCGCACTGCCACTGCCTGTTGCTGCGCCTACGACTGACAACCCAAGCCACCAATACAAGGTAATCATGACTCTTGGGCCCGTGATCGACTCCCGAGCATCCGAGCCTCAGAAGTCACGTCCTAATTTCGTACTGGTACCATGATTGGTACTAACTACCGTATCGGTATTGGAATCAGGTACCTGGTTACGGTACCTGTAACGTGATCTGGTACCCAGTCATGGTACGGTACTGGTAACATGATCATGTACCTAATCACAGTACTGATACCATGATCTGATCACTGGTATCGTAACCAGGTACCGATCACGGCTTCACGATACCTAATTACTGTCCCAATTTTGGGAATGTGAACAGGTTTTGATTACTTTATTTTTTTAATTTTATACTATTATTATTTATATATAATTGTCTATATTATTTTTTTGTATAGTAGTACTGATAACAGACAGTGATTAGACTGCACTAATACCCATTAACATACCATCAGGATCAGTAGTAGGTGAATCTACAATATTGGATATAATATTTACTGGAAATGCTACACTTACTGGTATAGATATGTATGTTGACTGTTTGGGAGCATTATTAATGTAGATGGTAGAATAAAAGTCAAATGTAAATACTATGGATCTTTATATTTATATGTTAGAGATGGTAAGTAAAATACAAATAATTTGAGTAAGCACTTATACAAATATTCAAGTAAGATAACAAGTGATATTCGTTAATAATTTATAAAGTTTTTTAATAGAAATTTGTAATTAGAGAAATTATTTGTGGGTAAAATTTGATAAAAAATATTATAGTTAAAAACTTACAAAAAAAATACTTATATACTTGTTGAACACATGTATATAGAAATTTGGTGGGAAAAATACAACCATATTTTAGGATAATATTGAGTAATATTATTAAAAAAAATTATATTAAATTATATGCAAATGAAAAAAAATGTGTTACAATAAGTTTTTGATTTGTGAATAATAATATAATAGTAATTATATTGATAATAATTTAATATTATAAAATTGTATATTAAGGTAATAATTTAAAAGAGTATATTTTTTATTTACTTTCTTTATTATTTTTTAATTAGAAAATTTATTATTTATTACTTTATTATAAGTTGTTTAAGGTACCAAGTTCACACACAAATTAAATTTTTTGTGATAATATTACAACTTTATTAGTTTATTGAATATATATTCTAAATTATCAACAATTACAATTAATAATTGTTATGCAAATGATTGCATGATACAGTTAATTACTGATAAACTTTCTTTAGAATAATTTATATTGAGGAATGATATATTGAATATAGGATATTGTATACATGTTTTTAATTTGATTATAAAAATTGGGTTGAATACATTTAAAGACATCTATAATAATATATGATGGAGTGTATTATTGAAAAATTTATTATGTTCAACGATGTTACATATTTATTTTCTACTAGAAAATATCCGATTACAAATTTATATCGCATATTATTTATTTGATAAAAGTTGTTATAAATGAATGGATATATTATGATATATTGTGTATTAAGATGATCACTTGTTAAATAATAAAAAAAATTAAGAATTATTAGTTAAAAGTAAATGTAATATTAGGAATTGCTACTATTAGGTTAAATTTGAGAAAATTGTGTCGGTTGGGTCAATATAGTTAATTTGAGCCAACCGAGTCTTGTTTTATTCAATAGGGTCAATCTAATCGGGTTTGAATTAATCGGGTTTGAATTAATCGGGTCGAGTTTAAATTAAACGAGTCAGGTTTGAAACAATCGATTCAATTTTTGTCCAATATGGCCGTGTTTGACATGTAGGTTTGGGTTTGGGACAATCGAATTGTGTTTGAAATAATTGAGTCAGGTTTTGGACAATCGAGTCAGGTTTGGGGCAATTGAATCGAGTTTGGGGTAATAGAGTTGAGTTTTAGGCCAATCAGGTCAGGTATGAGCTAATATCGATTTGGGTCGATTGGGTCAGACTTGTATCAATTAGATCGGACTTTGGTCAATTAGGTCAAACTTGGGTCAATCAAGTTGTGTTTGGACTAGTAGAGTCGGTTTGGTCTGATCAATTCTTTTTTTGCTAATAAGGTTGATTTGGGTCAATATAGTCGGTTTTGGATAAATCTTATTGGGTTTTGATCATTAGGTTCGAGTTTATAGTAATTAAACTGGGTTTGAGTAATCAGGCCAAGTTTTGAAACAATCTAGTTAAGTTTTGGGTCAAATGATTCGCTTTGAATTAATTGGGTTGTGTTTAGATCAATTTTGTCAGATTCGTGTCATTCGGGTTCGTGTCCATCTGCACAGACCTGAAACTTGGTCCGGGTTTTGGTTCGAGTCCAACTGTAGTGACCTGACCTGATCAAATGACACACCTAATATCACTTATTTAGTTGGTACGAAAAAAAGTTACAACCTACAAAATTTAAATATTATATTCAGTATAGTTTTAAGAGTCTTTGTAAACTTTTGACACATGTCATCCAAAATGCTGTCATTAATTTCAACATTAAATTTGACTGATTTAGACCAAACTTGTAGGTAAGGAAATTATATGATGAAATAAGTGACGATAGTGCGATTGACTTTCATCAAATCATGTCAATACTAGTCCAACCAGCCTTAATTTAGACCACATTCATCTCCAATTTAGACGACATTGTTGTTGACGATGTGATGCTACTACTTCCAGGTTCACATGAGTGAAAAGATATGCTAGAAGGGTCTAGACACATGCAATTTTTTTTGCTCAATACATGCAATTAAATAGACACAATTAGGATTGATGTTTTTGGAAGCAATCACATAGAGATAGATATATGATGTTACACTGTAATAATAATACTCCCATTATAGAATATAAAACTCAAGTTCGGCTTGAAGAATAATGTGAACCACATCCCACAGTTTCATGATTCTTCTGTGCATCAACGACCATGCGCATCAACTAGTGCGACAGTTCAAAATAGTGCATATCACTTCACAAAAAGGCAGGATGCAAAAGACCATATGGGCTCAAGCGTTAGAATGAGATGCCAATGCTCTACCACTCCCGCATGCATAGAGAGCCATCTCCGTAAACCTTTTTCTTCATCTCAAGAGGAATCCTTCACCTGAAAGAATTAGCCTTCGCTCACTTTGCCCCATCGCACAACCCCTGGATTGATTTTACGGACGTAACCAGATCAGAGATGGCAGGTTGGCATCACCGTTCCAGATCCTTGTAAATCTCCCAAATGGGAGTCCCTCTCCTTTATCCCCCTTTCACAATCGGAAATCCCGCTCAGCAATTACAAAGAACACAAGCTGTGCTACACTTCATCCACTTAAACAGCAACGGACCTTTTTTCTTCCTCTTTGAAAAGTTAACCTCCACAAGCAGGAAATGAAAAGCTATAATAATCTTTCTTGTTTCTCCAGTAGATTATTATCTCATTGACTGACCACCCATTGGCTATTTCCTCCTCTCACTCCACAAAGAACACGATGCATGAAGCATCTTGGCCAATTAGCCACTATGGGAGACACCATCTTGTGGCACATTCCGGGAGACAAATCCCACAGAGTCACCCACCTCAACCAGCACCCTTTGGTACTTGAGGCGCTGCTCCAAAGAACAGTCTAAACATAAAACCTCCAAGCAGAAAGTTTCCTCATATTCTTCGTCATTGATACATCGACCACATTGAACACACCTTGCTATACAGAGTGTGCATGCCCTGCAAACTTGAGCATCATCATGCTCCTTCCCTCGACAAACTTCAGCAGGGCAGTCATATACCAGTCTCATCTTCTGGCACATGGGGCACATCTCTATATCAATTGCACGATCATCATCACATGATATGTACAGATTTCTTTTGTTGTAAAAATGAGGCTTATAGATCTTCAAGGGTCCATCGCCGTCCATCCCCAACAAATACTTCAGCTCCAGAAAATGTTCCACAGTAATACCATAGAGGCCACCAATCCTTAATTTTTTCAACCTCAGAGTGCCCATAGATGTGCACATTCTCAAGATCTCAATTATGCCATTGATAGTCAGCCTTGTGCACCCAGGCACACACAACTGAAAAATTAAAACAAAGTCCAGGGTGAATTCAAAAGAGAGCATCATAACATTAATGAAAAGGGGCCATGAGACTTGCTTAGAGAAAGTTGTAATATAAACCAGAAAAACAATCATGCAAAACTGCAAGATGGAAATCAAGAGAGCCAAAATAAAGAAAGAAAACAAACTTTTTCAGTAAAGTAGAGAGCAAAATGGTCTTGATCAATAAAAGACAGCCATAACCAGTTTTGATGGGGCATTAGACAGAACAATTAGGCAGGAATGCAAACTTAATAGTAACACACACAAGATACTACTAACAAGATAATATATTTGCTCACATGCTGTCTTAAACATGGGAGTGTAGATATTGAGCTATAAAAAGAGCCAGTGCATTAGATGATCAGGTACAAACCTTAGATATTCTTGGATTAGATTGAAGAACCTGCTTCAGTCCATCATCAGTGATTCGACTGCATTCTATAAGGCTCAGACATTGCAACTGCCCTTGAGCCCTTTTAGCCAGTTGCAAAAGAGCATCATCGGTGATCTTTTCATTTAAGGGCTGGCTTATATGCAAATTCCTCCACAAGAGGGGATCACTCTGTACTGTTTCATGCAGAGATCTGCAAACCCTCTCAACCGATAAAAGATCCTGCACTCCCAGGGAAGTAAGAACGAAGCTCAAAGCTGCATGAGGCATTCCCTTTTCCGAACAAGTTCCAATAGAAATAACAGGGCTAGTGGAGACTTGTGGTCTCACAGTTCCAAAGTTTCCATCATTCTCCACTGAGCACCCATCATGCCCTCTCAAAGGCTGGAATTCAACAGGACAAGATGCATTTCCCTTTTCATTCGTCACAGAAAGTCCACACAACACACTTGAGGAGTCAAAGTCCATGGGGCAAAGAAGGCTATCAATCCCCTTATCATGAGGGGAGGCCCCAGGGCAAATTGCAGATCCAAATTCGCCAACTTGACGAGGTGATTCAAAACCCAAATAGGCAGATTTAGCCTTCACGTCTTCCGTGAGAGGGCGTCCGCAATGTTCAATCATCCCACCACTGAAAATTTTGCGGGAAGGGCTGGCAGCTTCCTTAGCTTCATCATACCCACAAGCCCTATTAGCTGAATCAGATGCACAGCCAAACCCAATCGAACCTGGAAAACTCTGGAATATCATAGCATTGTTCCAAAGGAAATTCAATCCAGCAAATAACTCGCTATCTCCCCCGTTTCTCCCAACCATATCACAGCTGTAGCCACTGTAATCCATATCCCAGCCCTCAAGAAACCCAGTGAAGGCCGTAAAAGTGCTAGTTATCTCCATTCCAAATGGATCGGAAGGCAAAAGGTCAAGAATGTCATTTGAGATCGAATCCTGAGAGCATCCGCCGTTCCTGCATCTATCTCTCCCATAATCGAAATAATCCTTAACATCACCATCAGAAAGAAAGGAATTGCAGAACATGTCCTCCATACCAGCCTCAAGAACGCACCCATTCGAAGGAAAGATTGGTCTATGAGAAAAATTCAAGGCCATGATGTACAGACGATCCCCCGACTCACTATAAAACTCTAGATTCCTCTTTCTTCAGGTTTGGCTGGGATTTTCAATGAAGATGGACTAGGAAAGGGATCAACCTAAAGAAAGAAGAAGAAAATGGAAGTGGATTCTTTTTTCCTAGATTCGAATTGGAAGATATGGCAAGGAAACCCTCAATTTCGGATGGCAAACAAAAATATCGCACCAAAATTTTCACGGAGTTTCTGCTCGCATGGTATTAAAAAATGCAACCCCAACCCCAATCTATATACATATAACAAATTAACCAAATTTCCCCTGCTTTTTCAGCTGAAACCAGCTAGGGATTCGCAGGAACTGCGAAACGCCCAATGAATGAAAGGCACAAAAGAATCTGACAATAAAAGGGAGGAATGGAGGAGAACCTGAGAAATTGCTGGACAATGAAATCTAGCTAATGGAACCGGAGAACCCTAACATCTGCAATCCAATCGACACCAACCCTTCTAAGCCAAATCGTCTGCCTTCCCCGATCACTGGCAAACTCTTCCTGAGAGAGAGATCTTGCGAGGCGTGCCTGCTGTTCACGAGGATTCAAGAGAGTGCCGGTGGAGGAAGAGAGGGGCCGAGAAGGAAAGAGAGAGGAGAGAGAGAAAATCGGAAACAGAGGCCGTAGAGAGAGAGTGTGTGCGTATGAGGGGTAGAGAGAAAGAGAAACGGTGGACTCGTTTTAATTTTAGAGGGTTTCGACGAACACGTGTCACGCGGGAGCCCCAGTGTCACAGTTTTCGTAGGCGGGAGATGTGGCGGGAGACGGAATCGTAACGTAATCCGATTCCAGTTGCGGGTCGGGCGGGATCCCCGTCTTTACGGGTATACCGGTTAACAGCTTCTTGTGAGAGTTATCTTCTGATCGTGGTATATGTCCCACTATCAGTTTAAACTGTTAATTAAGAAACCCCTGTGTTGAAAATTAATATAATTAATTTAAAGAGGATATGCTGGTACATTATTAATGTGGGTGGGGGTATGTATGATAGGGTACATTATTAATGTGGGTGGGGGTATGTATGATAGGGTATTTAATTTTCCAAAATTGGATGGGTAGGCAAGGTTAGATTATGAAAGGTTAATTAGCTACTAATCACAAAATATAAGAGTAGGAGGTTGTGTTTATCCAATAATCAATCCATCATCTCATGATATGAGGGATGGGACCATGCTGGAGAAGGTAAGGTATAAGAGGGGTGAGAGGGCATGTTTGAAAATTGAAAGATATCCTATGGGTCCCCCAAGAAAATCCTCTAGTCTATACTATCATCCATACATAATTACTTACATAGTTATTATATATTTCAACAACTAAAATATTATATATTTAATTCATATATTAGATTTTTTATAATTATTTAATATTTTATTTCTATATTAAGTAAATATATTTCATCTTGTAATGGTAATAGTAAAAAAAATACATCCTTTTACGTGGGCCGTAGAAATTGGATTCCAGCTTATCCAGGGGAGGAGATCCGAGTGGAGCGCCTAACTAACTTGAGAGGATAGGAATAGGATAGTACGTGCAGAGGAAGACAAACATCCACCCATTGTAAGGCTTCCTTCTCCCACGTGCGAGATATCCGCATAAGATAAGCACCGCAATGTATGACCGATGCAATAATTATCATCTTACTCTTTAAAACTAACGAGTTAATTCGGGTTGTACCATATGCCATTTTTATGGCTACTTATTTTCAATCGGAGAAACTTCTTGATTTCTTAAAGTAATGGATTGCCAGATGACTGTGATCAATCACTATATATATATATATACACACACACGTGGCTTCTAAGGTATTACTATGCAAAAATTCGGGGGATGCTTACGTGCCAAGTAAAGAGGAAAAGAAGAGTGTGAGCATAGTTATCAATCTCTACCCTTTATTAGTTGTCAATTGATCATTTATTTTTTAAACTTGATTAGGTAACACCACACACCCTAAACCAAATAATTGACAATTTGACTTATACAGTGATTAGTGCTAGTAATGTTTAGATATGGTATCATAGAATAATGCCACAAAGGAATTTGGAGAAGAGAGGCCTTGGACAACATAACACCACTTGAGATGGAAAAAGCTAACAAATATGTCATAACTTGTCAAGGAAGGAGGGGAGTGGGGACCCCTCAAAGCTTTAGATCAGCAAGCACAACCTTTGACGGGCCAAAAGCCACCGTTCTCCCGCAGCCAATGGATGGATCCCTTCCCCCGCCCAAAACATGCACATACTTCTTCAAAAAGTAACTTCCAGAGAAAGGTTCCGAATTTAATATACATCTCAATTTTTATTTATTAATAATTTTATTATAATAATTTAATTAATTAAATGACTAAATTATACTCATTTTGCAAAAAAAAAAAGATTAAATAATTAAAAAAGAAATGGACGAATAAAAAAACTAGATGACTCAATTGTTGAAAATAGATTTTAAACTGCTCTTAATACAATAATTATCCCATAATTATGGAGATTGAGACTGGGCTTGTCATCTTTTAGGAAAAAAATTAAAAAGTATTCAAAATTTCTTAAAATTTTAATAAATGAAGTTAGACAGTATTTAAAATACTTAATTTATTTATTAGAAATAATAGTTCATTTGTGTTTATTTATTTTTAAAATACTTAATTATATATTATAAAAATATTAATTTATTAACATAATATTATTTAAAATAGTTTATAAAATACCATTAATATTATATTTTATAGTATAATTTTAAAAAATATAGTTTAAATTAAAATGTAACACAAAAATTGAGTGAATAATAATAGATTGGTCAAATTTAAAAATAGAATCCGTTTTAATGGGAAAACACTCGGAACCCAATATCAATTCCGAAGTTCGAAAAGTTAGGATTCGAATTTGAAATGGAGAAAAAAGTATTGTACGATTTCCTGTGACAATCTTAAATAAACCTTTCAACTTATAATTTTTGAACGAAACAATTTTATTTTAAATGTATTGATACGGCCCACTATCTCCCTGATACCAAATGTGAGACCAAGACTTGTATATGTTCGTCCGTCAACAATCCAATCCAGCACCCATTATAAATTAATATGCTTTAAGATAATAAATAAATATTTTTTTGATAAAATTTATCATAAACTTTATTTTTAACATCACCTATCTTTAAACTTTAACTGATAGTACATATTAAATTAATTTTATCATTACATAATTAAAAGAATAATAATATTTTATCACCTAATTAATAATAATATATAATATGAAAAAATAAAGGCATGTACATGGTTAATGGTTAAAGGAGACGGGGATCACATGTTAGAAGTAGGTGACAGCCTATCTCATAGCTCTCGTACGCGAGATTCGAAGAGTAATTAGGTTAAAACTCAATCGGGACGTGGTGGGTGAATACAATACTAGTGAGTTCGGATACGATGGCGAGTTTTCTATTTAATAGCATCACCACCTTGGAAACGTCTTAGAGAATCTCAGGTAGAGGTAGAGGTAGGCTCCAATGATTGGAATAGCATGTCACGCTATATGTTGTCCAATGCGCACCCGACGACCATTTGAAAATTCGAATTAACTAATTTCACTCACGTCCGGTCGTACTTATAACTGTAGCAGGTCTCCAAGGTTAACACTTTGATGGATAGAACAAATTTCCGTCGTACTCATAAGTGCATCATATGCATCAAGTCTATAAGGTGAACACATTGTAGGTAAGAGAAGTCGACAAAATGAATCTGTAACCTTAGGAAAGAGTATTGGCTCAGAGGGTTGGGAATGGGTCCTAGTCCTGAATCCGTTGACTATTGGTGGACTGCTCGACTTGCTCTCGTGATCAAGGGATGGACTTGGAATGACTCGCATTACCCGAGCATAGAACATTCGGCTCAAAACTGGTATGAAAAATGAGAATCCGATTATTTAATTAAAATAAACTTTTGAGATAATCCTTGCATAGGCTCACATAAGTGATTTATGCTAAGTAATTTGAATGTAAAATAAAAAAAATTTAATCAAGCACGAGTAAATGAAAGGAGTAATTATAACTCCCTTAATTTAGTTAAATGACTCATCATCTAATTAGTGGCTCAAATAAATGGATTAACTAGATTCCCACGGTTGTTGTCCACTCTCCAATGAAACTAAAGCTAAGGAAACATGCTTAGCATAATTAGGAAAAGAAAATATTATTGAGCTTAATTTTAGTATGATTTTGTGAAATGATTTGAGAGGTATTAAAACATTGTTGAGCTTAACTCTAGTATGATTTTGTGAAATGATTTGAGAGGTATTAAAACATTGTTGAGCTTAACTATAGTATGATTTTGTGAAATGACTTGAGAGGTGTAGAATAAGTGTGAGCTCTCGGACAAAAGTGAAATACCACTACTTTTAACATTATTTTACTTATTCTGTTTATTGGAGACGGAGCAATGCCCCTTCTTTTTTACCTACGGTTCGCTATAAACCTCGTTCTTTTATAGTAAGAAAATCGGAAAATTTTGATAGAAAACTGATTTTTAAAATGAACTGAAATTGGTAAAAATGAGTCAAAACGATAAATTAGAAAATTTCAAGTGTTAAATTAATATAAAAAAATGATGAAAATGAATCATGAACTAAATTAGATGTGAGAATCGAACCGGTGTAGGATGAACCGTACATGAACCGGGATGAACTAAGAAAAACTAGTTCAAATATTCATTTTTTAGGTAATTTAAAAATATCAATTTGGGGAATTGAATTTATTAATGTGTATAAAATAAATTTAGAAAAATTTAATTTTTAGAAAATTAGTTGAATCGAGCCTCAACCGACCCGTTTTTAATTTCGGGTCACCAAACCCGATTCGATTGAACTGGTCAAGGGTCCAGTCGGTTAACGGATCGCCAGCCAAGTCAGTGCCCAGTCAACGCGCGTCACGTCGTGAAGCGTGCCCAGTCAACCGCTCGGTTAGCGTTTCGAAGAGCTGATCAATCAGACCATAACACGTGTACTCGATCAACGTTTAGACGAAGAAGATCCACTTCACCGAAGACTGACCAATGAGGGAGGGACATGTGTGCTCAATTAACGCAGTAGTACTGACCAATAAGGAGTTGACACATGGCAAATGTGCCATGTTAGTGAATGACTAAGATGTCGGATAACGGTCAACCAATGTCACACCCCGACTTGGTTTTGGTCGGAACCCCGTGAGCAACCTGCCACTTTTCCTTGTACTATCCACGCATCACTACCGGGATAGGACAAGAAAAGTAAAGGTGTACTGTTAACTGGTTTTCCAAATCAGAGTAATCAAACAACTTAAGTGAGGGTTCGTACCTTAGAGAGTTAAAGCTTCCTGCTCGTCACTCTTCTCCACTTCATTGTGTGTACCTCCCTGAAAAGGGGTAAGAGAGAGGGTTGAGTTCATCTAACTAAGTGAGATGCTAAGCTATCGAAGTACATTATCAATTCATATTTTTGTTTAAGATGCTAGTTCGACCTTACACACAATTCAATCGCCCTTTATCAAAAAGGGTTCACCCGTTTGCAGAATAGTATCCGACTGTTCAACTTGTGGACCATAACACCTTTACAGTCCACCCTAATAGAAGTTCACCACTTCTACCAAGAGTATGAATGGGTATCAATTATTTGACTCTTAGACCTGCATCATACTTTGTATTTGTATATGTGGGAGAAGACCTCTCCCCCTTTGACCTCGGTCTCAGTGCGCATGAAGCTCCCTGAGCTTCCTAACATACTAGACGACATACTTCCATTATGCTCTCTAGGTCGTTTAGCAACCCTTAGAACCAAACTACACCATACCGGGCGCCTCGATGGTTCCGTATCATGGCATGCACAATCAATAGTTTTATTATTCATGACTATCGTCTTTGGTGCTACCGGCCCAACGAACCCAACAACTTGACCCCGGCTACGTAACTACTAGCCCAACGAGTTCCACGACCCAACTTTGACTGAGCAGCTACCAACCCAACGAGTTCGTCTATTCGACTTTGGCACAGTAACTAATTCATACAATTATTCGATTATAAGAGTATTTTCAAGCACCTAAGAATTAACATGTATACGAGCCTATGCCCATGCCCATTGGCCTTGGGCCCATTCGAGCATTACTAGCACTACTATTGCATGATTCATACTTTTATTAGTACAACCTCTCAAAATGTTTAAGCTTGTTCAATCAGTCAGGGGAGAACAGTCCTGGAAAATTATTTTCAATTCGAAAAAGTGTACTCATCAGCCCAACCAAACATGATGCTAAACCCACTCACCCGGTATGCAGCGACTTGACCTTTCCTAGGTTGACTTGTTAGCACTCCTAAGGCACTTCACTGTTGTAGGTCGATGTATTCCTCTCATAACTACATTATTCCAGATAAGGAACACTAAGCCCCAATTCATTGCACCATTCTTGAATTCTACCCTCGTGGCACTTAACTCCTGGTTAAATACCAACATTACGAATTGTTAATTTTGTCAAAATTTCACAAAAATTCCTTTTTGGACTCTGAAATTCTGATATTTTGCTTAATCATGACTAAGTACCCAATTTTCCTAAAATTACCAAATTAACCCTAAATTTCCCAAAAATTACCAATTGGTCCCCAATTTCTTTAAATATACCAATTGGCCCCAATTTCCTTAAAATTGCCAATTGGCCCTCAATTTACAGATAATTGCACAAAAGTCCCTCAATTTTTGAAAATCCCTAATTTTATCCAATTCTTCCCCAAATCACCCCATTTTGCCATGAAATCCAAATTCACCAAATTGACTTCATAAACCAAGTTAATTGCACCCTAGCATGATTTTAATCGTCTTCCCTGTATCCCTACGAGCAAATCATGCTTTGAATCATCGTTTTGACAAAAAAATGAGCTCAAACGGAGCTTTGCCGAAAACCTAGACATAGAGAGAGAAAGCTCAGTTTCCTTACCATTGAGGGGGCGGCGGTTGGAGCTCTCAATGTGGGTGACTAGTGCTCTCTCAAGGGGTCCTTCTAGGATCCAAGTGCAGGTCAATTGCATGTCCGAGCACAACAAATTTGATGAGAGAAGTTCAGGTGCTCTAGCTTCTGTAACTTCAATTGATCGAGGAGGGATGGGGAGAGGTCAGCGGTCGGAGCTCTCAATGTGGGTGACTAGTGCTCTCTCAAGGGGTCCTTCTAGGATCCAAGTGCAGGTCAATTGCATGTCTGAGCACAACAAATTTGCTGAGAGAAGTTCAGGTGCTCTAGCTTCTGCAACTTCGATCGATCGAGGAGGGATGGGGAGAGGTCAGCCTATGTAAACCTCGTTCCTTCAAAATAAAGAGATGAAAAAAGGAAACCCCAAATTTAAAAATAAAACCGAGTATCCAAGTGGATCAGAAATGGTAAATAAGGATTAAAACAAGGATTTGCAAAATTCCAAGTAGCAAATAAATCACAAAAACCATGGAGAAAAAACATGATGTGGATTGGATGTGAAAACCGGACTAGTTCAGGGTGATCCGAACTTAAACCAGATTGAACCGGGTTGAAACGTGAAGAACCGGTTCAAAGATTCATTTTTCTAGGTGGCTTAAAACATCAAATTGAAAAATTGAAACCACCATGAGATAGAAAATGAATTTAGATGAATTTAGAAAATTTTAATTTTTGGAAAACCAGTTGAATCAGGCATGAACCAACCGGATTACGATTTTGGGTCATCAGACCCAGTTAGACTAGACTAGTCAACGATCAAGCCGGTCAACAGACCGCTGTCAGGTCAGCGCCTAGTTAGCAAGCGCGACCAATCAGCAAGCAACGCGTGGTGAAGCGTGCCCCATTAGCTACACAGTGAACGTCGACCAACTAGAGCGTGACACGTGTCCTTGGTTAACCATCAAAGAGGAAAATTTATGTCCGTGATGACCAACCAATAGGAGAGTGACATGTGTCCCGGTCAACGGTCAATGTCGGATGACCCCAGCCAACTAGGGGCTGACATGTGGCGGTGGCAATATGCGTTGGAGGGGAATCTGATGCATTTAAATCAACCAATTAGAGGACGCAACATGTCACGGTCAACAGATAACAGAGCACGATGAGCAGCCACATTGGAGTGAGCGACAAATAGGAGGCCGCTACGTGTCTAGTCAACAAGTCAAAGGCTGACTAGGCTACTGAGGAGGATGCTGCATCAGCAAAGCCAGCCAATCATGACGTGCCACATGGCAAGCAACACGTGCAAAGCTCGCACGCGCGCCAGAGTGTCATCTTCCTCACTTGGCTAATAAGGAGAAGGGGATGAGGGGGAGAGAGAAAGTCTTCGGCGACTTAGAAAAAGATCTATTCTAGCCACTTGAGAGGAGGTGGGGGCCGAATCTTACGTTGGTAGGTAGCCCAAACTGTTGTCGAGTATATAAAGAGCACCCTCCCCTCACATTCCTCATCCCACTAGTGATCGAAGAAGGAGAAGAGGTCCATTTTTTGACAAAGCTTAAACTAGAGATCCGACGTCGAGCTTTTTCTCAACCTCTGAAGCTTCCCTCAGTGCCATTGGAACCGAAAAGAAGTCCTTTACATGACTGCGACCTCAGTTTGGACAATCGCTCTAGCTTCAGCGAGCTCAATCAAGACTCTATGTCACGCCCCGACCCGGTTTTGGTCGGATCCCCATGAACAACCTGCCACTCTCCCGGTTTATTAAAGGGTTTCCCCTTATCATAATCCATAAAGAGTAAGGCGTCCTTTAAACCCGCACCATTTCCTGGAATAGCATAATCAAAACTGCATGAAATTTTAAACTTTACATACCTGTCTTACAAGCATCTTAGTTGATGGTCTTTCAGGGTAGGCTTTCTAGGATTTCCTGAAAGGGATATAAGGGAGGGGGTGAGTACGACTACTCAGTGAATGGGTTTTCAAATGTCTACTTTTAACTTTTAAGAAAAACATTTATATGGAGTGTGTCAGACTCCTTTCTTTTAAAAAATTCCTTCATTTAAAAATTTGGGTTTTTCCATTATTTCTTAGTTACTAGTTTGTCATCACCCAACACACATCCTTCATCATGAAGGTTACACACATTCGCACGTCAGTATCACTACTGAACCCGCTAGTGGCTTCGGAGCGACTTTTCCTGCCACCCGGATAGAAGTACGACCACTTCTACCCTAGGAATGAGTGGATGTACGTGACATCCCACCCACAATCCTGAAATAACTTCTTCGTGTCCATATGAGGATAGAGACCTCATCCTGTCCCCACCTCGGTCTCATGCGCTTGGTGCTACTCCAAATTTCGCACAGACACCTGGAACGACGATCTGCCCTTATACTCACCGGGTCGTCCAGGGCCCTTAGGACACATCACTACCCCTCATGGGCGTCTTGATGATCCCGTACTCATAGTGCATGCACAAACAATGTTTTCTTATCAAGCCATGTAATATGTGGTACCACTAGTCCAACGGCCCCGACTCTCAACTCAACCTGCAGTTGTTTGTCTTGACTGGTCCGTCGACCTATCATGTCGCACTACCGCTAGTTGACTGAGCATATCGGTCCTATCTTGGTACCATGGCCAAACAACTCACTTATTAAGTTTTATGGCACATATATCATGTTCATTTACGAGCTCCTGCTCGTGCCAACTGGCCTTGGGCCCACTGTACGAGATTTTAAAAAATTTCTGCATTCTAGCCCTCAAGTTCCAAAATCGAGGCCCCCGACCTATAAGAGCTATTCGAGCTCCCGTCAAGAAGGTCTCCCAAATAGTTTAAGCATTGACACACAGTCAGGGAGAACACTTCCGACAAAATAGGTTTTTACTATCCATTATACCGACCGATATAAGGACATCTCCGTTCATAAACAATGAACGGGTTTTCAACTTCCTTCGAGGAAGTCTCATCATACCGACCAGGTATGTTCTACTTACAACCGGTAAGTAGTTTTTTCGCACAATTTTCACATCACTTTCTCTAAGTAGTGATGATTAAAATACCACTAAATAGTGGGTTTTTATACCGAGGTACTTTTCATCCCCTACCAGGTATGATATAAAATTTTCACCCACAACCGGTAAGTGGTTTTTGTCTTTAAGTTGTGCTCATCATCCCAACCGGGTATGATATTAGTAAACCCACTCACCCGTTAACGCAGTGAATTCCACTTGACCGGTTCTTTGTATTCACTTGAGCTCGTCCATGCTGGCGTTCCCAGTATTTCGCGTTCCTACACATTATGAACATTCTTATTCATTTTTACTCGGCATAACAGCCTTCATTCATTTCCAATGAATGAGAAAACCCAAACTTTTACTTATTTACAATTAGGTCCCTAAAGTTATTTCTCTTTAACTTTAAGTCCCAAATATAAATTTTTCCTAAAATTGAGTCCCGTAACCTTTAAAATTTGTATTGGGACCTCAATTTATTCAATTTCACCAAAAGGGGTTTAATTTCCCAAATTTCCAATTTGGTCCCCCAATTTTTCCAAAATTACCATTTTGCCCTTCCTTTACAAAAATGGTAAGTTTTGCCCCAAAAATTCTAAAATTCCTCAATTGGTCCTCCAACATTATTTTAATGCTCAATTAACCCTCAATTTCATAAAATCACATTTTGGCCCTTTGAATTTCAAAAATCCCCAATTTTCCCCCAATTTCAACTCTTCAACACTACCGAATTTGATTTCATCAAATTGACCGATCAAACACTTCTAATTGTTGAAATTGGAGTTGAAATTGAGTAACTGCATGTTCATACGATTCTAAGAAACTTTGAATCACAGATTTTAACGCCGGAACGAGCTCAAACGGAGCTTCGCCGGAAAATGAACTATAGAGAGAGAAAGCTTCGATTACTCACTGGTGAAGGCACGACAGTCCGAGCTTTCAATCTGGGCAGATAGCTCTCATCCTGAGGTTCATCCTAGAATCAAGAATCGCATCAATTGATGCGGAATTGGATTAGAATTTCGTCATTGAAATTTGGTCGACCCTCTCTCTAGCACCGATCGAAAATTGTAAAGGGGAGCTGAATTGGCTTACCTTTTAGTCCTAATTCGGCTGTGGAAAGGCTGAGGAAGTGTTGGGAGGGCTTGGTTTGGCCTGAGGAGGGCTTGAAATGGCCGATTTCAGCTTGGCCGAAATAGGGCAGCTTCGATCCGCCAGAGCTACTTCACTATTCCATCATGCCGGTGCTTCTCCAATGATTCTCGGATTGACTAGAGTTTGCTATCAGATAGCTATCTTCTTCCCGATTCTAAAGAGCCCGACCTCTCCTTTCAAGGTTAAGAAAAATGTTGAAGTCGAAGCTCTGGTTTAAGTTTTATCGGGAAATGGAGCAGTAGAGAGAGAGAGAGAGAGAAGTGTTCTGGTGTGAGGAGAATGAATGGGGATGACCTCTTTATATAGGTGTAAAACCCATGTATTAAATGGGAGAGATTTATTACTAGTATTAATATTGCCATAAATTATTGGTATTAATTTCAATAATTTAATTTCGGTATTAAATTATTTATATTAATTCCAATAATTTAGTTTGGGTGTTAAATTATAATTACAATAATTAAATATATATATATATATATTAATTTATGGCTATTTATGATAAGCTGTACATTCGCATAAAAATTTTTGACCGAAATTTCGGGTTACAAAAATATCACGCTTAACTTTGAAGTTCTTATGGAATCTAGTTCACCTAAACCAATTTGGTTTTTATTTTCTTGTTTGTCTTAAGTTTCTTTTCCAATATTTAATGAACCCTTTGGATCACCCGAAAGTTGTAAATTTCCATATTGCTTATTCCCAAATGTAAACCGGCTCGGTTTTCTTATTCTGTTTGACCGGTTCTTTTCCCGGTTTTCCTTAACTCAAAAGTGCGGGGTTTACAACTCTTCCCTCCTTTTAGGATTTTTGTCCCCAAAACTTTGTTAACATCCTTGCATGAGCAATCATTTCCTTCGATGCCCCTTTGGTGTTTGCTTAAGATATAAACTTTTCTCTCGTCCTTGAAATTAGTCACTTTGAGTCATATTCTCCTCGTGTTGTTGGGCTTACATGCCCTTACAACATGACATTTTCTAGGACCTGTCTTTGTCCATTAGATTTCTAGAACATCTCCTTGGGGGTCTCTCTTAGCTTTTTTTTAACCTTTAAGGGATCATATAACTTCATCCCTCTTTTCTTTTGATAGCATTCCTCAACTATCCTTTTTACCGTTATCCTCTCATCCATCATGCCTTTGAAGTTATGTCTCACATAACCGCATGGATTTCTCTTACCTACTCATCCTTTCCAAACATTTTTATTGGGTCCTTTCAATTCCAATCGTTGGGTTTCTTGATAATTATTGACATACGAGGATTTTTTCCCTTCTTATGTCCTTTCTCTTCTTTAGTGACATCCCTTATTCAATGACTTCCTTTTTCCTTAATCCACTTTCACTTGCTCATAAATCACTTCATGATTCTTCATTCTAAAATAATTACTTTCGATCTATGTGTCAATTACTTTGCTTGGGAAGGTTCACTCCTTCCAGTTTTGTTCATTATCTTTGGCTGTCCGCTGTTACTAATTTTTCTCTTTCTACATGGTTCTCCTATTCTCTCCAATCAGGTCATACTGGACCATTACAATACTTCCTTCCTTGGAAAATATTTCCTAAATAAGGGTTGGTTCCATTTCCTCTTAATTGGGATACACATGTCTTTTCCTTGGTAGGATTCCTTGCCTTTCCCCTAACATTCTTTTCTTACATTTGCTCTAGGGTATTTCTACCCTTAAATGACATCCCTTGATGTCGTCTTCTCCTATTTACCTTTACTCCTCAAATCTTGTAGGCACATCTTTTATGCTCTATTTGCATCCTTATTCGTACCCAGTACCTGTCTATTTCTTTAGGGAGTGTACAAATCTTCCTTGTTTCAGGATCATTGTGGAAGAGGCTTGCCTATTCCTTTCTTGGCTTGAGTTTAGTCGTTAATTGGCCTTTGGTCCTTTTAAGGATATCTTGCATCCTTCTTTTCCCAAGTATTTGACATTTCCGCCTCTCTCTTCTTTGTCGGAACTTACATTATGGCTTTCCCGAGTATTTGTTCGTTAACTACTTTGCCTCCACCATTTGTTTGGTCTAAGTTTCTTAGGGCAGCTATTTCTTGAGTCCTCCTGTCCTTAACATCCATCTCACTGACCTTTTTAGGGTGTAGTCCTTTTTACCTCCCGATCTTTCTTAGGGTGTCATTTATTCTCCTTGACCCTATTTGGCTTCATTACTTTTTCCAAGGTGATTCATTCCGATACATCCCGTTATTTGGCTCTATTACTCTTCCAAGGCAGGTCATAATTGGCCTTCAATACATCTTTCCATCAAGAAGTTTCTAATGGTGTGTTGGTGCCTTGCACTTCACGTTATGCCCATCTACCAATCCAATGATTCCTTCAAGGTACTTAGTTGTATGCATCCCTCCAGAGTTCTCTTTCCCAGCGTATTCCTTCTCTTCTTCACTCTCATTGTGCCATTCTCTAGAGTTTCTAGAGGACGTTTCTCTGTGTTTGCCTCTTATGAGAGGGTTCTAGATATACTTCCCACGTACCTTATCCCTACTCTTGAGGTATCTTTTTCAGGTTGACCTTCTTAAGAAGAAATTTAAATTTTGCATTTACCTCGTCATTTCTTGACCTCTTGGTGAACCGCTTACTTAGCCAGCTCCATGGTTTCGGTCCCCAGTCCTTCGTGGCCTTTGAGGAGTTATTGCCCTGAATTTATGAGGTGTGAAACACCCCTTTTTTTTCTTACACCTATAATAGTTTATCTTGGTACTTGTCCTAGTAGGGTTGGGCACTTCTTCAGGTAATGTCTCAATCGTTCATACTTGTAATAGGTTATTCCTTTACATGGATTGTTGTGGTCCCTTCTTTCCTTCGAGTAGGAAATTTCCAGGGTTACTATTGGTTTGGTGCTCTACCGTTCTTTGAGTCTGATCACTTTGACAGTTTTCTTACTAAATCTCCTTTGCTAAAGGGTCATAGTTAGAGTCTTCCTAGGTTTCTTAATTCCCTGATTCATCTTCCATAACCGGGATGTAACTTTTCCTTAGCTTCTAGGATAGTGTGGGTTTGTTTTAGTTTCCTTAGGTCATATTCCCAACAAGATTGCATCATCAGGAGAGAGAGTTTTGAGAATTTGAGTATTTTATTAACAGGGAGATACAAAAGATTAGGCTTTCAGCCCTATCACAGGAAATGATTGCAAAATAACTAAGGAGCTATGGAATTCTTGATAAATGACTTCCTCCATACTTAGAGTTGTGCCACCAATAGGTCCTAGTACCATTCTCCAAGATACTTCCCCATTTGGTCTTTTGACATTTCACCCCGGTCTCAAGCATTTGGGAAGCTTCTAGGGTTGTCTCCCTACGGAGGTAGGGTGTTGAGTAGAGCCATTCCAAGTTTTCTTGGTTCCTCTGGGAGCGATCTGAAAATTTTAGGATAAATCCTATTAGTTACTATATTTTCTAGTCTTAATTATGTATTTGAGGAAATAGGCTCTGATACCACTCTAGTTGTCATGCCCCGACCTGGTTTTGGTCGGATCCCCGTGAACAACCTGCCACTCTCCCGGTTTATTAAAGGGTTTCCCCTTATCATAATCCATAAAGAGTAAGGCGTCCTTGAAACTCGCACCATTTCCTGGGATAGCATAATCAAAACTGCATGAAATTTTAAACTTTACATACCTGTCTTACAGGCTTCTTAGTTGACTGTCTTTAAGGGGGGGCTTTCCGGGATTTCCTAAAAGGGATATAAGGGAGGGGGTAAGTACGACTACTCTGTGAATGGGTTTTTAAAAGTTTTTAACTTTTAAGAAAAACATTTATATGGAGTGTGTCAGACTCCTTTCTTTTCAAAAATTCCTTCATTTAAAAATTTGGGTTTTTCCATTATTTCTTAGTTACTAGTTTGTCATCACCCAACACACATCCTTCATCATGAAGGTTACACACATTCGCACGTCAGTATCACTACTGAACCCGCTAGTGGCTTCGGAGCGACTTTTCCTGCCACCCGGATAGAAGTACGACCACTTCTACCCTAGGAATGAGTGGATGTACGTGACATCCCACCCACAATCCTGAAATAACTTCTTCGTGTCCATATGAGGATAGAGACCTCATCCTGTCCCCACCTCGGTCTCATGCGCTTGGTGCTACTCCAAATTTCGCACAGACACCTGGAACGACGATCTGCCCTTATACTCACCGGGTCGTCCGGGGCCCTTAGGACCCATCACTACCCCTCATGGGCGTCTTGATGATCCCGTACTCATAGTGCATGCACAAACAATGTTTTCTTATCAAGCCATGTAATATGTGGTGCCACTAGTCCAATGGCCCCGAATCTCAACTCAACCTACAGTTGTTTGTCTTGACTGGTCCGTCGACCAGTCATGTCGCACTACCACTAGTTGACTGAGCATGTCGGTCCTATCTTGGTACCATGGCCCAACAACTCACTTATTAAGTTTTATGACACATATATCATGTTCATTTACGAGCTCCTACTCGTGCCAACTGGCCTTGGGCCCACTGTACGAGACTTTAAAAAATTTCGGCATTCTAGCCTATAAGAGCTATTCGAGCTCTCGTCAAGACGGTCTCCCAAATAGTTTAAGCATTGGCACACAGTTTGGGAGAACACTTCCGAAAAAATAGGTTTTTACTATCCATTATACCGACCGGTATAAGGACATCTCCGTTCATAACCGATGAACGGGTTTTCAACTTCCTTCAAGGAAGTCTTATCATACCAACTGAGTATGATCTACTTACAACCAATAAGTAGTTTTTTGCATAATTTTCACATCACTTTCTCTAAGTGGTGATGATTAAAATACCACTAAATAGTGGGTTTTTATACCGAGGTACTTTTCATCCCCTACCGGGTATGATATAAAATTTTCACCTACAACCGGTAAGTGGTTTTTGTCTTTAAGTTGTGCTCATTATCCCAATCGGGTATGATTTTAGTAAACCCACTCACTCGTTAACGCAGTGAATTCCACTTGACCGGTTCTTTGTATTCACGTGAGCTCGTCCATGCTGGCGTTCCTTCCTACACATTATGAACATTCTTATTCATTTTTACTCGGCATAATAGCCTTCATTCATTTCCAATGAATGAGAAAACCCAAACTTTTAGTTATTTACAATTATGTCCCTAAAGTTATTTCTCTTTAACTTTAAGTCCCAAATGTCGATTTTTCCTGAAATTGAGTCCCGTAACCTTTAAAATTTATATTGGGATCTCAATTTATTCAATTTCACCAAAAAGGGGTTTAATTTCCCAAATTTCCAATTTGGTCCCCCAATTTTTCCAAAATTACCATTTTGCCCTTCCTTTACAAAAATGGTAAGTTTCGCCCCCAAAAATTCTAAAATTCCTCAATTGGTCCTCCAACATTATTTTAATGCCTAATTGACCCTAAATTTCATAAAATTACATTTTAGCCCTTTGAATTTTGAAAATCCCCAATTTTCCCCCCAATTTCAACTCTTCAACACTACCGAATTTGATTTCATCAAATTGACCAATGAAACACTTCTAATTGTTGAAATTGGAGTTGAAATTGAGTTCATGCATGTTCATACGATTCTAAGAAACTTTGAATCACAGATTTTAACGCCTGAACGTGCTCAAATGGAGCTTCTTCGGAAAATGAACTATAGAGAGAGAAAACTTCGATTACTCATGGGTGAAGGCACGACAGTCCGAGCTTTCGATCTGGGCAGATAGCTCTCGTCCTGAGGTTCATGCTAGAATCAATGAGTGAATGTATGCGACATCCGACCCTCAAACCCAAAAATAAACTCTGTGTCCGTATGAGGACAGAGACCTCATCCCGACCTCACTCCGGTCTCATACGCATGAAGCTACGTCGAGCTTCCCTAACTGTTGACACGACAACTGCCCTTATCTCCACCAAGTAGTCCAGTAGCCCCTAGGATGCATCACTACACCTCTTAGGCGTCTTGATGGTTCCGAACCTTAGTGCATGCACAAAATAATAATTTTTCACATAAGCCATTTAATCTTTGTTGCCACTGGTCCAACGGCCCTAACCCTCAACTCGACCTGCAACTATTTGTCTCGACTAGTCTGTCGACCAATCTTGTCGCATTATCGCCAATCCTTCGAGTATGTTGTCCTATTTTGGTACCATGACCAATCACATAATTCATTAAAGTTTTCATGGCTTAACATCTTGTTTGTTTACAAGCTCCTCCTCATGCCAACTAGCCTTGGGCCCACTATACGAGATTTACAAAATTAGGCATTCTAGCTCCAAGTTCCAAAATCGGGGCCTCCGACCTATCTAAGCTATTCAGGCTCCCACCAAGAAGGTCTCCCAAAATGTTTAAGTAGTGGCACACAATCATGGGAGAACACTTTTGACAAAAATAACATTTCATCTATCCATCACACCAACTGGGTGTGAGGACATCTCCACTCATAACCGATAAACGGGTTTTCTATTTCCTTCCACGATGTTCATCATACCAACTAGGTATGATCTACTTACAACCGGTAAGTAGTTTTTCCATGTTTTTCTCACATCACCCCAACTAGGTGTAATGTTAAAATCCCACATATTAGCGGGTTTTATTACCAAGGTTCTTATCATCCCAACCGGGTATGATGTGAAAATTCCCACTCACTCAATAGTGCAGTGAATTCCTCTTAAAGTGGTTTCTCCCTTCACGCGAGCTTAGCCTTGCTGGTGTTCCCGGTACTTTGTGTTGCTACACGATATGAACATCCTTGTTCATTTACATTTGACCCCAATAATTCCAAAAATTGACCAATTGGTCCTCCAATATCTTTTCCACTGCCAATTGCCCCTCAATTTTGGGAAATTGTACTTTATTCCCTCAAATTTTTGAAATCCCGAATCTTTCCCAAAAGTTTCCCTTAATTTCATCAAATTGACTGATCAATCGAGGTTAACTAATGAAATTCAAGGTAAAATTGAGTTCCTACACTTCCATATGATTCAATGGAACTTTGAATCGCCTCATTTGGTTCCAAATTGAGCTCAAATAGAGCTTCGTTGGAAAATTGGACTTAGAGATAGAAAGCTTCGAAAGCTTACCGTTGAGGATGCGGCAGTCCGAGCTTTCAATCTAGGCAGATAGCTCTCATCATGTGGTTCCTCCTAGGATCAAGAATCGCATCAATTCTTACCGAATTGATGGAGAATTTCGTCAGTGAAATTTCACCGGTTCTCTCTCTAACACTTATCAGAATTTAGAGAGAAGAGCCAAATTGGCTTACCTTTCAGCTCTAATTTAGTTATATGAGGGGTGTGAAAGTGTTGGGGGAGCTTGGTTTGGCCTGAGAAGGGCTCGTGTAAATCCCGCTCTTTGGAGTTAAGGAAAACTGGGAAAGAACCGGTCAAACCGAGTGAGAAAATCGAACCAATTCACAAACCCGATTATTGAGGAACGGGAAAATTGGAGAAATTACAACTTCCAAGTGACCCAAAAAGGTTCATAAACTTTGGAAAAGAACTTTAGAACCAATTGGGAGAGAAAAACTAGACTGGTTCGATTGAACCAGATCCGAAATGAATTGAACTAGTTTATGAACCAGAACTGATAGAGAGAGGGCAAACCGAAAACATTATGGATCCCAAGTGGCCTAAAGAGTCACATAAGTCATGAAAAAGGACTTTAGGATGAATGGGGGATGAAAACCAAACCGGTTCAGGTGAATCGAATCCAAACCAGATTGAGCTGGTTTGTACCGATTTGAACCACTATTGAACCAGATGCTAAATTCATTTTTCTAGGTGGCTTAGAAAATTCCAATTTGAAAATTGAGGCCACCATTTGATAGATAATAAATTTAGATGAATTTAGAAATTTTTAATTTTGAAAAACTCGGTCGAATCGGGCTAGAACCCGCCGGTTTAAGCTTTGAACCCAGTTTAGACCGGTTCGGTCCAATTCGAAAAAGTGTCATCTTCTTCCTTCAGATGATAGCACTGTTCACTCGTTGAAAAATTAAATCAACGCCAACGAAGAGTAAAAATTTATGTTCAGTACATTTCAGGCCATCAATGACGGTAATAAAGGTGCCAAACAGACGTCCGACCAGTCCTCGAGCTCCCTATATAAAGAGCCTCTCTCCATTCATCCTCTCTACACCTGAAATCCTCACTCTCTCTCAACTGCATATCTAGTGAAGCTCGAACCAGAGATCCAATATAGGATCTTTTTTTAGTCAAAGAAGGTGTGGTCAGGTTCTTTAGAACCGGGAAGAAGTCAGCTACACTATGGTAGTCTTCATTCACTCCGAGGGTCGTCAAAGAAGCGTCGGCGTGATCGAACAGTAAAGCAGCTCCGGCGGACCGAAGCTGCCCTGTTTCTATTGAGCTAGAATTAGCCAATTCGAGCCCTCCTCTAGACAAACCAAGCTCTTCCAACACCTCTACAACCCTCTTACGACCAAATTAGAACTGAAAAGTAAACCAATTCAACTACCCTCTGTAATTTCCGACCGGTGCTAGAGAGACAGGCAAAATTTCGATGATAAAATTCTTGCCTAATTCATCAAAAATTGATGCAATTCTTAATACTATGAGGAACCTCAGGAGGAGAGATATGTACCTAGATTGAAAACTCGGACCCTCACACCCCCGACGGTGAGCATTTGAAGCTTTCTCTCTACATTCTGTTTTCGAGTGAAGCTCCATTTGAGCTCGTTCCAGTGTCAAAACTTACAATTCAAAGTGCAATTGAATCATAGGAAGATGTAGAAACTCTAATTTAACTTTAATTTCAACAATTAAACTTGTTTGATCGATCAATTTGATGAAATCAAATTTGGCTGTGTTAGAAAGTTGAAATTGGGGAAAAAGTTGGGGAAATTTGGGGATTTCAAAAATTCGAGGGACCAAAATACAATTTTATAAAATCGAGGGCCAATTGGGCATAATAAGAGTGTTAGAGGACAAATTAAGCAAATTTAGAATTTTGGGGTAAAACTTACCATTTTTGTAAAGGAATGGAAAAATGATAATTTTGGAAAAATTGGGGGCCAAATTGTAAATTTGAACCCCTTTTATGAAATTGAATAAATTGAGCTCCCAAGGGGAATTTTAAAAGTTTCGGGACTCAATTTGGGGCCTAAAGTAAAAGAAAAAGAAATTTAGAGACCAAATTGCTAATATTTGAAAAGTTGGATATTTTAGTCATTTATAATGAATGAAGGTTATCAGGCCAAATGATAATGAACAAAAATGTTCATTTTGCGTAGGAATACGAGATATCGAGAATGCCAGCTGAGATCAAGCTCGTAAGAACGAAAAATCGACTTAGAGGAATTCACTACACGATCGGGTGAGTAGGATTTTTATATCATACCTGGTTGGGATGATAAGCTTATCGAAATTGAAAACCCACTTCTAAGTGATATTTTAATCATCACAGCTAAGAGGAGTAATGTGGAAATCAAGCGGAAAAACTACTTACTGGTTGTAAGTAGATCATATCTGGTTGGTATGATGAAACTTTCTCGAAGGAAGTGGAAAACCCGTTCATCAGTTATGAGTGGAGATGTCCTCATACTCGGTTAGTATGATGGACAGTTGAAAAGTATTTTTGTCGGAACTGCTCTTTCCTAACTGTGTGCCATGCTTAAACATTTTGGGAGACCTTCTTGATGGGAGCTCGAATAGCTTTGTTAGGCCAGATGCTTCTGTTTTAGAACTTGGGGGCTAATATGCCTGATTTTGAAAATCTCGAACAGTGGGCCATAGGCTAGTTGACATGAGCATGAGCTCGTAAAAAAATATGATTAATATGCCATGAAAACTTAAGTAATGAGTTGTTTGGCCATGGTACCAAGATAGGACCGACTTACTCAGTCAACTAGCGGTAGTGCGACATGGCAGGTCTTTGGACTAGTCAAGACAAACAGCTACAGGTCAAGTTGAGGGTTGGGGCCGTTGGACCTGTGGCACCACAGATTATATGGCATTATGTGAAAAACTGTTGATTGTGCATGCACTATGTTTATTGGACCTTTAAGATGCCCAAGAGGGGTAGTGATACGTCCCATGGCTCTCAATGACCTAGTGGATATAAGGGCAGTTAGTTGTACGAGAAGTCTTACGAAGCTCAGAGTAGCTCCAAGCGCATGAGATCGGGGTGGGGATAGGATGAGGTCTCTGTCCTCATACGGACACAGAGATTTGTTACGAGATATGCTTCTATCTAGGTGGCCGGTAAAGTCGCTCCGACGCCACAAGTGGGTTCAGTAGACGGATTGGCCTACGATTGTTTGTTTTACCTTCATGATGAAGGATGTGTGTTGGGTGATGACACACCGTGGTAATAAGAATTGATTTTGAAAAATTGAGATTTGGAAATGAGAAAAATTAAAAGAATTAAGGAGTTTGGCACACTCCAACTTGAAAACTTTTTTATTTAAACTTCATTTTTTTAAAAATACCCATTCACTAAGTTGTAGAAACTCACCCATCTTTTTATCCCTTTTTAGGAATTAGAGAAAATGACTAGTGATAACACCAAGCCTTACCCTCTGTCAGGTATGCTTAATTTCTCTTAAGCTTGCATTTTATTTGATATATGTCTTTCTAGGGAACAAGGGTGAAAGTACGCCTTGCTCCACTTGAGTTAAACAAGGAGAAAACTCTTGTTGAACCAAGAGAGCAACGGGTTGTTCACGGAGATCAGACCAAACCATGTCGGGGCGTGATAGCTCAAATTGGCTGTTTTTAGCTTAACTAAAATGGGGCAGCTTCGGTTTGCCAAAGCTGCCTCACTGTTCGATCACGCTGGCATTTCTCCGGCAATCCTCAGAGCAAATGGAAACTACCATTTGGTAGCCGACTTCTCCTTGAATCTAAAGAACACGACCATGCCTTCTTTGGCTAAAACAAATGCCCAAGCTGGAGTTTTGGTTCGAGCTTCACCGGAAAATGGAGAAGTAGGGAGAGATAAGAGTTTTCAGGTGTGCGGAGGATGAATGAGGAGGAGCTCTTTATATAGGGAGCTTGTGGACTTCTTAGTTGTTCGATTGGCGCCTTTATGGCGGTAATTCATTGCGTGAAACTCCCTGGCCAGAGAATTTTCATCTTAATCAGCGCTGCTCGATTTTCCAGCGAGTGAACAGTGTTGTCATCTTAAGGAAGAAGACGACACTGTTCCGAACCAGACCAGACTAGTCTGAACTAGGTTAAATGCTTAAATCAGCCGGTTCAGGCCCGATTCGACCGAGTTTTTCAAAATTAAAAATTTATAATTTCATTCTCTATCCAATGTTTTCCTAAATTCTCAAATTTAAATTTTCTAAGCTACCTAGAAAAATGAATTTAGAAACCGGTTAAATAGTGGTTCAAACCTGTTCAATCTAGTTTAGGTCTGATTCTCCTGAACCGGTTTGGTTTTCACCTCCAATTATTCCTAAAGTCCTTTCTCATTACTTTTGTGACTCTTTAGATCACTCAAAATCCATAAATTTCCCTATTTGCCCTTTCTCTATCGGTTACAATTTATAAACCGACTCATTTTTGTTTTTAGAAATGGTCAGTTCTCTTCCCGGTTTTCTTATTATAAAAGGATGAGGTTTACATCCCCTGATTGGGTGACTTTGCTTGAAATATTTGGGAGCTAATTTCGGTCTTAGACTCGGTAATACAAGTGGGTCCAAGGCCGATGGACACGGGTATGGACCCGTCCAGAATCAGCATATGATAAATACTGCTAAAAGTTCTAATAATGGGTAATCGTGTGTGATACCCACTGAGCCAAGTTTGGGATGTTGGGATTGTTGGGCTAACCCACTGTTAATCCGAAGCAAGGTTGTTGAACCTGTTGGGCCAGTACGCGGGGGCTGAAGCCAAGCCAACAGACCCTTGAGCTACATGGCCAAAGATAATGGCTATAAATGAAAAAGACTCTTGATTATGAATGCATTGTGATGCAAAGCCATTAGGACATCTGGTATGAGGTTGTGATGGATCCCAAGGTCTGTTGGATGACCTAGGGTGCATAAGGATGGTTTGACGTCCAGTATGTCAAGAAGATCGGGGTGTTTCCTACGCATTAAAACCGAGGCAGTAGGGGAAATAAGGTCTCGTCCCACAAAGCGAACACCATGAAGTAATTAGGGTTTGAGGGTTGGACGAGAAAGGTCCACTCAAACTCAGGGTAGGGGTTGTTAACCTCTATTAGGATGGATGGTAAAGGCGCTTAGATCCACAAGTGGAGCGATCAAGGACCATTCTACGAACGTGTGATCCCTCTAATGATAGGAAGGGCGTGTGATTGTGTGCAAAACCCGAGAAGGGGCTGAACGTGAAATGTTAAAATCCTAAAAGTTGCCTAATTAAATATTTCCCTAAGATCTCTCCCACTCACTGAGTCGTGGAACTCACCCCCTCCCTCTAAACAATTTTCAAGAAAGAAGAAAACTACGTGAGACCTTTCCTTCGCCAGAATCTAAACCAAGTACAAATTTAAATTTTTAGTTTTGTTTAATGTTGTTTCGGGAAAACATGACATGTACTATGCCTGACTCTTCATGACCCCAGGGAGAAATACTGCTCAAGGTCTAGGAGAGTGGCGGGTTGATCACAAGGCTCCAACCAAACCTGGTCGGGGCATGGCATATTGCCAACCCATATTGTAAGGTTTTTCTTTCATTTTGAGCTGCTCTAATGTAAGGCCCTGCTCCATCTATTTTAGGTTCAATGGGTTCTATTAATTTGGGTCCTTTAAAATGAAATTCCACCTTTTGTATCAGATAGGTATTCGACCCATTATTTGGGCTTTGACATTTTATTAAAGGCTTAATTAATATAAGCATTTGTAAATTCCATGCACATATGCCCACATATATATATATATATATATTTATTTAAATATAAATTTATAAAATATTTAAATAAATTTAATATCACAAATCTAACTTGGACCCTCCAAGTTAGTTATTTTGGTCTAACTGGTTATCAACAAATAACTCAATTAGTTTTAAGCCAATTTTCATAGGATTTATTAATCAAATAAATTTATTTTTTACTTCACTCTAATTTATTTTAAATTTTCTCATTGAAAATTTTTGGTTAAAAAATCTTGGTGATACATGGATGGCATGTCATAATAAGAAAGGGTGATAAACACATAGAACCCTACAAGTTTTCTTGATGAGGAAGTTAGAGAGTGAATATATGAGAGAAAGTATCCAATCCTTATCTTAAGAACGAACTTGTAAATGGAATACAAGTGAGGGAAAGAAATATACAACTAAGAAACCCCAAAAGGATCATACTCCATATAATGGGTAAGGTGGAATAAGATATCTAAAAGATGTCATAAAAAGGATAAATGGATAGGAATTCAATTGTAAGACGTAAAGAAATGTTATGAAGTTAATAATTGCATTTTAAATAATTGACACCATAAAGAATGTGTGGTATATAACTCTAAAGAAAAGACTGATTGATAGATGAACCTCTAGGAGATGAGAAATATGGGTCTAAAGTACCAAGAAGGGTAACCCAAGAAACCCATACCTTGACACCAAGATGGGATTCCCTAATCTAATAAACAAATAATAGAGACAAAATTTTATTAATCAATGGAACCCTGGAGAATATTTTTCTTTAATAGATATTAAGGAATAAGGGGTCACATTTCATCTCGAGTGATTCAAATGGAATGACGAGGTAAGTGTGGGAAGTATAAAGTAATACTTCAAAAACATAAAGTCCTTTGAATAAGGATTGATTTATAAGTAAATAAATCAAAATATAATAGTGAGATGGTTCTGAACAAATACACCAATACAAGAGTATAGCTATATGAGAAAATGGGACTACTCGAGTAGGATGTCCCAGTGTGCCATGTCATGGATGATAAGTATATGTTATGGTAGACCCAAGAGATACTACGATATCTATATAAGAGGACCCATATAATAATGTGGGGGAGAAAACTAGAATAATGATGGAAACATAAATTAATGGAAGGATGCACTAATATTTTCTAAAGACATTCATTGGTTAAGAAGGTATCAAACAAAAATGGAAAGGAATAAATATAACTCACTGGAAGAGACAGTGGAAAGTTTGAATAAAATTCTCATTCAATAGTGAAAATATTTCATGAGAGGATCAACCCCATAAGAAGTGGGTAAGTCTGAACTCCAAGGGAGTCAAAAGATGGAAATCGGTCAATAATGACCAAGTATGACATTTGTGTTCATTGAGCACATGAATAGTTCTCACAAAAAGAACCCAAGTTGGTAGCAAGGTCCACTAGATAGTCTATACCGATAGATAATTGGTTAGACAATGAGAAGAGTTGTATTACAGATAGATACACAAAGATCCGAGATGAAGAGAATAACTTTAGAGATTGTCAAAGCTAATACAAATTAATAACCAATGTTATGGGAAGAGACGGTTACCACCTTGATGCACAAACAATGAAAATGTGTGAATGGCATGAGATGCCTGTTATGAATAATTTGAAGTATAAGACGAAGTCTTAAACAAGTACTAATAAAAGGAAAAAATGGTACAAATGGTTAAACGTATACTAGAAGGGTGTGCATGAGTAAAGGAGATCACAAATAGTGAATATTCATTAACCTTAAATACAATAAGGTATAATAAGGATAAATGACCCTAAAGGTGAAATACAAATCATTCAATATTCATTATAGAATGACATGGTTATGGTTGCAAGAGAAAGTGTAACCATAAATTGTCTTACATTTAGTACATAGTCACGGTATGGTTTTCCAAAGTTTATTTTTCAAAAGTTCAATATATTAATTTTGGAAAATAATTTGAGTTACTATGTTTTAAGTCTTGCACCCTAATAGGTTTATGATGACGAGGCACCCATTGTTGTAAAATCAGGAGGATGCAATGGTTGTCTGCAGGTTTGATCGGAGAAACCAGGTCGGGGAATGACAATCCGGGCACGAATGAAAATGAATAAAAGAAAAAGGGGCCATGAGTGATCGTGTTTATGTTTCATTGTGCATACCATGCATCTTGTTGTTGTTTAGGGAAATGAATAGCCCGAGACTGGAGTCTCAAGAGGCCGAATAAATCTATGAATATAGAATGGTCCGAGACAAGAGTATCAAGGGGCCAAATAAACCACAATGATATTAAAGTGTTAAAACCCATAATAAGATTTGTGTTAACTAGTTTAAGTGGGATGTCTAAATGAAGGTTTTTTTGTAAACCGATAATAAGTGGCCCGAGACAAGAGTCTCAAGGGGTAGGATAAAACATTGTGAGATGATAGGTTTTGTAAACTGGAAATTAATGGGCCGAATAGAACAAGGGGAAATGAGGATTTTGATAACCTGATAATCCATGTTAGGAAGTTTCATTAGATGTCTGAAGTTGTAAGCCATGAAATGGCCTAGCATCAATACCTCATTCACTAAACTGCGAGCTCACCCCTCCCCTAAAACCATTGCAAGTAAAAGCCAAGTAAACTCGAGGCAAGTACGGGGGAGCATCTCCACACAAACGCAACTCGAGGTAGACTTCTTGACTTGCCAATGAAGGTTATAATTACTACTTATCAACTGCTACATTCACATGTTAATTATAAAATTATTTTTGGGCACCTTATGCTTTTAAAGAAAAGTTTCAAATTTTCAGTAAAAACAAAGATGATTTTCTATTATGAGTTTTAGTCCCTTCGGTTTTACTTTGGTGAAGATACCCACCACTGTAATGTCGAGGAAATTGGCGAGTTGCACGGGATCGCCGACGGGTGAATCAAGTTGAGGTGTGATAGTTATAGAATGCTAGGAAGTAAACCTTTTAGATGAGATATACTAATTTTTATTTCTCTTTTTAGGAACATAATTTGGTTCTATCTAGGAAGGGTCTCTTTCATCACAAAGAAGACGATCTCAACTTTCATATTGAAGATATTTGGTGTGTTCACATCTCGTAAGGGTAAGGGTCCTAGGAGCATGGCTGCTCACACCCCTTAGGTAATTTATTTCCCCTCTCTCATTTCCTTTGAAAGTTCTTGATGAATTCAATTGGATACCTACTGTGGAAGTTTATGTAGGGAATAACACTCAATTGGATGTGGGAATCATGGTGAGTCCTTGGAATGAGTGTAGAAGGGAGTTTGGGATGGAGATGAAAATGGAATTCCTTTAGGGTAAATTTCTTTCATTTCTCTATTTGTAAGTTAAGCATGCCTTTACTTGTGAACTTTGAATACCTATTGAGTTTTGATTGTAGAAGGTAATTTTGGCATTGATGGTTAATTGTATTAATCATGGAATGCAATAGTCACGAATATATTTGGCAATGTCCTAATTCGTTTATGGTACTAAGTTTTCCATATAAGGGCCCATGGGAAGAGTTTCTCAATTCATGTCCTAATTCCTTTATGGTACTAAGTTTTTCATATAAGGGACATGGAAAGAGTTTCTCTCTTGAGGGGACCTAATATGCATGGATCCACATTGGCCCACCTTCATGTCTCTAGATGTGGATGGATCCACCTTAGCCCACCTACAAGGCACATTCATGTCTCTAGTGAATATACCATAGGTGTATGTCCACCCAATACATCTTCTTTGTAATATATATACATTTATATATATATATATTTTATAATGTATTTAATATAATTTAATATGTTTAAATTGAATTATTTGGGATTAATTATCATGACTTATTTATCATCCAACTTATCTAATAAATGAATTAGATATGATTTAGGTCCATAAAAGTTAATATCCAATTTAAATCGAGATTATATTTTAACTTGATTTCTAAATCAAGAATATACCCTTTGATTATTTAAAGTTTTGCATCAAATTGATTATTTTTTTAATTCATATTTATTTTTTGTTTAAATTATCATTTAAAATTTTCGAATTTAAAAATATGGTATTACAAAGTAAGTATCGACATAGGCAAGTTCATCTAATGCATATCACATGAGGTCTAGACTCTAGTATCTCTCATGCCAACCAAAGATGATAATTTTTTTTTTGTAGAATGCGTGTAATAATGCCTTATCAACAAATAAAAATCTATGATACCATTTTTGTAATAATTCAAAATATATTGAGCATATTTTGGTACCTTGACTGTACACGAGTAATGTGATTTTCTACCTGCAATATAATGCTGTGAAAATATATTGTCTTAAAGACAAAATGTTGCCCAAATGGGCAGTGGGACGGAGTGGGGAGAATGGCCTGCACATGTTGGCAAATATGGAAAAAAATGTAATTGAGTATAACGAGAAGGGGTAGTGTCGAATTCATGGAGAGTGATAACAAATACTAACCATGAGATAAAATGTAGTAGCAATAATTGTCCAACATATTAAGATGCTAAAGCGACCATTAAAGAAGTGTCACGTCTCGACCCGGTTTGGTCAGATTCTCATGATCAACCCTCCACTCTCCCAGTTTATTAAAGGGTTTCCCCTTATATTATAAATCGTAAAGAGCAAGACATACTTTAAACCTGCACCTTGTTCCAGGAATATCATAAATCAAAATTTTATAGTAATTTAGGTTTATCATACCTGTCTTGCAGGCGTTTAATTGTGCAAGTCTTTTAAGAATCGGCTTTCCGGGACTTCCTAAAAGGGGTATAATGGAGGGGGTGAGTACGACTACTCAGTGAATGGGTTTTCAAAAGTTTAACTTTTAAGAAAATAATTATTATTGGAGTGTGCCAGACTCCTTTCTTTCAAAAATCCCTTTATTCAAAAATTCAAGTTTTTCCACCATTTCCATATTTAACCACTGTGTGTCATCACCCAACACACATCCTTCATCATGAAGGTTACACACATTTGTGGGTCAGCACGATCACTGAACCCACTAGTGGCTTCGGAGCGACTTTACCGGCTACCCGGATAGAAGCACGACCACTTCTACCCTGGGAATGAGTGGATGTATGCGACATCCGACCCTAAATCCTGAAATTTTCTTTTTTGTGTCCATATGAGTACAAAGACCTCATCTTGTCCCCACCCCGATCTCATGCGCTTGATGCTACTCCAAATTTCACACAAACACCTAGAACGACGATATGCCCTTATACTCACCAGGTCGTCTAAGGCCCTTAGGACACATCACTACCCCTCATAGGCGTCTTGATGATCCTGTACTCATAGTGTATTCACAAACAAAGTTTTCTTAAATTGTTGTGTAATATGTGGTGCCATTAGTCCCAACGGTCCCGACTTTCAACTCAACCGGTAGCTGTTTGTCTTGACTAGTCCGGAGACCGATCATGTCATACTACTACTAGTTAATTGAGTATGTCAGACCTACTTTGGTACCATGACAATAATTCACTTATTAATGTTTAATGGCACATATATATCATGTTCGTTTACGAGCTCCTACTCGTGTCCATTGGCCTTTGGCCCATTGTTTGAGTTTTTCAAAAACTGGGCATTCTAGCCCTCAAGTTACAAAATCGAGGCCCCCGGCCTATAAGAGCTATTCGAGCTCCCATCAAGAAGGTCTCCCAAATAGTTTAAGCATTGGCACAAAGTCAGGGGAGAACACTTCTGACAAAATAGGTTTTCACTATCCATTATACCGACTGGTATAAGGGCATCTCCGTTCATAACTGATGAACGGGTTTTCAACTTCCTTCGAGGAAGTCTCATCATACCAATTGGGTATGATCTACTTACAATCGGTAAGTAGTTTTTCCGTAAAATTTTCACATCACTTTCTCTAAGTGGTGATGATTAAAATACCACTAAACAGTGGGTTTTTATACCAAGACATTTATCATCCCCAACTGGTATGATATATAATCCCACTCACAACTGGTAAGTGATTTTTATCTTTAAGTTGTGCTCATCATCCCAACTGGGTATGATGTTAGTAAACCCACTCACCCGTTAACACAGTGAATTCTACTAGACCACTTCTTTGTATTCACGCGAGCTCGTCCATGTTGGCGTTCCCGGTATTTTGCATTCCAATACGTTATGAATATCTTTATTCATTATTACTCAGCATAACAGCCTTCATTCATTTCAAATGAATGAGAAAACCCAAACTTTTTAGTTATTTGCAATTAGGTCCCTAAAGTTATTTCTCTTTAACTTTAAGTCCCAAATGTCAGTTTTTCCTCAAATCAAGTCCTGAAACTTTTAAAATTTATCTTTGGACTTCAATTTCACCAAAAAGGGGTTTAATTTCCCAAATTTCCAATTTGGTCCCCCAACTTTTCCAAAATTACCATTTTTCCATTCCTTTACAAAATGGTAAGTTTTGCCCCAAAAATTTTAAAATTCCTCAATTGGTCCTCCAACATTATTTTCATGCCCAATTGACCATCAATTTCATAAAATTGTATTTTGGTTCTTTAAATTTTGAAAATCCCCAATTTTCCCCAATACTCTTTAACATTGCCAAATTTGATTTTATCAAATTGACCGATCAAACATCTCTAAATGTTGAAATTGGAGTTGAAATTGAGTTCCTACATGTTCATACAATTCTAAGGAACTTCGAATCGCATATTTTAACGTCGGAATAAGCTCAGATGGAGCTTTGCTGGAAAATAGACTGTAGAGAGAAAAAGCTTCAATTTCTCACTGGTGAGGGCACGGCGGTCCAAGCTTTCGATATGGGTAAATTGCTCTCATCTTGAGGTTCATCCTAGAATCAAGAGTTACATCAATTGATGCCAAATTGAGTTAGAATTTCATCGTTGAAATTCTGCCAGTTCTCTCTCTAGCACCGGTCGGAAATTGCAGAGGGGAGTCGAATTGGCTTACCTTTCAGTCCTAATTCGGCTGTGGGAGGGCTAAGAAAGTGTTGGCAAGGCTTGGTTTAGCCTGAGGAGGGCTCAAAATGGCCTAGTTCAACTCAGACGAAACAGGGCAGCTTCGGTCCGCCGGAGCTGCTTCACTGTTTCATCACGCTAGCATTTCTCTGGCGACCCTTGGAGTAAACGGAGACTATAGGTGTGTAGATGACTTCTCCCCGGTTCTAAAGAACCCGACCTCACCTTGTTTGGCTCAAAAAAGACCCCAGTCAGAGCTCTGGTTCGAGCTTCACCGGAAAATGGAGCAATTAAGAGAGAATGGAGTTTTTAGATGTGGAGAAGATGAATGGGGAGGGGCTCTTTATATAGGGAGCTCAGGGACCCATTGGCCGTCCATTTGGTACCATTATGACTGACATTGAAGACCTAAAATACCTCGAACGGAAGAGTTTCTTCTTCGTCAATGTTTCTTTAGTTTCCCGGTGAGTGAACAGTGTTGTCATCCTGAGGAAGAAGATGACACTGTTCCGAACCAGACTGGATCTGTCTGAACCGGGTTCAAAGCTTAAACCAGTCGGTTCACCCCCCATTCGATCGAGTTTTTCAAATCTAAAAATTTCTAAATTCATCTAAATTCATTCTCTATCCAAATCTCAAATTTGAATTATTTAAGCCATCTAGAAAAATGAATTTAGGATTCGGTTCAATAGTGGTTCAAACTGGTCCGAACCAGTTTGGATCCAGTTTACCTAAACCAGTTTGGTTTTCATCCCCAATTCCTTCACAAGTCCATTTCCATGTCTTTTGTGACTCCTTGGTCACTTAGGGTCCATAAAATTCCTGGTTTGCCATCTCTTTATCGATTCTGGTTCATAAACTGACTCGATCTTTAAACCGATTCAATCCGGTTTGGATCCGGTTCACCCGAACTGGTTTGGTTTTTCTCTCCCACTTTGTTCTAAGGTTCCTTCTCAAGGTTTATGATTTTCTTTGGAGTACTATAGAGTTGAATTCCTTTATTTTGCCCGCTCTCTATCGATTCTGGTTCATGAACCGACTCGGTTCATAAACTGATTCAATCCTGTTAGACCCGGTTCATCCAAACCGGTCTAATTTTCCTCTTCCAATTTGTCCTAAGATTCTTTTCCATAGTATTATGAAACCTTTGGATCACCTGGGAGTTGTAAATTCCTAAATTGCCCATTCACAATTGATCAGGTTTGTGAACCGGTTTAGTTTTCTCACTCGGATTGACTGGTTCCCTTCCCAGTTTTCCTTAGCTCAAAAGGGCGGGGTTTACATGAAGCACTAGCATCGACCTCTAATTGGAACAATCAATATCAATTGTGATGGTTCTTTCTTTACCACGGAGAAGTGAGCAGGCGTTGGAGTCATAGTTTGGGATCATGATGATAAAGTAGTGATTTAAACCCACCAATATACTGACGACACCCTACACCAAATTTGAAATAGACCCCAACACTTTCACGATACAAGTAAAAAGAATGGAATATACCTTGTTTGGTTGAGAAACAAGATACGGATAGATATAGACGCCACACTCTAATACTCTAAGAAGAGCACTTAGAAAACCCTGGTGATAAGTCTGATTATTTGAATGCCACAGGTAAAAATTTGATAAGTTCAACAGTTCTATCAAAAGAGAAAGAAAACATAAACCTCACAATATTATTGAAATCAAATATCTATCTTTACAATGCTATAAAGTTAGTATTTTATATACACTTATGAATACTAGATATCCTATAAATAAAGAAATAAAATATTATGGTCGATATGCCAACCACTAATTATTCATATATAATGTGAAACCCGTCATCTCGAACCAAGAAAACTGAGAAAATAACCGGTAACTCTCATGAGAAAACTGAGCCACTAAATGAATTGAAGATGGTAAAGATGGTTTAAAATAGGAAATAAAATTTCAAGTGACCAAAAAGTCATAAAACTCATGGGGAAAAACCATGAAGTAAAATGGATGGGAAAAACTAGACCGGTTTAGGGTGAACTAGACCTAAACTAGATTGAATCGGTTTGAACTATACATGAAACAGTTTCTAAATTTATTTTTCTTGGTGGCTTAAAATGATCAAATTGGGAAATTGAGGTCAACATTGGATAGAAAATGAATTTAGATAAATTTAGAAATTTTTAGATTTGAGAAAATTGGTCGAATCGGGCCTAAACCGAATGGTTTTCGCCATTGAACCTAGTTGGACCAGACCGGTTTGGTTTAGAATAGTGTTTGTCTTCTTCCTTGGGATGAAAACACTATTCATATGGCAAAAAAAACTTTACTTCTCCGGCGAAGGAATATTCTCTCCGATTTAGGCATTTTCTGAAGAGGATATGCTCGACCATTATGGAAATTGGTAGGGCAGAGGGTCATTGAGCTCACTATATAAAGAGCTCCCCTCCATTCATCCTCCACACACCTCAAATCCTCTCCTCTCCCGAAGTTCTCCATTTTTTGGTGAAGCTCAAACTAGAGCTCTGACTTAGGCACTTTTCTCAGCCTTAGAAGGTAAGGTCGGGTTCTACAGATTATGGGTGAAGTTAGCTACCTAACAGCAACATCCCTTCGACCCAAGGATCGCTGGAGAAGCATCGGCAGGATCGAAAAGTGAAGCAGCTCCATCAGTTTGAAGCTACCCCATTTTGGTTGATCAAAATTCTACCAATTCAGACCTCCTACTGCCAAACCAAGCCTCCCCATAGTCCCCACGGCCATCACACAACCTCCATAGAGGTGAAAGTGATTCTTGATCCTAGGAGGACCCTAAGGACGAGAGCTACCTCCCTAGATTAAGAGCTCGGATCTCCACACTTCCGACAGGACACGTGAGATGGGAACGCAAGCAAGAGAGAGCTAGCGTAGACTGAAAACTAACTGAGGATGAACACGTCATAGTTGACAGGTGAGTGGGACATTTTTACACTTCATACCTGGTTGGAATAATGAGCATGTTTTGAAAACTAAAAACCTACTTACCGGTTGTGAGTGGGATTATCCAACATCATACCCGGTTGGTATGATGAGATTCCTTGAGGAAAGGAAAATTCCACATAGTAGTTGTAAGCGGATTTATCAACACACCTAGTTGGTGTGATGAATTTAAAAGAGATTTTGTCAGAAGTGTTTTCCCCTGACCGTGTAACAATTGCTTAAACAATTTGGGAGACCTTCTTGATGGGAGCTAGAATAGCTCTAACAGGCCAGGGGCCTCGATTTTTAACTCATAGGGCTCAAAGCTCAGTTTTTGGAAAAACAAGTGCAGTGGACCCAAGGCTAGTGGGCACGGGCTAGAGCACCTAAACAAACATGATTATGAATAACCATGAAAACTACTATTTATAATAGAAAATTGATTGTGTGATTCACCACGGTATCGAGTCAGGACCGACAATGCTCGATAGGATGGCAGCAGTGCGTTAAGGCCAAGTCGACGGACCGGCCTAGACAAACAGCTGTAGGTCGGGTTGAGTGTCGGGGTTGTTAGACCGTCGGAACCAAATAGAATGGCTTAATCATGAAAAATACTTGTTTGTGCATGCATTTATAATATGGGACCATCAAGATGCCCTAGGGGGTAGTGATGGGTTCCAAGGGCTGCTGGATGACATGATGGAGATAAGGGTAGTCCGTCGTGCCAGTTAGTCATCAAGCTCTGGGAGCTTCTTACACATGAGACCGAGGTAGGGTCAGGATGAGGTCTCCATCCTCATACAGACACGAAGTGGAATTCGGGTCAAAGGGTCGGACGTTTGGGATGTCCACTCAGACTTAGGGTAGAAGTCTCAGACTTCTATTTAGATGGACAGCAAAGTCACGCAGATCCCCAAGTGGGTGCAATCTGGGACTGCCCTACGAATGTTTGTACCCTTCTTGATGAATGGCGTGTGTTTGTTTGCTAAATGCCTCCCGAGGCAAGGAGATGCGCTAAGAGAGCTAAACACACCTAATATGAAATTGGGAAAAGTCATGAGATTTGAGAAAATCCTTGAAAAGGAATGGTAAACCTTGTCATGGTTTTGATCAAATAAGCATTTTTTAAAAACTCGCTCCCAAAATTCGCTCACTAAGTTGTAGAAACCCACCCTCTCCCTTTAACTTTTTGAGGAAAAAGGAAGATCAACCTTAAAGACTCCCCCACACTTGAACCCTAAGACAGGTATGTAAATTCTTAATATATTGAGTTTTGTATAATGCTATTCCAGAAAAAACAGGGAAAAAGGATGCCTCACTCCTCTTGGTTTAGAAGGGAGTGAAACCCTCTTGAACCAAAGAGAGTGGCGGGTTGCTCACGAGGATCCGACCAAACCGGATCGAGGCGTGACATATAAAATATTTCTAAGATATTTGTTGTACATTTATTTATAGATGTCTAAAATAATAAATATTCTAAAATTAACATATTATCTTAGACATATCTAGGAAATATATTATTTTATTATTCAAAATTCTAGAAATTTTATTATATTAATAAATCTCCCCTTAAAATTTGAATTTGAATTATTTTCTTGATGATTGTTGGACTCTTTTTTTGGGCTTCCGCTTGGGTTTCTACAACTGCTAGAATCAACCTCGTACAATACTTGTTTGAATCTTTTATCCCTTAAGTTGTTAATCACATCGTGCCCAATTTGATTTACATCATTCTCCCACTCTTTAAAATGACTTGTCCTCAAATATTCAATCTACTCATCACCTACATCAATAGACATTAAATTAGAAATCATGAAATTATAGTTAAACTCATTCTTACCAAATAACACCTACTTGTGAGTATTATTGATAAATTTCAACATTATAATTGATCCAACTCTTCTAGGAATGAGTTTAACCTAAATTCCTAAATAAAAAAAGATATTCTTAAAGCCATGATTGACTTTATTTTCATATGATTGAGTTTGTCACTTTATGTGCATATTTGTCTTATGAGTTTGTTCCACAAATCCAGCTTTCCTCTTCTCATCTAAATTTACTAACTTAGCAACATTAAATAATATTAAATCTAGATGAGGCAATAAATTAAAAAAATAAACAACTTTAAATATTGAAAACCTAATCATAGAAGTAATATAACAATTATATGTAAAATTAATATAATGTAAATATTTAGTTGAAAATAAAAGTTTTCTTTTAAATTTACTCAACAAAATATTCCAAAATTAACTCAATAATTTGGAATTACAATTAAGTTTAATAATTTTAGGAATAGAATTCAATATAACATATTCTCTAAATAATAAATAAGAAGCATTTAATGCATAAAAATTTTGTGACACGGAATGAGAGATGTCATTTTTAAGAATTGTTTAACTATGAGAAACATAAAATATCTTACCTTCTTAATCCTATATAATTCATGAATATTAAAGGAGCAATAGGAATTTGAAGAGTATATAAGACATGAAATTGTTGTCGAAACTTAGTGTATTTACATGTAATGCATCGAAAAGAAATTTTCTCGATATTAATTTTCATATGTAGAGCAAAAGAATACTCGTACAATATTGAAAGAGTTTTAGATACCCAAAAAATCACACAGTTTTAGATACTCATACAAAGTCTTGTAAAATGTGATTCCAAAACTAATAATTCACACACAGTAAATTTAGGGATACTCAATAGGTTTTCCAAAAAGATCAACTCATTTTGCATATAAAACTTCCCAAACCCAATTCTAATCACTTCACATAAATCATGATTATTTGTATGTGTTTTCTTAATATAAGCAAGTAATTTAGTATCAATGATTGTAAGTAAAACGTACTTTCGTGATAGTGCATCAATAACTATATTTTTCATACATTGTCTATATTTAATCACATATGGAAAAGTTTTAATGAAAACCACCCACCTTGCATGGCGCTTGTTTAACCTATATTGCCCCTTAAGGTGCAAAACAAATACATGATTCATGTGAATAACAAAATCTTTTGACCTTAAATAGTGTTGTTATCTTTGTAGAGTTTGATCAAACACAAATACATCATTATTGTGGGTAGGATAGTTGAGGGCTACTTTGCTCCACTTTTTAGTAAAATATATAATTAATACACCTATAATGCTTATTTCTGACACTTCACAATTAAATTTGAATAATTTAGTGAAATTGTGTAATGTAGGTAATAAGAATTTAGTTAGTTTATCCTTTGAATATTTGAATTCATTTTCTTGCACATCACCTAATTTAAATAAAATATTATTTTCTAAAAAATATTGAGAGTTATATGACAACTATTAAATTTATGAACATAATACATATAATAATAAGTTAATTTAAGGAAACTTCTCATCTCACTTACCAAATAAGTTGTTAGCCAATGTTGAAATGCCTTGATTTTATTTTGAATGACAATCCCTTTAAAACTTGTAATATATTTAGGAAATACAATATTATTCCAACAATATATATATTTTCTAAAATTAGAAAATAACATATATTTTCAAAAAATATTTAAGGTAAATTTTAAATATATTTAATATTCATGTAAGTACATGTTATATATTATTATATTATCAAAATGTACATCAACCAACTTTTCAATAAAAACATTTTGAAATAATTCCATAATCTTATAGAAATATTAGTTGAATTAGTCAAATAAAAAATCATAATTAACCATTCATATAAATCAGGTTTTGTCTTTAATAAATTTTTTAATTTATATTTATCTTTCTTTCGAATTTTATTATATTCACTTTTAAGCTTTATTTTTTAAATCAAATAAGATCAATACAAATCATCTAGCATATTATATAAATAAGGAATAGAGTTACGATACGTTACCGTGTTATCGTTGATAGTTCGATAATCAACACATATTCGACAAATTTTACCATTCTTGAATATTTGCATGACACATGGATTAATTTTCTTTTGTACGATTCTCTTTTCTATTAGCTTTAGTACTAGGTGTTGAGTTTGATATTTGATATCTCGAGCTGACAACAAAACAGAACATATCTTTTTAGGAAAATGCTTGAATTCCTTAAAAAAAGAGATAATATTGCTCGGTAAATATCCGAAAATTGGGTTAGTATCAAAAAATATATCCTTGTATATAAGTACTCTAAGGACATGTGGGTAAATTATATCTCTCTTGATCTCACTTTTTCTTATAATAAAATTATTTTTGCTTTCTTTCTTTTCAATTATGATTTTTTCTTTTCTTTTTCAATTTTAGTTTTTATCTCTTCCATTTCAACTCTAATTTCTCTCTCTTCTTTTTCAACTTTGCATTTTTTTTCTTCCCTTTCAATTATAGATTTTCTCTCTTCTTTTTCAACTTTGTTTCTTACCTCTTCCTTTTTAATTTCATATTCTGTTTTTTCTTTTACCAAACCTAACTTGATCATTGTAATCTCCATCTCTTTGAAAAAGTTGTCAATATGTTTATTGGATAATTTCCAATAGTATTTGACAGGAACAAATCGTCGGTGCATAATTACTTTCATCTCGCTCCATGACTTCACAAGGCATTTATAGTTACATCTTCTTTCTTTCACCAATTGATCCCACTATGTAATTGAATAATCTGAAAATGCAAAATATGCAACTCACACCTTTTTGGCTTCATAGTAATTGTGTTATTTGAAGAACATATCCATCTTTTTTTTCCTATTTAAGATATTCTTATGAGTCCTCCTTTAGTTGAAACAATGGTACATTCAAATCATTCAAGTTATCACATGTTAGTCTTCTTATTGTTGTATATAGTTCTTGATTCCTTCGTTCCTCCAAACAATCCAATCGTGTGTGTCTGACTTCACCATCCATCTCATTTTACTTAGTTCAATAAGGAAAGGAGGAATGAAGGAATCAAATATGGAATGGACCCCAAGACTTTCATGATGCAAGTAAAAAGAATGGAATATACCTTGTTTGGTTGAGAAACAAGATACGAATAGATGTAGCGCTGCACCCAAATCCTATAAGAAGAGCTCTTAGAAAATTGTAAACCCCGCCCTTTTGAGTTAAAGAAAATCAGGAAAAGAACCGGTCAAATAGAGTGAGAAACATCGAACTGGTTCACAAACCCCATCAATAGAGAACGGGCAATTTAGAAACCTACAATTTCCAAGTGATCCAAAGGGTTCATAAAACCTTGGAAAAGAACCTTAGGACAAATTTGAAGAGAAAAACTAGGCTGGTTCAGATGAACCGAATCTAACTAGATTGAACCAATTTATGAACTGAGTTGGTTTATGAACTAGAACCGATAGAGAAATGGCAAACCTGGAAATTTATGGATCCCAAGTGACCTAAAGAGTTACCAAATTCAAGAAAAAGGACTTTAGGATGAATTGGAGATGAAAACCAAACTGGTTTAGGTGAACCGGCTCCGAACCGGATTGAACCGGTTTGGACCAGTTTGAACCACTATTGAATCGAATGCTAAATTTATTTTTCTAGGTAGCTTAGAAAAATTAAAATTTGAGATTTGAGGCCACCATTGGTTAGAAAATGAATTTATATGAATTTATAAATTTTTAATTTTGAAATTTTTGGTCAAATCAGGGGTGAACTGGCCGGTTTAAGCTTTGAACCCGGTTTGGAACAGTGTTGTCTTCTTCCTTTAGATGACAACACTATTCACACACCGAAAAATCGCACAGCACCGATGAAGCTGAAAAGTCTCCAGCCAAGGAGTTTCAAGCAATGAATGACTGCCATTAAGGTGCCAATCAAACGACCAAGAAGTCCCTAAGCTTCCTATATAAAGAGTCCTTCCTCATTCATCCTCTCCACACCTAAAAACTCCAGTCTCTCTCAACTGCTCAAATTTCTAGCGAAGCTTGAACCAGAACTCCGATATATGGTCTTTTTTTAGCCAAAGAAGGAGTGGTTGGGTTCTTTAGAACCGGGGAGAAGTCAGCTACACACGCCTATAGTCTCCATTTGCTCCGAGGGTCGTCGGAGAAGTGTCGGCGTAATCCAACAGTGAAGCAGCTCCGGTGAATCGAAGCTGCCCTATTTCGACCGAGCTGAAATCGGCCAATTTGAGCCCTTCTCATGCCAAACCAATCCCTCCCAACACCTCCACAGCCCTCCCACAGCTGAATTAGAGCTGAAAGGTAAGCCAATTTAGCTACACTTTGTAAATTCCGGTCAATGCTAGAGAGAGAACCGACAAAAATTCGATAAATAAATTCTCACTCAATTCGGCAACAATTGATTCAATTCTTGATCCTAAGAGGAACTTCAGGATGAGAGCTATCTGTCCAGATTGAAAGCTCGGACTGTCGCGCCCCCGATGGTAAGCTTTCGAAGCTTTCTGTCTCTAAGTCCAGTTTTTCAGCGAAGCTCTATTTGATCTCATTTCGACATCAAATCATATGATTCAAAGTGAAATTGAATCGCATAAAGTTGCAGAAACTCCAATCTAACTTCAATTTCAACAATTAAACTCATTTAATTGGTTAATTTGATAACATCAAATCCGATAGAGTAAGAAGGTTGAAATTAGGGGAAATTTAGGAATTTTGAAAAATCGGGGGCCTAAAGTGCAATTTCATAAAATTGAGTGCCAATTGGGAATGATAAAGATGTTGGAATACCAATTAGGTAATTTTTGGAATTTTGGGAAAAAACTTACCATTTTTGTAAAGTAGGGGCAAAATGGTAATTTGGGAAATTGAACCCCATTTTGTGAATTTGAATAAATTGAGGTCCCAAGGTGAATTTTAAAAGTTTTTGGACTCAATTTGAGGAAAAATCGGCATTAGGGACTTAAAGTTAAAGAAAAATAACTTTAGGGACCTAATTGCAAACAAATGAAAAGTTTAGTTTTCTTATTCATTTGGAATGAATGAATACTATTAGGTCATGCGATAATGAATAAGGATGTTCATTTCATGTAGGAACATGAAGTACTGGGAACGACAACAAGGACAAGCTCACGTGAATACAAAGAACCAGTCGAGTGGAATTTTTTTATCATACCCGATTGAGTTGATAAGCACCTCGAAAATGAAAACTCACTACTAAGTGATATTTTAAACATGACACCTGAGAGGAGTGATGTGAAAATCATGCGGAAAAACTACTTACTGGTGTAAGTAGATCATACTCAGTTGGTATGATGAAACTTACTCGAAGGAAATGGAAATCTTGTTCATCGATTATGAGCAGAGATGTCCTCAAACTCGGTTGGTATGATGGAAAGTTGAGAAGTGTTTTTGTCGGAAGTTTTATCCCTTGACTGTGTGCCATTGCTTAAATATTTTGGGAGACCTTCTTGACGGGAGCTCGAATAGCTCTATTAGGCTAGAGGCCTCGATTTTGGAACTTGGAGGCTAATATGCCCAATTTTGAAAATCTCAAATAGTGGGCTCTAGGCCAGTTTGCATGAATAAGAGCTTGTAAAAAAATATGATTTATATACCATGAAAACTTAAGTAAATGAATTGTTTGGCCATGGTACCAAAATAGGACTGACATACTCAGTCAACTAGCGACATGATAGGTCTTCGGACTAGTCAAGACAAATAGTTGCAGGTCGAGTTGAGGGTTGGGGCCATTGGACTAGTGGCACCACAGATTATATGACATCATGTGAAAAATGTTGATTGTGCATGCACTGTGTTTATGAAACCTTCAAGATGCCCAAGAGGGGTAGTGATGCGTCATCAGGCTCTGTACGGCATGGTGGAGATAAGGGCAGTTAATCGTACGAGAAGTCTTCCGAAGCTCGATGTAGCTTCATTGTGCATGAGACCGGGGTGGGGTTAGGATGAGGTCTCTATCCCCATACGGACACGGAGTATTTTGGTCTGATGGTAGGACATCAGAGACGTTCACTCAAACTTCAGATAGAAGTCAGAGACTTCTATCAGGGTGGATGGTAAAGATGCTCCGATCCACAAATGGGTACACTCAGTGTAACTGCATATCGTGAATGTGTGTGTGATCTTTTCATGATGAAGGGTGTGTGATTTGTGAAACACACTGAATATGGAAAAGGGAAAAAGTTTATGAAAACCTTGGAAAGGATTTGAGAATCCTTGGATAATAATTGGTAAACCTTGGGAAAAGGTGTTGAAAACCAGAATTTGAGGAAATAATGATTTAAAGTGCAATTGAATCACATGAAGTTGTAGTAACTCTAATCTAACTTTAATTTCAATAATTAAACTCATTTGATAGGTCAATTTGATAACATCAAATCGGGTAGGGTTATAAGGTTGAAATTGGGGGGAAAATTAGGGGAAATTTAGGAATTTTGAAAAATCGGGGGCCTAAAGTGCAATTTCATAAAATTGAGTGCCGATTGGGAATGATAAAGATGTTGGAGTACCAATTGGGTAATTTTGGGAATTTTGGGAAAAAACTTACCATTTTTGTAAAGTAGGGGCAAAATGGTAATTTGGGAAATTGAACCCTATTTTGTGAATTTGGATAAATTGAGGTCCCAAGGTGAATTTTAAAAGTTTTGGGACTCAATTTAAGGAAAAATAGGCATTAGGGACTTAAAGTTAAAGAAAAATAACTTTAGGGACCTAATTGCAAATAAATGAAAAGTTTATTTTTCTTATTCATTTGGAATGAATGAATACTATTAGGCCGTGGGATAAGGAACAAGGATGTTCATATCATGTAGGAATATGAAGTATTGGGAATGCCAGCAAGGACAAGCTCGCGTGAATACAAAGAACCGGTCGAGAGGAATTCACTGCATTAACGGGTGAGTGGGATTTTTATATCATACCTGCTTGGGATGATAAGCACCTCGAAAATGAAAACCCACTACTAAGTGATATTTTAAACATCACATCTAAGGGGAGTGATGTGAAAATCATGCGGAAAAACTACTTACTAGTGTAAGTAGATCATACCCAGTTGGTATGATGAAACTTACTCAAAGAAGTGGAAAACTCGTTCATCGGTTATGAGCGGAGATGTCATGCCCCGACCCGGTTTGGTCGGATCCCCGTGATCAATCCGCCACTCTTTCGATTTATTAAAGGGTTTCCCCTTATTGTAAACCGTAAAGAGTAAGGTGTCCTTTAACCTACACCTTTTCCTGGAATAGCATAATCAAAACTGCATGAAATTTAAAACTTTACATACCTGTCTTACAGAAATCTTAGTTGACGGTCTTTAAGGGTAGGCTTTCTGGGATTTCCTAAAAGGGATATAAGGGAGGGGGTGAGTACGACTACTCAGTGAATGGGTTTTTAAAAGCTTTTGACTTTTAAGAAAAAAACATTTATACGGAGTGTGCCGGACTCCTTTGTTTTCAAAAATCCCTTCATTTAAAAATTTGGGTTTTTCCACCATTTCTTATTTACCACAGAGTGTCATCACCCAACACACATCCTTCATCATGAAGGTTACAGACATTCGCAAGTCAGTATCACTACTGAACCCGCTAGTAGCTTTGGAGAGACTTTTCTTGCCACCCGGATAGAAGTACAACTGCTTCTACCCTAGGAATGAGTGGATGTACGCGACATCTGACCCACAATCCCAAAATCACTTCTTCGTGTCCGTATGAGGACAGAGACCTCATCATGTCCCCACCCCAGTCTCATGCACTTGGTGCTACTCTAGATTTCGCACAGACACCTGGAACGACGAACTGCCCTTATAGCCACCAGGTCGTCTAGTGCCCTTAGGACGCATTACTACCCCTCATGGGTGTCTTGATGATCTCGTACTCATAGTGCATGCACAAACAATGTTTTCTCATATTGCCATGTAATCTGTGGTGCCACTGGTCCAATGGTCCCGACTCTCAACTCAACCCGCAGTTGTTTGTCTTGACTGGTCCGTCAACCTGTCATGTCGCACTGCCACTAGTTGATTGAGCATGTTAGACCTATCTTGGTACCATGGCCAAACAATTCACTTATTAATTTTTATGGCACATATGTCATGTTTGTTTACGAGCTCCTATTTGTGCCAATTGGCCTTGGGCCCACTGTACGAGATTTTCAAAATTGGGCATTTAGCCCCCAAGTTCCAAAACTGAGGCCCTCGGCCTATCAGAGCTATTCGAGCTCCCGTTGAGAAGGTCTCCCAAATTGTTTAAGCATTGGCACATAGTCAGGGGAGAGCACTTTCGACAAAAATAGGTTTTTACTGTCCATCATATCGACTGGTATAAGGACATCTCCGTTCATAACCGATGAACGGGTTTTCAACTTCCTTTAAGGAAGTCTCGTCATACCAACCGGGTATGATCTACTTACAACCCGTAAGTAGTTTTTCCGCATAACTTTCACATCACTTTCTCTAAGTAGTGATGATTAAAAATACCACTAAGCAGTGGGTTTTTATACCGATGTACTTATCATCCCCAACCGAGTATGATATAAAATTCCCACTCACAACCGGTAAGTGGTTTTTAATTTTAAGTTGTGCTCATCATCCCAAATGGGTATGACGTTAGTAAACCCACTCACCCATTAACGCAGTGAATTCCACTTGACCTTCTTTGTATTCACATGAGCTCATCCATGCTGGCGTTCCCGGTATTTCGTTTTCCTACACGATATGAACATCCTTGTTCATTATTACTCGGCATAACAGCCTTCATTCATTTCCAATGAATGAGAAAACCCAAACTTTTAGTTATTTGAAATTAGGTCCCTAAAGTGATTTCTCTTTAAGTCCCAAATCTCAGTTTTTCCTCAAATTGAGTTCCATAACTTTTAAAATATATCTTGGAACTTCAATTTATTCAATTTCACCAAAAAGCGGTTTAATTTCCCAAATTTCCAATTTGGTCCCACAATTTTTCCAAAATTACCATTTTTCCCTTCCTTTACAAAATTGGTAAGTTTTGCCCCAAAAATTCCAAAATTCCTCAATTGATCTTCCAACATTATTTTCATGCCCAATTGACCCTAATTTCATAAAATTGCATTTTGGCCATTTGAATTTCGAAAATCCCCAATTTTTTTTCCCAATTTCAACTCTTCAACACTACCGAATTTGATTTCATCAAATTGACCGATCAAACACTTCTAATTGTTGAAATTGAAGTTGAAATTGAGTTTCTGCATGTTCATACGATTCTAAGAAACTTTGAATTGCAGATTTTAACGCTGGAACGAGCTCAAACGGAGCTTCGTCGAAAAACAGACTATAAAGAGAGAAAGCTTCGATTTCTCACCGGTGAGGGCACGGTAGTCTGAGCTTTCAATCTAGGCAGATAGCTCTCATCTTGAGGTTCATCCTAGAATCAGGAATTGCATCAATTGATACCGAATTGAGTTAGAATTTCATTATTAAAATTCTGTCGATTCTCTCTCTAGCACCGATCGGAAATTGTAGAGGTGAGCCGAATTGGTTTACCTTTCAGTTGTAATTCAGCCGTGAGAGGGCTGAGGAAGTGTTAGGAAGGTTTGGTTTGGCCTGAGGAGGGCTTGAAATGGTCGATTTCAGCTTGGCTGAAATAGGGCAGCTTCGATCCACTCGAGCTGCTTCACTATTCCATCATGCCGGCACTTCTCCAACGATTCTTGGATTGACTGCAGTTTGCTACCAGATAGTTGTCTTCTCCCCGGTTCTAAAGAGCCCGACCTTTGTTCAAATCGAAGCTCTAGTTCGAGCTTCACCGGGAAATGGAGCAGTAGAGAGAGAGAGAAGTGTTCGGGTGTGAGGAGAATGAATGGGAATGACCCTCTTTATATAGGTGTAAAATCTTGTATTAAATGAGAGAGATTTATTACTAGTATTAATATTAACATAAATTATTGGTATTAATTCCAATAATTAAATATATATTAATTTATCACTTTTTATGATAAGCTACGTTCACATAAGTTACAAAAAAATTCATACTTCACACTACTCTCGAGCAAGCACGCTTAACTTTAAAGTTCTTATGGCATCTAGTTCACTTGAACTACTTTGGTTTTTGTTTTCTAATTTATCTTAAGTGTTTTTTTCCAAGGTTTAATGAACCATTTGGATCACCCGAAAGTTGTAAATTTCCATATTGGTTCTTCCTAAATATAAACTGGCTTGGTTTTCTTATACGGTTTGATCAGATCTTTTCCCGGTTTTCCTTAACTCAAAAGTGCATGGTTTACAGGAGATGTCCTCATACTCGGTTGGTATGATGGATAGTTGAAAAGTATTTTTGTCGGAAGTGCTCTCCCTTAACTATGTGTCATTACGTAAACATTTTGGGAGACCTTCTTGACGGGAGCTCGAATAGCTCTGTTAGGCTAGAGGCCTCGATTTTGGAACTTGGGGGCTAATATGCCCAATTTTGAAAATCTCAAATAGTGGGCCCTAAGCCAGTTGGCATGAGTAGGAGCTCGTAAACAAACATAATTTATATGCCATGAAAACTTAATAAATGAATTGTTTGGCCATGGTACCAAAAAAGGACCGATAAACTCAGTCAACTAGTGGCAGTGCGATATGACAATTCTCCGGACTAGTCAAGACAAATAGTGTCAGACCGAGTTGAGGGTCGGGGCCGTTGGACCAGTGGCACCACAGATTATATGGCATCATGTGAAAAATGTTCATTGTGCATGCACTATGTTTATCAGACCTTAAAGATGCCCAAGAGAGGTAGTGATGTGTCCTAGGGCTTTGGACGACCTAGTGGAGATAAGGGCAATTAGTCGTACCAGAAGTCTTGCGAAACTCGATGTAGCATCATTGCGCATGAGACCGAGGTGGGGTCAGGATGATGTCTCTGTCCTCATACGGACACGGAGTATTTTGGTCTGATGGTTGGACGTCAGAGATGTTCACTTAGAATTCGAGTAGAAGTCAGAGACTTCTATCAGGATAGATGGTAAAGACGCTCCAATCCACAAGTGGGTACAGTCGGCATAATTGCATATTGTGAATATGTGTGTGATCCCTTCATGATGAAGGGTGTGTGATTTGTGAAACATTCTGAATATGGAAAGGGGAAAAAGATTATGAAAACCTTGGAGAGGATTTGAGAATCCTTGGAAAATAATTGGTAAAGCTTGGGAAAAGGTGTTGAAAACCATAATTTAAGGAAATAATGATTTAAAATAAAATAAGGAGTCTGGCACACTCCAATTCAAACTTTTTTATAAGAAACTCATTTTTTAAATACCCATTCATTGAGTTGTCAAACTCACCCACTCTCTTTACCCCTTTTCCAAAAACCAAGGGAAAACCAATATTAAAGATTTATCAGTAGACAAACTTTAAGGCAGGTATGTAAAATTTATATTCAGTTTTGATTAATGTTATTCCAAGAAAGGTACATGTAAGAAGGACGTCTTACTCCCCACGGTTTAGAAGTAGGGAAAACCCTAAATAAATCGGGAGAGTGGCGGGTTGTTCATGGGGATCCAACCAAACCGGGTTGGGGCATGACAACTTGAGTGGTATCAAAACATGTTTCCTCGAATACATTATCAAGAATATATAACATAGTAACTAAGAGGAAATTTCAAAATTTTCAAATGGCTCTTAGGGGAGGAACCAAGAAAACTAGGACTGACTCTACTTAACACACTGTCCTCATATGAAGACAACCCTAGAAGCTTCCCAATGCCAGAAGCATAATAGAAGTCTCAAAAGACCAAAGAAGGGAAAGTAACCAGGAGAATGATGCTAGGATCTATTGAGGTCACATCTCTAAGAACAAAAGAAGCCAAACCTGAAGCTAGAAACGCCAACAAAAAATGTATAACATTACCTAGGAGGATGCTTATAAAAAAATCTCTTAGTTCCCTATTTATTTTGTGACCACTTTTTATAATAGGACTAAAACCCACCAACATATTGTACTCCTCTATTAATAAAGTACTCCAAATCCCTAAAAACCTGTCTCTCAAAGGATGTGATCTTGCTAGGAAGATGGGCCCAAGAAAAGTAACCTAACAAAACCACAATACCCTAGACACCACGAAGACCAAGGATCAAGGAAAGAATCAAGGAAATTATTAGGCAAAGAAGGCATGACAAGAAAACCATCAAGGTAAGTAGTCTAGAAGAACTCTTGGAGTAACAATTGCGCAAGGAAACAACCTATTACAAGATGCAAAGGAAATAGGACATGAAATAAAGGATTGTCCCACTAGGATTTTGAACAATACTTTCCAAGAATGATGCCCCAACAACTATAGGAAATCCAAAAAGATACAATCCCAAGAAACACAACTCCCGCTTATAATTTCAACCATAGACAAGAGGAAGCTCTTCAAGATCTTAGCAAAGTGGCATGAAGGAAAAAGCACTGATGGTTGGACCTCGATAAAACAACAAACAGAACAAAAGGTAGCTGAAGAGAACTCTCCCTTAAAGAAGAAATGTCACGCCCCGACCCAGTTTGGTTGGATCCCTGTGATCAACCTGCCACTCTCCCGATTTATTAAGGGTCTCCCCTTGTTTATAAACCGTAAAGAGTAAGGCGGCTTAAAACCTACACCTTTTCTAGAATAACATAAATTAAAACTGTAAAAATTTAAAATTGTTTATACCTGTCTCACAAGCGTATTAGTTTATGGTCGTTGGAGTAGGCTTTCTGGGATTTCTTAAAAGGGATATAAGGGAGGGGTGAGTACAATGACTCAGTTAATGGGTTTTCAAAATTAAATTTTTAGGAAAATGTTTGATTTGGAGAGTGTTAGACACCTTATTTTCTTTTAAAAACCATTTCTTATTAACCACGATGTGTCATCACCCAACACACATCCTTCATCATGAAGGTCAAACACATAATCGCAGGCCAGTACATCCACTGAACCCACTTGTGGCATCGTAGCGACTTTACCAGCCACCTAGATAGAAGCACGTCCACTTCTACCCTGAGAATGAGTGAATGTTTATGACATCCGACCCTCAATCCCATAACAATTCTCCATGTACATATGAGAATAGAGACCTCATCCTAACCCCACCCCGGTCTCATGTGCTTAAAGCTACGTCAAGCTTTGCAAGGCTTCTGGTACGACTAACTACCCTTATATCCACCAGGTTGTCCAGGGCCCTAGGACGCATCACAAACCCTCTTAGGAATCTTGAAGGTCTCGTAAACACAGTGCATGCACAATCAACATTTTTCACATGATGCCATATAATTTGTAGTGCCAGTGGTCCAACGGCCCCGACCTAGAACTCGACTTGCAGCTATTTGTCTTAACTAGTACGGAGACCTGTCATGTCGCACTGTCTCTAGTTGATTGAGTATGTCGGACTTCTCTTGGTACCATGGCCAAACAATTCATTTACTTAAGTTTTCATGGCATATAAATGATGTTTGTTTACAAGCTTCTACTCATGCCAACTGGCCTAGGGCCCACTATTTAAGATTTTTAAAATTGGGCATATTAGCCCCCAAGTTCCAAAACTAAGGCCTCTAGCCTAATAGAGCTATTTGAGCTCATGTCAAGAAGGTCTCCCAAAATGTTTAAGCAGTGGCACACAGTTAGGGGAAAGCACTTCCGACAAAAATACTTTTCATCTATCCATCATACCAACCGATTATGAGAAAATCTCCACTCATAACCGATTAACAATTTTTCCACTTCCTTCGACTAAGTTTCATCATACCAATCGATTATGATCTACTTACACTAGTAAGTAGTTTTTCGCATGATTTCCACATCACTCCTCTGAGTGTGATGTTTAAAATACCACTTAGTAGTGGTTTTCATTTTCGAGGTGTTTATCATCCCAACCGGGTATGATATAAAAATCTCACTCACAACTGGTAAGAGGTTTTCAGCTTAATCTACTCATCACCCTAACCGAGAATGATGTTAAAAGTCCCACTTATAGTGGCTTCCAATTTAGAAAAGGTGCTCATCATTCCAATCGGTATGAAGTATAAGATTCCCACTCACCCGATAATGTAGTGAAATTCCTCTTAGTCGGCTTGCTGTCCTTACTCGAACTCATCTTAGCTAACTTTCTTGGTAGTTTATGCTCCTACACGATATAAACGTTCTTATTAATTATTCTTTGGTCTAATAGCTCTCATTCATCCCAAATCAATGATAAAATTAAACTTTTCCTTTATTTGTAATTAGGTCCCTAAAGTTATTTTTCTTTAACTTTAAGTCCCTAATGTCAGTTTTTCCTCAAATTGAGTCCCAAAACTTTTAAAATTTATCATAAGCCCTCAATTTATTCAAATTCTCAAAAAGGGGTTAAATTTTCCAAATTTCCAATTTGGTCCCCTAACTTTTCCAAAATTACCATTTTACCCCTTCTTTACAAAAATGGTAAGTTTTGCCCCAAATTTTCCAAAAATTGACCAATTGTTCCTCAATTTTATGAAATTGCACTTTAGTCCCTCAAAATTTTGAAATTCCCAAATTTCCACCAATTTCAACCATCTATCTCTACCGAATTTGATTTCATCTAATTGACCGATCAAATGAGTTTAATTGTTGAAATTGAAGTTACATTGGAGTTCCTACACCTTCATACGATTCAAATGCACTTTGAATTGCACGATTTGGTGTCGGAATGAGCTCAAATGGAGCTTCATCTAAAAACTGGACTTTAAGAGATAAAGCTTCAAAAGCTTACCGCCGAGGGCGCAGCAGTCTGAGCTTCCAATCTAGGCAGATAGCTCTCGTACTAAGGTTCATCCTAGTCAAGAATTTCATCAATTGATACTGAATTGAATGAGAATTTTATCATTGAAGTTTTGTCGGTTCTCTCTCTAGCACCGGTTAAAAATTATAGAGGGGAGCCAAATTAGCTTACCTTTAAGCTCTGATTCAGCTTTAAGAGGGCTGTGGAGGTGGTGGAAGGGTTTGGTTTGGCTTGAGAAGGGCGTGAATTGGCCAATTTAAGCTCAACCAAAATAGGGAAGCTTCGGTCCGTCGAAGCTGCTTCACTATTCGATTACGCCGGCACTACTCCCGCGACCCTCAAAGAAAATGGAGACTACGGGCATGTAGCTGACTTCTCCCCAGATCCAAAGAATACGATCTCCCCGGATAAATAGACTTCTCTTGTTTTGCTCAGGAAAGTTCCCAAGTCGGAGCTCTAGTTTGAGCTTCGTTGGAAATTGGAGCAGTTGAGAGATAATGGAGTTTTCACGTGTGGAGAGGATGAATGAGGAGGGGCTCTTTATATAGGAAGCTCGGTGACTTCTTGGCTATCCAATTGGCACCTTAATGGTCGTCATTCATTGCTTGAAACTCCGTATCCGGAGACTTTTTAGCTTCATCGGTGTTGCGCGATTTTCCGACGAGTGAACAGTCATGTGAAGGAAGAACACGACATTGTTCCGAATCGAAACGGACCGATCCGATCCGGGTTCAAAGCTTAAACCGGCAGGTTTACCCTCAATTCGACCAAATTTTTCAAATCTAAAAATTTCTAAATTTATCTAAATTCATTTTCTATCCAATGGTGGCCTCAACTCTAAAATTTGAATTTTTTAAGCCACCTAGAAAAATGAATTTATCATTCAGTTTAATAGTGGTTCAAACCGGTTCAATCCAGTTCACCTGAACCAGTTTGGTTTGCATCTCCAATTCATCCTAAAGTCCTTTTTCATGACTTTTGTGACTCTTTTGGTCACTCGAGATCCATAAATTTCCCAGTTCACCCTTTCTCTATCGGTTCCGATTTATAAATAGGCTCGGTTCATAAACCGGTTCAATCCTATTGGATTTGGTTCATCTGAACCAGTCTGGTTTTTCTCTTCCAATTTATTCTAAGGTTCTTTTCCAAGGTTTTATGAATCATTTAGGTCAATTAGGTGTTGAAATTTCCCAAATTGTCCGCTCTCTAATGATTGGTTTGTGAACCAGTTCGGTTTTCTCTCTATTTGACTAGTTCTTTTTCCCGGTTTTCCTTAACTCCAAAGAGCGGGGTTTACAACTCTCCCCTCATTTTAGGAGTTTTGTCCCATAACTTAATCCGCATATTTCACATCTAGATTAATTTCCTTTATTGTCCACTTCCTCCTTTACTTAGGGCAAGATTTTTCCTCTTGGGTGTTCTTGCCCAGGATTTTAGGATTTGGAGTTCCAAAATACCCAACCATCCCTGTGTCTAATTATTCTCTTGGTAGTTAAAATCGAGCGTTACATACTTGTTTTCATGGGTTTCTTTGTTATCACCTTTTTGTCCTATTTTGACCCTTCCTTCATTCGTTGTTTATTATAACTTCGGTCCAATTTTTTTTATATATATTTGACCTTGTCATGCTTACTAGCTAACTCTTCCTTACTTTGAGTCATATTTTCATCGGGACTGTTGAGCTTATATGCCCCTTACAACATGACATTTTCTAGGACCCGTCTCTGTCCATTAGATTTCTACAACATCTCCTTGAGGGTCATTCTTAGCTTTCTGGCCTTTCAAGGATCGTATAACTTCAACCCTCTTTTCTTTTGATAGCATTCCTCGACTACCTTTTACTGTTATCCTCTCATCCATCATGCCTGTGCGGTCATGTCTCACATAACCGTATCGATTTCTCTTACTCATCATTTCCCAACTTTTTTATTGGGTCTTTTCGATTCCAATCATTGGGTTTCTTGTTGACTTACCGACATATGAGGATTCTTCCCTTCTTATGTCCTTCCTCTTCTGTAGTGGCATCCTTTATTCAAGGACTTTCATTTTTCCTTAATCCACTCTTACTCGCTCATGACAATTTCACGATTCATTATTTTGAGCTGACACCTTTTGGCCTATGTCTCAATTACTTTGTTTGGGGAGTTCCCTTCTTACAGATTCATTAACTACTATATCCCTCAAAGTAGAGACTTTTAACCTTAAGATTTACATGCTCAACCTTCTTACCATTCCTTGAATATTTCTTTCTTCCTTTCTTCACACTCCTTTTTATATTGGGGTATTTGCCCACCATTAATCCTCCATTGTCTTAAAATTCCTATTTCTTAATTGGAGGACTTGCCTCTCTAAGATTTCTTGGATACACTTTACCCTATTCCTTTATTATGGACAGTCGACCCATTTCTTACTCGTACGACATCTTTTGATGTTATCTTCCGACTTACCCTTTTCTTGAGTTTAACTTACTTCTTAGATTCTCTTAATATGCTTCCCTAGGTTCCTTTCACCTTAGCATGCATTTTATTTGCAAATTCTTCATCTCTCGTCACCTGGATTCGTTTCCACTTTATTAGGTCATGTATCATTTCTCAGAGTTTTCTTATTTGGGAGGATTCTTACCCTTTTCTCCTGTAATTTCTTTTTTTCATTCATCTTTGAAAGCACCTAACTTTAAATGATGTCCCTTGATGTCATTCTTTCATGCTTACCTTTACTCTTGAGATCCTACGGGTACGTCCTTCGTACTCCATCCTCATTCTCACTCGTACCCTAGTACATATCTATTTCTTTCTAGGGAGAGCTCACATCCACCTAGTTTCAAAATCCCTTAATCATCCTTCGAGAGGCTCACTTAACCATCTCATGGCTTTTGATCGTAAATTCGGTCTTGGCCATTGATCTCTTTAAGGATTTCCTTCATCCATTTTTTCCAACGTTTTGGCCTTTTCACATCTCCCTTCCTTGTCGTGGTTCTCCCGAAGGTCAGTTCGTTAACTGCCTCGTTCCTATTATTTTTCTTGTCCAACTATCTGGATAGCTATATCACTTATCTTCCATGCCCATCCTATTGTTACTAGTTACTTCTTTCTACTAGTTTCTTCTGGATTCGTTATTTGGCTCTTTTACTCTTCCAAAGCATGTCATACTTGGCCTCCGATACATCCTTCCTTCGAGAAGTTTCTAACAATGGGTTGGTTCCTTGCACTCCACGTTATGTCCATCCGTCAACAAATGATCCCTACAAGAGGGTACTTAATCGTATGCATCTCTCCAGAGTTCCTTTTTGTAACTCCTTTCTTCTCTTCTTCATTCTTACTGTATCCTACCCTGAAATTTCCGAAGGACGATTTCCATGTTTGCCCCTTTCTGAGGGGGTTCTAGGCGTACCTCCCATATACCTTACCTCTATTCTTGTGGTATTCCTCTATGGGTGACCTTCTTAAGAAGAAGTTCAAATTTCCTTCCTTTACCTCACTATTTCTTGTCCTTCTTGTGAATAGCTTACTTAACTTGCTCCATAATTTTTGGCCTTTGGTCCTACAGGCATTCCATGACCTTGGACTTCGATAGTCAGCGTGGTCCTTAGGTGGCATTGCCCTTAGTCCATGGGGTATGGAACAGTCCTTAACTACCTGTCCTATTCCCTTATACCATATTATGTTATTTCTTGCGTGGACTGATGTGGTTCCTCCTTGACTTCAAGCATTTCTGGGTCTTTCTAGGGTTGTTGGTGGTTTGGTGCTTCGTTGTCCTTGAGTTTGAACACTTTGATAGTTTCCTTGCTAAGTCTCCCTTGCTAAGGGTCATTCTAATAGTCCTTCTAGGTTTCTCAATTCCCTTATTCAATTTCCTTAACTAAAATGGAAAATTTTCACTACTTTTTATGGTAGTGTGGGTTTGTTTGGTTACTTTCCTTGCGACCATCTTCCTAGCAAGATCGCATCATTGAGAGATAAGAATTTAAGGATTTTGAGTAGTTCATTAATAGAGGAATACAAAAAGTGAGGGTTTTAACCCTATTACAAAAAGTAGATAGGAAGCTACGGTTTTCTTGGCAAGTATCCTCCTTGGTAAGATTATATGTTCATACTGGCATTCTTGGCATTAGACTTGTCTCCCTTTGTACATAGGAATCTGACCCTAACATGTCCTGGCACCGTACTCCTTAGTGATACTGGATACTTCCCCATTTGATCCTTTGGGGCTTCTACGATGTCTCAAGCACTAGTAAGCTTCTAGGGTTGTCTTCCTACAAGAACAGGGTGTTGAGTAGAGTCATTCTTAGTTTTTTTGGTTCCTCTCCTGAGAGCCATCTGAAAATTTTAAGATCAATCCTATTAGTTACTATATTTTCTAGTTATGATTATGTATTTGAGGATACAGGCTCTAATACCACTCAAGTTGTCACACCCCGTCCCAATTTGGTCGGATCCCCATGATCAACCCACAACTCTCTTGGTTTATTAAGTGTTTCCCCTCGTTTATAAACCGTAAAGAGTAAGGGGTCCTGTCACGCCACGACCCGGTTTTGGTCGGATCCCCGTGAACAACTCGCCAGTCTCCCGGTTTATTAAAGGGTTTCCCCTTATCATAATCCATAAAGAGTAAGGCGTCCTTTAAACTTGCACTATTTCCTGGAATAGCATAATCAAAACTGCATGAAATTTTAAACTTTACATACCTGTCTTATAGGCATCTTAGTTGATGGTCTTTCAGGGTAGACTTTCTGGGATTTCCTGAAAGGGATATAAGGGAGTGGGTGAGTATGACTACATAATAAATGGGTTTTTAAAAGATTACTTTTAACTTTTAAGAAAAATATTTATATGGAGTGTGCAAGACTCCTTTCTTTTCAAAAATCCCTTCATTTAAAAATTTGGGTTTTTCCATTATTTCTTAGTTACCGGTGTGTCATCACCCAACACACATCCTTAATCGTGAAGGTTACACACATTCGCAAGTCAGTATCACTACTGAACCCGCTAGTGGCTTCGGAGCGACTTTTCCTGCCACCCAAATAGAAGTACGACCACCTCTACCCTAGGAATGAATGGATGTACGTGACATCCGACCCACAATCCTGAAATAACTTCTTTGTGTCTGTATGAGGACAGAGACCTCACCTCGTCCCCACCCCAGTCTCATGCGCTTGGTGCTACTCCAAATTTCGCACAAACACCTAGAACGACGATCTACCCTTATACTCATCGGGTCGTCTAGGGCCCTTAAGACACATCACTACCCCTCATGGGTGTCTTGATGATCCCGTAATCATAGTGCATGCAAAAACAATGTTTTCTTATCAAGCCATGTAATATGTGGTGCCACTAGTCCAACGGCCCCGACTCTCAACTCAACCTGCAGTTGTTTGTCTTGACTGGTCCGTCAACCTGTCATGTCGCACTACCGCTAGTTGACTGAGCATGTCGGTCCTATCTTGGTACCATGGCCAAACAATTCACTTATTAAGTTTTATGGCACATAGCCTTGGGCCCACTGTACGAGATTTTCAAAAATCTGGGCATTCTAGCCATCAAGTTCCAAAACCGAGGCCCCCGGCCTATAAGAGCTATTCGAGCTCCTGTCAAGAAGGTCTCCCAAATAGTTTAAGCATTGGCACACAGTCAAGGGAGAACACTTCCGACAAAATAGGTTTTTACTGTCCATTATACCAACCGTTATAAGGACATCTCCGTTCATAACCAATGAACGGGTTTTCAACTTCCTTCGAGGAAGTCTCATCATACCAACCGGGTATGATCTACTTACAACCGGTAAGTAGTTTTTTTCGCATAATTTTCACATCACTTTCTCTAAGTGGTGATTATTAAAAAACCACTAAATAGTGGGTTTTTATATCGAGGTACTTTTCATCCCCTACCGAGTATGATATAAAATTTCCACCCACAACCGATAAGTGGTTTTTATCTTTAAATTGTGCTCATCATCTCCTTTGAATTTAGAAAATCCCTAATTTTTTCTCATTTCAACTCTTCAACACTACCAAATTTAATTTCATCAAATTGACCGATCAAACACTTCTAATTGTTGAAATTGGAGTTGAAATTGAGTTCCTGCATGTTCATACGATTCTAAGAAACTTTGAATCGCAAATTTTAACGCCAGAACGAGCTCAAACGGAGCTTCGCCGGAAAATAAACTATAGAGAGAGAAAGCTTTGATTTCTCACCGGTGAGGGAACAACGGTCCAAGCTTTCAATCTAGGTGGATAGCTCTTATCTTGAGGTTCATCCTAGAATCAAGAATCGCATCAATTGATGCCAAATTGAGTTAGAATCTCATTATTGAAATTCTATAAGTTCTCTCTCTAGCATCGATCGAAAATTGCAGAGGGGAGACGAATTGGCTTACCTTTCAATCATAATTTGGCCGTGGGAGGGTTAAGGAAGTGTTGAGAAGGCTTGGTTTGGCCTGAGGAGGGCTCAAAATGACCAATTTCAACTCGGAAAAAATAGGGCAGCTTCAGTCCACCGGAGCTGTTTCACTGTTCCATCATGTCGGCGCTTCTCTAGTGATTCTCGGATTGACTGGAGTTTGCTATCAGATAGCTGACTTCTCCCCGATTCTAAAGAGCTCGACCTCTCCTTTCAAGGTTAAGAAAAATGTTGAAGTTGAAGTTCTAGTTTAAGTTTCACCGGGAAATGGAGCAGTAGAGAGAGAGAGAGGTGTTCGGGTGTGAGGAGAATGAATGGGATGACTTCTTTATATAGGTGTAAAACATGTGTATTAAATGGGAGAGATTTATTACTAATATTAATATTGACATAAATTATTGGTATTAATTCCAATAATTTAATTTTGGTATTAAATTATTTGTATTAATTCTAATAATTAAATATATATTAATTTATGGTTATTTATGATAAGCTACAAAAAAATTCATACTTCCGAGGACTTAACTTCAAAGTTCTTATGGAATCTTGTTCACCTAGACCAATTTGGTTTTTGTCTTCTAATTTTTCTTAAATTTCTTTTCCAAGGTTTAATGAACCCTTTGGATCACCCGGAAGTTGTAAATTTTCATATTGCTTGTTCCTAAATGTAAATCGGCTCGGTTTTCTTACTCGGTTTGACCAGTTCTTTTCCCAGTTTTCCTTAACTCAAAAGTGTGGGGTTTACACATCCTTTAAACATGCACCTTTCCTGTAATAACATAAATCAAAACTGCATAAAATTTTAAACTGATCATACCTGTCTCACAGGCGTATTAGTTGATGGTCCTTGAGTAGGCTTTCAGAGATTTTCTAAAAGGGATATAAGGGAGGGGTGAGTACAATAACTCATTGAATGGGCTTTCAAAATTTAATTTTTAGGAAAAATATTTGATTTGGAGAGTGTCAAACTCCTTATTTTCTTTTAAAAACCTTTAATTTCAAATTTCGGTTTTTATCACCATTTCTTATTAACCACGGTGTGTCATCACCCAACACACATCCTTCATCATGAAGGTCAAACACACAATCGCAGGCCAGTACGTCCACTGGACCCATTTGTGGCATTGGAGCGACTTTACTGGCCACCTAGATAGAAGCACGTCCACTTCTACCCTAAGAATGAGAGGATGTTCACGACATCCGACCCTCAATCTCGTAACAATTCTCTGAGTCTGTATGAGGATAGAGACCTCATCCTCACCTCACCCCGGTCTCATACGCTTGAAGCTACATCAAGCTTCGCAAGGCTTCTGGTACGACTAGCTGCCCTTATATCCACCAGGTCGTCTAGGGCCCTAGGATGCATCACTACTCCTCTTGGGCATCTTGAAGGTCACATAAACATAGAGCATGCACACTCAACATTTTTCACATGATGCCATATAATATGTGGTGCCACTAGTCCAACGGCCCCGACCTTCAACTCGACCTGCAACTATTTGTCTCGACTAGTCTAGAGACCTGTCATGTCACACTGCCGCTAGTTGAATGAGTATGCCAGTCTTGTCTTGGTACCATGGCCAAACAATTTATTTACTTAAGTTTTCATGTAATATAAATCATGTTTGTTTACAAGCTCCTCCTCGAGCGAACTGGCCTAGAGCCCACTATTCGAGATTTTCAAAATTGGGCATATTAGCCCCCAAGTTCCAAAGCCGAGGCATCTAGCCTAACAGAGCTATTTGAGCTCCCATCAACAAGGTCTCCCAAAATATTTAAGCAGTGGCACACGGTCACGGGAGAGCACTTGCGGCAAAAATAATTTTCAACTATCCATCATACCAACTGAGTATAAGGACATCTCCGCTCATAACCGATGAACGAGTTTTCCACTTCCTTCAAGAAAGTTTCATCATACAAACCGAGTATGATCTACTTACACCAGTAAATAGTTTTTTCCATATCATTTTCACATCACTTCTCTCAGATGTGATGTTTAAAATACAACTTAGTAATGGGTTTTCATTTTTGAGGTGCTTATCATCCCAACCGGGTATGATATAAAAATCTCACTCACAACCGATAAATAGTTTTTAGCTTAATTTGCTCATCACCCCAACCGAATATGATGTTAAAAGTCCCACTCATAGTGGCTTCCAATTTAGAAAAGGTGCTCATCATTCCAATCGGCATGATGTATAAGATTCTCACTCACCCAATAGTGTAGTGAAATTCCTCTTAGCCGACTTGTTGTCCTTACTCGAACTCGTCTTAGCCGGCGTTCTTGGTACTTCATGCTCCTACACGATATGAATGTTCTTGTTCATTATTCTTTGGTCTATCCGCCCTCATTCATCCCAAATGAATGAGAAAATCAAACTTTTCCTTTATTTGCAATTAGGTCCCTAAAGTTATTTTTCTTTAACTTTAAGTCCCTAATGTCAGTTTTTCCTCAAATTGAGTCTTAAAATTTTTAAATTTTATCTTAGGACCTCAATTTATTCAAATTCTCAAAAGAGGGTTAAATTTCACAAATTTCCAATTTGGTCCCCCAAGTTTTCCAAAATTACCATTTTGCCCCTACTTTACAAAAATGGTAAGTTTTGCCCCAAAAATTCCCAAAATTGCCCAATGGATCCTCCAACATCTTTATCATGCCCAATTGGTCCTCAATTTTATGAAATTGCACTTTAGTCCCTCAAATTTTTGAAATTCCCAATTTTGCCCCAATTTCAAACATTTAACTCTGTCGAATGTGATTTCATCAAATTGACCGATCAAATGAGTTTAATTGTTGAAATTGAAGTTACATTGGAGTTCATAAACCTTCATACCATTCAATTGCACTTTTAATCGCACAATTTGGTGTTGGAATGAACTCAAACGGAGATCCGCCGAAAAATTGGACTTAGAGAGAGAGAACTTCGAAAGTTTACCGTCGGGGGCATGACGGTCCGAGCTTTTAATCTAGGCAGATAGCTCTCGTCCTAAGGTTCATCCTAGGATCAAGAATTGCATCAATTGATGCCGAATAGAGTGCAAATTTTATCATCGAAATTATATCGGTTCTCTCTCTAGCACCGATCGAAAATTACAAAGGGTAGTTGAATTGGTTTACCTTTCAGCTCTAATTTAGCTGTAGGAGGGTTGTAGAGGTGTTGGGATGGCTTGGTTTGGCCTGAGAAAGGCTCAAATTGGCTGATTTCAGCACGGCCGAAACAGGGCAGCTTCAGTCCACTCGAGCTACTTCACTGTTCGATCACGTCGTCGCTTCTCCGGTGTCCCTCTAAGAAAATGGAGACTACAAGTATGTAGCTGACTTCTTCCTAAATCCATAGAACCCAATCTCGCCTTGTTTTGCTCATAAAAGTTCCCAAGTCAGAGCTCTGGTTCCAGCTTCGCCGGAAATTGGAGCAGTTGAGAGATAATAGAGTTTTTAGGTGTGGAGAGGATGAATGAGGAAGGGCTCTTTATATAGGAAGCTTGGGGACTTCTTGGTCGTCCGATTGGTACATTAATGGTGGTCATTCATTACCTGAAACTCCCTGGCGGGAGACTTTTAAGCTTCGTCGGTGCTATAAGATTTTCCGGTGAGTGAATAGTGATGTCATGTGAAGGAAGAAGACAACACTATTCTGAATTGGGTTAAAAGCTTAAACCAGTCGGTTCACCCTCAATTCGACCGAATTTTTCAAATCTAAAAATTTCTAAATTCATTTTCTATCCAATGGTGGCCTCAAATCTAAAAATTTGAATTTTTAAGCAACCAAGAAAAATGAATTTATCATCCGATTCAATAGTGGTTTAAACCGGTTCACCTGAACCAATTTGGTTTTCATCTCCAATTCATACTAAAGTCATTTTTCATGACTTTTGTGACTCTTTAGGTCACTCGAGATTCATAAATTTCCCAGTTTTGCCTTTCTCTATCAGTTTCGGTTCATAAACCAGCTCAATTCATAAATTGATTCAATCTTGTTGGATCCGGTTCATCTGAACCGGTTTGATTTTTCTCTTCCAATTTGTTCTAAGATTCTTTTCCAAGGTTTTCTGAATCCTTTAGGTCACTTGGGAGTTGAAATTTCCTAAATTGCCCGCTCTATGATGATTGGTTTGTGAACTGGTTCAATTTTTTCACTCTATTTGACTAGTTCTTTTTCCCGGATTTCCTTAACTACAAAGAGTAGGGTTTACAAGAAATTTCCAACAATTTAGGAGCAAAGAAGGGAGTGCATCCACAAGAGAAGATAAGTCGAGCGTTTTATGACAAATGGGATTTCTTGAAATTTCAAGTACAACTTCCTTTGGAAAAAGTAGAGAAGTCAAATTGGAGTTTCAAACCAACATAACAGAAGTAAGCAAACCGTGACAACTTGACAACAAGATGGTCAAGGAGAATGAACGACGCCCTAAGGAGGACTGGGAAGTAGTAAGGAATACACCCTAAAAAGGGTAATAGAATGGTCATTAAGGACAAGAAGACTTGAGAGACAACTGCCTCAAGAGAATTAGACAAGGTGAATAGTAGAAGCTAGGCAGGTAATGAACTAATCCTCGTGAGGGTCATATATTAAGCTCTAATAAAGAAAGGAAAGTAGGAAAGGCCAAACACTTGGAAAAGAAGGATGGAGAAAATCCTTAAGGAGATTTATAAGCCAAGACCAAATTGACGACCAAACTCAAAGTCAGAAAAAGATTAAGTAAACCTCGCACAAAGAGGTCTTGAAACAAATTATGTCTGAACTTTTCCCAAGTAAGAAAACTTGTGCATGATACAAGTAGAATTAAGGAAAATGATACAAGGACGCACCGCTAGATTTCCCACGAAGGTTGGATGGGAAGGACGACATCAAAGGATGTCATTTAGTGATTAGATATTTCCAAAGAACGAATGAAAAAGGAATTTTGGGAGAAAAGAAAGGAATCCTACCAAGTAAAGAAGACCCGGAAAGGCATACATATCCCAATTAAGAGAAAATGGAACCAACTGAAATGAAAAGAAAGATAAGCTCACAAATAAAATGCTGGTTGAGATGGAAAGATCAAGTACCGAGGAAAAGTACTCATGAGAGCCTTAGAAGTAAATTAATCCCAAGGAATGGGTAAATAGGATGGTAGCATCAAAAGATACTGTAACAAGTAGAAATGAGTGGACTACAATAATAATAGAATAAAAGAAGGAATGTATGAGGAATCTTGGAGAAGTAAGCCCTCAATTAAGACATAAATTAGGGAAATGACCACTCACATCAGGACGAGTCGTGGTCCACGCTCACTTAATGGGGCCTAAAGAATGGACAGATGGGTATAGTGTGGGGTACACAACATAAGACCAATAATAAAAGAATTCCTTAGATAGGGAATGAAATGGAATTTAAGACGAAGAAGGATTCAAAATGGACAACTTCCTCAACATAGAAGAAGGTGTAAGGAAATGAAGAAAGAAAATTTCAAAGAATGGTAAGAAGGTTGAACATGTAACACTTAAGGTTAAAATCTCTACTTTGAGGGACATAGTAGATAATGAAACTATAAGAAGGGAACTCCCTAAATAAAACAATCAACCCATAGTCCAAAAAGGGATCAACTCGAAATAATGAATCATGAAATGGTCACGAGCAAGTAAGAGTGAATTAAGGAAAAAGGAGAATCCTTGAGTAAAGGATGTCACTGGGAATGAGGAAGGACCTAAGAAAGGAAGAGTCAATGGGTAAGCACGACGAGGTCAAACAAAATTTTGACTGAAGTTGAAATAAATGACAGATGAAGGAATGATCAAAATAGGACAAAGGGGTAATAATATTGAAACATGTGAAAAACAAGTACATGATGCTCGAAAGAACACCAAGCTAAGAGTTTCAACGATGAAGAGAATAACTAGACATAGTAAAGATTAGGCATCTTGGAACTCCCAATCCAAAAATCTTGAGTAGGAACCTCAAGGGGAAGAATCTTGTCCTAAGTAAAGAAAGACATGAACGTAAGGAAATATATTTGAACTCGTGGGCAAGACATACTAGTTATGATAAACTACATGGAAGGAGTAAATAATGTAAAGGAAAGGAACTTCCTTAAGCACGAAATTTAAAGTGGTCTAAGTGAAAGGATGATCGAAGTGTTAACATGTTCAAGATAACATAGAGGGAAGTTTATCTTAGAGTGAAAAATGTTGATTTAGTTTTGGGGACAAAACTCCAAAAAGAAGGGGAGAGTTGTAAACCCCGCCCTTTTGAGTTAAGGAAAACCGGGAAAAGAACTGGTCAAATTGAGTGAGAAACACATCGGTTCACAAACTCGATCATCATAGAACGGGCAAATTGGAAATTTACAATTTCTAAGTGATCCAAAGGGTTCATAAAACCTTGAAAAAAAACCTTATGACAAATTTGAAGAGAAAAACTAGACGGTTCAGATGAACTGGATCCAACTAGATTGAACCAATTTATGAACCGAGTCGGTTCATGGATCGTAACCGATAGAGAAAGGGAAAACCGGGAAATTTATGGATCCCGAGTGACCTAAAGAGTCACAAAAGTCAAGAAAAAGAACTTTAGGATGAATTGGAGATGAAAACCAAACCATTTCAAGTGAACCGGATCCGAACCGAATTGAATCGGTCTGGACTGGTTTGAACCACTATTAAATCGGATACTAAATTCATTTTTCTAGGTGGCATAGAAAAATTCAAATTTGAGATTTAAGGCCACCATTGGATAGAAAATGAATTTAGATGAATTTTAAAATTTTTAATTTTGAAAAATTCAGTTGAATCGGGGGTGAACCGGCCAGTTTCAGCTTTTAACCTAGTTCAAACCGATCCGGTCCAGTTCAGAAGAGTGTCATCTTCTTCCGTCATATGATAGCACTATTCACTCGCCGGAAAATCGCACGACACTGGCGAAGCTGAAAAGTCTCCGGTCATGGAGTTTCAGGCAATGAATGACCACCATTAAGGTGCTAATCGGATGGCCAAGAAGTCCCCGAGCTTCCTATATAAAGAGCCCCTCCTCATTCATCCTCTCAACACCTGAAAACTCCATTCTCCCTCAGTTGCTCCAATTTTCGGTGAAGCTCAAACTAGAGCTCCGATATAAGGTCTTTTCTGAGCCAAAGAAGGCATGATCAGGTTCTTTAGAACTGGGGAGAAGTCAACTACACACTTGTAGTCTCCATTTGCTTTGAGGGTCACCGAAGAAGCGTCCGCATGATCGAACACTGAAGCAGCTCCAGCGGACCGAAGCTACCTTATTTCGATCGAGCTAAAATTAGTCAATTCGAGCCCTTCTCAAGCCAAACCAAGCCCTCCCAACACCTCCACAACCCTTCTACAACTGAATTAGAGTTGAAATGTAAGCTAATTTTGCTCCCCTTTGTAAACTTTGATCAGTGCTAGAGAGAGAACTGGCAGAACTTTGATGACTAAATTCCCACTCAATTCGACATCAATTGATGCAATTCTTGATCCTAAAAGTAACCTCAGAACGAGAGCTATCTTCCCTAATCAAAAGCTCGGACCGTCGCGCCCCTAACGGTAAGCTTTCGAAGCTTTCTCTCTATAAGTCCAGTTTTTCGGCGAATCTTCGTTTGAGCTCATTCCGACATCAAATCGTGTGATTTAAAGTGCAATTGAATCATATGAAGTTGTAGGAACTCCAATCTAACTTCAATTTCAACAATTAAACTAATTTGATCGGTCAATTTGATGAAATCAAATCCGGCAGAGTTAGAATGTTGAAATTGGGGGGGGGGGGGGGGGGGGGGGAATTAGGGGAAATTTGGGAATTTCAAAAATTCGAGGGACTACAGTGTAATTTCATAAAATTGAGGGCAATTGGGCATGATAAAGATGTTGGAGGACCAATTGGGCAATTTTTAGAATTTTTGGGGCAAAACTTACCATTTTTGTAAATTAGGGGCAAAATGGTAATTTTGGAAAAGTTGGGGACCAAATTGGAAATTTGGGAAATTGAACCCCTTTTGTGGATTTAAATTAATTGAGGTCCCAAGATGAATTTTAAAAGTTTCAAGACTAACCAGCATTAGGGACTTAAAGTTAAAGAAAATTAACTTTATGGACCTAATTGTAAATAAATGAAAAGTTTTGTTTTCTTATTCATTTGGAATGATTGAAGACTATTAGGCCATGGGATAATGAACAAGGATGTTCATATCATGTAGGAACACGAAGTACTGGGAATGCCAACAAGGACAAGCTCGTGTGAATACAAAGAACGGGTTGAGAGGAATTTACTGTATTAATGGGTGAGTGGGATTTTTATATCATACCCGATTGGGATAATAAGCACCTTAAAAATGAAAACCCATTACTATGTAGTATTTTAAACATCACACCTAAGAGGAGTGATGTGAAAATCACGTGGAAAAACTACTTATTGGTGTAAGTAGATCATACCCGGTTGGTATGATAAAACTTCCTCGAATGAAGTGAAAAATCCGTTCATCGGTTATGAGCGGAGATGTCCTCATACTCAGTTGGTATGGTGGAGTTGAAAAGTATTTTGTCAGAAGTGATCTCCCCTGACTGTGTGCCACTACTTAAACATTTTGGGAGACCTTATTGACAGGAGCTCAAATAGCTCTGTTAGGCGAGAGGCCTTAGTTTTGGAACTTGGGGGCTAATATGCCCGATTTTGAAAATCTCGTACAGTGGGCCCTAGGCTAGTTGGCACGAGCAGTAGCTTGTAAACAAACATGAATATTAAGCCATGAAAACTTAAATAATGAGTTGTTTGGCCATGGTACCGAGACAAGATCGACATACTCAATGGACTAGCAACAGTGCGACATAACAGGTCTTCAGATTAGTCAAGACAAACAGCTGCAGGTCTAGTCAAGGGTCGGGGCTGTTGGGCCAGTGGCACCACAGATTATATGGCTTATGTGAAAAATTGTTGATTATGCATACACTGTGTTACGGGACCTTTAAGATGCCCAAGAAGGGTAGTGATGCGTCCTAGGGCTCTAGACGACCTGGTGGAGATAAGGGCAATTAGTCGTACCAAAAGTCTTGCGAAGCTCGACATAGCTTCATTGCACATGAAACCGAGGCAGGGTCAAGACGAGGTCTCTGTCCTCATACAGACACGAATTACTTTGGTCTGAGGGGTAGGACGTCAGAGGTGTTCACTCAAACTTCAGGTAAAAGTCAGAGACTTCTATCAGGGTGGAGAGTAAAGACGCTTCGATCCACAAGTGGGTGTAGTCAGCGTAACTACATCTCACGAATGTGTGTGTGATCCCTTCATGATGAAGGGTGTGTGATTTGTGAAATACACTTAACATGGAAATGGGAAAAAGGTTATAAAAACCTTAGAAAGGATTTGAGAATCCTTGGAAAATAGTTGGTAAAACTTGGGAAAAGGTGTTGAAAACCAGAATTTGAGAAAAAAAATATTTTAAAATAAAATAAGGAGTCTAGCACACTCCAATTCAAACTTTTTTATAAGAAACTCATTTTTTAAACACCCATTCACTAAGTTGTTAAACTCATCCCCCCCCCCCCTCCCTCCCTTTACCCCCTTTCAGGAAACCAATAGAAAACCAACCTTAAATATTTGTTGGTAGCCAAACTTTAAGGCAGGTGTGTAAATTTTATATTTAGTTTTGATTAATGTTATTACATGAAAGGTACAAGTAAGAAGGATGTCTTACTCCTCACGGTTTAGAAGAAGGGAAAACCTTGAATAAACTGGGAGAGTGGCGGGTTGTTCATGGGGATCTGACCAAACCGAGTCGATGCGTGACAAAAACCCTGCTGATAAGTCCGATTACTTAAATGCCACAAGTAAAAACTTGATAAGTTCAAAAGTTCTCTTAAAAGAGAAAAAAGAAATAAACCTAACAATATTATTGAAACCAAATATCTTTCTTTGCAATGTTATAAAGTTAGCATTTTATAAACACTTATTAATACTAGCTATGCTATAAATAATGAAATAAAATATTTTGGTTAACATGCCAACAACTAATTATTTATATAGAAAATATTTTTAAGATATTTATTTTACATTTATTTAAAGATGTCTAAAATAATAAATATTCTAAATTTAACATATTATCTTAGACATATCTAGGAAATATATTATTTTATTATTCAATGTTCTAGAAATTTTATTATATTAATAAATCTCCCCTTAAATTTTGAATTTGAATTATTTTCTTGATGTCTTGTTGGACTCTTATTTTGGGCTTCCACTCGTGTTTCTGCAACTACTACAATCAACCCATACAATACTTGTTTGAATTTTTTAGCCCTTAAGTTATGAATTACACCGTGCCCAATTTGATTTACATCATTCTCCCACTCTTGAAAATTATTCGTCATCAAATATTTAATCTACTCGTCTCCTACATCAATAAACATTAATTTATAAATATTAAAATTATAATTAAACTCATCCTTACTAGATAACACCCGCTTGTAAGTATTATTGATAAGTTTCAACACTCTAATCGATTCATCTCTTCTAGAATGAGTTTAACCTAAATTTTTAGATAAAAAATGGTATTCTTGAAGTCCTAATTGACTTTATTTTTATATGATTGAGTTTGTCGCTTTATATGCATATTTGTCTTATATTTCACAAACTCAGCTTTCCTCTTCTCATCTAAATTTACTAACTCGGCAACGTTAAATAATATTAAATCTAGATGAGGCAATAAATTAAAAAAAATAAACAACTTCAAATAATGAAAACTTAATCATAGAAGTAATATAATAATTATATGTAAAATTAATATCATGTAAATATTTAGTTGAAAATAAAAGTTTTCTTTCCAATTTACTCAACAAAATATTCTAAAATTAATTCAATAATTTAGAATTATAATTAAGTTCAATAACTCTAGGAACAGAATTCAATATAACAAATTCTCTAAATAATAAATAAGAAGCATTTAATGCATAAAAAAATTTTGACAATGAGAGATGTCATTTTTAAGAATTGTTTGACTATGAAAAACATAAAATATATTCCCTTCTTAATCCTATGTAATCCATGAATAAATTCCACAAATATATCAATACAAGTAGCAATAGGAATTTGAAGAATATATAAGACATGAAATTGTTGTCTAAACTTAGCATATTTAGATGTAATACATCGAAAAAAAATTTTCTCAATATTAATTTTCATATGTAGACCAAAAGAATGTTTATACAATATTGAAATAGTTTTAGCTACCCCAAAAAATCCAATAAGTCCTACAACATGTGATTCCAAAACTAATAATCGAGACACAGTAAATTTAGGGATAGTCAATAGGTTTTCCAAAAAGATCAACTCATTTTGCATATAAAACTTCCCAAACCCAGTTCCAATCACTTTACATCAATCATGATCATTTGCATGTATTTTCTTAATATAAGCAAGTAATTTAGTATTAAGTAAAATGATAGTGCATCAATAACTATATTTTTCATACTTTGTTTATACTTATTCACATATGAAAAAGTTTTAATGAAAACCACCCACATTGCATACCGCTTGTTCAACCTATGTTGCCTCTTAAGGTACAAAACAAATACATGATATTCTTTTGTGTCCTCCTAGTGAACTTATTCATCTTTTTTTCCTATTGAAGATATTCTTCTGTTTCCTCCCTTCCTTGAAATAATGGTACATTCAAATCATTCAGATTATCATTTGTTAGTCTTCTTCTTATTGTATACAGCTCTTTACTACTTCATTCCTCCAAACAATCCAATCGTGTGTGTCCAACTTCACCATCCGTCTTCTTTTCTTATATATTTAAACACTCTTGATTTTTCACTCATATATAGCTCTTAAAGATATTTTTTTTCTTTTTTTAAACTTTTTGTGCACATTTTTTGGCTTTTTTTTACTTTTTACATGTTTTTTAGCTTTTTGCACTTTTTTAATAAAGAAGGTAGATAAAAAAAGATGATATTTTTTATAGAGACTATAAATAGAAAAAATATAATTAAAATAAAACTAGATAGAAGAAAATATATCTTTTTTTTATAGTGAATAGAAATATGTATAAGATAAGGAAAATAAAACTAAATCTAAAATAATAGTATGCAACTTGTCATGCAACCGTGTGCATTGATAACCCGTCAATATACTGACGACACCTTAAACCAAATATGTAATAAACTCTAAAATTTTCACAACGCAAGTAAAAAATATATCTTGTTTGATTGGAAAAATACGGATATATGTAGACTTACACTTAAATCCCCTGATAATAGTTTTTAGAAAATACTGTTAATAAGTGTGATTGTTTAAATGGAACAAATAAAAACTTAATAAGTTTAAAATTTTTCTAAAAAAAGAAATAAAACATAAATCTCATCATATTATTAAAATTAAAGATTTATTTTTATAATACTATAAATTTATTATTTTATATACACTTATCAATACTAATTATCCTATAAATAATGAAATAAAATATTATAGTTGACATACAAACTACTAAAATATTTATAACATATTTATTGTACATTTATTTAAAGATGTTTAAAATAACAAATATTCTAAAATTGATATATTATCTTAAAAATATATAGTAAATATATTATTTTATTATTCAATATTTTAAAATTTTATTATATTAATAAATATTCTCTTAAAATTTAAATTTAAATTATTCTTTTAAATTTTATTGTATTTTTAATATAAGCTTGTAATTTTACTTAAGCAACGGATACAATCCGCTCATATAATAATTGTTTGAATTATAAATCAGATCGCTACAAATCAAGTATTGTTCCAACAATAACAAGTTCGACATGGAGACTAAGTAGAAGCACTAGTATTCCATGTAAAATATGCTAAGTAGAGGAATATAAGTCATATTATATTTGCACAGCTTTAAACAGACTTTTCTTGCAACCAATGGATGAATTAATGGGATATTATACCATTTGTTAAAGAGTTTAAAGCAACTATATGAACTATTGATCGGGTTAGAATTAACTTTGTTAAAAGAGTCGTAAATATTTGTACAAATATAATTGTTCCTTAGTACGGATAACATGGGAAATTAAGTATTTTTTTATTTTAATAAATTATTTATCATAGTACTATCTATTAATTATGCAGTCATCAACATGTACAAGCACTATTATTTACTAAATATGTATTATTTGAGCAAAAAATGAGGCTAAATTAATAGGATATTATACCCTTTGTTAAAGAGTTCAAGGCAACTATATGAACCATTGATCGAGTTAGAATTAACTTTATTAAGAGAGTCACAAATATCCGTACAAATGTAATTGTTTCTTAGTACTAATAACATAGGAAATTAAGTATTCTCTTACTGTAATCAATTATTTATCATAGTACTATCTATTAATTATGCAGTCATCAATATGTACAAGCACTATTATTTACTAAATATGTATTATTTGAGCAAAAAATGATGCTAAATTAATGGGATATTATACCCTTTGTTAAAGAGTTCAAAGCAACTATATGAACCATTAATCGGGTTAGAATTAACTTTGTTAAGAGAGTTGTAAATATCCGTACAAATGTAATTGTTCCTTAGTACTGATAACATAGGAAATTAAGTATTTTTTTACTGTAATCAATTATTTATCATAGTACTATCTATTAATTATGCGGTTATCAATATGTACAAGCACTATTATTTATTAAATATGTATTAGTTGAGCAAAAAATGAGGCTAAATTAATGGGATATTATACCCTTTATTAAAGAGTTCAAAGCAACTATATGAACCATTGATCAGGTTAGAATTAACTTTATTAAGAGAGTGGCAAATATTCGTACAAATGTAATTGTTCTTTAGTATAGATAACATAGGAAATTAAGTAATTTTTTAGTGTAATCAATTATTTATCATAGTACTATCTATTAATTATGCCATCATTAATATGTATAAGCACTATTATTTACTAAATATGTATTATTTGAGTAAAAAATGATGCTAAATTAATGGGATATTATACCCTTTGTTTAAGAGTTCAAAGCAACTATATGAACCAATAATCGGGTTAGAATTAACTTTGTTAAGAGAGTTACAAATATTCGTACAAATGTAATTGTTCCTCAGTACTGATAGCATAGGAAATTAAGTATTTTTTATTTTAATCAATTATTTATCATAGTATTATCTATTAATTATGCAGTCATCAACATGTATAAGCACTATTATTTACTAAATATGTATTATTTGAGCAAAAAATGAGGCTAAATTAATAGGATATTATACCCTTTGTTAAAGAGTTCAAAGCAACTATATAAACCATTGATCAAGTTAAAATTAACTTTGTTAAGAGAGTCACAAATATCCGTACAAATGTAATTGTTTCTTAGTACTAATAACATAGGAAATTAAGTATTTTCTTACTGTAATCAATTATTTATCATAGTACTATCTATTAATTATGCAGTCATCAATATGTACCAGCACTATTATTTATTAAATATATATTATTTGAGCAAAAAATGATGCTAAATTAATGAGATATTATACCATTTGTTAAAAAGTTCAAAGCAACTATATAAACCATTGATGGGGTATAATTAACTTTGTTAAGAGAGTCGCAAATATTGGTACAAATATAATTATTCATTAGTATTGATAATATAGTAAATTAAGTATTTTTTTACTGTAATCAATTATTTATCATAGTACTATCTATTAATTATACAATCATCTATATGTACAAGCACTATTATTTATTAAATATGTATTATTTGAGCAAAAAATGAGACTAAATTAATGGGATATTATACCCTTTATTAAATAGTTCAAAGCAAGTATATGAACCATTGATTAGGTTAGAATTAACTTTGTTAAGAGAGTGGCAAATATCGTACAAATGTAATTGTTCCTTAATACTGATAAAATAGGAAATTAAGTATTTTTTTACTGTAATTAATTATTTATCGTAGTACTATCTATTAATTATGAGGTTATCAATATGTACAAGCACTATTATTTACTAAATATGTATTACTTGAGCAAAAAATGAGGCTAAGATTTTCTTTTTGACAAATAAAAAAATAAAATAATTTAGTGTAATTTAACCCAATAAACATTGTTTAAGAAATAAATAGTTGACAAATATAATTTTCTTCTCTGCTCAATTATTAATGTATCGACCTCAAATTCAAAGTTTAAATATGGGTTCATATAACCAAAATTTGGGTTGATTTTAGTTTAAATTAAAATTGTAGTGTAAAAAATTCGACTAGATATTATTATAGGGGATTTCACTTTTATTTTCTAATTTAAATTTTATTTTTTTAATTAGGTTGTAAAATAAAACATTAGTATTTTATAAACGTTTTCAAATGATTTTTACCAATTCATCTATCTAAAATTTTAATTTTTATAATATTTATCTATTTAAATATATAATATATTATTAATATATTAAAAGTAAATTAGTATTTAATCTAATATTATGAACTAGTCTAACATATTTGCGTTAGCCTTCCTCGATTAATAATTAAAATAATATATATTTTTAAAACGATACCAAACCGAAAATAGGTGGACAAATGATTTTTTATACCGACAGTCTAATGAATTCACTTGTGCATATAATTTCTTTTGCTCAAACCTGGTTGGTGGATATAGACAGAGGTTTTAATGGATTGGGTCGTATATTTAATAAATAATATGAATATTATTAAACTATTAATAAATACTTAATAATATTATAAAATATTCAATAAAGAAACAATTATTAAAATAAGGATTCAATGAATGGGTCCTAATATTTAATAAATAATAATAATATATTAATACTATATATTTGACATTATTTGATATTATAACAAAATTTATATCATTTTATTTAAACTCAATATAAATATAATCACAAGTATAATGAAATTATATATAATATATTTTTAGTAATCAATATTACACACAAAATATAATAAATAAAAAGTTTTTTGCACCATAATAAATAAAAAAGTTAAAATTAGTTATTAATGATACTTTTAAATATTTTATTTTACATTTGGCAAAAAATACCTTTCATATCAAAATTAGTTTGCATGTTTTAATTTAGGGCACATAATTTTAGAAATTATTAAGAATATAAATGATGAAAATATTTTAACTGAAGTAAAAGGGAATGTGAAATATTAAATATATATTTTCATTTTTACGATATAAGTTCCTGATTTATTAACAATGTAGTAAAAAATAAAAATAAATAAATAGCAATAAATATGCTAAATTAATTATTTTTAGGTGTTGAATTATTTAAAAAATAAATCGAATTTTATATTGATTTTTTTTGCACGAAGAATTTCATATTGATTAATTGCAAATGGATTCGCATGCTTATCTTTTGAACAAAAAACCACAGATGTTTAATTATTTGAAGCAATTTGTGACTTGAATACGATGTTTAATATATATAGTAAACTGCCAATTGGAATATTTATTATAATAATTAGAAATCATCGATATAAAGAAAATTTTGATGCAATGTTATTCGAGTTAATTTCCATTTTTAAATAATAGGTTAAATTGCCAAAAAAAAAAACAGTATAGCAAGCATCAGTTTCATCAGCCGGCCCATGGCTTTAGAGGAAGGGAAAGGGGGATTTTTCCACTGATTAAATCACGAGATACTATTGATTCCCCTGTAATCTTTACTGCTCTGCCTGCTGAAGCTGTAAGTCCCACTCGAGAGCGATAAACATCTTCAAGTATTTAGGAGAAGGGGGCAAATTGTACAGAGGAGCTGTGAAGATAGGTTCGAGTATGTTTCCTCTGTGAGTGACGCTCTCTGTCGTTTTCCTCATCTGGGGTTTTCTCCCCTTTCATCACCACTTCACTTTGTCACTGTTCCGAGCTTGCATGTGATTCGGGGAAGCCTTAAAGTAGAATGTTCTGCCTGTTGGGTTGTATTGAGCCCTGCTGTTCTCGAGGATTCGTTTTATTTTGGGCAATTGGTGTTCCGTTTTTCTGTGTTGGTTAACTTGAATCTGATTTAGTGAACGTTCATTGATCAGAGCAGCTTTTGACTATTGGGTTCTTGCAGCTGGATTGAAAGTTGGAACCTTTTTGCTTCGATCTGTGAATTCATAAGTCTGTCTAAGGGTTTCCAGAAGCTGATCGAGATCGGTCATTACAGGGCTTGTGCGAACTGACGGGTGGTTGCACAAACTGCGCATTTATTGTTCTCTGAGTGGAAGATCTTTGTATTTTACTTCAGGCTGTGTTTTCTTGACCTCTGGGTGGAGGGAAGAACGCTACAAATTGAATCTGACCGACGTTTTGTTGGTGCCTTCAAACTGTCCTCAGTATTGTAGTATAAAGGAGGCAAAACATCCTTAAACTTATGTGAAGTATGATAAAGCAGATACTCAGCAAGCTTCCTCGGAAGTCTTCCAAGTCAAGTCAGAGGCGAGAACAAAGCAGAAAGTCGAAACCTTATCTTGATTCTTCTATTGACCAGAGAAGCAGTGAATTGGGAATCACTAATTCGGGGAGCTTGAATGTCTCCTCAAATTCTGCTTCTAATCATGTTCTGGATGTGGGATCTAATCAGGTAGGGAAAATCCCAAGAGGAGCTTCGAAGTTTAATGGCCCTTTGGTGTATTCTTCTTATGAAGCATTGCCTGGGTTCAAAGATGTACCGAGTTCAGAAAAGCAGAATTTGTTCATCAGGAAGCTTAGCTTGTGTTCCGTTACCTTTGATTTCACTGATCCAACAAAGAGCCTCCGCGAGAAGGAGATCAAGAGACAGACATTATCTGAACTTATTGATTATGTGACTTCTTCTAATGGAAAGTTCACGGAAATCATAATGCAAGAGGTTATAAAGATGGTGTCAGCCAATTTGTTTCGAGCAATCAGCCCCCAACCGCGTGAGAACAAAGCTGTATTAGGCTTTGATTTGGAAGAAGAGGAGCCTTCCATGGACCCTGCATGGCCCCACTTGCAACTCGTTTATGAGCTCTTCTTAAGATTTGTTTCATCCTCTGATACTGATGCCAAACTTGCCAAGAAGTACATTGACCACTCTTTTATCCTCAAATTGCTGGAGTTATTTGATTCTGAAGATCACCGAGAAAGGGATCACTTGAAGACCATTCTCCATCGTATATATGGAAAATTTATGGTGCATCGCCCATTCATTCGAAAAGCTATAAACAATATTTTCTACCGGTTCATTTTTGAGACTGAAAAGCACAATGGGATTGGTGAACTTCTTGAGATACTGGGCAGTATTATTAATGGTTTTGCTCTTCCTCTGAAGGAAGAGCATAAGCTGTTCCTAATCCGAGCTTTGATTCCTTTGCACAGACCCAAGTGCTTGGCTATGTACCACCAGCAGTTATCGTACTGCATCACACAATTCGTGGAGAAAGACTCCAAGCTCTCTGATACTGTCATCAGGGGCTTGCTGAAGTATTGGCCAGTCACGAATAGTTCCAAGGAAGTGATGTTCTTAAGCGAATTGGAGGAGGTTTTAGAAGCAGCTCAGCCTCCAGAATTTCAACGCTGCATGGTACCATTGTTCTGCCAGGTTGGCCGTTGTCTGAGCAGCTCACATTTTCAGGTATCTGCGTGCAATGGAATTCCCTTTATTGATCATGTGCTAGGGCCCTCAATTAGTTACTTCTGAGCACGATTCAATTTGTGCAATTTGATCCTGCTTCATTTTCTGCTTTATCTGTAGCATTTATGGTTGGAAGTACATGATCTTATATTTGCATTCTTCAATCATGTAGTGGTGCAAGTTACCTTACTGCTGTAGGACTTGAATGAACATAATTGGTTGCTTTCTATTATCCTATAGATGCTTCCACTCATTTAACAGATTTTGGATATTTGAAGTAAATTTCTACAATTAATGGAATTGATTATCGATCGAATTTATTTCTTTAAAAAGGGAGAGTAGGGTTTATTACATTTTTGTAATTTATTCACTGATGTAAAAAAATATGTAAAAGCCTGCATTGTTTGAATATGATTTCCAGTGCCTTTTAGGGTTTATTACATTTTTGTAATTGATCATCGATCAAATTTATTTCTTTAAAATGCCTTTCTTGAGTTGAATGCAGTAAAATTGAAATCTTTCTGGCCTTTATGCATTTCCCATTATTCTAGTTGATGATAATACCCTTATCCTATGTAACTCCATCATCAACTGACCTGAGACTGAACCTGTGATTGTTACCTTTAATTGCATGTGGTTACAGCTTGACATTTACATCTATTTAGTTACTTTTTGAGTAGACTCGAACAGTTTTGCTCTTAACATTGTGATGAATTAACCGTTGGAGATCCCACCTTTATTTGTCATCACTTTTTCCCTCATTATTGCATTCCTTCTTACTCTACTTCCATCCCTTTCTAAATTGCCTAATGTATGAATGCAACAATAATGTCACATATGGGGCCATGTATGATGGAAATGTATTAGTTTAAGACAGAATGCCATGTTTAGGGCAAAAGTGATGAACAATAAAAATGTTCTGTTAGCTCACCACAGTAAGTGTTAGTCCACTCATACCTCTGTCACCTTGCCTCAAAATCCTGCTGTAGATATTGCCTTGAGCATCTTGTCGAGCACTTGAACTTGTAGTTTCTGCTTCTCTTGGAACACAGTGAAAGGTGATTCTTCTACTTCTAAGGCAAAAAGTTTGTCCATTAAATTCCTCCCAATCCCTTGGTTATGTGCATCAGCAAGATGGAGAATCTCAACCTGAAATTTCTATATTGGCTTTGAATGTTTTTTTTTACTGTCCAGGGAATTTGCTGCTATTTCCTTTTCCTATATTAAGGTCCTTTCTCAATATCACCTCTTTGCTCCATTCAGGTGATGAATGTGCTTTTTTTCAAGGCTGTCTTGGCTTGAGCCCTATGTAGTATCAAAGTTACAACAGCCCTATGTAGTATCAAAGTTACAACCGAAATTATCATTTTTGCTTTTCCCCTTTTCTTTGGCAGGGAACAACTAAGCATCAATATCTGGTTTTTGGTTTTCACTACTAGATGTATCTTCTTCCAGCTTAATGAAAATGGGGGGTGTTAGATTGAATGTATAATATTATTGGAAGATGTGTGCTTCCTGCTGTGTGTTTTTGTTGCATAAAGTTTTGGTTTCTTTTCCCCATGTTGATGTTTTGCAAATGAGGAGAGCTTGTGGCATTCTAATTCTAAAGTCTAACCATGTTTCTTATGTTAGGTGGCTGAAAGAGCTCTCTTCTTATGGAACAATGACCACATTGAGAACTTAATTAGACAAAATCGTAAAGTCATACTTCCCATTATCTTCCCCGCACTTGAGAAAAATGCTAGAAACCACTGGAACCAAGCTGTCCACAGCTTGACCTTAAATGTGCGGAAGATCTTCTATGACCTTGACCCTGATCTGTTCAAGGAGTGCTCTCTCAAGTTCCAGGATGATGAGGCTAAGGAGGAGGAGACAAGAGCGAGACGTGAAGCAAGATGGAGACGCCTTGAAGAAGAAGCCGCCCAGAAGGCCACAAGCAATGAAGCTGTTCTTGTCCCTCCTCCAAAAATGTCTTCCTGAACCTCTTGAGGTTAGTTACCTGGTAGCTCGAGGCATGCTTCGAGTTTTTTTTATTGGATATGATTTGCCTAATTACACACGTACATGCTTCAGATAGTAAGATGCTCATGGGGCCTGAAATGTATATTTGGCTATATGGGAAAGTGCTGCACATATCTGCCAATGTTAAGTACAACCAGTCCTTGTCTTGGGGAATCTTAGATGCCCTTTTCACTAAAAACTTGAACTCATATTAATATTGCCTCATTATTTGAAAGTGCATATGGCTCTATGTTCATCTTGGTTACGCTGCTGAATCGGTGACGCCCAGGAGATAGATAGATAGATTAGGTTGGTCTTACATTTCCATTTTTATTTTTCCTTGTAAGATGAACATATATCGGTTTGCAGCAATCAAGAACTACTTTGTGGGGGAAGAACATTCAACATCTATGTGGCCATGTTAGACTTTCCTCCATCCGTCCAACTCGGCTACGGCTATGGCTTTGTTCCGGACTCCATGGCCTTGCTTTGTATTTCCTCCTGATTTGACAACACTTTTGATTGACAATAATGGGAAGGAAGTGCAGCGGCAGCCTCTATCATTTGCAAAAATCCAGCTGTCCTCACGCTGAAGCTATTAACTAACATCATAGACTTCTACGGCATATATATATATATATATAGACACATCTTCTCAATAATTTCAGCGCCATGTTTGTAGGTAATTATACTGTTCAGGTCAATTCATTGATCATTTATGAGAAGGAAGCCTGGCATAAAATAAAGGAATTCGTTCCCGGCTATGGCGGCAGAGTTTCCATTCTCTCCTTCCACTGTCTCACCTGGCAGCAGACAGAACATGGACAGGACAACCTCTGCGAGCGTATATACTATTTATGTGTAGACAATTAATCTTGTTGGTTTCCATATGGGTAGAAATCAGAAAGTAAGATCATCAAGTTATCTCTCCGCGATTGTACAGCTAGTACCAACTCAACATATGCGTGGCACTACAGAGGAGTTATTCTCTCCATCATGTGCTTTCCCGAATTCGACGACCGACCCAAACCTTGCTTGGTCAGCCATCTCAACAGCAGTGAGCATATATCTTGAAAGGTTGACGATAGATCTCCCCTCTCATAAATATATGTCTCTAGCTAGCTAGTCTCCTATTAAGCCAGCTTATCTCAGGCCAGGCCAGGCCAGGTGGGCTGGCTTGCAGTAGTTGCAGCCAGCTGCTTCCATGGATCCATTTTACTCGAGCTCAAACTCAAAGTCTACTCTTTTTCCATCTCTCCATCAATCACACACATTTTCGAGCACGTTTTCTATTATTAATCCAGCACGTGATCCATGATTTGTAAAGCCAATCTCTTCAATCAGAGATACTACTGTACATGCTTCTGGATGTAGGCCGTTATCTCTAACCATCATCATCACATCATTTAAAATGTCTGCTGCATTGATTATTTCTTTCTTTCTTGTGAACACTATGTGCTGTTTCTTTGCTGTCTCTCTGTTGTATTTCCAGGATTCTGTACTCTCCATTAAAGTTGTTTATATTTAAATCCAATATAATTAGATGCAGTTAAATCTTAAATATATATTAATTAACTAATTTATATTTAATTTAATTGAAAATAAGGTTAATTTTGAAATCAAAATAAGTTAATTGCCAGAAAGAAAAACATATAATAATGGTAATAATAATTGAGGGAGAGGGATTGATAGTTGTCTTCATGTGCTATTCCCGAATTTGACGTTAACCAACACAGCATACAGAAAAAAATCCACAGCTCTGTCGCCTTCTGGACACTACAGGACAGCTCTCCAATAAAGTCAAACCTTATAAAAACTTGACCCCCTTCCTTTTAGCCTTAGCTAGTTCCTCCCATGGCCATTAATCCATCTTGCAATACAACCACGTGTATATCTCCTGCTCCATCGCCATAGTACTACCATAGCTATTAGCTCCAAACAGAGTTTGTTCATCACTGTTTTTTCTATCATGGCCGCTGTTCCTGAAACTACCGAGATCGAGATCGTATCTCGAGAAACCATCAAGCCATCCACTCCGACCCCGCCCGGGTCCATTGGGCTCTCCCTCTTCGACCAGCTCTGCCCCGTACTTTACGTGACCGTGCTCTTCGTCTACCCTCCGGCCGGCGAAGGCGGCAGCGCCGATAAGGCCAGGAGGCTGAAGTCGTCACTGGCCGATGTGCTGACCCGGTACTACTTCCTCGCTGGGAGGATCAAGGACGGCAGCCGCTCTGTCGAGTGCAATGACGAGGGTGCCGCCTTCATCGAGGCCAAGGTCAACTGCACCCTCGAGGCTATGCTTTCCAAGCCCGAACTTCCCGTGCTGAAGAGGCTTTTCCCGATCGATATGGAGTCCATGGAGGCGGCTTCGGGGCTCCTCCTGCTAGTCCAGGCAAACTTGTTTGAATGCGGCGGGCTGGCCGTCGGGGTCGCCATCTCCCACAAACTCTGCGACGGCTCAACCATGAGCTCGTTCATCGAGGCGTGGACTCGTACGGCCAGGAACCCGGATGAAACCCTAGCGCCGGACTTCTCCCTGCCGACCCTCTTCCCGCCGCTAGACAATCGGGTCGTACACAATCCCGTGGAGGAGCTCCCGAAGGGCCTGTGCGCCACAAGGCGGTACGTGTTTGATTCCTCCAAGGTCTCCGAGCTGAAGAGGAACGCCACCAGCGCGGCCGTTCCGGTGCCCAGCCATGTGGAGGCCGTTTCGGCCTTCGTATGGAAGTGCGCGGCGAACGCGTCCAGGAGATCCTTCGGAGCTCCGTCGAGGCCGTCGGTGCTATCCCAGGCAGTCAACCTGCGCCGGCTGCTCGTGCCGCGTCTTCCAGAGAACTCCGTCGGGAACTTCATCGGGTCGTTTCATGCCCTGAACAGCGACCCCGAGGCGGAGCTCCAGCAGCTGGTCGGCAAGCTCAGGGCGAGCTCGACGGACTACGTGGAGACCTACCCGAGGAGGCTCCAGGAGGGTCGGGAGAGCGCCGTGATGGCCGTGTTTGAGGCAGGAGAGAAGTTCGCGAGGCTGATGATGGACGACGGCCTGGACTTCTACAACTGCAGCAGCTGGTGCGGATTCGGGTTCTACGAGGCCGATTTCGGGTGGGGGAGGCCGGCGTGGGTGGCCTTGGAGAGCACCGACTTCAAGAACTCGGTGGTGCTGTTGGACGCCGGAGATAGCAAGGGCGTGGAAGTGTGGCTCACCTTGAGGGTGGCCGACATGGAGGAGCTCGACCATGATCACGAGCTGCTCGAGTTCGCCTCCCTGAACCCGGGCATCACCTGGTGATCACATGGCTCTGCTCGATGTTAATTACTTCATGACAATCGTCTAGACTTGGGTACTTATAATATACGAAATAGGGTTCGTATCCTCCTACATCATAAGTCGAGTTCAGTCTCTGCATTTTCATCCTTTCTTTTTCACCTTCACCATTATGATTTTTTTGTGTAACAAATTTTCCTTTTGGCTGATATTGGATTGGTGTATTTGCTGTAAATCATGCCTTCACTTGTTGTGTGTAATTCAAAACGTTCAACTCTATATGCAAGAACTCTTACTTCAACTACAACAAATCTATCTTAGTTTGACCTATGTCTGTCTGCCTAAGCTTAGGAATAGAGATCTTGAATTATGGAATAGTGCATGTGGTATTAAGGAATCTATGATACATGGTAACTAGGGCTCATTATCTCCTCTCCTCTCCTCTCCGGGTTGACTAAGGCTATGATTTATCTTATCCGACAAGACACTCTTTGGACTATCCAAACAACCGGGTGACAACTCATGGTTGGAGGAAATTGCTAAAACTCGGTTGTACTATGTAAGACTCCATAACACTTGCCAAGTTGAATAATGTAGCTTGGATAATGGTTATAGGTTACTGCTCTCCATCAAGTCTACAACCTACTAACCTCATCAGCCACATGGAGATAGATGATAGATGGTCACTCTGTACACCCACCCCTGGCTGCACTTAGGATCCCTTTTCTTTTCTTGATGGCACAGTAATGGGTAATGATCACATGAAAAGCGGAGTTGTCACTTTGGAATGATAAGGGCTTATTGTTAGCTGGTCTAGCATATATAACTCACCTATGTTCGTCATATTCAATTTTTTATAAGGTAAGAATTGGTAAACTTATTTCCAAGAATTTGAAATGGTGGAATGACCAATTCCAATTATCTGACCATTTATCATTTCATTTACATCCCATTGTTCATACAAGACGTTATTGAAAATTAAAAAAAATATATATTTTTACAAAAAAAAAAACACAAGTCGAAGCAGGCTGGTCCCATTTAAAGAATGGTGTGTTTATCAAAGTTTAGACATTAATTTGTCGTTTTCAAGAAAATAAAATGACATACTTGGAGATACTATGCCTTACATAATCATACATGTATGAATAGCCGCATAGGCAGTGATCATCCCCGACCAAAGTCTGCAGGCTGGCGGGGGAATCAGGACACCAAAGGAACATCTACTGATCTGATAATCAGATATTGGTATTCATCTCCTCAAGAGTGGACACCCGAAAAACTTTAGGGCTAGAAGACGTGATAAAAAAAATAGGAAAAGAGGGGAGGGCACAGGAAGCATTATACTTGAACATCTAACTTAAACATTTTTTTTCCAGATGCATCCCTCGTAAATTTCTTCTTCATGCTGGCTACAATATGGAGTATTCTGAACTTGTTATTCAACACAATCATTTAGTCGAACACTTAGATAGCTTTTCCTTTTATTGTCCCCATCGAGGGATTTACGGAAGTATAATGGGAGTATCATACAATACTTGTACAACAACTAAAGTAAATATAACACAAACATAATTTATCTAATTTAAACATATAATATTACTCTATCAACATAATATTGTAATGATATATATATTACAATTCACAATTTAATAGAATGAGAAGTCAATTACCTTTCTATTTCTCTGTCTTCTTTTAATTTATTATGGTTAAAGATTGGAAACATGGAAAGCATGGATCTAACAAGAAAGCACTCCTCAAGATACACACGCCTACTTTCTCCTCCTTCTTCCTCAAGCAAGGATGTCCATGGTAATATTAATTAACTTATTCTTTGTGACTCATTTTCAAACTCGAGAACTGCCATACGAAGAAATTTGAAATAATGGAGAATAATATATTAAAAAATAAGTTTGGTAGACATGTAAACTAATGTTTATTAATAAGTAACTCAATAAATTATATATATATATATATGCTTATTTATATGCTCATGACATTATAAATATATAAATAAATCTTATAAGAAAAAATATATGATATAATATTAACTAATTAATATTATATATATATATTATAATTATATAAAATAATATCATAATAATATATTATGATATTCTAACATTTTTTCTTAATATTAACATCGTTATTACCTACCGTAAGCTCAATAGTGAGTTTGTCCCAAATAAAACGTAATTGAGTGGGTGATAAACATTTGGTGAGTAGATCAGTTAGTTGAGCTTCAATACCAATGAAATAACATTACATTAAAAAAACTACGACTTACTTATTCACGAACAAAGTTATAGTCGATCTCAATGTTTTTAGTGCGAGTATGAAAAATAAGATTCGCCGTGAGCTAGATAGCTAATAGGTTGTCACACCAGAGTGTAGGGGAAGTGAAAAGTGGTAGATCAAGTTATTGTAGAAGAGATTGAATCCAAATAAGTTCAGCTGTTATATTATTAAAACTCTTATATTAAACTTTTATACTATAATGGGTGATAGTGCGTTGCTTCTTAGAACTCAAATAAATAAGATTACGATCGAAAGAAATAGCATATCCACTAATAGAACGACGATCATCAGGATTTCCAGCCCAATTATCATTAGAGAAGTAATGGAGAGTTGTAAGGGAGTGGCACCAAATGATAAGACCAAGATAAATAGTTTCTTGAAGATAGTGAAATATGCGTTTAACATCAATTAAATGAATATTAGTAGGTTAATGCATAAATTGACATACCTAATACACAACATAGGAAAGATTGGGACGAGTGATAATGAGATACTGAAATGAACCCACAATTTGACGATACATGGGATTCGAAAGAGGTGTCCCAGCTTTGAGAGAGAGTCGTGATCCAAGAGCAATAGGCATAGATACAGACCTATAGGTATCCATAACATGTTTAGATAATAAATCTCGAATGTACTTAGATGGAGTGAGATAAATATTGTGAGAATGATTGTGGACTTCAATATTAAGAAAATGATGGAGAGACCCCAAATATTTGATGGAGAATTCCCGTTGTAGAGCATGTAGAGTGGAGTTGATAGGAGCATTGGGAGATCTAGTAATAATAATATCATCGACATAGGTGAGTAAAAACATGATAAATTTAGATGTACAATAGATGAAAAGAGAGCTATCTACAATAGAACCATTAAAGCCCAATTGAGCGAGAAAAGAGATAAGACGCATAAACCAAGCGTAGGGTGCCTGCTTAAGATCATAAAGTGATTTACGAAGTCTACAAACATAATGGGGAAAAAGAAGGTTAACAAAACCTGGTTTTTGTTGAATGTAGAGACTTCAACAAGATAGCCATGAAGAAACACATTATTGACATTCAATTGGCGAATATGCCAATTAAGTGAAACCGTAATAAAAAGAATCACTCGAATGGTAACTGGCTTAATAATAGTACTGAATGTCTCATCATAATCAAGCCCATGTTGTTGAGAGAATCCTTTGGCAATGAGACAAGCCTTGTATTGAGCAATAAAACTATCGGGATTTTCTTTTATTTTGCAGACCTACTTGCAACCGACAATGGTTCGACTAGGCGGTGCATGCATTAAATCACATGTGTGATTATGGATATGTGAAGTGAATTATTCTTGCATAGCATACATCCAAGGGGCATGACCACAAACTTGTGCGTAAGTGCGAGGTTCTTGTAGAGTGACAATAAATATAGAAGAGTCAATACTAAAATGCCGTGGGGGCAGATAGCTGTCTTGTGAGCGAATGACCATACGAGGAGGGGCCACAACAGGGTATTGGTTGGTAGGAGAGACAGTTGGAGAAGGAGGGTCAATATGTATAGTGTGAGAAGAGTGAGATGACATACCCAAGTTTGAAACCGGAGTCGGGATAGGATGGGGGACCAGAAGAGGAACATTAGAGCATTCCACGGAAGTGGAGGGAGGCTTACTGTCTACTAAGAAGGGAAATACTCTTTTGTTAAAAAGAACAGTGCGACATATGAAGATGCGATTAGTACGAGGATCTAAAATACGATACCTAGAATAATTAGAAGGATAGCCAAGAAAAATACAAGGAGCATACCATGGCTGAAGTTTGTGGGACATGTAGGGACAAAGGTAGGGAAAACAGAGACACCCAAACACATAGATTTATAATCAAGAGGGATATGATGAAATACCTCATAAGGAGAACGAAACCCCAGGGACTGAGTAGGAAGGCAGTTAATTAGGTAGACAAATGTATCAAAGGAAAAATCCTAAAATTTTGATGAAGCATGAGAATAAATTAAGAGAGTGAGTCCTATGTCTACAATATGACGATGTTTACGCTCAGCTGATCCATTTTGTTGGGGCGTGTGTGGCCATGAAAGGCGGTGACTGATGCAGGCAAACTGGAGTTCAAACTAAAAGAAGGTAGAAATAAATTACTTGTAACATTTGATTGAAGAAATTTATTTTGTAGTTGAGCAAATTTTCAACTTGCAAACGAAAGGCTCGAAAAAATAGATAGAATATTTGAACACCTTTTCATGACAAAGAACCATGCGAACTTACTATAATTATCAAGAAAATAAATATAGTAAAGATGACCTATGTGGGATGTAATAGGATTGGATCCCCATATGTTGCTATGAATCCTAAGAGGATGAGTGCTGACATGGAGAGTTAAAGGGAAAGAATGCTGAGAGATTTTTTTACAAGAACATGAATCACATAATGGTAAAGGTGAGATAGCTTTCATTGATAAATGTTTAGAAAGAACACGACTGACAATAGGAAAAGTGGGATGTCCTAAACATTTATATCATAATAAAGTTGGTTCAGTACAACTTACACAAGCAACTGGAGATAAGGTAGAAGGATTACGACCGGTACAAATATAGTACAATCCTCCCTTGCGACTTTCATGTATCAACTCTTGGTGAGAAATAGTATCTTTGATAAAGAAGTGAGTAGAGTGAAATTCAAAATAGTAAGCATTTTCTTTAGTAAATTGGGAGATATAGAGTAAATTAAGGGAAATTTGAGGAACATAGTAGATATTGTTGAAGATCTAAAACAGGTAGATCTAGAAGATAAAATGGGTAAACTTATCCCATCTCAAATTAACATATGCTTATGAAGTGTCTCATTCTCATGTATAGACATGTGAGATAAATTATTAGTAACATGAGTGGTCGTTCCTAAATCAACATACTAGTAAAGATAATGTAAACACCATCCTCTTGGAATAAGAAAACTGGGAAAAAGAACCAACCAATTTCATGAGAAAACTAAGAACCTAAGTGAACTAGAAATCGTAAAGAAGGGTCAGAACCAGGAAATTTAAATCCCAAGTGGCCAAGAAACACCTAAAACACCATTGAAAGGAACCATAGTGCATGCACAATCAATATTTTCACATCATGCCATATAATTTGTGGTGCACTGGTCTAACGACCTTGAGCCTCAACTTAACCTGCAACTATTTGTCTTGACTATTCTGGAGACCTGTCATGTCGCACTGCCACTAGTTGACTGAGTATGTCGGTTCTATCTTGGTACCATGGCCAAAAAATTCAATTATTCAAGTTTTAATGGCATATAATTCATGTTTGTTTATGAGCTCCTACTCGTGCCAACTATCCTATGGCCCACTGTTTGAGATTTTCAAAATTTGGGCATAATAACCCCCAAGTTCCAAAATCGAGGCCTCCGGCCTAATAGAGCTATTCGAGCTCCCGTCAAGAAGGACTCCCAAATCGTTTAAGTAGTGGCACACAGTCAGGGGAAAGTACTTCCGACAAAAAAATATATTTTTCTATCCATCATACCAAACGAGTATGAGAATATCTACACTCATAACCGATAAATGGGTTTTCCACTTCTTTCGAGGAAGTTTCATCATACCAACCGGGTATGATCTACTTACACCCGTAAGTAGTTTTTTCATGTCATTTTCATATCACTACTCTAATTTGTGATGTTTAAAATACCACTAAGTAGTGGGTTTTCAGTTCCGAGGTACTTATCATCCCAACCGGGTATGATATAAAAATCTCACTCATCCGATCGTGCAGTGAAATTCCACTAAGTAGGTTTTTGTCTGTTAGATAATATATTGTGGATTGATAAGGGGTTGGGCTCATGTCTACTTAAAAGTCATGACTTGTAAGTAGTAGTACTTTTCCAACCTTATAAGCCCACAACACTTCTCTATTTTATCCAATTTGGGATCTTATTCTCAACACCCGTCCTCACATGCAACGTGGATACACTTGCCACGTGCAATTCTCAGCACCTCTCAACACCCTCCCTCAACACCTGTTTACTAGCCGGGTATTCCCCTTTCGGTCTCGGACGTGAGATTTTTATATTTTCTCCAAACCCTAACTCAATTATATACATGTCTATTTATTAACTACCTTAAATAGAATATATGATATAATCTTAATTACCAATATTATATCATAATTACCTTAAATATATTATACTATTTCAACACTCCCCCTCAAGATGGGCGATAAATATCTATCATTCCCATTTGTTACAAATATTAATCCACTCTTTAGGTCCTAATCCTTTAGTTAAACAATCTGCTAATTGTTCGCCAATCTTCATGTAGTGTAGCTCCACGATCTTGTTCTCAAGTTTCTCTTTGATGAAGAATCGATCAATTTCAATATGTTTGGTTCTATCATGTTGAACTGGATTGTTAGCATTGCTGATCGTTGATTTATTATCACACCATAACTTAATGGGTTCTTTCCTGAATAAACGTAACTCCATCAATAAGTTCTTTATCCATATTATCTCACATATGCCATGAGTCATAGCTTTGTATTCTGCCTCTGCCGTTGATTTTGCGACCACCTCCTGTTTCTTACTTCTCCAATATACAAGATTACCTCCAACAAATACGCAATACCCTGATGTCAATCTTATATTATCTACACAACTAGCCCAATTAGAGTTACAAAATCCTTCAACTTTAGTATGACCTTGAGACTTGAACCAAAGGACTTTTCCCGAACTACTCTTTAGATATCTTAATATTTGCATAACTGCCTCCCAATATTTTGTCCTAGGATCATGCATATATCTACTTAAAATACTAACCGCATATGTGATGTCTGGTCGTGTGTGACACAAGTAGATAAGTCGTCCCACAATTCTTTGGTATTGTTCTTTATCCACTGGGTCTCTTGAGTGAGCACATAGCTTATGATTTGGTTCAATTGGAGCGGTAGCAGTTCGACAACCCAACATCCTTGTTTCAATAAGTATATCCAATAGATATTTTCTCTGAGAAAGCACTATGCCTATCCTAGACCTAACTATCTGAATACCGAGAAATTACTTAAGTGCACCCAAATCTTTCACTTCAAATTCTTTGCTCAATCTTTGCTTTAGTCGCAATATCTCATCGCTCTCATCTCTAGTTATAATAATATCATCTACATATACTGCAAGGATAGCAATTTGTCTATTTGAGTGTCGATAGAAAACTGTGTGATCTCCATTGCATTGTTGATACCCCATTCTTGCTATTGCATGTCGGAATTAGTCAAACCAAGCTCTTGGTGATTGCTTGAGTCCATACAAAGACTTCTTAAGTTTACATACCCTCCCAATTGTCTTCATCGTATCAAATCCAGGTGGAATCTCCATATATACCTCTTCTTGTAAGTCTCCATGCAAAAATGCATTCTTTACATCTAATTGATATAATTTCCATCCAAAGTTGGCAACACATGATATAAGTATTCTTACGGTACTCATTTTAGCAACTGGTGCAAATGTCTCATCATAATCTATTCCATACGTTTGGCTGTAGCCTTTTACTACCAATCTTGCTTTATACCTTTCAACCTTTCCTTCGACATTTTGCTTAACAGTGAATACCCATTTGCATCCAATAACCTCTTTTTCGCTTGGAAGTAATGCCAGTTCCCAAGTCTTATTTTTCTCTAATGCACGCATCTCCTCATGCATTGCTACAAGCCACTTTGGATCATTTTTGGCTTCTTGCCAATTTCTTGGTATGTGCACTAACTGTAATGATACAATAAAGGTCTTGTAGGTAGATGGGACAGATTCATATGAGACATAGTTAGATATATCATGTTCATAACCATATCTAATTGGAGGTTTTCCTGCATTAGCTCTAGGTTCTTTATGAATAGCAATGGGCATAGATTCATTATGTAAACCTCGCACATTTGAGTTAAAGAAAACAGGGAAAAGAACCAGTCAAACCAAATAAGAAAACCAAACTGGTTTACATTTGGGAATAAGCAATATGAAAATTTACAACTTTCGATTGATACAAAGGATTTATTAAACATTGGAAAAGAAACTTAAGGCAAACTAGAAAACAAAAACTAAATTGGTTTAGGTGAACTAGATTCCATAAGAACTTCAAAGTTAAGTGTACTTACCTGCGAGTAGTGTGAGGATGGGTGACCTCCTGGGAAGTATGATCTTTTGTAACCCGAAATTTCGGTCAAAAATTTTTATGCGAGCGTAACTTATCATAAATAGCCATCAATTAATATATATTTAATTATTGGAATTAATACAAATAATTTAATACCGAAATTAAATTATTGGACTTAATACCAAAATTAAATTATTGGAATTAATACCAATAATTTATGGCAATATTAATACTAGTAATAAATCTCGCCCATTTAATACACGGGTTTTACGACTATATAAAGAGGTCATCCCCATTTCATTCTCCTCACACCTGAACACTTCTCTCTCTCTCTCTATTGCTCCATCTCCCGGTAAAGCTCGAACCAGAGCTTCAACTTGAACAAAGGTCGGGCTCTTTAGAACCGGGGAGAAGACAACTATCTAATAGCAAACTCCAGTCAATCCGAGAATCATTGGAGAAGCGCCGACATGATGGAATAGTGAAGTAACTCCGGCGGACTGAAGCTGCCCTATTTCGGCCAAGCTGAAATCGGCCATTTCAAGCCCTCCTCAGGCCAAACCAAGCCCTCCCAACACTTTCTCAGCCTTTCCACGGCCGAATTAGGACCGAAAGGTAAGCCAATTCGGCTCCCCTTTATAATTTTCGATCGGTGCTAGAGAGAGAGTCAACTAAATTTCAATGACAAAATTCTAATCCAATTCCGCATCAATTGATACAATACTTGATTTTAGGATGAACCTCAGGACGAGACCTATCTGCCCAGATCGAAAGCTCGGATTGTTGTGCCTTCACCGGTGAGTAATCGAAGCTTTCTCTCTCTACAGTATGTTTTCCAGCAAAGCTCCGTTTGAGCTCGTTCCGACGTTAAAATCTGCGATTCAAAGTTTCTTAGAATCGTATGAACATATAGGAACTCAATTTCAACTCCAATTTCAATAATTAGAAGTGTTTGATCGGTCAATTTGATGAAATCAAATTCGGTAGTGTTGAAGAGTTGAAATTGGGGGAAAATTTGGGGATTTTTGAAATTCAAAGGGGCCAAAATACAATTTTATGAAATTGAGGGTCAATTGGGCATGAAAATAATGTTGGAGGACCAATTGAGGAATTTTTGAAATTTTGGGGAAAACTTACCATTTTTGTGAAAGAAGGGCAAAATGGTAATTTTGAAAAAATTGGGGAACCAAATTGGAAATTTGGAAAATTAAACCCCTTTTTGGTGAAATTGAATAAATTGAGGTCCCACGATAAATTTTAAAAGTTACGAGACTCAATTTGAGGAAAAACCGACATTAGGGACTTAAAGTTAAAGAGAAATAACTTTAGGGACCTAATTGCAAATAACTAAAAGTTTGGGTTTTCTCATTCATTAATGAATGAAGGCTGTTATGCCGAGTAATAATGAAAAAGGTTGTTCATATTGTGTAGGAACGTTAAATACTGGGAATGCCAGCAAGGACAAGCTCGCGTGAATACAAAGAACCAGTCTAGTGGAATTCACGACATTAACGGGTGAGTGGGTTTACTAACATCATACTCGGTTGGGATGATGAGTATACCTTATAATTTAAAAACCACTTATCGGTTGTGAGTGGGTTTACTAACATCATACCCGGTTGGGGATGATAAGTGCCTCGATATAAAAACCCACTATTTAGTGGTATTTTAATCATCACTACTTAGGGAAAGTGATGTGAAAGTTATGCGGAAAAACTACTTACGGGTTGTAAGTAGATCATACTCGGTTGGTATAATGAGACTTCCTCGAAGGAAGTTGAAAACCCGTTCATCGGTTATGCACGGAGATGTCCTTGTACCGGTTAGTATGATGGACAGTAAAAACCTATTTTTGTCAGAAGTGCTCTCCCCTGACTGTGTGCCAATGCTTAAACAATTTGGGAGACCTTCTCGACAGGAGCTCGAATAGCTCTGATAGGCTAGGGGCCTCGGTTTTGGAATTTGGGGGCTAAATGCCCGATTTTGAAAATCTCGTACAGTGGGCCCAAGGCTAGTTGGCACGAGCAGGAGCTCGTAAATGAACATGATATATGTGCCATAAAACTTAATAAGTGAATTGTTTGGCCATGGTACCAAGATAGGACCGACATGCTCAGTCAACTAGCGGCAGTGCGACATGACAGGTCGACGGACTAGTCAAGACAAACAGCTGCGGGTTGAGTTGAGAGTCGGAGTCATTGGACTAGTGGCACCACAGATTACATGGCAATATAAGAAAACATTGTTTGTGCATGCACTGTGAGTACGAGATCATCAAGACGCTCATGAGGGGTAGTGATGCGTCCTAAGGGCACTGGACGACCTGGTGGCTATAGGGGCAGTTTGTCGTTCCAGGTATTTGTGCGAAATCTGGAGTAGCACGAAGCGCATGAGACTGGGGTGGGGATAGGATGAGGTCTCTGTCCTCATATGGACACGAAGAAGTGATTTTGGGATTGTGGGTCGGATGTCACGTACATCCACTCATTCGCAAGGTAGAAGTGGTCGTACTTCTATCCGGGTGGTAGGAAAAGTCGCTCCGAAGCCACTAGCAGGTTCAGTAGTGATACTGACTTGCGAATGTGAGTAACCTTCATGATGAAGGATGTGTGTTGGGTGATGACACAATGTGGTAACTAAGAAATAATGGAAAAACCCGAATTTTTAAATGAAGGAATTTTTGAAAACAAAGGAGTCTGGCACACTCCATATAAATATTTTTCTTAAAAGTCAAAAGCTTTTAAAAACCCATTCACTGAGTAGTCGTACTCACCCCTCCCTTATATCCCTTTCAGGAAATTCTGGAAAGCCTCCCTTTAAAGACCGTCAACTAAGATGCCTGTAAGACATGTATGTAAAGTTTTAAATTTCATACAATTTTGATTATGCTATTCCAGGAAAAAGGTGCAAGTTAAAGGACGCCTTACTCTTTACGGTTTACGATAAGGGGAAACCCTTTAATAAACCGGGAGAGTGGCGGGTTGATCACGGGGATCCGACCAAACCTGGTCGGGGCGTGAGAACTAGAGTGGTATCAGAGCCTGTTTCCTCGAATACATAATCAAGACTATAAAATATTGTAACTAATAGGATTTATCCTAAAATTTTCAAATGGCTCCCAAGAGAGGAACCAAGAAAACTAGGAATGGCTCTATTCAACACCTTATCTTCGTAGGAAGACAACCCTAGAAGCTTCCCAAATGCCTAAAGTAAGGCAGGAATCTCAAAAGAGCAAATGAGAAAGTATCCCAGAGAATGGTGACAGGACCTATTGAGGTCACAACTCTAAGTATAAAGGAAGCCAAGCGTGAAGCCATAAAATGGGGCATATAACCTTACATAGGAGGATGCTTATCAAGAATCTCGTAGCTCCCTAGTTATTTGGTGACCACATTCTGTAATAGGGCCAAAATCTCCAACATACTGTACTACTCTATTAATGAAGTACTCCAAATTCCTAAAAACCCTGTCCCTCAAATGATGTGATCTTCAAGGAAGACTCCAAAAAGGAAAAAAAAAACTCCCACAGTATCTAGACTTAAGGACGAAGGAGCACCAAAATTAACAATTCCCAAGAAAATGCCAGGAGGAACCACTTATGTTCATGTAATTACAAGCATGAATGATAGGGACATTGCGTGGAGAAGTGCCTAACCCTACAAAGGACAGGAATCAAGTTAACCTAGAGGGGAATAGGACACGAAGTGAAAAACTGTCCCACATCGCCAGGAGTCGGGACAATATTTTCCAAGAATAAACACCCCTCAACTATAGGAAATCCAAAAGGATACCATCCCAAGAAACGTGATTCCATTTGCAACCACAGATAAGAGGAAACTTTTCAAAATCTTAGCAAAGTGGTAAGAAGGAAAAAGGGGTAAAGGTAGGACATCAATAAAACCACAAATGGAACAAAGGAGAGCTGAAGAGAATTCCCCATTTAAGAAGAAAATCCAAACAATTTAGGAGCAAAGAAAGGAGTGCATCCACAAGAGAAGACAAGACGAACATTTGATGAAAAACGGGACGTATTGGGATTACAGGAATAAATCACCTTGGAAAAAGCAACTATGTCAAATAGGAAGTTCGGACCAACAGGACAAGAGAAAGAAAGTCGTTACAACAAGATAGTTAGAGGGAACAAATGACACCTAAGGAAGACCGGGAAGTAGAAGGGACTACACCCTAAAAAGGTCAGTGAGATGGATGTTAAGGACAGGAGGACTCGAGAAATAGCTGCTAAGAAACTTAGACCAAACAAATGGTGGAGGCAAAGCAGTTAACGAACAAATACTCGGGAAAGCAATAATGTAAGTTCCGACAAAGAAGAGAGAGGCAGAAAGGTCAAATACTCGGGAAAAGAAGAATACAAGAAATCCTTAAAAGGACCAAGGGCCAATTAACGACTAAACTCAAGCCAAGAAAGGAATAGGCAAGCCTCTCTCACAATGATCCTGAAACAAGGAAAATTTGTATGCTCCCAAAAGAAATAGACAGGTACTGGGTACAAATAAGGATGGAAATAAAGCATAAAAGATGTGCCTAAAAGATTTGAGGAGTAAAGGTAAATAGGAGAAGACGACATCAAAGGATGTCATTTAAGGGTAGCAATCCCCTAGAGCAAATGTAAGAAAAGAATGTCAGGGGAAAGGCAAAGAATCCTACCAAGGAAGGAAGCCCCGGAAAGACATGTGTATCCCAATTAAGAGGAAATGGAATCAACCCTTATTTAGGAAATGTTTTCCAAGCAAGGAAGTATTGTAATGGTCCATTATGACCTGTTTGGAGAGAATAGGAGAACCATGTAGAAAGAGGAATACTAGTAACGACGGACAGCCAAAGATAATAAACAAAACTAGATGGAATGAACCTTCCCAAGCAAAGTAATCGACACATAGATCGAAAGCAATTATTGTAGAATGAAGAATCATGAAGTGATTTATGAGCAAGTAAAAGAGGATTAAGGAAAAAGGAAGTCATTGAATAAGGGATGTCACTAAAGAAGAGAAAGGACATAAGAAGGGAAAAAAAAATCCTCGTATGTCAATAATCATCAGGAAACCCAACGATTGGAATTGAAAGGACCCAATAAAAATGTTTGGAAAGGATGAGTAGGTAAGAGAAATCCATGCGGTTATGTGAGACATAACTTTAAAGACATGTGTATTCCAATTAAGAGGAAATGGAACCAACCCTTATTTAGGAAATGTTTTCCAAGGAAGGAAGTATTGTAATGGTCCATTATGACCTGTTTGGAGAGAATAGGAGAACCATGTAGAAAGAGGAATACTAGTAACGACGGATAGCCAAAGATAATAAACAAAACTAGATGGAATGAACCTTCCCAAGCAAAGTAATCGACACATAGATCGAAAGCAATTATTGTAGAATGAAGAATCATGAAGTGATTTATGAGCAAGTAAAAGAGGATTAAGGAAAAAGGAAGTCATTGAATAAGGGATATCACTAAAGAAGAGAAAGGACATAAGAAGGGAAAAAAAATCCTCGTATGTCAATAATCATCAGGAAACCCAACGATTGGAATTGAAAGGACCCAATAAAAATGTTGGGAAAGGATGAGTAGGTAAGATAAATCCATGCGGTTATGTGAGACATAACTTTAAAGGCATGATGGATGAGAGGATAACAGTAAAAAGGATAGTTGAGGAATGCCATCAAAAGAAAAGAGGGATGAAGTTATATGATCCCTGAAAGGTCAAAAAAAAGAAAAGCTAAGAGAGACCCTCAAGGAGATGTTCTAGAAATCTAATGGACAAAGACAAGTCCTAGAAAATGCCATGCTGTAAGGGGTATGTAAGCCTAACAATCCCGAGGAGAATATGACTCAAAGTAAGGAAGAGTCAGCTAATAAGCATGACGAGGTCGAATATAAAAATTTGGACTGAAGTTATAATAGACAACGAATGGAGGAAGGGTCAAAATGAGATGAAAAAGTGAGAATAAAGAAAACTATGGCAACTAGTACGTAACGCCAGAAAGAACATTGAGCTAAAGGTTTCAATGACCAAGGGGTTAACTAGACATGGGAATGGTTAGGTATCTTGGAATTTCCAATCTTGAGTACAGAAACTCAAAGGGAAGAATGTGCTCTAAGCAATGAAAGCTATAAATCTAAGAATGTCACGCCCCGACCCGGTTTGGTCGGATCCCCGTGATCAACCTGCCACTCTCCCGGTTTATTAAAGGGTTTCCCCTTATCGTAAACCGTAAAGAGTAAGGTGTCCTTTAACTTGCACCTTTTTCCTAAAATAGCATAATCAAAATTGTATGAAATTAAAAACTTTACATACCTGTCTTACAGGCATCTTACTTGACGGTCTTTAAAGGGAGGCTTTCCGGGATTTTCTGAAAAGGATATAAGGGAGGGGGTGAGTACGACTACTCAGTGAATGGGTTTTTAAAAGTCTACTTTTAACTTTTAAGAAAAACATTTATATGGAGTGTGCCAGACTCCTTTGTTTTCAAAAATCCCATCATTTAAAAAATTTGGATTTTCCATTATTTCATAGTTACCACAGTGTGTCATCACCCAACACACATACTTCATCATGAAGGTTATAGACATTCGCAAGTCAGTATCACTACTGAACCCGCTAGTGGCTTCAGAGCGACTTTCCTGCCACCCGGATAGAAGTACGACCACTTCTACCCTAGGAATGAGTGGATGTACGTGACATCCTACCCACAATCCCGAAATCACTTCTTCGTGTCCGTATGAGGACAGAGACCTCATCATGTCCCCACCCCGGTCTCATGCGCTTCGTGCTACTCCAGATTTCGCACAGACACCTAGAACGACGAACTGCCCTTTTAGCCACCAGGTTGTCCAGTGCCCTTAGGACGCATCACTACCCCTCATGGGCGTCCTGATGATCCCGTACTCACAGTGCATGCACAAATAATGTTTTCTTATATTGCCATGTAATATGTGGTGCCACTAGTCCAACGGCTCCGACTCTCAACTCAACCCGCAGCTGTTTGTCTTGACTAGTCCGTCGACCTATCATGTCGCACTACCGCTAGTTGACTGAGTATGTCGGTCCTATCTTTAAGTCCCTAATGTCGGACCGACATGCTCAGTCAACTAGCGGCAGTGCGACATGACAGGTCGACGGACTAGTCAAGACAAACAGCTGTGGGTTGAGTTGAGAGTCGGAGCCGTTGGACTAGTGGCACCACAGATTACATGGCAATATAAGAAAACATTGTTTGTGCATGCACTGTGAGTACGGGATCATCAGGACGCCCATGAGGGGTAGTGATGCGTCCTAAGGGCACTGGACGACCTGGTGGCTATAAGGGCAGTTTGTCATTCCAAGTGTCTGTGCGAAATCTAGAGTAGCACCAAGCGCATGAGATCGGGGTGGGGACATGATGATGTCTCTATCCTCATACGGACACGAAGAAGTGATTTTGGGATTGTGGGTCGGATGTCACATACATCCACTCATTCCTAGGGTAGAAGTGGTTGTACTTCTATCCGGGTGGCAGAAAAAGTCGCTCCGAAGCCACTAGCGGGTTCAGTAGTGATACTGACTTGCGAATGTGTGTAACCTTCATGATGAAGGATGTGTGTTGGGTGATAACACACCGTGGTAACTAAGAAATAATGGAAAAACCCGAATTTTTAAATGAAGGGATTTTTGAAAACAAAGGAGTCTGGCACACTCCATATAAATATTTGTCTTAAAAGTTAAAAGCTTTTAAAAACCCATTCACTGAGTAGTCGTACTCACCCCGTCCCTTATATCCCTTTTAGGAAATCCCGGAAAGCCTTCCTTTAAAGACCATAAACTAAGATGCCTATAAGACAGGTATGTAAAGTTTTAAATTTCATACAGTTTTAATTATGCTATTCTAGGAAAAAGGTGCGAGTTAAAGGATGCCTTACTATTTACAGTTTACGATAAGGGGAAACCCTTTAATAAACCGGGAGAGTGGCGGGTTGATCACGGGGATCCGACCAAACCTGGTCGCAAAATACAACGAAGCACAATATAGATAAAAGGAAAAGAGAAGTAGGAGGAATGTCTTGGGTGAGAAATTTAAGGATAAGGGAAGGATCGGTGACCAAAACCATGGAGCGAGTTAAGTAAGCTGTTCGCAAGGAGGTCAAGAAATATCATGATAAAAAAATTTCAAACTTCTTTTTAAGAAGGTTAAATAAGAGAGGAATACCATATGAATTGAGGTAAGGTACATGGGAAGTACACCTAGAACCCCCTTAGATAGGGAAAACGTGAATAACGTCCTCCAACAACTTTAGGGTAGGACACGTAAAGAGTGAAGAGGGAAGAATGTGCTAGGAAAGGGAACTCTGAGGGGAATTATACGACTAAGTACCCCTTGAAGGGACCATTGATGGGTGATTGGACGTAACATGAAGTGCAAGGAACCAATCCATAATCAGGAACTCCTCAAAGGAAGGATAAGGAACAAAAGGGAAATTGGAGGATAGTGAAGCATTAAGGGCGGATGACCGACAGGTGTAAGAAAGGAAAGAAGAAAAAGCCTTCAAGGAGTGTTAGGGAGGTTAAACATGAAACTCACAGGACAAAAGTCCTTAGGTAGAAGGATAAAGGTATGAATTGAGACCATAAAAAAGTAGAAAATTTCCAAACTAAGGAATCGACAAATGGATCATAAGAGGCTTAACCCGAAATGAGGAATCTCATAAAGGGGCATAAGTGGTTAAGGATGTATCTGGATGGCCAAGTGTAACCGACTTTGGAAAAGCAAAGGAGTCAAATAGAGACTTCAGACGAACCTAGAGGAAGGAAGCAACTAGTAACAACGGGATGATCAAGTAGAATAAACAACGCCCTAAGAAGGACCGGGAAGTAATAAGGACTATACCTTAAAGATCAATAGGATCAACATTAAGAATAAGTAGACTTGAGAAACAACTGTCTCAAGATAATTAGATAAGGAGAATAGTAGGGACGAGGCAGTTAATGAACTGACTCTCAAGAAGATCATAAATTTAAACTATAGAAAAGAAGGGAGAGGTGGAAAGGCCAAACATTTGGTAAATAAGGATGAAGGAAATCCTTAAAGAGATCAATGGCCAAGACCAGATTAACGACGAAACTCAAGCCATGAGAAGGTTAAGTAAGCCTCTCGTAGGATGATCAAGAGATCTTGAAACAAGGAGAATTTGAGCTCTCCCTAAAAGAAATAGACATGTACTGGGGTAGAAGTGAGAATGAGGATGGGGTACAAAAGATGTGCCCACAAGGCTTCAAGAGTAAAGGTAATAGAGAACAATGAAATGGTTATAAATAAATACCTCAATACAAAGGTATGTGAAGAATGGAAAATCATGGAGAATGATATACCAACATGTCCTGCTATGAGGAAGGGCATGATGATGAATGATGGAGTAAATAAAAAAGTACATGGTATCATAGACCAAATAAGTTGTACAATCTTTATGGTAAAAGGACCTTGAAATGGAAGGATATAGTCCAATGATGGATGCATGAACAGGTGGTGGAAAAATTGTTAATGTTTTTTAGAACCTTCATTGGATTAAAAGGTGTTAGACGAACCTCCTAAAGCAAATGAACAACTAGTAAATATAAAGACCATGTGATCATAGAAAATCAATTTTCTAATGAGAGATAGGTATTTGAAAATACACTTAAGATATTTCCTTTTGAATAGTATAAACAGTACTCGCTAAAGAGGGCAAAAAGTTTTATTTAAACACTAAGTGATTGATTAAGATCTGAAGATACCATTAACTTGGTATGCAATTCAACCTTATAATGAAGCCTCAATAGAAGATTTTAACCAATTATAATGTATGGCTGAATACCCAATTAGCTTTAAATGAATTAGATAAGAGAACCTGAGTAAAATTGTCCAATGATAAAATAAATAGTCTTGAGAAAAGATATCATTTTCTTTAAAAGTTATTGTGGTAAAATAAACAAATGTCTTTGTAAAAAGTTATTGAAAATGAAACCACATAAGTGCACAAAAAGGGTAAGAAGTAGAGACTAATGTTGCATGAGTTTTGGGGACAAAACTCCTAAAAAGGTGGGGAGTAGTTGTCACACTATGTTTTAAGTAACCCAAAATTTCTGTCTGAAATTTTTTGGAATTGTATTATATGTTTAAAATTCAATTGATATAATTGAAATAAATTTGAATTAAAATAAAGTGAAAAGTGTTGTTTTGAACAAAATAAATAACTTGATGGAATCTATTAAAGTCTGTTGAATTTAAGCGGAAATTGAATATTATATATATAATTGTTAATTATATATATATATAAATGTTGATTACATGTTTACATATAAGGGTATATATATATAACTATATAAATTAATTTCCAAACAAATATAAAAGAGAAAGGGATTCCAGAGTTGAGGTTGTACGTAAATTTAATTATTGGAATTAATACCCATTAATTTCCCAATTTAATAAGAATAACTAACAACATTAATATCCATGAATACCAATAATTTTGTAACTATATAAATAGCTCCTCTCTATTCATCCTCCTCACACCTGAAAACTCCATTCTCTCTCAACTGCTCCAATTTCCGGTGAAGCTCGAACTAGAGCTCTGACTTGGACATTTTTCTCAACCTAGAAGGTGAGGTCAGGTTCTTTAGACTCCAGGAGAAGTCAGCTATCTGATAGCAATCTCCATTCAATCCGAGGACCGCTAGAGAAGTGCTGATGTAATCAAACAGTGAAGCGGCTTCGACCTACCGAAGCTACCCTATTTTGGTCGACCTAAAATCGGCTGAATTCAGCCCTCCTCAGGCCAAACCAAGCTCTCCCAACATCCCCGTAGCCCTTAGACGACCACAATCGAGCTGAATGGTAAGCCAATTTGACCCTCCTCAGTTGTTGCAGGTCAGAGTTAGAGAGAGAAACTATAGAATTTCACTAATGAAATTCTCCCTCGATTCGAGGTCAATTGAAGGAATTCTTGATTCTAGAAAATACCTCAGGAAGAGAGCTATCTTCCTTGATAGAGAGATAGGACTGCCGCTCCTTTGACGGTAAGCTTTCGAAGCTTTCTTTCTTTACGCTTAGTTTTTTGGCAAAGCTCCGTTTGAGCTCAATTCAGACCCAAATGACGCGGTTCAAGGCTCAATTGAATTGTGTAGGAACTGATCCATACTTTCAATTGGAGCAATTAACTCCGATTGAATGGTCAATTTGATAAAATCAAATTTAAACAGTTTGAAAGGGGGGAATTGGGGAAAATTTTGAGGAAATTTGGGGATTTCGTAAAATTGAGGGACTAAATTGTAATTTTCCAAAATTGAGGGCCAAATGGCCATGAAAAAGATGTTAGAGGACCAATTGGTCGATTTTTGGAATACTTGGGGTCAAATTGCCATTTTTGGAAAGTAAGGGCAAATGGTAAATTTTGAAAAGTTGGGGACCAAATTGGAAATTTGGAAAACTTGAGCCCCTTAAAAAATTTTGAGTAAATTGAGGACCCAAAGTGAATTTTTGGAAGTTTTGAGACTCAATTTGGGGAAAAGTTGGCATTAGGGACCTAAAATTCAAGGAAAATGAACTTTAGGGACCTAAGTGCAATTAAATGGAAATTTTGAGCTTAGTCGTTCATACGTGAGTAACGAAGGCTGTTATGCCAAATATTAATAGATAAGGATGTCTAAATCATGTAGGAACACGAGGGACCAGAACGACAGGAAGGACAAGCTAGCGTGGACGTGGAAACTAACTAAAGAAGAGCACACTTCAATTATCTTGTGAGTGGGTTTATTCACATCATACCCGGTTGGGATGATGATCAATTTTGAAATGAAAAACCACTTCTATGTGAAATTTTAACATCACACCCGGTTGAAGTGATGTAAGAACTTTACGGAAAAACTACTTAACGTTGTAAGTAGAGAGATCATACCCGATTGATATGATAGACTTCCTAGAAGGAAGGAGAAAACCCGCTTGCCAATTGTAAGTGGAGATGTCATCACACCCGATTGGTGTGATGAATGAAAAAATTATTTTGTTAGAAGTGTTCTCCATTGACTGTATACCAATGCTTAAAAATTTTGGGAGACCTTCTTGATGAGAGCTAGAATATCTTAGATAGGCTAGAGGCCTCGGTTTTGGAACTTGAGGGCTAAAATGACCGATTTTGGAAAATTATATATAGTGGGCCCATGACTAGTTGGCACGAGCAGGAGCTCGTAAACAAACATGTGGTATTTATGCCATGAAAATTCTAAATGAATGGAATGTGTGATTTCTCCATGGTACCAATACATGACCGACATTCTCGATGGACTAGAGACAGTGCATTAGGGTCAGGTTGACGGACCGGTCTGAACGAATAGTTGCAGGTCAAGTTGAGGGTTAGCGCTATTGGACCAGTGGCACCAAAAATAAATGGAATTGTGGAAAAATTATTGTTTGTGCATGCATTTGAGGTTAAGGACCATCAAGACGCCCAAGAGGGGTTGTGATGCGTCCTAGGGGCTTAGACGACATAGTAGAGATAAGGGTAGTTTGTCATGCCAGTAGCCAAGGAAGCTCGACATAACTTCATGCGCATGAGGTTGGGGTGGGGTCGGGATGAGGTCTCTATCATCATACGGACACGAAGTTAATTTTCGGGTTTGAGGGTCGGATGTCACGAACATCTACTCATACCCATGGTAGAAGTGGATGGGTTTCTATCTAGGTGGTCGGTAAAGTCGCTCCAACGCCACAAGTGGGTGCAATGGACAAGCTGCCTTGCGAATGTGTGATTCCCTTCCTGATGAAGGGCGTGTGTTGATTGTTAAACACACATGATGTGGAAATGAGGAAAAATGTTTGAAAAACCAGATCTTGAGAAAAAAATATTCTTAAAGAAAATAAGGAGTTTGGCACACTCCGGTTAAATATGTTTTGATTATGAAAACTCTCTCTCAACACCCATTCATTGAGTTGTCAAACTCACCTCCTCCCTTTACCCCTTTTCAGGTAAATAAGGGAAAATCCACTTAAAGACTTTCCTGTAGCTGAACCTGCAAGACAAGATATGTAAGGTTTAATATATTTAGTTTTGATTAATGTTATTCCAGGAAAGATACACGTAAAAAGGATGCTTTATTCCTTGCGGTTTATAGAAGGTGAAAGCCCTTAATAAACCAGGAGAGTGGCGGGTTGCTTATGGTGATATGACCAAATCGGGTCGGGGCATGACAACTGATGTCCACTCAAACTGAGGGTTGAAGTTATGAACTTCTATCGGGGTGGACGATAAAGGTACTCCGGTCCACAAGTAATACTGTCGGGGACGAGACTGTGAATGTGTGATCCCTTTTTATGATAAAATGGGTGTGTGATTGTGTGTCAACCCTAGGAGGGGTAAATACTAGAACACAACGGATAAATGGAAAGCCCGAACAAGTCTACCTGTAAGATTCCCACTCAGTGAGTTGCATGACTCATCATCCCCTCTCCTTAACATTTTTTTCACAAAAGAGAAGATCATCCAAGAACTTCCCTCGCCAATCTTTGAAAACTAGGTACGATTTACGCCATCAGTTTTGTATAATGTCATTCATGGGAACACGACAGATAATACGCATGGCTCCCTACGATCTAGGGGAGGAGTGACTCCCCAAGGTCAAGGAGAGTGGCGGGTTGATCATGGGGCTCCAACCAAACCGGGTCGGAACGTGACAACTTAGGTGGTATCAAAGCCTATGTTTCCCCTCGAATGCATTTTCAAGACTTTATAACCTAAAGATTAATAAAAAAGACTTCTAAACCCAGCCATGGCACCTAGAAGAGGAACCAAGAGAATGAGTGGTGGTTGTAGATTCCGCCAGCAATCCCCTTCCCGAGGAAGAATCCCAAGGGCCCAGCCAACCCCACAAGTACTTAGCTCGGAACACCAATGACTGTACAAGGTGTTTACTAGGATGTTGGGAATACCCAACCTCAACATCAAACCCAACTTGTACTGTAAGTCCCACACCTGGCCTGATGAAGTATAGTCATAGTCTACTTTTGCCCCTACCCCTCCTCTCTTTGACATTTCAAAATACTTGAAAACACTCTGACAGTTGGGGTTTAAGCCCTTTCAAATAGAGAAAGATGTCGGGGCAGTAATGGATTGGCTAGCTAACCTTAAGAAATTTACGGGGATCATAGGAACGCCTCTAGAAGAAATGGTGACCCTGGCCGAATTCTTCTTGGAATCTAATGCCAAGAGGTGGTAGGATAACGTGATGAGCTCTCCTCCACTACATCCTCCTCAGAAGAGTTCGAGGAAAGATACTTAGAGGACTACCTAGCCCCCCACCTGATCAACGAGAAGAAACTGGAGTTCTTCTAGCTCCAACAAGGAGCAAGTACGGTCTTGGAGTACGAGACCAAGTTTAACGAGCTATAACCCTTCGCCCCCGACTTGGTCGGACTGGAAGATATATGCTAAAAGTTCATAGACGAACTCACTATGGACGTGAGGGGCTGAATGAGAGTACTGGGACAGCCCATGAATTTGTCTATCATTGTTAGCATGACCCACAAGTGTGAGTCTCAAGTGCAAACCAGACGCCACCGGACGAAGCAAGCCGGACGAAGGGAAGAAATAGGCTAGAGTAGCAGAGGAAGTTGGAGGAAGCAAGGCGGGTCAAGGTAGGGAACCAAGGGGAGATTCCTGAGAAAAGGGGAGGGTTATCAAACCAAAAGGGAGGTGAACACACCCCCTCAGAGAAAGGGGCCCTATTGCCCCAGGTGTTAGAGGATTCCTAAAGGAGCGTGCAGAACATGTTTTGGGTGCAGACAACTTGGGCACTATGTAAGGAACTGCCTAGCACTTCGAGACAATGCCCAACGAAGTACCCCTCAACCACCGCTCGGGAATTAGAGGGCACCTAACAGGGGAAGGGAAGCACCCACCCGAGTCTTGGCTAGAGTGTACAACCTCACCTAGGAAGAAGCCCAGAAGGATCCCATCATGGTAGCTGGTACGTCCCAACCCCTCCTTAATACAAGTTTGTAACCCCGAGACATGTAGTCCTTATTTCTGAATCAATAAAGTTTTTTCTCTCAAGAAATTCTATTAAATTTTCACTCAGGTCATGTACAAATATTCGGAAAAGGGGCATATGCCCTCTTTGACCCAAGGGCCGAATAATCCTTCATCAAGGAGACCCTAGTTCTAGTCCTTCCTAGGAAGCTCACACCTCTCACGCCACCCCTCAACATCCTTACACCGTTAGGAGAGTAGTTAGCCCAAAACGAACTCCTCAAGCATGTGAAATCCAGATAAGGGAAGTAACCATGAAAGCAGACCTAATCACCCTACCGCTAAAGGAAGTGGAAGTCATCCTAGGAATGGAGTGGTTGAGCATGCACTAGGCGAAAGTAGACCGCGAGAATAAGAGAATAATGTTTCATGCTCCATGGAAGAAAGGGCATTATTCGAAGAGGATAAAGGGAGAACGGGAGTACACCTAGTGTCCTGTATGAAGGCATATGACATCCTGCAAAAGAGGTGTAAGTTCTTCCTCGCATAGATCACTAGCAAGGATTTGAAAGGGAAAGGATCGGAAGAGATCCTAGTAGTGAACCACTACACGGACATATTCCTGGAAGAGTTATGAGGACTACCCCTAGATTGCCAACTAGAAATCATAATTGAGGTAGATCTAGGGACACACCCTATATCACAATTCCCCTACCGTATGGTGCCCGTAAAAATTAAGGAGCTTAAAGAACAGTTGGTCGAGTTACTAGAGAGGGGCTTCATACGCCCGAGCCAATCCCCATAGGGTGCACCATTCTTGTTCATCAAGAAAAAGGATGGGAGAGGCTTTGCATCGACTCTAGAAAATTGAACCAGGTGACCATTAAGAACAAGTACCGTCTCTCGAGGATAGATGATTTGTTCGACCAACTAAGGTGAGCTGCATGCTTTTCCAAGATTGACCTACGATCGGTGTATCAATAGTAGAAGATCCGGGAGGAGTATATACAGAAAATCGCATTTCGATCATGATAAGGGCACTGCGAGTTCAAGATGATGCCCTTCAGACTAACAAATATGCCCGCAACCTTTATGGATCTAATGAACTGTGTGTTCCAACCTTATTTGGATAAGTTCATGATAGTCTTTATAGACGATGTCCTCATATACTTCCGAACTAAAGATGAGCACATGGCACACTTAGAGACCACCCTGAGCACTCTACGAGAGAACCGACTCTACACCAAATTCTCAAAATGCGAGTTTTAGCTGCAAGAGGTGGGTTTCTTGAGGCATACCGTGTCAAAGGATGGGGTAAAGGTGGACCTAACAAAGATAGAAATGATATCCAACTGGAAGATGCCTTCCAGCCCAACCAAGATATATAGCTTCCTCGGACTTGCAAGATACTATCGGAAGTTCGTAGAGGATTTTTCCAAAATTGAGTCTCTGCTGACCCGTCTCACAAGGAAGAGGGTTGAATACAAGTGGGATGCTAAGTGTGAGGTCTTTCCAGGAGCTTAAGTATTGTTTGACAACAGCCTCGATGTTGGCATTACCCGACTTGAATGTGGTGGAGTATATGGTGTATAGTGGTGCGTCCGTACAAGGACTAGGATACGTCTTGATGCAGTAGGGAATGGTCATTGCATATGCCTCTCGGCAATTGAAGACACACGAGAGGAATTACCGCACCCATGATCTGGTGTTAGTGGCAATAGTGTTCGCCCCCAAGATTTGGCGACACTACTTGTACGGAGTTAAGTATCGTATATACAACGACCACAAGAGCCTTAAGTATTTCCTAACCCAGAAGGAGCTCAACCTATGACAAAGGAGATGGCTAGTGTTAGTAAAGGATTATGATCTAATGATAGAATACCACCCCGACAAGGCTAACGTGGTAGTAGATGCACTTAGCCACAAGTATCACATAGGAGTAGCTTCAATAAGGATAGGATATGTAAACACCACCCTTTAGAGTTAAGGAAAATCGAGAAAAGAACCGGTCAAACCGAGTGAGAAAAATCGAATCGGTTCACAAACCCGATCATCGGAGAATGGGCAATTTGGGAAATTTACAACTCTCGAGTGACCCAAAGGGTTCATAAAACCTTGGAAAAGGACCTTAGGACAATTTGGGAGAGAAAACCAGACCGGTTCAGGTGAACCGAATCTAAGTCGGATTCAACCGATTTATGAACCAGAACCGATAGAGAAAGGACAAACCAAGAAGCTCAGTTTTCTAGCGAAACTCTGTTTGAGCTCATTCCGATGTCAAATCGCGCTATTCAAAGTGCAATTGAATTGTATGAAGGTGTAGGACATATGTTGGGCACACTGCACGCGTTGGGCACACACCGCAAGCGAGAGACATACCCACACGTGTGTGCACATGGTTATCTCATTCTCCAATCTAACTTCAATTTCAACAATTAAACTCATCTGATCGGTCAATTTGATGAAATCAAATTCAGCTAACTTAGAAGGTTGAAATTACGGAAAATTTGAGGGACTCAAGTGTAATTTCATAAAATTGAGGGCCAATTAGTATCCCACAATCGAGCGAAGAAGAAGAAGAGTAAGTTTTCCAGCAAGCTGCGAACCAAAGCTCTAGCGACGGGCAAAACTTCCACCAAAGGAGCTCCGAAGGGTGGCATTAGAACTAGGGAAGAGTCCTCTAGCTCTATACCTTCTCAGAATAGCCAGATGGTGCTCACAGAGGTGCGAAGAGAATCGCACAATGAAGCTACTTCAAAGCTCAAAGTAGCGAGCTCCTGCCCGACACCACCTCCCCCTTTCCAGCACTTCCACCACCCACATTGGCCACCACTGACCGCCTAAGACCCTCCACAACACCCCTACAGGCCCTAATAAGCTTAATTTCGCTTCCCTCCATCGAAATTCCCAAATTTCACAACTGCACCAACCAGAACTTCTCTCTTCGAATTCTTGTAGGGCAGCAGCGAATTGCAGCAAAACTTGATCCTAGTAGGTCCCCCTCAACTAGCTCTAGCTACCCCCACCTCAAGCTCCAGCTGCCAACTCCTCGTCAATAAGAAATGCAAGCTTTCTCTCTCTAGTGTAACTTTTTTGGTGAAGCTCCGATAAGGCATAAAACTCAGCCAAATTTAGAAATTTCAAGTGTAGGACGATCAAAGGGAGCTGTAGAAGGCGATTAGAAGCAAGAATCGAAGAAAACAAGGACTTACTATCACGCTCCGACCCGGTTTGTTCGGATCCCCGTGATCAACCCGCCACTCTCCCTGTTTACTAAAGGGTTTCCTCTTGTTATAAACCATAAAGAGTAAGGCGTCCTTTAAACCTGCACTTTTCCTAAAATAACATAAATCAAAGCTGCATAATATTTTAATTTTATCATACCTGTCTCACAGGCGTCAGGGTTAATGGTCTTTAAGGATAGACTTTTCGGAATTTCCTAAAAGGGATATAAGGGAGGGGGTGAGTACGACTACTTGGTGAATGGGTTTTCAAAAATTAACTTTGAGGAAAAGAATTGTATTAGAGTGTGCCAGACTCCCTTCTTTAAAAAAATCCTTTCATTTAAAATCTCGGGTTATATCACCATTTCCTTATTTAATCATGGTGTGTCATTACCCAACACACATCCTTCATCATGAAGGTCAAACACACATTCATAGGCCAGCACATCCAATGAACCCACTTGTGGCGTGGGAGTGACTTTACCGGCCACCTACATAGTAGTACATTCACTTCTACCCTGAAAATGAGTGGATGTACGTGACATCTGACCCTCAATCCCGAAATTGATTCTCCGTGTCCGTATGAGGACAAAGACCTTATCCCGTCCCCACCTCGGTCTCATGCGCTTAGTGCTACTCCAAATTTCACACAGTCACCTCGTACAACGAATTGCCCTTATATTCACCAGGTCGTCCAGGGCCCTTAGGGCGCATCACTACCCCTCATGAGCGTCTTGATGATCCCGTAATCATAGTGCATGCCATATAATATGTGGTGCCACTGGTCCAACGGCCCCGACCCTCAACTCAACATGCAGCTATTTGTCTTAACTAGTCTGGAGACCTGTAATGTCACACTACCACCAGTTGACTGAATATGCCGCTTTTGTCTTGGTATCATGGCCAAACAATTCATTTATTAAAGTTTTATGACACATAGCTCATGTTTGTTTACGAGCTCTTACTCGTGCCCACTGGCCTATGGACCACTTGTTCGAGATTTTTAAAACCGGGCATAATAGCGCCTAAGTTCCAAAATTGAGGCCCCGAGCCTATAAGAGCTATTCGAGCTCCCGTCAAGAAAGTCTTCCAAATCATTTAAGTATTGTCACACAGTTTGGGGAGAGCACTTATGATAAAAATATGTTTCCAACTATCCATTATACCAACTGGGTATAAGGACATCTCCGCTCATAACCAATGAACGAGTTTTCAACTTCCTTCGAGGAAGTTTCATCATACCAACCGGGTATGATCTACTTACAACTGGTAAGTAGTTTTTCTGCATGATTTCCACATCACTCCTCTAAGTTGTGATGTTTAAAATACCACTTGGTAATGGGTTTTCATTTTTAGGTACTTATCATCTCCAACCGAGTATGATATAAAATCCCACTCACCCGTTAATGCACTGAATTCCACTAGACTATTTCCTTGTATTCACGCGAGCTTATCCTGGCTGGCGTTCCCGGTACTTCATGTTCCTACACGATATGAACATCTCAGTTCATTATCTATTGGCCTAATAGCCTTCATTTATTCCAAATGAATAAGAAAACCCAAACTTTTATTTATTTTCAATTAGGTCCCTAAAGTTATTTTTTGTTAACTTTACATAAGGGTTTTTCACTGACTTCCCCTGATCCATAGTAGTACATGTACCGCAGGCCCAACCCAACACGTCCACGATGCCATTGTCTTACGCCGATACGGAATAGAGATAGCCCCTCCCGTACAGGCCAGAAGGGCAGCTAGTCTATTAGCATTAGTAGGATTCGAGGAGCCTAGCATGAACCCATGCCCCCGCTACAGCAGATACCATTGGGGTCGAATGCCCACCGAGAAGGAGAAGGCATCTCCATGCACCAGATGCGGAGTCTCGTAATCCGCATAGGTACAATTCTAGGTTAGTTAACTTGTGGGGGTAAAAAAGGATAGTAGATTCTAGCAATGCCCATTGTAATAAACCTTGGTTTGGGTTTTTTTGGTCAATTGGATAAAGAAGATTTCCATTTCAAAAAGAAAACCCAAATAACTTAATCCATTTCCCAGAATGAGGCAGCTACAAAAGCCCCGAAATACTAAGAACCCTGAGGGAGTAAAACCAAAGCCCACCTCAGGTCATTCCCTTCCAACACCTACACCCCACAGGACGAGGCTCGGGTGACCAAAAACCCAAGAAGTGCCTTGCAGGACAAAGGAAAGTCGGAACCACCCATGACTATCCTAGAGAGCAGAGTAGGAAACTATGCAGAGTAGATACCACCAATGAACTAGTAAGGGCCCTAAGAGGTGAGCCAAAGGAGAGACACACCAAGAAAGGTAGCCCTAAGGAAAAGAGAAGAAGGACCCGAATGAGGATTAGCGGCAGGGCAAATTTTGAATTGCCCAGAGGCTCCAACCTGACACCATGAACAGACCAAGGATAGACCTAACCACCCCACAATATGCTAAGGTAACCAAAGGTTTGTACCATAGTGCCACAGGGGTGAGGAACAAACAAGCAAGACCGCGATGAAACCTCCTCACCCCAAAGGTTAGAGAAAGGCAGAAGGTAGGAGTCGGCAAGTGTGGGAAATTATAAAGTCAAACAAAATAATTACGTAAGGGAGTCACATCGAGAGACTCGAAAGAGGAAAAGGATGTCGTATGGAAGGAACAAACCAATCACAAAATGAAAAGCAAAGGAGAGTTACAAACCCTAACACATGAAGAGGAACACAAACTTAAGTAGGGAGGATCAGCACATAGAACCACCAACCCCAAGGGAGGAATGGGCAGAAGAACGAGTTGAAATAAAGTGACTCTCTAGACAAAGCCACCAAGGACTGGCAGGGAAGGAGCCCGGGTCCTCGAGGACGGCACCTGAGACCCCACCTTAGAACAAGTAAGAGAAAACTCCGGAAAACCAGTTCCATGTAGACCACAGACTCCGCAAGGGGGAGAAGTCCCCCAGGAGGCGACTCTAATGAGAAAAGGATAACTCTGAAGGACTACAACCATTGCATATCGGCCAGTGTAATGAACCATAGGCCTAGAAAGAAGAGAGGAACCAAAAAAAGGAAGGGACCCGTCACTAGCCGGAGAACGCCAACAGCCGCATGAATAGACGAACGTAGGACCGGTGAATGGACGAAATTCGCCCGGGCCCAAAAACCTAAAAGCGAGGACGAATGGATGCAATAAGGAAAAATGGGATAGAATAGATAAACCCAGGAAACCCAAACTCATATAAAGGGTCGAACACTTATATTCTCGATGGCACCAAAGCACTGGCGGGACATATGGAAATCATAACCCAAGGAGTGAGGGAGTCCAACAAGAAATTGACCTAGACAATGTAAAGGATGAGCATAAAAGAGAATACACCCTAAGGACAGGAGCGAAAGAGACATGGTTCCGACCACGAAGCAAGTCGGGCCTAAGGCCCAAAAAGGCAGACGCAATAGCCAACGAAAGAGTGGATGAACCCAAGTGTAGTGGGATGTATAGAAACCTCAAGCTTAGATGAAATACCCAAGATGCAAGACCGACTACATGAATGCTAGGGAAAAAGGGATGAGTCAAACTGACCGCACCTCGGAAGGCAAAGGAAGTGAGGCAAAGTGAGTGACTCAAATTAGTGGGATGTCGATTTACACCCTAAGGAAGTGGCACAAGGACCTCTTCAGGAAAAAGGGGTAAAACGATAGTGTTTTGAGGATAAAACTCTTAAAAGGAGGGGAGAGTTGTAAAACCCTTCCTTTGGAACAAAGAAAATCGAAGGAAAAAAAGAATCGATATATGTTTATACATGAAGAACAAAGTCGTTTAATAAAAACAAATAGTGAAGATGGGAAATTAAAAAATCCCCACTGATAAAAAATTAACAAAAATTTCAAGTAGGAACTGGGAAGTGGAATTAAAGAGAGAACCAAACCGGATCGGGATGAACTGGGCCGAACTAGCATAAACCATAGTGAAGTGGTTCACAAATTCATTTTTCTAGGTGGCTTAAAAATGTCAAATTGGAAAATTGAGACCACCATTAGGTAGAAAATGAATTTAGATGAATCTATAAATTTTTAAATTTGAGAAAACCAGTCGAACCAGGTCCGAACTGACCAATTTTCGAGATTCGAACCGAGAACCCGATCGGACCGGACCGGTCAATAGTCAACGACCAGCTGGCATCACATCAGCTGCCTTGTAGACACGGTCAGTTAATGGGAGGTTGCCACATGTCTATTCAATGGACAGTTGGCGTGTTATGCCCCAACCCGGTTTGGTCGGATCCCCGTGATCAACCCACCACTCTCTCGGTTTATAAAAGGGTTTCCCCTTATCGTAAACCGTAAAGAGTAAGGCGTCCTTTAACTTGCACCTTTTTCCTGGAATAGCATAATCAAAACTGTATGAAATTTAAAACTTTACATACCTGTCTTACAGGCATCTTAGTTGACGGTCTTTAAGGGGAGGCTTTCCGGGATTTCCTGAAAGGGATATAAGGGAGGGGGTGAGTACGACTACTCAGTTAATGGGTTTTTAAAAGCTTTTGACTTTTAAGAAAAATATTTATATGGAGTGTGCCAGACTCCTTTGTTTTAAAAAATCCCATCATTTAAAATTTTGGATTTTTCCATTATTTCTTAGTTACCAGTGTGTCATCACCCAACACACATCCTTCATCATGAAGGTTACACACATTCGCAAGTCAGTATCACTACTGAACCCGCTGGTGGCTTCGGAGCGACTTTTCCTGCCACCTGGATAGAAGTATAACCACTTCTACCCTGGGAATGAGTGGATGTACGTGACATCCGACCCACAATCCCGAAATCACTTCTTCATGTCCGTATGAGGACAGAGACCTCATCCTGTCCCCACCCCAGTCTCATGCGCTTCGTGCTACTCCAGATTTCGCACAGACACCTGGAACGACGAACTGCCCTTATAGCCACCAGGTCGTCCAGTGCCCTTAGGACGCATCACTACCCCTCATGGGCGTCTTGATGATCCCGTACTCACAGTGCATGCACAAACAATGTTTTCTTATATTGCCATGTAATATGTGGTGCCACTAGTCCAACGGCCCCGACTCTCAACTCAACCCGCAGCTGTTTGTCTTGACTAGTCCGTCGACCTGTCATGTCGCACTGTCGCTAGTTGACTGAGCATGTCGGTCCTATCTTGGTACCATGGCCAAACAATTCACTTATTAAGTTTTATGGCACATATATCATGTTCGTTTATGAGCTCCTGCTCGTGCCAACTGGCCTTGGGCCCACTGTACGAGATTTTCAAAATCGGGCATTTCGCCCCCAAGTTCCAAAATCGAGGCCCCTGGCCTATCAGAGCTATTCGAGCTCCCGTCGAGAAGGTCTCCCAAATAGTTTAAGCATTGGTACACAGTCAGGGGAGAACACTTCCAACAAAATAGGTTTTCACTGTCCATTATACCAACTGGTATAAGGATGTCTCCGTTCATAACCGATGAACGGGTTTTCAACTTCCTTCGAGGAAGTCTCATCATACCAACTAGGTATGATCTACTTACAACCGGTAAGTAGTTTTTTTTTGCATAATTTTCACATCACTTTCTTTAAGTGGTGATGATTAAAATACCACCAAATAGTGGGTTTTTATACCAAGGTACTTATCATCCCCTACCAGGTATGATATAAAATTTCCACTCACAACCGGTAAGTGGTTTTTATTTTTAAGTTGTGCTCATCATCCCAACCGGGTATGATGTTAGTAAACCCACTCACCCATTAATGCCGTGAATTCCACTAGACTGGTTCTTTGTATTCACGCGAGCTTGTCCTTGCTGGCGTTCCCGGTATTTAACGTTCCTACACGATATGAACAACCTTGTTCATTATTACTTGGCATAACAGCCTTCATTCATTAATGAATGAGAAAACTCAAACTTTTAGTTATTTGCAATTAGGTCCCTAAAGTTATTTCTCTTTAACTTTAAGTCCCTAATGTCGGTTTTTCCTCAAATTGAGTCTCGCAACTTTTAAAATTTATCGTGGGACCTCAATTTATTCAATTTCACCAAAAAGGGGTTTAATTTTCCAAATTTCCAATTTGGTTTCCCAATTTTTCCAAAATTACCATTTTGCCCTTCTTTCACGAAAATGGTAAGTTTTTTTCCCCAAAATTTCCAAAATTCCTTAATTGATCCTCCAACATTATTTTCATGCCCAATTGACCCTCAATTTCATAAAATTTTATTTTGGCCCCTTTGAGTTTCGAAAATCCCCAAATTTCCCCCCAATTTCAACTCTTCAACACTACCGAATTTGATTTCATCAAATTAACCGATCAAACACTTCTAATTATTGAAATTGGAGTTGAAATTGAGTTCTTGTATGTTCATACGATTCTAAGAAACTTTGAATCGCAGATTTTAACGTCGGAACAAGCTCAAACGAAGCTTTGCCGGAAAACAGAGTGTAGAGAGAGAAAGCTTCGATTACTCACCGGTGAAGGCACGACAGTCCGATCTTTCGATCTGGGCAGATAGGTCTCATCCTGAGGTTCATCCTAAAATCAAGTATTGTATCAATTGATGCGGAATTGGATTAGAATTTTGTCATTGAAATTCGATCGACTCTCTCTCTAGCACCGATCGAAAATTATAAAGGGGAGTCGAATTGGCTTACCTTTCAGTCCTAATTCGACCATGGAAAGGCTGAGCAAATGTTGGGAGGGCTTGATTTGGCTTGAGAAGGGCTTGAAATGGCTGATTTCAGCTTGGCCGAAATAGGGCAGCTTCGGTCCGCTGGAGTTGCTTCACTATTCCATCATGTCGGCGCTTCTCCAACGATTCTCGGATTGACTGTAGTTTGCTATCAGATAGCTGTCTTCTCCCCGGTTCTAAAGAGCCCGACCTTTATTCAAGTCGAAGCTCTAGTTGGAGCTTTACCGGGAAATGGAGCAGTAGAGAGAGAGAGAAGTGTTCAGGTGTGAGGAGAATGAAATGGGGATGACCTCTTTATATAGTCGTAAAACCCGTGTATTAAATGGGCGAGATTTATTACTAGTATTAATATTGCCATAAATTATTGGTATTAATTCCAATAATTTAATTTCGGTATTAATTCCAATAATTTAATTTCGGTAATAAATTATTTGTATTAATTCCAATAATTTAATTTCGGTAATAAATTATTTGTATTAATTCCAATAATTTAATTTAGGTATTAAATTATTGGTATTAATTTTAATAGTTAAATATATATTAATTGATGGCTATTTATGATAAGCCGTACGTTCGCATAAAAATTTTTGACCAAAATTTCGGGTTACAAAAAAATCACACTTTGGAACCAATTTGGTTTTTGTTTTCTAGTTTGTCTTAAATTTCTTTTCCAATGTTTAATAAATACTTTGGATCAACCGAAAGTTGTAAATTTTCATATTTCTTATTCCCAAATGTAAACCGGTTTGGTTTTTCTTATTCAGTTTGACCGGTTCTTTTCCAGATTTTCCTTAACTCAAATGTGCGGGGTTTACATGGCGCCCCGTCAGCATACCACACAAATACGAGTAGCCAATGAGAGGTTGCCGCGTGTCTGATCAATGGTTGACCAATCACAACACGCAATGTGGCATGACCACCACATCATCGTCTTCAACCTTCAGATGCTGATAGAGAAGAGAGAGAGAGAGGGAGTCATCAAAAAAGCTAGAGTCTCCGGTGACTCGAAAAATGCTCTAGTCAAGTTTCTGATGGGCGAGTCGGAGGCTAAGTCTTATGCTCGCCGGTAGCCTGAAGAGTTGTCGACCTCCCTATTTAAAGAGCACCCCCTCATTCATTCTCAGCATCCCGCAATCGAGTGAAAAAGAAGAATAATGAGTTTTTTGATGAGCTGCACACCAGAGCTCCGGCGACAGGTGAAACTTCCACCAAAAGAGCTCCAAAGTGTGGCATTGGAACCAGGGAAGAGTCCTCTAGCTCAAGACATTCTCAGAATAGCTAGAGGGTGCTTAGGGAGGTGAAAATATAATCGTACAGTGAAGCTGCTTCGGAGCTCAAAGCAACGAGCTCCTGCCCAATGCCACCTCACCCTTTCTAGCCCTTCCACCACCCACATTGGCCACCACTAACTGCCTAAGACCCTCCACAACATCTTTACAAGCCCCGTAAGCTCAATTTTGCCTCCCCCCGTCGAAATTCCCAAATTTCAGAACTGCACCGACCAAAACTTCTCTCTTCAAATTCTCGTAGGGCAGCAGCAAATTGTAGAAGAACTTGATCCTACTAGATCCCCCTCGACTAGCTCTAGCTTCCCCCACCTCAAGCTCTGGCCGCTGCCTCCCCGTTGGTGAGAAATGCATGCTTTCTCTCTCTAGTGTAACTTTTCCGACAAAGCTCTCACATGGCATAAAACTCAGTCAAATTTAGAAATTTGAAGTGTAGGATGATCGAAGGGAGTAGTAGGAGGCGATTAGAAGCAAGAATCTAAGAAAATAAGGACTTATAGGCCGCCAATTTATGAGAAAAGATTCGAAGTGCCATATGCTCAAATTGGGAAGAAGATGAAGGGTGATTTGGGGATTTTGGGGGACTTTTGTGCAATTTTAAAAAATTGGAGGGTTGAACGGCAATTTCATGAAATTGAGGTTGTTTTCATGAAATTCACCCAGATTGAGGGTCAATTGGGCAAATTGGAAAATTTTGGGGCAAATTGAAAATTTTGAAAAGTTGGGGGGACAAAATTGCAATTTTTGAAAAATTAAGGGCTAAAAGGCAAATTTAGTAAATTAAGGGCCAGATAGTGAAATTGAGAGAGTTAAGGACCCGAAAAGAGTAATTGGGAACCTAGGGGACCCAATATAGATTAAAGAGAAATCACGGACCCATGTGCAATTTAAACAAAGTACGGGGCCTAGATACAGATATGAGAAAGTATAAGTTCCATTCATCCCCCACATCCTAATACGAACAATCAGACCCTGCAGGGATGAATTACTTGAACGTCGACCCTAGGAGCACAACGAGGAGAGATAATTCCGCCGGCACGACCCCACCGAGATCATCAGGTGAGTGGGAACTACTATGACGTCCATTCTGGTTGGAATGATGGTTTAGCTGTGAAAACTCTTTTCTCAGAATTAGCAGTCCCTGACTAGGTAACTCTGCTTAAAACATTTTGGAGCTAATTGTGGGCTTAGGCTCGAGATGCTAGTGGGCCCAAGGCTCGTGGATATGGGCATGGACCTGTCCAAAAGAGACATGTGATATATGAGGCTAAAAGACCTGAATAATACCCTTCAAGACAAGCTGAGTTGTCAGGCTTGTTGGGTTGAACCGCTGCTCTACCGAAGCCAAGTCATCAAACCTATTGGGCCAATACGCGTGGTGGGGCTGAAGCCAAGCTGACATACCGTTGTGCGAGAGGGCCAAAGATAATGGTTATAATTCAAAAAGCTTGTTGATTGTGCATGCACCGTGATGTTCGGGCCATTAGGACACCTAGCATGAGGTAGTGATGGAACCCAAGGACTGCTGGATGACCCAAGGAGCATAAAGGCAGTATCGTCATTTAGTAGGTCGTGAAGCCGAGGAGCTTCCTACGCATGGAGACTGAGGCAGTAGGAGGAATGAGGTCTAATCCCATTGAGCAGATATTGTGGGGAAACTTGGGAGTTTGGGGTCGGACTATTGAGGTCCACATAAACTCAGGGTAGAGGCGGCATCCCTCTATCAAGGTGGACGATAAAGGCGCTCTGGTCCACAAGTGGCGCGGTTGAGGACCGTTATGCGAATGTTGGATCCCTCCTATGGTAGGAGGCCAATTGTTGATCGTGTGATTGTGTGAAATAAAAAAAAGGGATTAAATTAAAGACAAAAAAGATGAATTCTAATAAACTGTTATAGCAGTTTCCCTCAATCAGTGTTGTACTCACCCCCTCCCTCCACTCTTTTTAGGACATCACCTAGATAGGAAGTTTCGGACATGCTTAGGCCCTCAAGGTACGCTTCATACCCTCAACTTAAAGTAAGAGTTTGAACGTGAACACGCCTTCACCTTCCTTGCCTCATTCGGGTAGATATACCTGAATGATACAGGGAAGGGTGGCGGGTCAATCACGAACTTCAACCAAACCGGGTCGGGGTGTGACACTCCCACTCTCTTTAACCCTTTTCAGGAAGGAAGATAATTCATTGAGGAAATCCTCACACTAAGCCTAAAAAATTCAAGTAAATTACCTTAATGTTTTAAGTTTTTTATAATGCTATTCTAGGAAAAAAGGACAGAAGGTACACGTGACTCCTTTGGTTTTGGGAAGTGGTAACTCTTACTATACCAATGGGAGTGGAGGGTTGTTTACAGTGTAACTGGGTCGGGGCGTGATAGATAATTTAGACTAGCTTTATGGTAATGAGCAAGGGGAACTAAAGGTCTCACGAAGAGAACTTGAGGATTTGAAGAAAGAGCCTTGAATTCATAGGAAGGACAATAATGAGCTGAATGTCCATGTTTGCCACCAAGTTGACAAGACTCCAAATGCAGAGAAGTGGGACGAGTGGTCTATTGTCCTGTGATACCAAAGGAAGTGGGTTGATTGAAACTCGTATTACCCAAATTAAAGTATTGACGCGACCTTGATCCGTGATTTCTTGGGATAGATTTAGATTGATAATGAGAGCGAGATCCAAGCCCATTTAAAGTCATCTGTCACTATGCTCGCGAGTTGTCATTTGCACCCATTTTTTTTATTAGGGTTGAGAGAAGTTCTAGAGCGAGATGAGTAAGAGTGATCAAAGTGTCAAGGGAGCGCATTGATAGGAGTGGGGAGAAAGCCAGGGAGAGAAAATTTAGTCTTTGAGCAATATTTTTTAACACGAATACTAATATTGGCTTGTTTGATTTGTAGGTTGCACCCAACAATATTTAACAAATATTTAAAGAAAAATAGAAATTAGATGTAAACCCCGCCCTTTGGAGTTAAAGAAAACTAGGAAAGAACCAGTCAACCCGAGTGAGAAAATAAAACCGGTTCACAAACCCCAACCCCTAGAGAACGGGAAAATCGAGAAATTTACAACTCATGGATGATCCAAAGAGTCATAAAAACCTTAAAAGGGACTTTAGGACGATTTGGGGAAGAAAACCAGACCGGTTTAGGTGAATCGGATGCTAAATTCATTTTTCTAGGTGGCTTAGAAAATTCAAATTGGAGAATTGAGGCCACTATTGGATAAAGAATGAATTTAGATAAATTTAGAAATTTTTAATTTTGAAAAACTTTGTCAAATCGGGCCTGAACCGGCCAGTTTAAGCGTTAAACACGGATGGACCGGTCTGGTCCGGTTTGAAATAGTGTCGTCTTCTTTCTTCAGATGACAGCACTATTCACTCATTGGAAAATCGTACAGCGCCGGTGAAGAAGAAACCTTTACGTTCAGTATATTTCAGGCCATCAATGACTGTCATTAAGGTGTCAAACAGATGGCAGGAGAGTCCTCGAGCTCCCTATATGAAGAGCCCATTTCCATTCATCCTCCACACACCTGAAAACCTCACTCTCTCTCAGCTACTTTGTTTTGCGATGAAGCTCGAACCAAAGCTCTGACATAGGAATTTTTCTAAGCCAAATAAGGCGTGGTTAGGTTCTTTAGACTCAGGGAGAAGTCAGCTACCCGACGGTAGTCTGCAATTGCTCCGAGTATTGCCAAAGAAGCGTTAGTGAGATCGAATAGTGAAGTAGCTCCGGCGGACCGAAGCTGCCATGTTTCTGTCGAGTTGAAATCGTCCGATTCGAGCCCTGCTCGGGTCAAACTAAGATCTCCCAACACTCCATCAGCCCTGAATTAGAGCGGAAAGGTAAGCCAATTTAACTCCCCTCTATATTTTTTTATCGATGCTATAGAGAGAACCGGTGAAACTTTACTGACCGAATTCTCCCTAAATTCGACATGAATTGAGGTGATTATTGATTTTAGGAGAAACCTTAGGGCAAGAGCTATCTGTCCAGATCGAAATCTTGAACTGTCACACCTCTGACAGTAAGCTTTCGAAGCTTTCTCTCTCTACATTCAATTTTCCAGCAAAGCTCCGTTTGAGCTCATCTTGGCTTAAATTCATGCGATTCAAAGTGCAATTGAATCATATGGATGTGTATGAACTCAAATCTACCTTCAATTTCAACAATTAACCTCGATTGATTGGTTAATTTGATAAAATCAAATTCGAAGAGGTTGAAAGGAGGAAAATTGGGGATTTCAAAAATTCAAGGGACTAAAGTGCAATTTCCCAAAATTAAGGATCAATTAGCCATGGAAAAGATGTTGGAGGACCAATTGGTCAATTTTTGGAATTATTGGGGTCAAACTTACCATTTTTCTAAAGTAGGGGCAATATGGTCATTTTTAAAAAATTGGGGACCAAATTGGGAATTTGGGAAACTTGAACCTCTTTTGTGATTTTCAATAAATTAAGGTCCCAAAGTAAATTTTAGAAGTTTTGGGAAACAATTTGGGGGAAATTTGGCATTGGGGACCTAAAGTTAAAGAAAAAGAACCTTAGGAACCTAAATGCAAATAACTACAAATTTTGGCATAATTCATTCGTGATGAATGAAGGCTATTAGGTCAAAGGATAATGAACAAGTATGTTCACATCATGTAGGAACATGAAGTATCAGGAACGCCATCAAAGACAAGCTTGCATGGAGGCAAATAGCCACATAAGAGGAATTCACTACACTATCGGGTGAGTGGGAATTTTGACATCATACCTGGTTGGGATGATGAGTACCTCGAAATAAAAAACCACTACTAAGTGGAATTTTAACATCACACCTGAATGGGGTGATGTGAGAAAACACACGGAAAAACTACTTACCAGTTGTAAGTAGATCATACCCGGTTGTAAGTAGAAAGAAGTAGAAAACCCGCTTATCGATTATGAGAGAATATGACCTCACACCCGGTTGGTGTGATGGACAGATGAAAAGTTATTTTTGTTAGGAGTGATCTCCCCTAACTGTGTGCCATTTATTAAACATTTTGGGAGACCTTCTTGACGGGAGCTCGAATAGCTCAGATAGGCCAGAGGCATCAATTTTGGAACTTAGGGGGCTAAAATGCCCGATTCTTAAAATCTCGTACAGTGGGCCCAAGGCGAGTTGGCATGAGCAGGAGCTCGTAAACTAACATGATGTTAAGCCATGAAAACTTTAATGAATGATGTGATTTGGCCATGATACCAAGATAAGTCTGACATAATCGATGGATTGACGGCAGTGCGACAAGACAGGTTGATAGACCAATCAAGACAAACAGTTACAGGTTGAGTTGAGGGTCGAGGCCGTTGGACTAATGACACCAAAGATTATATGGCTTATATGAAAAATTATTGTTTTGTGCATGCATTATCATTCAAGACCATCAAGACGCCCAAGAGGGGTAGTGTTGCATCCTAGGTGCTACTGGACGACATGGTGGAGATAAGGGTTATTTGTCCTGCCAGCAGTCAAGGAAGCTCGATGTAGCTTCATGTGCATGAGACTACGGTGGGGTCAGGATGAGGTCTCTGTCCTCATATGGACATGGAGTTTCTTTTAGGGTTTGAGGGATGGATGTCGTGTACATCCACTCATTATAAGGGTAGAAGTGGATGGGCTTCTATCTAGGTGGCCGGTAAATTCGCTCTGATGCCACAAGTGGGTGCAGTGAATGGGCTGCCCTGCGAATGTGTAATCCCTTCATGATGAAAGGCGTGTGTTGATTGCTAAACACACTATTTGTGGTAAATGATGAGTAATGGTTTTGAAAACCGAGATTTTGAGGATAAAATCATCTTAAAGGAAATAAAGAGTGACACACTCTAATTCAAAAATATTTTTATTGAAACTTTATTTTTTTTAAAACACTCATTCACTGAGTTGTAGAAATTCACCCACCCTTTTTTAGCCCTTTTCAAGAATAGAGAATAACTAGGGATAACACCAGGATTTACCCTATATCTGGTATGCTTAATTTCTCTTAAGCTTGTATTATTATTGATATATGTTATTCCAAGTAACAAGGTTGAGATTTTGCCTAGCTCCTCTTAAATTAAAGAAGGGGGAAACTCCTCTTGAACCAAGGGAGCAGCAGGTTGCTCATGAGGATCTGACCAAACCTGGTCGGGATATGACAACTTGAGTTGTATCAGAGCTAAGTTCCCTTGTAACATTGTCAATACTATGCCCTGACATTAATAAAACTTTAACTATCGTATAGGAAGGAGAATTCCTAGGAAGTTCACCGTGAAATCCAATCCTCCCCAAATAACCCTAGAAAAAAAACACCTACCCCAAGTGAGGCAATTGTTCAACAGTTCTTAAAGGGCAAGAAAAGAGTACCCAAGGATATGGTAGAAGATTATCGAAAACTTATGGGAACCTTATTGGAACCAAAAGGCATCACATAGCCTCCTCCAAGACAAGAGGAACCTGTACCTCCTCCCAAGAACCCAACCCCTCCTCCAGTCCCACAACAACCGGAGAGGAATCCAACAAAGAAAGAGGCTTGGGATAACTACTGGGATGCGTATGCCACCTTCATGAAGGTCCACTAAGTACCCCCACATACTCAGTCCAACTTTAATCCCTCCCAATGGATGAAGTGGACATATAAGTGTGAGGTAAAGGATTGAGGTGGTACAGATTGGAGGTCATACATGAAGTTCGTCCCATAAGGGAATACAGATGGACCCTAACTAGTTCCTCAGAACCATCTGATCAAGAGTCCCACAACCGTTCTAAGGCTAACTCCCGGACTATGACCCTAAGGGATTAGGGGGTAGAAAATACGGCAAGAAATACTTCTTGAATGAATGAAATTCTAATTTTTCCGATAAAATTTCAGAGTCTCCTTGATGAATTCAAGCAATAAAAGTATGCTAATAAAAGATCAAGGTAAAGGGTAGAAGTCACCTAAGAAAGCAAAAAAAAATGGGTCATTACTAGTTAACCTCAACCTTTAAAGTAAGATTTCCCTCAATAGGACAATAAGACTTGGCAAAGAAGTGACTCCTAGAGTTCACTCAATGGAGACAAAATCCTAACAAAGGAAAAGAGAAGTTTGGAACAGGGGAAGAAAAACATTAAAGAGCATGGGGACTAGTGAGAGTCTAAGGAGTTAAAAAAAGAGTTAAAGAATAAAAGTAAGGAAATAAGAGGGATTAGACTATCCTAAGGAAGACCAAAGGAATGAAAGTTGACTAGGAAGAAAGAAAGATCGAAATGGGAGCATTGAAGAGGGTAAGTTGAATGAGATAGTACAAGGAGAAAAGGGGAAAGGAAAGAAGTACGATAGGAAGAAAATCCCAGGAATAATACCTTCTTGGAAAGAGTCAGGATACAAGTTCTTAGGAACCCCATAAAAATAAGGGAACTTGGGGAAAGCAAAGATATGGAACCAAAAGGGAGAAATCTAGAGTGAATAACCATACAAATGGTCTGTAATTATAAGAAAATAATAAAAGAAGAATTTTCAAGTAGCAATAGGGAGATCGAACGTAAAAATCTCGGAATGGAAGACCATAGAAGAAGGATGAGAATATGAAGTGGGATCGTGGAAGGAGAAAGTTCCAAGCTAAGATAATCAACAGAGGAAATATCGCAAAACTGGAGCTAGAATAAGGACCTCATTAAAAAGGTATAAGTGGCTAAGTAAGTGCCTGGAGAGGTTAAGTGTGATCTACTTGCAAGAGAGTAGGGAAACCAAATAGAGATTTTAGACGAACCTAGTTGAAGGAAATAACCCATACAACTAGATAATCTGGGAGAATAAACTACACTAAAGAAGGATTGGGGAGTAATAAGGACTACACCCTAAATAGGGCAAAGGGATTGATACTAAGGACAATAAGATTCGAGGGACGACCATCTCAAAATAATTAAACTAAGAGGAAAATATGGGTGAGGCAGTTAACGAATGGACCCTTGTGAAGGTCACAATCCCAATAAAGAGGAAATGATGGAAAGGCCAAAACCTTTGGGAAATGAGGGCAAAGGAAAGTCTTAAAGAGATTAATGGCTAAGACCAGAGTAACGACCCAAAAGCTATGAAAATGTTAAATAAGCTTTCTATAGGACAAATGAGAGATTGTGAAACAATGGGGATGTGAACTCCACCTCAAAGAAATAGATGAGTACTGGAAGCAAGTGAGAATGAAGATGAGGTATACAAGAAGTGTTCGTAAGGTCTCAAGGGAAAAGGTAAGCAGGAGAGTATGGCATCAAGGAATGTCATTTAAGGTTAGACATTCGCAATGGTAAAACTAGAAGAGAACTCTAAGAGAAAAGGAGTATAAGACTTACCAAGGAAGGAAACCTTGGAAAAATATATATGTTCCAATTATGAAGTAATGGAACCAACAGAATTGGAAAGAAGATAAGCTCCTCAAAGATAAATTGTTGGAGATGAAAGGATCAAGTGCAAAGGAAAAGTAATTGTGGGAGTCGAAGGGATAAGTTAAACCCAAATAACGGGTAAGTAGGAAGACAACAGCAAAAAAAATGATATTGTAAGAGTAAGAAAGGAACTAACTCGAAATAAGGAATCATGCCATGATCACAAGTAAGTAAGAGTGGATTATGAAAAAGGAAAGTTTTTTTTAGGAAAGAACGCCACTGGAAATGAGAAATGACGGAAGTTTCAGCATGTCAATAAGTTATCGGGAAACTCAAAGACTTAAAACTGGAGAGACCCAATAAAAAAGTTGGGAAAAGACGAGTAAGTAAGGAAAACCAATATGGTTATATAGGATACGACATCAAAGGCAAAATGGACGATTGGATAATAGTAAAGATAGTCAAGAAATACTATCAGACAAAAAAGGGACGGAGTTATACTATCCCTTAAAGGTAGGAAGGTCAGGCATTAAATTTGAAACGAAGTTGTAATAACCAACGAATGAGGGAAGGATCAACATAGGACAAAGAGGTGATAACAGCGACACCTATGGAAGCATAAACGTAGTGCTTAAACAGACACTGAGCTAAGGATGTCAACAATAAAGAGAATAACTGGATACAGGAATGATTGGGCATTTTGGAACTCCCAATCCTGAAATGTTAAGTAAAGAATCTCGGGATGAAGAAATTGTACTTTAAGGAACAAAGGATGTGAATTTAAGGATATGACCTTAAATCTTCCAGTGAGGTATGCTTAGCTAAAGTAAACTCCATGGAATGAGAAAGTGATGGGAAGGAAAAGAAAATCTTAAGTGTATGTTATATAAGGGATAAATAGAAACAACCGAAAAGGTTGTATGTCGAAAAACTTAAAGGTGATATCAATAAAAGTTCATTCCAGTACAAAGGATATGGAATAAGTTTTGGGGACAAAACTCCTAAAAGGAGGGGAGAGTTGTAAACCCCACCATTTGGAGTTAAGGAAAATCGGGAAAGAACCGGTCAACCCGAGTGAGAAAATCGAATCGATTCACAAACACACTGTGAATGTCTGGTCCACTCAAATTCAAAAATATTTTATTAAAATTTTATTTTTTTTAAAACACTCATTCATTGAGTTTTAGAAACTCACAAAACCATTTTTATTCTTTTTTAGAAATAGAGAATAATTAGGGATAACACCAAGATTTACCATTTGTCAAGTATGATTAATTTCTCTTAAACTTGCATTATTATTAATATATGTTATTCCTGGGAACAAACTTGAGATTTCGTTTATCTATTCTTGAATTAAATAAGGGGATAACCTTTCTTGAACTAAGGTTGTGGTAGGTTGCTCACGGAAATCCGACCAAATAGGATCGGGACATGAAATTAGAAGTTAACGGTCATAGATTTAATGTCTATAGGATGAATATAGTAGATGTAATGTAATGACTCTAATACTATTAAGAAATTTAAAATTGGGGAGGATAATAGGTTGAAAGATACTTGGTAGAACATATGCATAATACATATTAATCACCATTTATTAATAAGTAACTCAAAAAATTATATATATGCGCACTTATTTATATGCAAATGATAATATAAATATAAAAATAAATAATACAATAAAATATATATTATATAATATTTATGAGTTAATATTATATTATATATATATGGTAAGTATATAAAATAATATTATAATAATATATTATGATATTCTAACATTTTTTTCTCAATAAAAAAGATATTAAGGTGAAAGATGAGAGGACCAATAAAGTAGGCTAGATACTATATTATAAACATATTTATTTTAAAATTATTACTTTTAACTATTTCTAATTTTATATAACTAAAGTAATTTTAGTATTTGAAAATACTTTAGCTAAATTTTTTTATTATCTCTAGGTTTAGAATGAAATAATAATAATAATTGGGTATAGATTGATATAATTATATTTAAAATTAAATAAAAATGTATAATAATATATTATTGATAATATTATCTTCAAATTTAATAAAATAAGAAAGGGTTAATATATAAAATTTAAAATATTGCACAATATATTACTTATCATTTTTAATTATATATAAATTTAACCACTAATAATAATATCTCATTTAGTAGAGTCACACTCATATCTAAAACTCCACTTGTATGCACTGTTATATAAGAAAAATATATTACTTGATATTATTGTTACAAATAGTTTAACACAAAAAAATTAAAACCGACTTATATAAAATTATTAAGTGTAAATTTAAAATTATATTTATCAATTGTATAAAAATTGCATGTTAGTGTGAGTTTTAAAAATATTATTTAATATTTGATAAAATAAAATTTTATTATTTGTATAATATTTAATATTACTAATTCAATATTACTCAAACCCATTATTATCCAAAAATACTCTATTATAAAATAAAAAATATTATATATAATATTAAATGGTTAATCACTTAGAAATTAAAGAATAATGGAAGAAATATAGAAAAAATGTTTGTAATATTATTATAATACTTATATTAAATATTTGTATAAAGTTAAAATTTTATATAAATTTAATAAAAATTTTAAATCAATAAATACAATATATTGAAATATTAGGACTAAAATTTAATAATATAATACAAGTATATAAAAATAATCGAGGAAAACTTAAGGGTATATAATAGGTTTATGTATGCTAGTGATAAGATTTGTGTTTTTATACTTGTGTTTTTTACCTAACGTAATTTATTTTTTATTACAAATTATTATTTTTAAATATATATATATATATGAATCTAACACATTATTAACGGATAATACTCTTTAATAATATTTTAAAATATAAAAATATTTTTAGTATTATATTATATTATAGTATATTTTTTATAATATTATATTATATCATATTTTCATTTAGCAATTTTGTAGCCAATTATTACTTGACATTCAAGTAAATATTTATATTTTTTTATAAAATAATCGGGAGCCTTGAAGTGAATCACTTGAATTGTACCCACTATTTTAAAAAATTGAGAGAATGGCGAAAATTTTTTATATATACCATTAAAATCGGATCAAGATAGAAAACAATTATCGTTTTTTAACATACGAGAAAATTTTAAAAATAGAAAAAATTTTAGATTAATATAAAATTTCGAGATTTAAAAAATGGAGATTTAAATTATCAAATAAAATAGGAGATTATTCATTTAATATATATTTTTTAATAATTTTGAATATTTTTAAATATTTATAATTATATTAGTAAAAAATTTAAACTATAATAAAAATGTAATTATTTTATATTTATAATCTTATTTTAAGTATTTGTTATTCAAGCTCATACAGACACTAAAAGTAATGAAATAATATTTTTTAAATTAATTTTCAATCCCACCTATTTCAAAAATATAATTAAAATATTAAAAAATAAGACAATTATTATCATTAGAACACTGGGTTATTTTGAAATCAAAATATAAATTGCATAAACACATCAATCATCTAATATTAATAATATAATACTAATTCTAATTAAAAATAATTAAAAAAGTAACAAATTATTGAAATTTTATCATCATTTGTTGAGAATATATTTTTTTATAACTGTAGTGACAACCTTCCCATCTTCTCCTACGTGAAATTTAAATAAAAATATATTTATTAATTAATATTAGAAATAAAATAAATTTTATATAAAATACTATAATGTTATTAATAATATATTTTTATAAAATTAAACAAGCATTCACTTTATCAACTAGACTAATTTATATAATAAATTAACAAATAAGACCTAATCGCTAACCAACTAGACTAATTTGTATAACATTATTATAGTGCATATATATTAATGAAGTACAAAATAATTATTTTAATTAATATTTATTTTTATTTCAATATTTACAAATTTTAAAATTATAATCGCTAATTTATATTAATCGTGCAAAATACCACAATAAAATTTTGTATATAGATAAAACAAATAAAATTATAACTCTTGTAAACTTAAATATTATCACCTTGTTGCTGATGTTGAACCGCCTTCCTTAGTGTTAATCTCACTTTTGCCTTGTGCATTGCAATCACTTTGGCAAATAGCTTTTCCCTTAGAATTTGTGGTTGGCTTCCCACTAGATGATACGGGGTTATTCTTATTCATCATCAATTTCTCCTCTAACAAAAATCAATATATTGATTTGAATAAAGTTTTGTAGTGATTTAATAAAATAAGTTTATCTTATTTATAATAAAATATATATCAACAAAAAAGGTAACAATATATTTATACATAATATATAATATTAGATATTTTTATCAATTATATATTTTATTCTTTTTTATTAAAATATGGTTGTACTTAATTATAGTTTAAATTTTTTTTTAATATTTTGTTATATTTTATTTCTCATATTTTTAAATATATATTTAATTTCTAATATTATGTTATTGGTTGAAATAATCTAAAATTTTATACTAGAATATTTAATTTTTTTAGTATAAATTTTTATTTTTTAAATGATAATTATTTATGTTTGAAATATTAAAATTATGTTTATTTATTTTCAACAATAATTTTCATTTTGGAGAATTTAATCATTTTACTTAGTATTACATGAACCAGTAAATATTCTTATTTTATGAAACTCTCTTAATAAATATTAATTCTAAATATTTATTTCCTTTTATAATTTAGTTAAATTTAGGATTTAATGGTAAATTAACATACTTTTTCATATTATTTCCATTTTAGTGAGTTAATTAAGAGTAAATTCAAAATTAATTATATATTTTATGTTGTGACTGCATATATATATATATAACTATTTTTCAGAGATGTAATTAAAATACTAAAAAAGTTTAGTTAATTATAAAGAGCTAATCAACATCCTTATAAAATCATTCTAAATATGTTTCTAATAAGCCTTCTACTTATACCACAATATTAGTCACAATAAAAATAAATTGTTTTTTTATTATTTAATATTTTCTTTAAACTCATAATTTTAAATAAAATCATATTATTTATAGTTAAAATAAATTTATATTTTTTTAATAAATTGAGTTATAATATTTTAACATATTTTAAAAAATACTAAATCATGAATTAAATAAATTTAACATTTATAATTACTAATATTCAAATTTTAAGTTGTTAAATTTTCAGTAAATATTATCTAAACTCTAGAAATACAACACACTACCGGTAAAATAAATATACAAATTTAGTTTGGCAAAAATATGACTATTTTTTAATAATATTTTTTTCTTTTATTGATATTTTTATATTTTCACCTTAATGGCCTATATTTACCCTAAAACTTCTAAAAATCCTAATTTTTTTTCTAAAATCTTTATCTTTTTAATTTTGTATATTTTAATTTTTAATTTTTTTAAATTATCAAAATATTAATATTTTAAGTCTAATTTTAAAAATATCTACGTTTGCCCGTATATGGTGTATTAGTCTGATTTTTCTTGCCAAGTTTTAAAAATTATATTATGACACCAACCCTTATACAATCTATTAATTTACAGTCAAAATTTTTAAAAACTTTATTTAGTTATCAAGTATTTTTAAAACTCTTAAATTTAGTAATTAAACTTTCTAACATAATTTTCCTACACTTTTATTAACATTTTTCTCGTATTTTTAAAAATTCTAATTTAATCTCTATACTTTATAAATTTTGTATATTATTTTACCATTTTTTCTATAATTAAATTATAACAAATTTTCCATTTCAACTATTTTTAACATACTAATTTAACACAATGAAAATTATTTTTAAATTTAAACACATATTAATCATATTAAAATATGGTCGGAATCCCCTATCATATCCTATTTAAAAAATAGTATTTAAAACTGAAGTTGTCAAAACTTACACAACGTATACATTTAGGGTAAATATAATTTTGTAGATGGAGTTTAATTATACATTTGGACAATTTTAAATTATTAGAGTGGTAGAGAATTTAAACTCGAAAATAGTCTATTATTTTTTCGGGGTATATTAGTTAGCGTACTTGTTATATTTACTCGAATTCTTTCTAGTATCCTAAATATTTCTTTAATAACTTAAAATTTTACTTTTTTTTCTATTTTAGTTCTTAAATTTTATAAAATTACTAAAAAAACTCCTATTATATTAAATTATTTGATCGGTTGTAAATTTTCTCAATTTGATCCATATAATATATTTTAGTATCATTTAAATTAATAAGTATTAAAAATTACATTTGAACTAAATATTTACACTATTTATTATTTTACCTTTAAAGTTTTCAAAAATCAACTTTTTACGTAATTTATTAGGCTATAATTCTACTATATTTTTATTAGATTTTTGTATTTTCAAAAATACAAATTTGGATTTATACATTTCAAATTTTGTATTTTAGTACACTAACTTTTCTTATAAACAAATTATAACAAAAGTGTCGGCTGGAAAGTAACATGGTGTTTAGTTACCTCACTAAAATGAGGGTAATAGAGGTCGGCACTTAAAGTTAACTTAAAGTGTAGGCAACCTTAAAGACCTATTAGAGGTGGTTGGCACTCGAAAGTTAACTTGAAGTGTAGGCAACCTTAATGACCAGAGGTAGTTGGAATGGCATGAAATACCTACCCTATTTAGGGGAGTGGTAAAATAGAGAATAGTTGAAGCTTATCCAACGGAGGGGAATGATCACGTTTTTTGGACATATTTTAGGTTATCGAGTGACAGTGAATTTGGGCTCAAAGGAGTCGGTTATTTTTCTGCCAGTCAGGATCTATTGCTATGCCAGGAGGTGGGTTCGTAACTGATGTAATCTCGATATCTAGCTCATAATTTGCTTGAGTAAAAGAAAAATACTAATGTCCATGTTTTGTTTCCACGTATACTAGATCAAAGGAATAATCTAGTTTTGAATACACTCGTTCAAAGCAAATTTAAAAAATGGTATATGTTAAGTTTAAGACATATTTCAAAATTATAATAATAAATAAAATAATATATATTTGAGGTATATAATATTGAAATAATTAAAATAAAAATAAATTTTAAGTGAATGTGATAGCAATAACCATACTCTCTAATAAATAAAAATGTGGCTCCTCACATCTCGGGCATTATGAGCACATATAGTTAGCCTGCAGGCTGGCTGGGTCTAGTTCACGGACCATGTGCAAGCTTACATGGAGTGGATCTTTGCGGTTGAGGGCATGGAAGAGGAGGCGGCCGTTATGATATGGAGGAGCGAGATGAAAGAATCGACAAAGGAGGCCTCTGACAGCAAACAGCTTGGAGAACCTTCAAGTGGGAGACTTCGGGATCGAAGAAGGTGAAGCTATGGTGTCATTAACAGCGTTCTACAGCTGCACTGCATTGTGGAGGAGAGACGAGAGGCTCTGAACTCTTTCCCGCGGATGCTAAGGAAACTGTCTCCTAAACGTCTGGTTCTGGTGGAGGAAGACTCGAGACACATCGGGTCTTTCTTTCTTGGGAGGTTCATGGAGGCCCTGCACTATTACTCCGCCACATCTGACTCCTTGGATAACATGCTGCCGAGGTATGATACCAGGAGGGAAGATAGAGGGGTTCTTCTTTGCATAGGAGATCAATAACATAGTAAGCTGTGAACGGCCTGTGAGGGTGGAGTAGCACGATAGGCTCGACTATTGGGGAAGGAGGAAGGGCTCAACGGCCGGTTTTCATCCGGTGCATATGAAGATGATATCTCAAGTGAAGCAGTGGCTTGGCAAGTCCGACGTCTGGGGGGTTCACTGCTGTGGAGGAGAAAGGGTGCTCGGCTCAAGGGTGGAATATGAAGCCCATGATTGCAGCTTCTTTCTGGAAATGCAACTAGAAAAGGAGGCCCCTTCAATGGCTATCAACTAGTTGACTTTCACAAGTTAATGAAGTATAATTGCAAGACTCATCCGACTGCATTTCCTTGTGTTTTGTGTGTGCTTGTTTGAGAGCAATGGGGAAGGATGGAACTTATGAACGTTCGGACAGTAGAGGGAACCGTTATTGCTACTGTGAATCCATCTACCATGGTGAAATGGAAAAATGGCTAAGGAAACTCACGCGGAAAAGTTCTAAAACTCATCAAGAGTCGTTGCTTTGTTCAAGAAAAGAACAAAAACAGGAGTCCACTTAAAATTCGACCATCTGGCCAAGTCATTTTGGGTTGTAAGATATCACATGGAAAGCCTTATGAGTTAGTCTGCAGCATTGGCTACTCCATTTCCGAGTCTAAACACCGGAAAAAATTGGATATTGATTGATGTCAGAGATGCAACTGTTTTAACGTTATAGAGCTGAAACATAGTTTCAGACAGTAAATAGGTGCATAAACGGTAGATGATGTGGATGACTCCGTTATTATAGCAAGTTTAACGAATCTGAATATCAGGCAATAAGGAACACCTGTCTAATACAGGAATCAATCACATCACCATTGTCCTGAAAATCCAATTATTCCACTGCAACTTGTGCCTTCCAGCCTCCTGGTGATGCATATCTTGATGTTGATGGTTCCATTATCCACTTTGTGCTGCAGAGTGAGCCGGAAGGCATCACATATCTTGGAAAAACTTACTATTTCTCTAAGGTGTTTGACTTTCCCTCTAGTCCCGCAATAGTTTCGAGACAGTATAAAAGAACTACAATTAGGAAAGAGGCTTGTGATGACTACTGAGATGCCCATACAATCTTTATTAAAGTCCAAAAAGTGCTAACTAACTCAATACAACTTTAATCCTTTCCTATGAATGAAGTGGATATATGAGTGCGAAACAGATGTGCTAAAAAGATACGGACTCAAGGTATTCCATGAAATTCGTCCTAGAATGGAAGCCCGATGGGAGTATGGATGGACGTCAACTGTTTATTAGAGTCCTTGGATTACGAATCCCGAAATCATTCGGAAGCTAACTCTCGACCTATTACTCCAAGTGACTAGGAATTAGTGAGAAATTCCTGTAATAAGCCGGGTACGATAAGAAACTATCTCCTTAAATGAATAAATATCATTTTCTTTATTTAAAAGTTAGTTTTCCCCCTGTTAACGACAAGTACAATTAACAGATTGGAGTATATCAATCAGGACCCGGGGTAATAGATGGAGAGAAGACCACCTAAGGAGAAAGATTGTTGTAAGTCACCTCTAGTTAACACTAATCCTAAGATAGCCAACCTAAATAGTTCCCCCACAAGAACTAAGAAATGCAGAGTAACAAGGCAACAAAATGAGACAAAAGATTAGGAATGAAGTTTTCAGAAAGGAACAAAGACCCTGACTATAAAAGGGAGTCATTAGAAATACATACATTAACCAAGGATAGGGAAAAAGAAAAAAGTATGCTCATAAGGGGTCCAATATAAGGGAGGTGATGCTTCTACGGAGTCAAAGAATATGATTAATCTGGGAAAAGGGAAGGCAAGATGTAGGAGGAGTGGGAGTAAAGCCTAAGGACTATAAGGGATTGAGCGAAGCCCTCGTACAAGAGTTAACAAACCAAGAGGAATTGAGTTATCTCTAAAAAGAACAAGTTGAATGAAAGACAACAAAGAAGAGAGGTAAGGTACAAGGGAAGTGCACCTAAAACCCCTCAGAAAGGAGTAAATGCGAAAAACACCATCCGGTAATTCTAGGGTATGACACGACAAGAGTGAAGAGGAGAAGAAACGTGCTAGGAAAGGGAACTCTAGAGAGATGTATACGATTAAGGGCCCCTTGAAGGGACCATTGATGGGCGGCTGGACATGATGTGGAGTGCAAGAAACCAACTCATAAGGAATAAAAGGGAAATTTCCAAGTTAAGGAACCAACAAGTGGATCATAAGAGGCATAAACCGAAATAAACAACCTCAAAGAGGGGCATAAATGGTTAAGGGTGTCTCGAAATGGCAAGTGTGACTTGTTTTGGAAAAGTAGAGGAGCTAAATAGGGATTTCAGACAAACCTAGTGGAAGGAAGCAACTAGTAACAACAGGATGGTCAATGAGAATAAACAATACCTTAAGAAGGATCGAGAAGTAGTAAAGACTGCACTATAAGAAGGGCTATATGATGGACATTAAGGACGAGTGAATTCTAGAGATAGCTACCCCAGATAGTTGGACAAGAAAATAGTAGGGACGAGGTAGTTAATGAACTGACCCTCAGGAGAACCATAGATTTAAGCCCTGACGAAGAAGGGATAAGTGAAAAGGCCAAACATTGGAAAAGAATGATGAAAGAAAACCTTAAAGAGATCAATGACCGAGAATGGATTAATGACCAAACTCAAGCCATGAGAAGGTTAAGTAAGCCTCTTACAATGTGATCAAGAGACCTTGAAATAAGGATGATTTGAACGCCTCCCTGAAGAAATAATCTGGTATCGAGGTACAAGTGGGAATAAGGATAGGGTACAAAAGAGGTACCCACGAGATTTCAAGAGTAAAGGTAAGCAAGAGAAGACGAAATCAAAGGATGTCATTTAAGGGTAGATATTTCCAAGAGCGAATGAAAAAAAAAAGGAATTTCGGGAGAAAGGGGAAGAATACTACTAAGGAAGGAAACCCTGGAAAGGCCTATGTATCCCAACTAAGAGGTAATGGAACCAAGTGAAGAGGGATAAGAAGATAAGCTTGCAAATAGAAGGCATGTTGAAGTGACAAGACTAAGGGAATCATACTAGGAGGGCCCAAGGAGTAAGTTAAACCCAAGGAACGGGTAAGTAGGAACGTAGCATCAAAAGATATTATACGCGTAAGAAAGGGGTGGACTACCCATGATAAGGAAATAGAGGAAAGAACATCTGAGAAACCTTAATAAAGTAAGCCCTTCAATTAAGAAGTGATTAAGAGAAATGACCACCGACATCAGGACTGGTCGTGGTCCACGCTTGCCTAATGGAGTATACAAAATAAGACTCAATAATTGGAAATTTCTCAGATAGGAAATAAAGGATAAAATGGATATTTTAAGAAAATGGAGGATTGAAAGCGGGCAAATACCTAACATAGAAAGGGTGTGAGGAGATGAAGAAATGAAACCTTCAAGGAATGGTAAGAAGGTTGAACATGTAGCTCCTAAGGTGGAAGTCTCTACCTTGAAGGACATAGTAGAGAATGAAAACCATACAAGAGAGACCTCCCCAAACAAGGAATCAATACGTAGACCAAAAAGGGTCAGCTCGGAATAAGGAATGGTGTAATGGTAACAAGCAAGCAAGAAAGGATAGAGGAAAGAAAAGCTCTTGATGTAAAAGACGCCAATGTAAATGAGGAAGGACATAAGTGAGAAATGATCTCAATGTGTCGATAAGCTATCAGGAAAATCAATGGTTGGAACCGGGGGAAAACCCATAGAAAAGTTGGTAAAGAATGAGTAGATAAGGAGAAACCAACACGATCCTGATGTTAAAAATTTAAAGGATAATTGGACAACATAGAAGGTAGTTGGGAAACACTATCGGTTAATAGGAAGGAACGAAGCCATATGACTCCTAAATAGATGGAAAGGTATGAACCATTATCAAGGATGCACATTTTGGAACCATAATGGACAAAGACATTTCTAGAACATATCATACTATAAAGGACATGTAGTTCCAACAGTCCCAAGGAAAGGTAACCCAAGTAAAATCGAGTCTGTTAGTCAAACCTAAGAAATGGAACCGGATTTGCAGTAAACCAAAAAATGGAGGAAGGACAAAAATAAGATAAGGAAGAAATCACATAAAAAATCCACAGGGTTAAGGACGAAGAGTCTGAAGGGATGCTAAGCTAAAGAGCATCAGTGACTAAGGAAATAAATGGAAGTGGGAAAAATTGAACGTCTATGGGACATCCAACCCAATGACATGGATAAGAAATCATAAGAAGAAGAGCCTTACCCTAAGTAGCATAAGAAGTGGATCCAAGGATATACCTTTGGACCAGTAAGTAAGACATGTCTAATCATGATAAACTCCAAGGAGTGAATAAAGGAAAAGAATTTCTTAGGAACGTGGTTAAAAAGGGGCGAGGTGAAGGAACCAACAAAGTGAGAACATGTCAAACAAACCCCAAGAGGACGTTAAGGGAAAATTACTCCCAATGCAAAGGATTGCTGACTTAGTTTTGGGGACAAAACACCTAAAAGGAGGGGAGAGTTGTAAATCTTATCTTTTTAAAGATAAGAAAACTAGGAAAAGAATAGGTCATTTTAAAAGAGGAAACCGAGTCATTTCACAAACCATAACCGATAAGGAAAGGGTAAATTGGGGAATTGACAAGTCCCGAGTGACTCAAAGAGTTATAAAAATCATGGAAAAGAACCTTGGTACAAATGGGAAGAGAAAACCAAACTAGTTCAGGGCGAACTGAATTGAACCAGATTTAACTAGTTTAAACCGTACTTGAACCAGTTTCTAAATTTATTTTTCTTAGTGGCTTAAAATGTTCAAATTGGGAAATTAAAGCCACTATTAGATAGAAAATGAATTTAGAAGATTTTAATTTAGAGAAAATCGGTCGAATTGGGCCTGAACCGGTCAATTTTTGCTATTGAACCTAATCGGACTAGTCCGGTTCGGTTCGGAACAGTGTCATCTTCTTCCTTAGGATGACATCACTATTCATTAATGCAGAAAACATATATCTCCAGTGAAGATGTAATCGTCCCGATCAGGCCATTTTTGGGCGAGGATAAGCTCGACCAAAATGGAAAGTGGTCGGGCAAAGGGTCCTCGAGCTCCCTATATAAAGAGCTTGGATTCTTCGCACACCTCAAATTGCTATTCTCTCTCAATTGTACTATTTTCGGTGAAGCTTGAACCAAAGCTCTGACATAAGCCTTTTTTTCAACCTCAGAAGGCAAGGTCGGGTCCTATAGACACCGGGGAAAGTCAACTACCTGACAGTAACCTTCTTTCGACCCAATGACCACCAGAGAAGAGCTGGTGGAATCAAACAGTGAAGCGATTCTGATAGACCGAAGTTGCCCTATTTTGGCCAAGCTAAATTCGGCCAAATTCAGCCCTCCTCCGGCCAAACCAAGCCTCCCCGACACCTCACGACCCTCACATGACCTCAATAGAGCTAAAAGGTAAGCAATTTGACCCTCCTCCGTCGTTACAAATCGGTGTTAGAGAGAGAAAGTGTTAAACTTTACTGATAAAATTCACCCTCGATTGAACATCAATTGTATCAATTCTTGATCCTAGAAGGAACCTCGGGACAAGAGCTACCTCTCCAGATAGAGCTCAAACCACCGCACCTCCGACAGTAAGCTTTTGAAGTTTTCTCTCTCTACAAATAGTTTTCCGACGAAGCTTCGTTTGAGCTCGTTCCGGACCCAAATCATGCAATTCAAAGCTTAATTGAATTGTATAGAAGTGTAGGAACTGATCCATACCATAAATTGGAGCAATTAACCCCGATTGAATGGCCAATTTAAAGAAATCATATTCGGTTAATTTGAAGGGGAGAAATTAGGGAAAATTTTGGGGATTTCAAAAAATTGAGGGACCTTTATGCAATTTCTTAAAATTGAAGGCCAATTAGCTATGAGAAAGATGCAGGGGGACCAATTGGTCAATTTTCAGAATATTTGGGGCTAAATTTCCATTTTTGTAAAGTAGGGGCAAAATTGTAATTTTTGAAAAGTTGGGGACCGAATTGGAAATTTGGAAAACTTGAGCCCCTTATACAATTTTTAGTGAATTGAGGACTCAAAGTGAATTTTGGAAGACTTGGGACTCAATTTGGGGAAAAGTTAGCATTAGGGACCTAAAGTTAAGGAAAATGAACTTTAGGGATCTAAATACAATCAATTAATAATTTTGAGTCTATTCGCTCATATGTGAGAAAACGATGGCAATCATGCCAAGCCTTAATTGATAAAGATGCCCAAATCATGTAGGGACATGAGAGACCGGAATGCCAACAAAGAAAAGCTAGCATGGACTCGAAAATCGTGTAGGGACGAACACATCACAGTTATCGGGTGAGTGGGATTATCTAACTTCATACCCGGTTGGGATGATGAGCACTATCTTTAACTGATAAAAACCTACTTGCTAGTTGTAAGTAGAGACAATCATACTCGGTTGGTATGATGAGTTTCCTTGAGAAAATGAGAAACTTGCCTATCGAGTGTAAGCGGAGATATCATCACACTCGGTTGGTGTGATGAGTTGAAAAATGGATTTTTGTTAGAAGTGTTCTCCCTTTATTGTGTGCCAATGCTTAAAATATTTGGGAGACCTTTTTGATGGGAGAAAAAATAACTCAGATAGGCCAAGGGCCTCGGTTTTGAACTCATGGGCCTAAAAGCCTAGTTTTGGAAAAACACGTGCAGTGGGCCCAAGGCCAGTGGGCACGAGCAGAAGCTCGTAAACAAACTTGTTTAAGAAAGAGCCATGAAAATTTCTAATGAAATTGGCTGTATGATTTCACAAAGGTACCGAGCTAGGACCGACAATGGTCGATGGACTGGTAGTAGTTCGTTAGGGCGAGGTCGATGGACTGACCTAGACAAACAACTATAAGTTGGGTTGAGCATCGGGGCTCTTGGACCGTTGGCACCAAAGATAATGGCTTTATGTGGAAAACTCTTGTTTGTGCATGTATGTAAACCCCATCTTTTAATAATGAGAAAATCGAGGAAAGAACTAGTCAGCTTCAAATTTAAAACTGAATCGGTCTACAAGCCAATTATTAAGAAATAAACAAATTTGAGAATTTACAACTCCCATGTGACTCAAAATGGTTCATAAACCTTGGAAAAAGAACCTTAGGATGAATTGGGGAAGAAAACCCAGACTGGTTCGAGTGAACCGGGTCTGAACCAGATAGAACTAGTTTATGAACCAAGTTGATACATGAACCGGAACCGATAGAGAAAGGGCAAACCAGGAAATTTATGGATTTCGAGTGACCCAAAGAGTCCCAAAAGTCATGAAAATGGACTTGAGAAGGAATTGGAGATGAAAACCAAACTGGTTCAGGTGAACTAGATTCGAATCGGATTGAACCGCTTTGGACCGGTTTGAACCACTATTGAACTGGATTCTAAATTCATTTTTCTCGGTGGCTTAAATAATTTAAATTTGAGATTTGAGGCCACCATTGGATAGAAAATGAATTTAGAAATTTTTAGATTTGAAAATTTTGGTCGAATGGGGGGTGAATCGGCCGGTTTAAGCTTTGAACCCGGTCCGGTTTGGAACAGTGTCGTCTTCTTCCTTCAGATGACAGCACTATTCACTTGCTGGAAAATCATGCAGCACCGGCGAAGCTAAAAAGTCTCCGGCCATGGAGTTTCAGGCAATGAATGACCGCCATTAAGGCGCCTGAATAAATATAGCTACCTACCCAGATAGAAAGCTCAGACCGTCGCGCCCTCACCGGTGAGTAATCGAAGCTTTCTCTCTCTCTATAGTTTATTTTCCGGCAAAGCTCTGTTTGAGCTCATTCCAGCGTTAAAACTTACAATTCAAAGTGCTATGGAATTGTATGAACATGTAGAAACTCAATTTCAACTTCAATTTCAATAATTAGAAGTGTTTGATCGTCAATTTGATAAAATCAAATTCGGTTGTGTTAGAGAGTTGAAATTGGGGGTAAATTTGGGGAAATTGGAGATTTTTAAAAATTTGAAGGACCAAAATGTAATTTTTATAAAACTGAGGGTCAATTGGGCATGATTAGAATGTGAAAAGGCCAATTGAGAAATTTTAGAATTTTTGGGGTAAAACTTACCATTTTTGTGAAGGAAGGGCAAAATGGTAATTTTGGGGGCCAAATCGGGAATTTGGGAAACTTGAGCCCCATTTTATAAAATGGAGTAAATTGAGATTCCAAGAGGAATTTAAAAATTTTTGGGACTCAAATTGAGGAAAAATCGGCATTTGGAACTTAAAGTTAAAAGAAAATTAACTTTAGGGACCTAAATGTAAATAAAGGAAAAGTTAGTATTTCTCATTCATTTGGAATGAATGAGGGCTATTAGGAAAAGAATAATGAACAACCATGTTCGTTTCATGTAGGAAAACAAGACATCTAGAACGCCAGCTTAAGTTAAGCTTGCTAGGGAAGGAAACAAACTAAGTGGAATATCACTACACGATCGAATGAGTGAAATTTTATACCATACCCAGTCAGGGATGATAAGTACCTCAAAATGAAAACCCACTACTTAGTAGTATTTTAAACATCACAACTTAGAGGAGAAGCTGAGAGAGAATGGAGTTTTTAGGTGTGGAGATGATGAATAAGGATGGGCTCTTTATATAGGAAGCTCGGGGACTTCTTGGTCGTACGATTAATGTCTTAATGGCAATCATTCATTACTTGAAACTCCCCGGCCGAAGACTTTTCAGCTTCGTCGGTGCTGCATGATTTTCCCGTGCGTAACAGTGTTGTCATCTAAAGGAAGAAGACGACATTGTTTTGAACCAAACTGGACCGGTCTGAATCGGGTTTAAAGTTTAAACTGGCAGGTTCACCCCAAATTCTTCCAAAATTTTCAAATCTAAAAATTTCCAACTTAATCTAAATTCATTTTCTATCTAATGGTGGCCTAAAATCTCAAATTTAAAATTTTTAAGCCACCTAGAAAAATGAATTTACCATCTGGTTCAATAGTGGTTTGAACCGATCCAAACCGTTCAATCCAGTTCGGATCCGGTTCACCTGAACCGGTTTGGTTTTCATCTCCAATTCATCCTAAAGTCCTTTTTTATGACTTTTGTGACTCCTTAGGTGACTTAGGATCCATAAATTTCCTGGTTTGCCCTTTCTCTCTTGGTTCTAATTCATGAACCAACTTGGTTCATACACCGGTTCAATCTGGTTCGGAACCGATTTTCCTAAATCGATTTAGTTTTATCTCCCAAATCGTCCTAAGATCCTTTTTACAAGGTTTTATGAACCCTTTGGGTCACTTGGGAGTTGTAAATTCCCCAAATTGCCCATTCCGTGATAATCGGGTTTGTAAACTTGTTCGGTTTTCTCACTTGGGTTGACCGGTTCTTTCCCTGGTTTCCTTGTTTTAAAGGGATGGGGTTTACAACTCTCCCCTCCTTTTAGGAGTTTTGTCCCCAAAACTAAATCAACACCCTTTGTATTGGGAATAACTTCTCTTAATGTTCACTCGGGATTTGCTAGACATGCCAACACTTTAGTTGTTCTTTCACTTAGCCCTTTGGAATCATGCATGTAAGGAATGTCTTTTCCTTTCTGTTGTTTACTCACTTCCCGGAGTTTATCTTAACTAGGCATGTCTTACCACATGTCTAAAAGGATATCTTTATATTCACTTCCTCCTCTACTTAGGGTGGTTTCTTCCTCTTGAGGGTTCTTACTCAAAATTTCAAGGTCGAGAGTTCCAAGTTGTCCAATCATTCCTTTGGGTTCAACTTACTTTCTTGGATCATCCTAGCATGCCTTCTTTAATTCTTTCACCCTAGCATGCACTTCCTTTGCAAACTCATCTCTTTATCCCTCGTCACTTGGTTCCATTACCTCTTAGTTAGGATATGTATGATTCCCTAGAGTTTTCCTTCCTTGGTAGTATTATTTCCCTTTCTTCCGAAATTATAAGTGTCCTTGAGTGTATCTATCCTCAAAGTGGCGTACTTAGATGTCATACTTTCTCGTTTCCTCCTTTAAATTTTGTGGGTACGACCTTTGTATTTTCTCTTACTTGTATCATAACTTTATCTTTGTAGAAAATATAACTTTTATTATGATGATAATGAATTACAATTTTTAGCTATATTTATTTAGGGGAATTTTGGTAAGTACTAACTACGGTACTAGGGTCTTCCCGTGTTTCTTCTTGGGTGAGGTTGTATACTCTGGTTGGGACCCTTGATGTAGTGGCAATGTCTTGCCCTCTATTTAGTGCCCTTGGGTTTACTTGAAGTGATAGGTGGGTACTTTGTTGTGTATTGCCCTGAAGGACTGGGCAGTTCTTCAAAAATGGACAGGCTGTCTACATTCGAAGCATATTCGGCATGGTCCTTCATGGTTTTTCTTGCACTTAGAACAATAGGGACTTTTTCTTGGAAGAACTGTATTTGTCTCACTTTGTGTATGATAACCTTCCATTGTCGTAGAGAACCCCATTCTTATTCTCCATTTCTATCCACCTAGCTCCTTTTTGTCTTCTTCGGCTATCATGGCCTCCTTCTTCTTTCCTATCGATCTATTCTACCTGGTAGTGTCTCGTCTGTACTAGACGCGCACATTCATAGGCCATGTTGATAATAGCAACTAAATCTATAAGGCGTCCTAGTACCCTCATTCGGTCTTGTATGTCCATATTAAGACCATCCACAAATTGTTGGCAAACATCCATAGGGCCGGCTATGTCAGGGGCAAAGGGTCTTAACTCATTAAACTTGGTTTCATACTTTAAGATAGAGTTATGCCCTTGTCAGAGTCGGAGGAAGTTTTATTTCTTCTCGTTAATTAGATGTGGAGCTAGATATTCCTCCGTATGTTTTTCCTCGAATAGCTCCCATGTGGGGGTGGTGGCATGCAAGCTTTTGACATTATCCCTTCACCTCTTTGCACTAGCTTCCAAGAAAAACTCTGCCAGGATCACCATATGCTTTGGTGAAATCTTGACTATCCCCATGAGTTTCTTGATGTTAGCTAGCTAGTCCATAGCAGCCATCACATCCTTTTCTCCTAGGAATGATTTACATCCTAATTGTCAGAGGGTTTTGAGGTATTTGGGAATGTCTACTGGAGGAGGAACGTTAAGAGGAGGGGATGGGATTGTACTTCCTTAGGCTCAGCTCAAGGGTTGGTGTCCACCTCAGGAGTGAGGTTAGGCCGTCCGAACACTCGGGTGAACTCTTCGTACAGTCTCTAATGTTCCAAGCTTAATCCAAGTGGGGTTGTTTGGGCTCCTCGAGGAGTTTCCATAGGGAGGGTTGGTTGGGCAGTGTCGGAGACTGCGTCTCTAGTTCTCTTGGTTCCTTTCTTAGAAGCCATCTGCATATTTTAAAACTATTCCTATTAGTTACTATGTTCTCTAGTTCTTATAATGTATTCGAGGAAAATAGGATCTAATACCACTCAAGTTGTCATGCCTCGACCCGGTTTGGTTGGATCCCCGTGAGCAACCCGCCACTCTTCCCGATTTACTAAGGGTTTTCCCCTCCTTTAAACCCAGGAGGAGTAAGACATCCTTTAAACATGTACCTTTCCTGGAATACATAAATCAAAATTGTATAACAAATTTAAGTTATATACTTGTCTTGCAGGTGTGACTAACATGAGATCTTTAGGTAGGTTTCCCTTGGTTACCTAAAAAGGGACATAAGGGATAGGGTGAGTTCGACAACTCAGTGAATGGGTATTTAAAGTTTGACTTTTAGGGAAAATATTTGAATTGTAGTGTGTCAGACTTCTTATTTTCTTTTAAAATAATTCATCCTCAAAATATCGGTTTCATAGCCATTACTCACTCCTCAACCATAACTGGTATGCTCATCAACTAACACATGCCCTTAATCATGAAGGGAAACACGTATGAATAAAACTTTTTGTCCGTATGAGGATAGAGACCATATCTCGGTCTCGTTCACATGAACCCAAACACAGAAGCTTCAGGAAATCCCAAACACAGTAGTTTCATGGAGTCCAAACACAGAAACTCCATGGAGTACAAACATAGAACTCTGTGGAGTACAAACAAAGAACTCCATGAATACCAGGTATGACGAGAAACACAAACTCAATAATTTCTCTCTTCCCTTATTGCCACCATGTCATCCAACAACCCTTAGGACGCATCATTACCCCTATTGGGCGTCTTAATGGTCCTGAACCTCAAGTGCATGCACAAACAAAGTTTTCCTCAAAAGTCATTTAATCTTTGGTGCCACTAGTCCAATGGCCCCAACCCTCAATGTAAACCCTGCACTTTTGAGTTAAGGAAAACTAGGAAAAGAACCGATCAAACCGAATAAGAAAACCGAGCCGATTTATATTTGGGAACAAGCAATATGGAAATTTACAACTTCTAGGTGATCCAAATGGTTCATTAAACCTTGGAAAAGAAACTTAAGACAAATTAGAAAACAAAAACCAAATTAGTTCAGGTGAACTAGATTCCATAAAAACTTTAAATTTAAGCGTGACCTCCTGGGAAGTATGATTTTTTTGTAACCCGAAATTTCGGTCAAAAATTTTTATGGAAGCGTACGGCTTATCATAAATACCAATAAATTAATATTTATTAAATTATTGGAATTAATACAAATAATTAAATACCAAAATTAAATTATTTGAAAATAAAGAAATTAAATTATTGGAATTAATATCAATAATTTATGACAATATTAATACTAGTAATAAATCTCTACCATTTAATACACGGTTTTACACCTATATAAAGAGGTCATCCCTATTCATTCTACTCACACCTGAACACTTCTCTCCCTCTCTCTACTACTCCATTTACCGGTGAAGTTCGAACCAGAGTTTTGACTTAAACATTTTTCTTAGCCTCGAAAGAAGAGGTCGAGCTATTTAGAACTGGGGAGAAGACAACTATCTGATAGCAAACTCTAGTCCATCCGAGAATCGTTGGAGAAGCGCTGGCATGATGGAATTGTGAAGCAACTCCGGCGGACTGAAGCTGTCCTATTTCGGCCAAGCTGAAATCGGCCATTTCAAGCCCTCCCAACACTTCCTCAGCCTTTCCACGGCCGAATTAGGACTGAAAGGTAAGCCAATTAAGCTCCCCTTTACAATTTTTGATCAGTTCTAGAGAGAGAGTCGACCGAATTTCAATGAAAAAATTCTAATCGAATTCCACATCAATTGATGCAATTCTTGATTCTAGGATAATCTTCAAGATGAGAGCTATCTGCCCAGATCGAAAGCTCGGACTGTCGTGCCCTCACCGGTGAGAAATCAAAGCTTTCTCTCTTTACAATCTGTTTTTCGGTGAAGCCCCGTTTGAGCTCGTTTGGGCGTTAAAATCTGTCATTCAAAAGTTCCTTAAAATCGTATGAACTTGTAGGAACTCAATTTCAACTCCAATTTCAACAATTAGAGGTGTTTGATTAGTCAATTTGATAAAATCAAATTCGGCAGTGTTGAAGAGTTGAAATTGGGGGAAATTTGGGGATTTTCAAAATTCGAAGGACCAAAATGAAATTTTATGAAATTGAGGGCTAATTGGGCATGAAAATAATGTAGGAGGACCAATTGAGAAATTTTAGAATTTTTGGGGCAAAACTTACCATTTTTGTAAAGGAAGGGCAAAATGGTTATTTTGGAAAAGTTGGAGGACCAAATTGGAAATTTGAGAAATTAATCCCCTTTTTGTGAAATGGAATAAATTGAGGTCCTATGATAAATTTTAGAAGTTTCGGGACTCAATTTGAGGAAAAACTGGCATTAAAAAGAAATAACTTTAGGGACCTAATTGCAAATAAATGAAAGTTTGTCTTTCTCATTCATTTGGAATGAATGAAGGCGATTAGGCCGAAGGATAATGAACCAAGATGTTCATATCGTGTAAGAACACAAAGTACCAGGAACGCCAGCAAAGACAAGTTCTCGTGAATACCAAGAATCGGTCTAGTGGAATTCACGGCATTAACGGGTGAGTGGGTTTACTAACATCATACCCGGTTGGGATGATGAACACACTTTATAATTTAAAAACCACTTATCGGTTGTGAGTGGGTTTACTAACATCATACCCGGTTAGGATGATGAGCACAACTTAAAATTAAAAACCACTTACAGGTTGTGAGTGGAAATTTTATATCATACCCGGTTGGGGATGATAAGTACCTTGATATAAAAACTCACTGCTTAGTGGTATTTTTAATCATCACTAATTAGAGAAAGTGATGTGAAAGTTATGCGGAAAAACTACTTACAGGTTGTAAGTAGATCATACTCGATTAGTATGATGATACTTCCTCGAAGGAAGTTGAAAACCCATTCATCGGTTATGAACGGAGATATCCTTATACCGATCAGTATGATGGACAGTAAAAACCTATTTTTGTCGGAAGTGTTCTCCCCTGACTGTGTGCCAATGCTTAAACTATTTGGGAGACCTACGGGAGCTCAAATAGCTCTAATAGACCAGGGGCCTCGGTTTTGGAACTTGGGGGCTAAATGCCCGATTTTGAAAATCTTGTATAGTGGGCCCAAGGCCAGTTGGAACGAGCAGGAGCTCGTAAACGAACATGATATATGTGCCATAAAACTTAATAAGTGAATTGTTTGGCCATGGTACCAAGATAGGACCGACATGCTCAATCAACTAGCGGCAGTGCGACATGACAGGTCGACGGACCAGTCAAGACAAACAATTGCAAGTTGAGTTAAGAGTCGGGGCCGTTGGACTAGTGGCACCATAGATTACATGCAATATAAGAAAACATTGTTTGTGCATACACTATGAGTACGGGATCATTAAGATGCCCATGAGGGGTAGTGATGCATCCTAAGGGCATTGGACGACCTAGTGCCTATAAGGGCAGTTCGCCGTTCCAGGTGTCTGTGCGAAATTTGGAGTAGCACCAAGCGCATGAGACCGGGGTGGGGACAGGATGAGGTCTCTGTCCTCATACGGACACGAAGAAGTGATTTCGGGATTGTGGGTTGGATGTCACATACATCCACTCATTCTTAGGGTAGAAGTTGTCGTACTTCTATCCAGGTGGCAGGAAAAGTCGCACTGAAGACACTAGCGGGTTCAGAAGTGATACTGACTTGCAAATGTGTATAACCTTCATGATGAATGATGTGTGTTGGGTGATGACACGCCGTGGTAAATAAGAAATTGTGGAAAAACCCGAATTTTTAAATGAAGGGAATTTTGAAAACAAAGGAATCTAGCACACTCCATATAAATGTTTTTCTTAAAAGTCAAAAGCTTTTAAAAACCCATTCACTTAGTAGTCGTACTCAACCTCTTCCTTATATCCCTTTCAAGAAATCCCGGAAAGCCTCCCCTTAAAGATTGTCAACTAAGATGCTTGTAAGACAGGTATGTAAAGTTTTAAATTTCATACAGTTTTGATTATGTTATTCCAGGAAAAAGGTGCAGGTTAAAGGACGCCTTACTCTTTACGGTTTACAATAAGGAGAAACCCTTTAATAAACTAGGAGAGTGGTGGGTTGATCACAGGGATCTGACCAAACCGGGTCAGGGCGTGGCACTCAACTTGACCTGCAGATATTTGTCTCGACTGGTCCGTCGACCTGTCATGTCACACTGCTGTTAGTCTATCAAGTATGTCGGTCCTCTCTTGTTACCATAGCCAAACAATTCATTTACTCTAAGTTTTCATGGCATATAATCATGTTTGTTTACGAGCTCTTGTTTGTGCCAACTGGACTAGGGCCCACCCACTATTCGAGATTTTCAAAATCGGGCATATTAGCCCCCAAGTTCCAAAACCGAGGCCTCTAGCCTAATAGAGCTATTCGAGCTCCGGTCAATAAGGTCTCCCAAAATATTTAAGCAATGGCACATGGTCAGGGGAGAGGACTTCTGACAAAATATACCTTTCAATTGTCCATCATACCAACCGGGTATGAGAAAATCTCCACTCATAATTGATAAACGAGTTTTCCACTTCCTTCGAGAAAGTTTCATCATACCAACCGGGTATGATCTACTTACACCAGTAAGTAGTTTTTTCGCATAATTTTCACATTACTTCTCTCAGGTGTGATGTTTAAAATACCAATTAGTAGTGGATTTTCATTTTCAAGGTGCTTATCATCCCAACCGAGTATGATATAAAAATCTCACTCACCCATTAATGTAGTGAATTCCTCTCGACCGGTTCTTTGTATTCACGCGACCTTGTCCTTGCTGGAGTTCCCGATACTTCGTGTTCCTACACGATATGAACATCCTTATTCATTATCCCCCGACCTAATAGCCTTCATTCATTCCAAATAAATGAGAAAACCAAGCTTTTCATTTATTTACAATTAGGTCCCTAAAGTTATTTTTCTTTAACTTTAAGTCACTAATGTCGGTTTTCCCCAATTTCAACCTTCTAACTCTGCCAATTTGATTTCATCAAATTGATCGATCAAATGAGTTTAATTTTGAAATTGAAGTTAAATTGGAGTTCTTACACCTTTGTACGATTCAATTGCATTTTGAATCGCACGATTTGGTGTCGGAATTAGCTCAAACAGAGCTTCGCCGGAAAACTGGACTTAGAGAGAGAAAGCTTACCGTTATGGGTGCGGCGGTCTAAGCTTTCGATCTGGGCAGGTAGCTCTCATCCTGAGATTTCTCCTACGATCAAGAATTGCATCAATTGATATTGAATTGAGTGAGAATTTTATCATCAAAGTTATGTCGGTTCTCTCTCTATCACCAGTCAGAAATTACAGAGGGGGGCCAAATTGGCTAACCTTTCAGCTCTAATTCAGCTATAGAAGGACTGTGGAGGTGTTAGGAGGGCTTGGTTTGGCCTAAGAAAAGCTTGAATTGGCTTATTTTAGCTCGGCCGAAATAGGGCAGCTTCGGTCCGCTAAATCTGCTTCACTATTTGATCACGTCGGCACTTCTCCGACGACCCTCGGAGTAAATGGAGACTACAAGCGTGTGTAGCTAACTTCTCCGCGGTTTTAAAGAACCCGACCACACTTTCTTTGGCTTAGAAAAGACCCTATATCGGAGCTCTAGTTCAAGCTTCGTCGAAAATTAGAGCAGCTGAGAGAGAATGGAGTTTTTAGGTGTGGAGAGGATGAATGAGGAGCGGCTCTTTATATAGAAAGCTCGGGGACTTCTTGGCCGTCTGATTGACACCTTAATGGCGATCATTCATTGCCTAAAATTCCATGGCCACAGACTTTTCTGCTTCACTAGCGCTGCACAATTTTTCGATGAGTGAATAGTGTTGTCATCTGAAGGAAGAAGATGACACTATTCTGAACTAGGTTCAAAGCTTAAACCAACTGGTTCACCCCCAATTCGACCGAATTTTCAAATCTAAAAATTTCTAAACTCATTTTCTATCAAATGGTGGTCTAAAATCTATAATTTGAATTTTTTAAGCCACCTAGAAAAATGAATTTAGCATCCGGTTCAATAGTGGTTCAAACCAATCCAAACCGGTTCAATCCAATTCGGATCCGATTCACCTAAACCAGTTTAGTTTTCATCTCCAATTCATCCTAAAGTTATTTTTTATGAATTTTATGACTCCTTAGGTCACCCGTGATCCATAAATTTCCTAGTTTGCTCTTTCTCTATCGGTTCTAGTTCATGAACCAACTTGGTTCATAAAATCGGTTCAATCTAGTTCAGAACCAATTCTCCTGAACCGGTCTGGTTTTCTCTTCCAAATTGTCCTAAGATCCTTTTCCAAGGTTTATGAACCCTTTGGGTCACTCGGGAGTTGTAAATTCCCCAAATTGCCTGTTCCCTGATGATCGGGTTTGTGAACCGATTCGATTTTTCTCACTCGGGTTGACCGGTTCTTTCCCCAGTTTCCTTGTTTAAAAGGGATGGGGTTTACAGGCAATAAGTTAGGGCTAGGTCAATGGACCGGCCTAAATAAATAGTTGTAGGTTGGGTTGAGGGTCGGGGTCGTTGGACCATTGGCACCAAAGATAATGGCCATATGTTAAAACTGTTGTTTGTGCATGCACTTGTGGTACAAGACCATCAAGACACCCAAGAGGGGTAGTAATGGGTCCTAAGGGCTACTGGATGACATGGTGTGTCACGCCCTGACCCGGTTTGATTGGATCCCCGTGAACAACCTGCCACTCTCCCGGTTTATTAAAGGGTTTCCCCTTATTATAAACCGTAAAGAGTAAGGCGTCCTTTAAACCTGCACCATTTCCTAGAATAGCATAATCAAAACTGCATGAAATTTTAAACTTTACATACTTGTCTTACAAGCATCATAGTTAATGGTCTTTTAGGGTAGGCTTTTCGGGATTTTTTGAAAGGGATATAAGGGAGGGGGTGAGTACGACTACTCAGTGAATGGGTTTTCAAAGGTCTACTTCTAACTTTTTAAGAAAAATATTTATATGGAGTGTGTCAGACTCCTTTCTTTTCAAAAATCCCATCATTTAAAATTTCTCTTGGGTTTTTCCATTTTTTCATAGTTACTAGTGTGTCTTCACCCAACACACATCCTTCATCATGAAGGTTACACACATTCCCAAGTCAGTATCACTATTGAACCTGCTACTGGCTTCAGAGCGACTTTTCCTGCCACCCGGATAGAAGCACGACCACATCTACCTTGAGAATGAGTGGATGTTTGCGACATCCAACCCTTAATCCCGAAATCACTTCTTCATATTCATATGAGAACAAAGACCTCATCTTGTCCCCACCCCGGTCTCATACGCTTGGTGCTACTCCAAATTTCGCACAAATACCTGGAACGACGATCTGCCCTTATACTCATTAGGTCGTCCAGGGCCCTTAGGATGCATCACTACCCCTCATGGGCGTCTTGATGATCCCGTACTCACAGTGCATGCACAAACAATATTTTCTCATATTTTCATGTAATCTGTGGTGCCACTAGTCCAACGGCCTCGACTCTCAACTCAACCCGCAGTTGTTGGTCTTGACTGGTCCGTCGACCTGTCATGTCACACTGCCACTAGTTGACTGAGCATGTTGGTCCTATTTTGGTACCATGGCCAAACAATTCACTTATTAAGTTTTATGGCACATATATCATGTTCGCTTATGAGCTCCTGCTCGTGCCAACTGGCCTTGGGCCCACTGTTTGAGATTTTCAAAGTCGGGGCATTCTAGCCCTCAAGTTCCAAAACCGAGGCCCTCGTCCTATAAGAGCTATTCGAGCTCCCGTCAAGAAGGTCTCCCAAATAGTTTAAGCATTGGCACATAGTAATGGGAGAACACTTCCAACAAAATAGATTTTTACTGTCTATTATACCGACCGGTATGAGGACATCTCCATTCATATCCGATGAACGGGTTTTCAACTTCCTTCAAGGAAGTCTCATCATACCAATCGGGTATGATTTACTTACAACCGGTAAGTAGTTTTTTCACATAATTTTCACATCACTTTCTCTAAGTAGTGATGATTAAAAATATCACTAAGCAGTGGGTTTTTATACCTAGGTACTTATCATCCCCAACCGGATATGATATATAATCCCACTCACAACTGAGGTACTTTCACAACGTTTCTTGAACATTCTTTCCTTTATTACCTTAGTATGGGTTGTCCACTCATTCGTACTTGTCACAACATCTTTTGGTGCTAATTCATTAGATTATTTCCATTTAAGGAGGGTTCACATCCTCCTTGTTTCAAATTCTCCTGTTCGCCCTTCATGAGGCTCACTTAACCGTCTTAAGTCTATAAACCCGGTTTTGGCCATCGATTGCTTTAAGGATTTTCCTTCGTTCTTCTTTCCCAATGTTTTGGCCTTTTCACTTCTCCCTTCTTTGTTGTTTTTTAAATCGATGGTTCTCTCGAAGACCAGTTCTTTAACTGTCTCTTTCTCTTTATTTTTCTGGTCCTATCGTCTGGGCAGTTGTATTCATGTCCATCCTATTGTCCATCATAGAGTGTAGTCTTTACTACATCTCATCCTTTCTTAGGGTTTTGTTCATTATCTTTGGCTGTTCGTCGTTACTAGTTTTCCTCTTTCTATATGGTTCTCCTATTCTCTCTAAATAGGTCACACTGGACCATTATAATACTTCCTTCCTTGGAAAACATTTCCTAAATAAGGGTTGGTTCCATTTCCTCTTAATTGGGATATGCATGTCTTTCCGAGGCTTCCTTCCTTGGTAGGATTCTTTGCCTTTCCCATGACATTCTTTTCTTACATTTTCTCTAGGGGATTTCTACCCTTAAATGACATCTTTTGATGTCATCTTCTCCTATTTACCTTTACTCCTCAAATCTTGTAGGCACATCTTTTATGCTCTATCTGCATCCTTATTCGTACCCAGTACCTATATATTTCTTTAGGGAGCGTACAAATCTTCCTTGTTTTAGGATCATTGTGGGAGAGGCTTGCCTATTCCTTTCTTGGCTTGAGTTTAGTCATTATTTGGCCTTTGGGCCTTTTAAGGATTTCTTGCATCCTTCTTTTCCCAAGTATTTGACCTTTCTACCTCTCTCTTCTTTGTCGGAACTTATATTATGGCTTTCCCGAGTATTTTTTCGTTAACTGCTTTGCCTCCACCATTTGTTTGATCTAAGTTTCTTAGGGCAGCTATTTCTCGAGTCCTTCTGTCCTTAACATCCATCTCACTGACACTTTTAGGGTGTAGTCCTTCTTAGGGTGTCATTTATTCTCTTTGACCCTATTTGGCTTCATCAATTTTTCCAAGGTGATTCATTCCAATACATCCCGTTATTTGGCTCTATTACTCTTCCAAGGCAGGTCATAATTGGCATCTAATACATCCTTCCATCAAGAAGTTTTTAACGGTGGGTCGGTGCCTTGCACTTCACGTTATGTCCATCTGCCAATCTAATGATTCCTTCAAGGTACTTAGTTGTATCCCTCCAGAGTTCCCTTTCCCAACATATTCCTTCTCTTCTTCACTCTCACTGTACCATTCTCTAGAGTTTCCAGAGGATGTTTCTCTGTGTTTTCCCCTTATGAGAGGGTTCTAGATATACTTCCCATGTACCTTATCCCTACTCTTGAGGTATCTTTCTCGGGTTGACCTTCTTAAGAAGATATTTAAATTTTGCATTTACCTTGTCATTTCTTGACCTCTTGGTGAATCGCTTACTTAGCCAGCTCCATGGTTTCGGTCTCCAGTCCTTCGTGGCCTTTGAGGACTTATTACCCTGAATTTATGAGGTGTGAAACACCCCTTCTTTCCTTACAGGGGGATACAAAAGATTAGGCTTTCAGCCGTATCACAGTAAATGGTTGCAAAATAACTAAGGAGCTATGGAATTTTTGATAAACGTCTTCCTCCATACTTAGAGTTGTGCCACCAATAGGTCCTAGCACCATTCTCCAAGATACTTCCCCATTTAGTCTATTGACATTTCAGCCTAGTCTCAAGCATTTGGGAAGCTTCTAGGGTTGTCTCCCTACGGAGGTAGGGTGTTGAGTAAAGCCATTCCAAATTTTCTTGGTTCCTCTCCTGGGAGCCATCTAAAATTTTAGGATAAATCCTATTAGTTACTATATTTTCTAGTCTTGATTATGTATTCAAGGAAACAGGCTCTGATACCACTCTATTTGTCACGCCTCGACCCGGTTTGGTCGGATCCCCGTGATCAACCCGCCACTCTCCCGGTTTATTAAAGGGTTTCCCCTTATTGTAAGTCGTAAAGAGTAAGGCGTCCTTTAACTTGCACTTTTTCCTGGAATAGCATAATTAAAACTACATGAAATTTAAAACTTTACATACTTGTCTTACAGGCATCTTAGTTGACGATCTTTAAGGGTAGGCTTTCCAGGATTTCCTGAAAGGGATATAAGGGAGGGGATGAGTACGACTACTTAGTAAATGGGTTTTTAAAAACTTTTGACTTTCAAGAAAAACATTATTATTGGAGTGTGCCAGACTCCTTTCTTTTTCAAAAATCCCTTCATTTAAAAAATTGGGTTTTTCCACCATTTCTTAGTTACCGGTATGTAATCACCCAACACACATGCTTCATCATGAAGGTTACACATATTCACAAGTCAGTATCACTACTAAACTCGCTAGTGGCTTCAGAGCAACTTTTCCTGCCACCCGGATAGAAGTACGACCGCTTCTACCCTGGGAATGAGTGGATATACACGACATCTGACCCACAATCCCGAAATCACTTCTTCGTGTCCGTATGAGGATAGAGACCTCATCCTATCCCCACCCCGGTCTAATGCGCTTGGTGCTACTTCAGATTTTGCACAGACACCTGGAACAACGAACTGCCTTTATAGCCACCAGGTCATCCAGTGCCCTTAGGACGCATCACTACCCCTCATGGGTGTCTTGATGATCTCGTACTCATAGTGCATGCACATACAATATTTTCTTATCAAGCCATGTAATATGTGGTGCCACTGGTCCAACGGCCCTGACTCTCAACTCAACCCACAGTTGTTTGTCTTGACTAATCCGTCAACCTATCATGTCGCACTACCGCTAGTTGACTGAGCATGTCGGTCCTATCTTGGTACCATGGCCAAACAATTCACTTATTAAGTTTTATGGCACATATATCATGTTTGTTTACGAGCTCCTACTTGTGCCAACTGGCCTTGGGCCCACTGTACGAGATTTTCAAAATCGGGCATTTAGCCATCAAGTTATAAAACCGAGGTCCTCGGCCTATCAGAGCTATTCGAGCTCCCGTCAAGAAGGTCTCCCAAATAGTTTAAGTATTGGCACACAGTCAGGGGAGAACACTTCTGACAAAATAGGTTTTTACTGTCCATTATAACAACCGGTATAAGGACATCTCCGTTCATAACCGATCAACGGGTTTTCAACTTCCTTCGAGAAAGTCTCATCATACCAACCGGGTATGATCTACTTACAACCGGTAAGTAGTTTTTTTTTCGCATAATTTTCACATCACTTTCTCTAAGTGGTGCTGATTAAAATACCACTAAATAGTGGGTTTGTATACCGAGGTACTTATCATCCCCTACTGGGTATGATATATAATTTCCACTCACAACCGGTAAGTGGTTTTTATCTTTAAGTTGTGCTCAATATCCCAACTAAGTATGATGTTAGTAAACCCACTCATCCGTTAATGCCGTGAATTCCACTAGACTTGTTCTTGGTATTCACGGAAGCTTGTCCTTGCTGGTGTTCCCGGTACTCTTTGTTCCTAAACGATATAAACATCTTGGTTCATTATCCTTCGGCCTAATCACCTTCATTCATTCCAAATGAATAAGAAAGTCAAACTTTCATTTATTTGCAATTAGGCCCCTAAAGTTATTTCTCTTTAACTTTAAGTCCCAAATGCCGGTTTTTTCCTCAAATTGAGTCCCGAAACTTCTAAAATTTATCATAGGACCTCAATTTATTCCATTTCACAAAAAGGGGATTAATTTCTCAAATTTCCAATTTGGTCCTCCAACTTTCCAAAATTACCATTTTGCCCTTCCTTTACAAAAATGGTAAGTTTTGCCCCAAAAATTCTAAAATGTCTCAATTCATCCTCCAACATCATTTTCATTCCCAATTGGCCCTCAATTTCATAAAATTTCATTTTAGTCCTTTGAATTTCGAAAATCCCCAATTTTCCCCCAATTCCAACTTCTTAACACAGCCGAATTTGATTTCATCAAATTGACCCATCAAACATTTCCAATTGTTGAAATTGAAGTTGAAATTGAGTTTCAACATGTTCATACGATTCTTTAGAAATGTGAATCGCAAGTTTTAACGTCGGGACTAGCTCAAAAGGAGCTTCACTGGAAAATGAACTATAGAGAGAGAAAGCTTCGATTACTCACCGGTGAAGGCACGGCGGTCCGAGCTTTCGATCTAGGCAGATAGGCCTCGTCCTGAGGTTCATCCTAGAATCAAGAATTACATCAATTGATGCGGAATTGGATTAGAATTTCGTCATTGAAATTCGATCGATTCTCTTTGTAGCATCGATCAAAAATTGTAAAGGGGAGCCGAATTGGCTTACCTTTCGGTCCTAATTCGGCCTTGGAAAGGCTGAGGAAGTGTTGGGAGGAATTGGTTTGGCCTGAGGAGGGCTTGAAATGGCTGATTTCAGCTTGGCCGAAATAGGGCAGCTTCGGTCCGCTGGAGTTGCTTCACTATTCCATTATGTCAGCGCTTCTCCAACGATTCTCAAATTGACTGGAGTTTGCTATCAGATAGCTGTCTTCTCCTCAGTTCTTGCTTCACTATTCCATTATGTCAGCGCTTCTCCAACGATTCTCAAATTGACTGGAGTTTGCTATCAGATAGCTGTCTTCTCCTCAGTTCTTGCTTCACTATTCCATTATGTCAGCGCTTCTCCAACGATTCTCAAATTGACTGGAGTTTGCTATCAGATAGCTGTCTTCTCCTCAGTTCTAAAGAGTCCAACCTTTGTCATTAAAGCTCTGGTTCGAGCTTCACCGGGGAGGTCACCCATCCTCACACTACTCTTAGGCAAGCACGCTTAACTTCAAAGTTCTTATGGATTCTTGTTCACGTGAAGCAATTTAATTTTTCTCTTCTAATTTGTCTTAAATTTCTTTTCCAGGGTTTAATGAACCCTTTGGATCACCTGAAAGTTGTAAATTTCCAAATTGATTGTTCCCAAATGATCGGATTTGTAAACCAGCTCGATTTTCTTACTCGGGTTTACCGATTCTTTCCCGATTTTCCTTAACTCAAAAGTGCAGGGTTTACATTTTCATAATTCGGCCATGGGACAGCTCAAGAAGTGTTGGCAAGGCTTGGTTTGGCCTAAGGAGGGCTCGAAATGGCCGATTTCAACTCGGTCGAAACAAGGCAGCTTCAGTCTGCCGGAGCTGTTTCATTGTTTCATCACATCGGTGACCCTCGGAGTGAACGGAGACTACAAACGTGTAGCTGACTTCTCCCCGATTCTAAAGAACCCGACCTCACCTTGTTCGGCTCAGAAAAGTCCCATGTCAGAGCTTTGGTTTGAGATTCCCCGGAAAATGGTGCAGTTGAGAGAGAATGGAGTTTTCAGGTGTAGAGAGGATAAATGGGTAGGGGCTCTTTATATAGGGAGCTTGGAGACTCGTTGGCCGTCCTTTTGGCACCGTTATGACTGACATTGAAGACCTGAAATGCCCCAAACAGAAGCATTTCTTCTTCATCAGCATTTCTCCAGTTTCCCGGTGAGTGAACAGTGCTATCATCCTGAGGAAGAAGATGACACTGTTCCGAACCGGACCGGACCGGTCCCAACCGGGTTCAAAGATTAAATCGGCCGGTTCATACCCCATTCGATAGAGTTTTTCAAATCTAAAAAATTTTAAATTCATCTAAATTCATTCTCTATCTAATGGTGGCCTGAAATCTCTAATTTGAATTATTTAAGTCACCTAAAAAATAAATTTAGGATTCAGTTCAACAGTGGTTCAAATTGGTTCGGATTTGGTTTATAAATCGATTCAATTCTATTGGACCCGGTTCATCCAAACCGGTCTAATTTTCCTCTTCCAATTCATCCTAAGGTTCTTTTCCATAGGATTTTGAACTCTTTGGATCACCTGGGAGTTGTAAATTCCTAATTTTCCCATTCACAATTGATCGGTTTTGTGAACCGATTCAGTTTTCTCACTTGGTTTGACCGGTTCTCTTCATGATTTTCCTTAGCTCAAAAGGTCGGAGTTTACATGGTGGAGATATGGGCAGTTCTTCATGCCAGTCAGTCTATAAGTTTAGAGTAGCTTCTTGTGCATGAGACCGGGGTGAGGTTGGGATGAGGTCTCTGTCATACAGACATGGAGTGGCATTCAGGTATGAGGGTTGGATGTCGAGAACATCCACTCAGACCTAGAGTAAAAGTGGATGAGTTTCTATCTTGGTGGACGGTGAAGATGATCCGATCTACAAGTGGGTGCAGTGGACGGGCTGCACCTGCGAATGTGTGAACACTTCCTGATGAAGGGTGTGTATTTGTTTGCTAAATGCCTCTTGAGACAAGGGGGAGGGCTAAAAAGACCTAAACACACTTAATAAGGAAATGGAAAAAGGTTTTGAAAACCAAAGTGAGGAAATCCTTTTTTTAAGGAAATGATAACCTTGGCATGTTTTAAATAAACAAAAGCCATTTTTTTAAAAGAAAACTCACTCCCAACACCCGTTCACTGAGTTGTAGAATTTACCCCCTCCCTTTTGCCACTTTTCAGGAATAAGGGGATATAATAAAGAAAATGTGAAGATGTACCCTCCATCAGGTATGCTTAAAATTTCTTTTTAAGATTAAATTTGATTGATTTATGCTATTTCAGGTAATAAGGTTTGAAATTACGCCTGGCTCCTCTTAATTAAAAGAAGGGGAAATCCCTCTTAAACCAAGTGAGCGGTAGGTTGATGATGGGGATCCGACCAAATCGGGTTGGGGCGTGATACGCAGTGACAAAGAGAATACATACTTTCTCATATTTGCACCTAGGGCCCCGTACTTTGCTTTAATTTCACTTAGATCCCTAGTTTCCCTATTATCTCTATTAAGCACATGGGTTTCCAATCATTCTTTTTTAGGTCCTTAACTCTTTCAATTCCACCAAGTGGCCCTCAATTTACCAAAATTGCCCTTTAGTCCCTAATTTTTCAAAAACTACAATTTGTTCTCCAACTTTTAGAAAGTTCCAATTTGCCCCCTATTTTGCCCAAATTGCCCAATTGACCTTCAATTGGGGTGAATTTCATGAAAACACCTTCAATTTCATGAATTTGTCATTCAGTCCTCCAATTTTTCAAAAATTGCATAAAAGTCCCAAAAATCCCCAAATTGAACTTTATATTCTTCCCCAATTTAGGCATATGAACCTTCAGATCTTACCTTATCCAATTGGTAGACTGTAAGTCCTTAGTTCCTCTAATTCTCGCCTCAATTCATCTCCTATAGCTCCCATTGATCATCCTACACTTTGAATTTTCGATTTTGGTTGAGTTTTGGGCTTTCTCGGAGCTTCGCCAGAAAATTTGCAGTAGAGAGAGAAAGCTCGCATATCTTACCAATGAAGGGGCGGTGGTCGGAACTTGAGGCAGGGGTAGCTAGTGCTCGTCGAGGGAAACCTATCAGGATTGAATCCCGCTACAATTTGCCTCTGTTCTACAGGAATTTGAAAAGAGAAGTTTTGGGGTGTAGCTCTAAAACTCAGAAATTCCGATGAGGGGAGGTGAAATTAAGCTTACCGGGGTCTGAAAGGAGGCTACAGAGGTTCTTACGCGGTCAAAAATGGCCAATGTGGGCGGTGGAAGGGCCGAGAGAGTTGAGGTTGGGTCAGTCAGGAGTTCGCTATTTCAAGCTCTAAAGTGACTTCATTGTGCGATCCCCTTCCCACTTCTCTGGTAGGTCTTGGTTCGTTCTGAGAGTGTTTGAAGCTCGAGTGTTATTCCTCTATTCCAATGCTGCCCTCCAAAGCTTCTTTGGTGGAGATTTTGCCCATCATCAGAGCTTTGTTTTGTTGCTCATTGGAAAACGTACTCTTCTTCTTCTTCGCTCGATTGTGGGATGTTGATAATGAATGGAGGAATGCTCTTTATATAGGGAGCTCGACAACTGTTCAGGCTACTTGCTGGCTATAGACTCGGCCTCCAACTCGACCGTCGGTGACTTGACCGGAGAGATTTTCGAGTCACCGAAGACTCCAACTTTTCCATCGTCTCTCTCTCCTCTGTTCTCTCTATCAACGTCTGAAGGTTGAAGATGTGGCGGTCGTTCCACGTGGCACGTTGTGATTGGCCAGTTTTTTCAGACGTGGAGGACCAGCTCGGCTACCACGTCAGTTGTTAGCTCATTGACTGGACATGTGGTGGCCTCTCATTGGCTGCTCATGTCTGCGTGGCACGCTGACGGTGCCAACTGAACATTGACCGGACATGTGGCAACCTCTCATTGGTTGCCCGTGTCTACGTGGCTGTTGACAGGGCATCGTTGACCGTTGATCGGTCTGGTCTGCTAACTGGTCTGAGCGTTGACTAGTCCGGTCCGATCGAGTTCGCTATCCCGAATTCAAAAATGGGTCGATTCGAACCCGATTCGACCGGTTTTCTAACATTTAAAATTTTTTAAATTTATATTCTATTTAATGGTTGCTTCAATTTCCCAAATTGACATTTTTAAGCCACCTGGAAAAATGAATTTGTGAACCGGTTCACTATGGTTCATCCAGATTCAATCCGGTTCGAGTCCGGTTCACCCTAAACCAGTTCGATTCTATCCTTAATTCCACTTCCCAGTTCTTCCTCAAAATTTTTGCAAATTTTTTATCACTTGGGATTTTCCAATTTCTCACGTTAACCATTCTTTACTATTTTCTATTGATTAAATTGGTCCGGTTTTTCGACAATAGTGTCGGTTCTCTTCCCAATTTCCTTGGTCTGAGGGACGGGTTCAACATGTCCTTGGTCAACTGTTAGAGGAGGAAAATCCACCTATGCAACAACCGGCCAATAGGAGAGCGACACGTGTCCTAGTCAACGGTCAATGTCAGGGAGGCCTAGTTAGCAAGGCTGACCAATGATGAACAGACACGTGGCAAGGATGTCGCGTCAACATCCAACAAGGATGTCAGAGAAACGACCAGCTAATCAGAGGTTGACACATGGCTGTAGCATTGTGCATCAGGTGGGAAACCTAGCTTATTTAAATCTGCCAATTAGAGGATGCCACGTGTCATGGTCAACGGTCAACGTGTGCACTAGCAGCCAACAGGAGATTGTCACTTGTTCAGTCAATGGGCCAATGGCTGAATAGGCTGCTAAGTAGGAAGTCGTGTCACGTGAAAAGTCCTCATGTGTGAAGCTTGCACACGCGAAACAATGTCGTCTTTAACCTTCCATCTGAGAGAAACTATGATCGACAAGCTGGCTGCCAGAAATCCAGGGACCAATAAATTCCTCCGATCATGAACCATAAATGAGAGGAATTTTGGACGAGCATTTATGAATAGATAGACATGTCAATCCTCGAGCTCCCTATATAAAGAGCTCGTCTCCATTCATCCTCCACATCCCTCTAATGTACGAAGAAGAAGAAGTGCTCGATTTCCTGACGGAGCTCGAACCAGAGCTTCGGCATTGACACTTTCTTCCACCTCCGAAGTCAAATTTGGATTCCCTAGAATCTAGGTGAAGTCAGCCACACGACTATAGTCTCCATCCAACTTGAGGATCGTCAGAGAAGCATCGATGAGCCCACATAGTACCATCGCTCCCCAGCAGTCTACAACCCGAGTTGTTCGAGTTCAATTTGAGCCACCCACAACCCAAGTCCATCCAAACCAAGCTTCCTAGACCACCCGTAGAAGTGTCTTGACCTTTTGAGCTGAATTGGTAAGGTCCCTCCGCCACCCTCCATCAAAAAATATTGTTCACAGTGCCTTTTTGCTGAAATTTAAATTATGAAATTTGCATTGCTCATGCCACCAATTGAGGTATTGTTTGGTATAGGAAGAACCTCTAAGAAGAGAGCAATCCGTTGGAATCGAAAGCTCCGATCGTTGGCTCTTCACCGGTGAGTAATCAAAGGTTTCTCTCTCTAGAATTATTTTTTGGCGAAGCTTCGTTTGAGCTTATTTATAACCTAAATAAAGTGTTTCAAAGCTTGAAATGACGATGGAGACATAGGGAGATGATTTCAATCATGAATGGGGACAATTACCTAAGTTTGGGTGGTCAATTGAATGAAACAATTTTTCGGGGTCAAATTACAATTTTTAGAAAAATTAGGCAATTTGAGAATTTTAGAAAAATTGGGGACCGAATTGCAATTCAAGAAAATGGGGGGATTCTCATGAAATTAACTCCCAGTTGAGGTCCAATTGCCTAATTGAATGAAATTGAGAGCCAATTGATAATTTTTTAAAATTGGGGACCAATTAGTAATTTTAGAGAAAATTAAGGACCAATTGCAAATCTCAGAAAATTAAGGACCTAATTGCAATAAGGCATAAATTAAGGGTCTTTTTGCCAAACCATACTGATGGGAATACTTGAACTATGTAGGATCTAATTGTGCGAGTACTTGTATAGAGTAGCACATCCAAGATTTGGAAATTCAGGTCGGACGAACACGTCACAGCTATCGGGTGAGTGGGGCTTTCTAATGTCATAACTGGTTGGGGTGATGCGTACTGTCTTTAAACTTTGAAAAACCATTTTCCAGAAATTATCTCTCGTGGCTATATGAAATTTCTTAAACTTTTTGGGAGACTTTTCTAATAAGAGTTAGGACAACTCCAATAGGTTGGAGGCCTCGGTTTGAACTTATCGGGACTAAGGCCCAATTTTAAAAACTCGTGCAGTGGACCCAAGGCTAGTGGGCACGAGCTGGAGCCCGTAGACAAATAATATTTAGAGCCATGAAAATTTTCATAATCTACTATTTGTGTGAACCACTACTATGCCAAATTCGTACTGACGGACTCGATGGGCTAGTACTGTTGAGCTGAAGCCAGGTCGTCGAACTTGTTGGACTAGTAATTATGGAGTCAAAGCCAAGTGTCGAGGTCGTTGGACCAGTAGCCCAGAGGTAATGGATCAAAATCTTAAGACTTTTATTTATGCATACACTGTGATATGGAACCATTGAGAGACACAGTTAAGTAGTATTGGTTCTAAGGGCTGCTGTACGACTATGATGCAATAAGGGCAGTTTTGTCGTCTAGTGAGTCACGAATCTTAGAGTAGCTTTCTGTACATTGCGACCAAGGCAAGGTTAGAAGAGATCTCGTCCCACATAACGGACACGAAGCATATTTGGGTCTGAGAGTCAGACGGTTGATGTCCACTCAAACTCCAGGTAGAAGATGAGGATTTATGTCGGGTGGATGGTAAATACACTCTAATCCACAAGTGAGTGCAGTCGATATAACTGTATCTCGCGAACTTTTGAACCCTTTATGATAAAGGGCGTATGATTATTTGTTAAACATATCTCGAGTAAGGAGAAATGTTAAAAGAACTAAGCAACTTACTAGTAACTAAAAAGTTTCTATGAAAGTTATTTTTTAAAAAAAAACTCACCCTAACATCTACTCACTAAGTTTTAGAAATCCACCCCGTCTGTTTAACCCTTTTCAAGAAGGAAGATAATTCACTGAGGAAATCCTCACACCAAGCCTAAAAAATTCAGGTAAATTATCTTAAAGTATTTTTTAAGTTTTGTATAATGCTATTCTAGGGAACAATTACAGAAGGTACGTCTCACTCCTTTGGTTTTGAACTTGTGGAGTTGAAGAGAGAGACTTGAATTTATAGGAAGGACAATAATGAGTTGAATGTTCATGTTTGCCACAAAGTTGACAGGATTCCAAAGGCCGAAAAGTGAGATGAGTGGTCTATTGTCCTACGATACCAAAGGAAGTGGGTTGATTAAAACTCATATTACCCGAATTAAAGTATTGACGCGACCTTAATCCATAATTTCTTGGGTTAGATCTATACTGATAATGAGAGCGATGCCCAAGCCCATTTTAAGTTGTCCGCCCCTATATGCGTGAGTTGTTATTTGCACCCATTTTTTGATTAGGATTAAGAGAATTTCCGGAGCGAGATGAGTAAGAGCGTTCAAAGTGTCGAGGGCGCGCAATGATATGAGTGGGGAGAAAGCTAGATAGAGAGATCTTAGTATTGGAGCCATATTTTTTAATACGATTACTCATATTGGCTTGTTTGATTTTTAGGCTGCACAACCAATAATATTCAACAAATATTTAAAGAAAAATAGAGATTATAAGTAACCGATCATAAATTTAGTGTTGTCGGGATGAATAGAGTAGTGATATAATAGTTCTGATACCATTAATAAATTTAAAATAGTTTATGAAAATAAGTTGAAATATAGGTTTGGTAGAACAAATGCATAAAATTGTTAATTACAGTATATTGATAATTAACTCAATAAATTATATATATACGCATCTATTTATATATAAATAATAATATAAATATATAAATAAATAAATAAATAATATGATAAAATATAATTATATAATATTGAGTAGTTAATATTATATTTTATATATATTATAAGTATATAAAATAATATTATAATAATATATTATGATATTTAATATTTTTTCTCAATATTAGTATTGGTATTAGATAAATAATATATTATGATGTAAGACGAGGGACTGAAGTACGCTATATACTATATTATAAATATGTTTATTTTAAAATTATTATTTTTAACTATTTTAATTTTATATAATTAAAATAATATTATTATTTGAAAATATTTTAGGTTTAGATCGAAAAAAATAATAATAATCTCAAGTATAGATTGAGATAATTATATTTAAAATTAAATAAAAAATGTATAATAGTATATTATTAATAATATAATCTTAAATTTAATAAAATAAGGAAGAGTTGGTATATAAAATTTAAAATATTGTACAATATATTACTTATCATTTTTAATTAAATGTAAATTTAATCACTAATAATAATATTTTTTTAGTATAATATTTAGTGAAGTCGCACTCATATATCAAAAATTCAACTCTATATAAGAAAAATAGATTAAAAATTATAACGGACTTATATAAAATTATTAAGTGTGAATTTAAAATTATACTTGATAATAGACTTATATAAAATTATTAAGTATAAATTTAAAATTACATTTATTAACCCTATAAAAATTAAAGGGTGGGTTTTAAAAATATTATTTAATATTTGATAAAATAAAATTTTGTTATTTGTATATCCTTTAATATTCCTAATTCAATATCACTCAAATTCATATTATCCAAAAATACTTTATTATAAAATAAATAAATATTATATATATAATATTAATTGATTATCACTTACAAATTAAAGAATAATGGAGGAAATATAGAAAAAATGTTTGTAATATTATTATAATACTTATATTAAATATTTGTATAAAGTTAAAAGTTTATATAAATTTAATAAAAATTTTAAATTAATAAATTCAATATATTAAAATATTAGGACCAAAATCTAATAATATAATACAAGTATATAAGAATATTTGAGAAAATTTTAATAGTATATAATAGGTTTATGTATGATAGTGATGAGATTTGTGTTTTTTACTTGTATTTTTTTACCTCTAATATCTAATGTAATTTATTTTTTATTACAAATTATTACTTTTAAATACTCTTTAACAATATTCAAAATATGAAAATATTTTTAGTATTATATTATATTATAACATATTTTCTATTATATTATATTATAGCATATTTTCTACAATATTATATTATAGAATATTTTCATTTAACAATTTTCTAGAAAGTTATTATTTGACATTCAAGTAAATATTAAACAGTGGATCACTTTAATCAATTTGGTTATTATTTCAACAAGTTAAGTAGACATAAGCACTAACACTTATTATCACTTAATATTTTCTCACAATACCTACTATTTTAGAATTGATAGAAGGGTGGAGATCTTTTATATGAGAAAATTTAGAAAATAGAAAAAGTTTTATATTAATACAAAATTACTAGATTAAAAAAAATTGAGATTTAAATTTTTAAATAAAATAAAAGAATATACATTTAATATATATTTTTAGTAATTTTGAATATTTGAAAATATTTAAAAGTATATTAGTAAAAAAATTAAATTATAATAACATTGTAATTATTTTATATTTATAATCTTATTTTAAGTATTTGTTATACTAACAATAAGTAATGAAATAATATTTTTAAAATTAATTTACAATCCCACCTATTTCAAAAAAATCATATATATATATATATATGTTAAAGATGATTTAACTTAATTATATATATTTTTAGTAATAATTTTTATATTTATAGAATACCAAAATTGTTATAATAACAAAATTAGCATATGATAACATGAATTTTTAAAATATGTGGAGCACCCAGTTATTTTAACAAATTTTAGTGAATGTTGATATATTATAATTTAAAAATCAATAAATAAGAGTATGGTAAATTATAATCTAACGGTTAATCTAACTATTTTTAATTAATTAATTTATGTATTTTTCTATATACTTAAAATATCTCAATAATTATAAACCTTATCTTACCCTATAATACAACTAAAGCATTCCTAATTGACAATTTTTATTTTTCATTTATTTCCAATTCATGTAAAACCAAAAAATAGCACTATCTTTTTAGGCTAAATGAGAAAAAATAAAACAAAAGTAAAGGAGAAGGGATGCGATAAATTGAGAATGAAAAGTCAAGAGAAATAATTTGTCTTAATAGAGTAAAGATGTTTAAAAAATCTTAGTTAGGAAACAACACCGATGGGAATTGGGAGGTGCATAAACTCTTTATTATTAGGGATTATCCAATATCTAATATTAAATGTGCATGAATGGGAATGTTGCGTAGTGGTTTAGCCAGCGAGACGCGTCTGAACTCATGGTCCAACTTCATATCCTCCATATTCCCTCCATCTTACAGTCGAAACCCTGAAACATGGAACCCACCATGAGCGGTACCGTCCTCCCAAATTCTCCTATCGTCCGGGAATTATTTCCGAGAATCTTTTATTGTAGGCCCTCATACTACCCCGGATCCCTTGAATGTGTCCATCTGCATTGCCGTGCTAAACACCTCCTGCCCGATATCAACCGGTTGGTCACTTCCAGCGCATTGCCGAACGTGCCCCAGGAGATCATCGACCTTTTATTTAAAAAAAGATTTTGTTTCTCCGCCAGTTTTTCAGAGGAGAAGATATGTGTTTTATTGATGCTCCGGAGGCTCCGCCACTTCGGGGAGACAGGCAGCCATATGATCGAATGGAACTCGTGGCCGGAGGTCCGGACCCGCTACTCATGTTTCTGTCGGAAAAGATGAGGTCGTGCTTCTGCATGACTTCTCTGGCAGCAGCGGCCGAGGAGATCACCACCAACCTAACGCACCCAAGCTTCAGGGATATGATCGGGTCGTGTGTCCATGCCAGATAGGCGAGGGTCCGGTGGGTTCTGCCTCCGAGAGACAAAATGCTCCCAATCAAGGGAAGAGAAGTAGGCCCTCGGGCAGCTTCTTCGAGCAGCACAAGACACAGAGCGCAACTGAAAACCTTCGTATTTTCTACTTTCAGATTTCAGTGCAAATGAGTGCACATCAGTGTCGATTTAATTTATACACATAAGTTGATCTTTTCCTGATATATCTATTTATTACTTATATATTGCCAATTTTCCCTTATTTTTATAATTTTTTTGCACAATCCTTATTTTTATAATTGGATTTAACCTTACAAGTCTTTATTATAATTGTAGATATAGTGTAAAATATTATTATATATTTACTATTTTAAGTTATTGAATATATTAAAATTTTATATAATTATCATTATATAAATTTTTAATTTAAAAGAAAGACAAACATATGGTTACCAATATATCTGGTTAATTCTATAAATCTAAATATAAAATATTTAATTTCTTATTTTAGTTCATATATGATATTTTCTTTTCAAATCTTTTATTAATTATGTTTATATTGTGTAAATTATTATATTTCTCTTATTTAAGAGTATTTGAAAGTGGAAGGGGTAAATATTTTTTTTATTTAATGAAATTTAAATATTTTAAAATTATTAACCTATATTTATGTGATTATCTGAATTGATATTATATATTAGTTATTGGCATTTGTTTGATCCTTACTTAAATAAACTACTTCTATTTCAACCAAATAATATGACTTAATAATAGTATATTTTTTATATATTAAAGTAGATGACGCTGTATAATTATATATAATTAAAATATAAAAAAATAAGACAATTATTATCATTAGATCACTAGGTTATCTTGAAATCAAAATATAAATTGCATAAACAAATCAATCATCTAATATTAATAATATAATGCTAATTTTAATTAAAAATAATTAAAAAATAACAAATTATTGAAATTTTGTTATTGGTTGGGAGGTTTTATATAAAATACTATAATATTATTAATAATATATTTTTAAAAAATTAAACAAGTATTTAGTTTATCAACTATACTATTTTATATAATAAATTAACAAATAAATTGTATAACACTATTATAGTACATATATATCACTGAAGTATAAAATAGTTATTTTAATTAATATTTATTTATTTCAATTTTTACAAAATTTAATATTATAATCACTAATTTATATTAATTGTGCAAAATACCACAATAAAACTTTGTATATAAATAAAACAGATAAAATTATAACTCTTGTAAACTTAAATATTATCCTAATGTTGAATCGCATTCCCTTCTGCTTGAGTGTTAACCCTACTTTTGCCCACTAAATGATCCTGCCTTATTATTTTTTAATAATATTATTTTTTGTTGATATTTTTATATTTTCCCCTTAATTGACTATATTTACTCTAAAACTACTAAAATTTCTAATTTTTCCTAAAATATGTATCTTTTCAATTTTGTATATTTTAATTTTAATTTTTTTAAATTATCAAAATATTCATATTATTTTAAATTACTCACTTTATAAGTCTAATTTTTAAAATATCTACATTTGTCCGTATATGGTGTATTAGTCTCATTTCTCTTCCAAGTATTAAAAATTATATTTTTACACCAACCTTTATACTATTTATCAATTTACGGTCAAAATTTTTAAAAACTTTATTTAGTTATCAAGTATTTTTAAAGCTCTTAAATTTAGTAATTGAACTTTCTAACATAATTATGAGTTCCTACACTTTTATTAACATTTTTCTCATATTTTTGAAAATTCTAATTTAGTCCCATACTTCATAAAATTTATATTTTATTTGCAACATTTTCTATCATCACATCATAACAAATTTGTCATTTCGATCTGTTTGATATATTGCTTGAAAGTAATACAGTGTCAGGTTTGAGTCTCGTGGAGAGAATCTAGGCCCACCTTAATCATAAGAGATGGTCGTAAGCATGTAATACCCTATTTAAAAAGTAGTGTTAAAAATAAAATGCGGTCGGAGCTTACATATTGTAGAATGGCCACCAGGCATACATTTGGGTGAGGGGTCAATATGATTTCGATAGACTGAGTTTATATAGTTCCTGGGAATTCTTGGGTAATTTTAGGTTGTTGAATGTTAGAGAATTTAGACTCAAATTCGTCGATTATTTTTCGGTAAGTGGGGTATATTAGTGAGCGTACTTGCCATATTTAGTTCTTAAATTTTATAAAATTACTAAAATACCCCTATTATTTTAAATTACTTGCCAAGCCATTGCTTCACCTGAGATATATCATCTTCATATGCACCGGTTGAAAACCGGCCGTTGAGCCCTTCCTCCTTCACCAATAGTCGAGCCTATCGTGCTGCTCCACCCTCACAGGGCGTTCACAGCTTACTATGTTATTGATCTCCTATGCAAAGAAGAACCGCTCTATCTTCCCTCCTGGTATCATGCCTCCGCAGCGTGTTATCCAAGGAGTCAGATGTGGCGGGGTAATAGTGCAGGGCCTCCATGAACCTCCCAAGAAAGAAAGACCCGATGTGTCTCGAGTAAAGAGAACCATTATTGCTGTGTGAGTCCATCTGGCATGGTGAAATGGAAAAAGGGCTAAGGAAAGTCACGCGGAAAATCACATGGAAAGTCTTATGAGTTAATCTGCAGCATTGGCTACTCCAGTTCTTGAGTCTAAACACTGGAAGAAAATTGGATATTGATGTCAGAGATGCGCCTACAGTAAATAGGTGCATAAACTGTAGATGATGTGGATGACTCCCTTATTATTATAGCAGGTTTAACGAATCTGAATATCAGGCAATAGGGAACACCTGTCTCATACAGGAATCAATCACATCACCATTGTCCTGTTTCTTTTATGTCCCTTATAGTGGACGACATGGAAGGGATATGAAAATCCAATTATTCCACTGCAACTTGGGCCTGCCTGCCTCCTGAGTGATGCATATCTTGATGTTGATGTTGATGGTTCCATTATCGACACCATGCTGCAGAGTGGCAAGGTCTGTTAACTTTAACAAAACTTCCTGCTGCAGAGCACCATTCTGTCAGATAACTTGGATCAAAGTGCCCAGAAAGGATTAAGAGTTGCTGCAATTTTTCCTCTTCCCCTACACCCCTCAAAAGGTGAAAAGCTGGAGAGGATACTTTTCTTACCTGGATATATCATCCGAGGCCTTCAACTGTTTGGCCATTTCCACAGCAAAGGCTTTGGATGTTATCAGGTGGAAATTTCTCAATGTTCTTATTTGGTGTCAAACAGCTAAGAGGGGCAGACATTCACTCTGCTTTATCAACTGCCAATAGTTAAATATGATACACTATTTCAGGCTTAAGCACCCCAGACTCTACATAGATACTTGAGAAAAATAGCAATCAACCCCTAAATTGAAACAAACTTATGAACGACACCTATTAAAAGGCCAATTTTCGGCATCATGCTATAAATAGACCATGGTCAGCAATGGAGCACTCATTGGGGTCCATGATTTGCTCGTAGTCATACCTCAGGGTCTCGTATGGATGTATGGGCACTTCAGCAACAAAGCACTGGTCACTATACCCTATGAATTCTGGGTTTTGGAGCCTGATATTAGTAGAGAAGGGGTAATCATCAAGCCATGCAACTTGAAGATCCTCATCAGAAGGCCCAAAGGGTGATCCACTGATAGATGAAACTTTTTCACGAGCAGTGTATGAAGCAGCAGGACCCCTCGAGTCAATGTCCTGACCTTGTAATTTTGGTGGGCTTGTGTGAATAGGCTGGAAATCTTGATAATATGCTATATTGCCCTTGTCTTGAGAAACTACATTGTTGCTCTGCACTCTCAAAGGACTTACTTGGACTATGTTATTGCGCCGATAGTCAGCATACAGTGGCTTATATTCTTTGAGATTGATTCCTTGATCTTCTGCTAGGTGTGATCTGGAATTGGTTGATTTCAGCAGACAGCCAGAATCTTCTATATGAATATGAGCATCTCTCTCTTCTTTCAGTACAGCCCCTGCCCCTGCCCCTGAAACTCCTCTCCAGGAATAATGTGCTGGGGTAGTGGAATTAAACTCGGCATATCTTTCTTCATGAAGAAATGGCATGAATGATGGTTTGAATCCAGTTTCTATGCCCCTACCACTCTCCTGTAGATTAGGAACATCAGCAATCAAAGTTTTTTTGGGTTCTTCTCTGGGCACTGAGACAGCACTCTTCAGGTCATCTTCATTGCCTATAAGGTTTGCATTCTGGACAAGCAATTTGTTGCCAGAAACTGTGATGTTTCTATCTGGCATCTCCTCTTGGAGCATGGCCGAGGTCTGCATGCTAAAGTTGACAGAAGGATCTACAATGGCTGTTTCTGAATGCTTCATCCCACTAAAGCATTCTTTCGAGTCATTTTCTTTCTGCAGTCTAGTCAAGTAAAGCCGGTATTTCTGCAAAGAATATAGGACAAGTTAATCTTAATTGTTGGAGTGTCTATAGACATGTTTTACCTATCAATAGCTACAACACCCACTTCTTTTTCGTTGTTTTTATTAATTTCAAGAGGACATTACAGGTCAAGAAGCTGAATATACTTTTGCATCCTGGCATAAATATTTATTTACCTGTAAATGGCTAGCAACATTCTCTCGTGTCAACCATGGAACATTCATCAAATCGAGGATTCTTTTAGGACCAACTTCTGCCAAGATACACAAAAGATGACAATTATCTCAGTGGTAGAACATGATTTGCAACATGAAGAGCTAATTATTATGAAATAAGATATATAAAATTTTTAATGAAGAAGTTACTTACTCTCAAAGCCAATCTGATTTACAGCTTTTACAAACTTTTGATGAAGATCCACTGACCAAACCACTCTGGACTTTTTGGAAGAGGACCCATGGTCAGAAAAGTCCTTGTCATCATGCTTAGTATCCGCTTCTTTTCTCTTCTTTCCCGATGAAGTTTCCTCTCCACAAAAGAAATGGTCGTTGGACTGATCCAATCCACTTGGGTTCATCTGAAATCCATCGAAAATTTCAAGACTGTCAATATCCTTTCCCTCGTGTATCCTTTTCCTCAGAACATGCTGCCATATGTTTCGGAGTTCCTTCATCCTTATGGGCTTAAGCAGATAATCACATGCTCCATGTTGGACACCTTTCATCACTCTGCTTGTTTCTCCATCAACAGACATCACTGGGTCATGGCAAGGTTATATAACTTGTCAGGGAAATAAATGGTTCAATGGATTAAAATTTATGAAATGAAATGACGAGGAAAACTTCAAGTGCCAATTGTTGATTTGATGATTCATAACTGACGCGAGAGCACTAACTGATTACAGGAAGGTCCATCTCAAGGCCAACAAGCTCCAGGAGTTTGAAGCCATCCATGTCAGGCATGTTGACATCGCTGATTACAATGTCGTACCCATCCTTTCTCTCACGAAGCAAGTTCAGCGCATCTCTTGCTAGGCCACAAGTAGTCACTGAAACATGAGAGAAATGTTTAGAAGATTAGATTGTTAAAACAAATAGCATATTCTTGAGAGATTAGGCAGTTAGTTAAACTTGACGGGCAGATCTCCATTAAGCAAGCTGTCTTCACACAATTGAAGGCGAGAACTCAACCATCCAGTGTTTGTAAGGTCTCCAGAACCCATCTCCAGATGGAAATTCACCAGAAGATGAAATTATTCTTGCAGGGCCATATTCCAGAAAAAAAAAGTCACCCCGTTGGTAAATTGAGATGACAGCCAAGTACATGCTCACAAACAGCTCCCAATCCATATTATTACATAATATATACACTAATCTCTAACCGGATCTAGGTGCGCTTACTTTCCACTCCTGCTGAGAAGTACATGCACCCTTCTCTTGGAAAACCATGTCGACTAAACCAAGAATGAAAGCAACTGCCCATAACCCATCAATTTCCATTCGAACACAACCCCAGTATAATTCCGCACCTTCTAATTTCGAGACAACAGAAACGATTTCCAAACTTTCGGACTGAGATTACGTTCTGAGCTTTTTGGGAAAGAAACACGGCGACAATAAGAGAGGGTAAAGGCATTCCAAGTGAGAGTAACCTTCGTAGGAGCATTTCTTGAGCATCTTCTCGAGGATCTTGAGCCACGTGGGGTCGTCGTCCACGACGAGCACGCGCAGGCCGGCGGGGAACCCGTCGTGCCTCGGGGAAGAGAAGCCGGATTCCATCGACAAGTGAATCTGAAAACCGGAACCCATGTGAGAAATTGGTCACTCCACTCAGGGATTTCAGCTATGGAAGCTCAGGAATTTGGATGGGGCGTCTCCTTATTCTTCTTTTACCTGGACTCTGAGTCGAGAACTGGGTAAGATTGCAGGTGGATTAAGAAGAGGAGAAGAAGAATAGAAGAGAGAAAAGCGGGTGATTAACGAATATTGGCGCTGGCTAAGCTAACTGTCACTGTGGAAGGAGCACTTTTGTCTCTGCTGGCTCAAGCATGCTTTTATTTTCAATCCCTATTCCCTTGACACTGCTTTACTCTATCATCACCTCTCCATAGTTCTTCTTCATGGTCTTCAATTATTTTATCTCCCATGACAATAATTTTTGTCCAGTCAAGTCATCTGGATGTCCGCTTAACTTTCTCTTCTTCACTTCTCTACGACAAGTAATTAGGGGAGAAACAGGATAATTCAGATAACCTTGAACGGAAGGACATACATGCATAATGAATTCCCAGCTAGCAACATCAACGTGCCCGGAAATGGTTTCTTATGTCTGGTTATTATTGATGGACTTTCCATCCATCCACCCATATTTTTCTGTCTGTACGGACGGGTCAAGATGCGACGCTCCATGACCCTGTATTCATTTGCCTCTGTCCCAATATGTTGTATGTTTCCCTTTGACCCTTGTCTTTGATTTTGTTCCTGGATGCAAGCATTGGCAGGATAGACCATCTTATCTATATGTGAAATGAGGAGAAAAGGAGAGACACCTATACAAGATCATGCTCAATCCATGATCACCATATAAAGTTTAACGGCATACATCATACTATAATACATAATTATGCATGGAATAAATAAAATTAGAAAAAATATTATAAATATATAATAATGTTAATATAGTCACTTATTAATATAAAAGTTTAACTATATATATTTTATATGCACAACAATTTTTTTTTAAATAATATAACTGTCAGTTACTTGTAAACAGTTTATCCTATCATGAAAGAATGGTGCATTAAAAATTCACATACAAGATGAGATAGAAAGTGTAGTAGCGTATGTCAAAATCTTATTGGTGTTAAGAGTTGTGGCATGTGTCAAAATCTTAATGGTGCGTGACTCACACGCTACCTATATTGTCTCCTCATGCCCAATTTTGGACATGGCTGTTCCATATTGAATGGTCTGATTTAATTTTAAATATTAAATTTGAAGCATATGGATGGAGGCCATGACACACCCCACAACCTTCAAAAGCAAAAGAAATGGAAGTACAGGGAGAAGCCTCATATCATATGCACCATTTTGCGCCAGAGTAAAGATAAGGTGGCATCTTCTTAGGTAAAAACTCGTACATTAAAGGTCACATTGTCAAAGAAGAATCATTTTCCATATCAAGTATCTTCGCAACTAAACTCTAGCTCTAACCATTTAATACAAAAAAAAGGGTGGGGAAGTATAGAAGGTGTATGGCACTAAGGTGTAGGCCAAGGCCAAATAATTTGTACTAACACTGAAGATAAGACAAAATTTCTTTTATTAGATCAATTTTTTAGGTAATAAGAAAATGGGTAAATGGCAACAAATTCAAATATTATATTTTAGATTTTAATCATATTAAATTATTTTATTTATATAAATTTATATTGTTATAAATAAAATCATTTGTACATAAAATTATAAAATTTTAATTATATAAAACATGTATTGCATCAGTTGATACATTATATTATTTTAAATAATTATTTAATTTCATAAATTTATTTTATTGCATTAAAAAATTATTGTACATAAAATTAAAAAAATAATTATAATAAACTATTTTTAATACATAAATTAATATTATTGTAAATAAAATAAAATAGATGTAAATAAAATTATAATTTTTTACTTATAGAAAATATTTAATTTATTTTAAGTTGATATATCATAATATTATACATAATTATACTAAATTATTTAATTTACATAAATTAAGTTTATTACACATAAAGTACTATTATACATAAAATTAAAAAATTATTAATTATAGTAATTTTACTTACATAAATTAATATTGTTGTACATAAATTTCATAATTTTTAATTATATAAAATATCCGCCATACATATATTATATAATTATACTAAATTATTTTATTTAAATAAAATAATTTTTCTCCAAACTATTTATATAATTAAAATTATGTAAATAAAATTAGATATTATAAAATTAGTAAATTATTTATTGCAAATAAATTGATATTATTGTACATAAAATGAATATTTATTAAAATTATACATAAAAATAACAAATTTTAATAATACAATTTACTAATGATATAATTTGTAAAATTATATGTATAAAAATACATTAACAATTATAAATTCATATATGTTGAATTATATTACAAAATTATAAAAAAATTATTGTAAATTATATGAATCAATATAATTTTAAAATAAATGTATCCACCCGCTTGATTGGTACTAATTCGAGTTGGACTTGATCGATCATAACTCAAGTCAACTCACGTTTTCTTACGTTGGATCTAACGATCAAAACTCAAATCGATTCTTGTAAGCCTGAGTTCAATTCGAATCAGATTCAAGCAACCAGATTAGATGCGATTTGGTTATGGGATGGTTAGGTATAGTTGGACCCCCACTTGACCCGATCTATTGCCACCCACTCCCGGATGTTTTGGTTTCAAGTAAGGAAAAAAACCTAGTCGAGTCTCGTCAAGACTCGAACTTGATCTGGACCCAACTTTGGGTTTGTCTTCTTGGATTTGAACATGGGGCCACATCCATAGTTCGAGTAAAAAACCATGATCTCGGACCGCATTACCTCATGGAATCGATCAGACCCAACTAGGTTGATCCGACTCCCGAGTGCCACCTCTACCCAAACACTCCCAGACTCTCTTTTACTCTCTCTCATTTTCTCTAAAGTGAAAAAAATATAATGTTGTTATGATTTATAACACCATAATTTTTGAAACCAGGATTTAAACTTAATTGGATCGAAAATCGATCCTCATATGAGAATATAAATTTGAGAACTGAGATTTGGAATCAAATCAGATTGGAAAACCAGTTAAAAACATAAAATTTGACAATGGGCAAGTTCATGAAATTATTCTCAAAGTATCTCATTTTATAGGAAATTAAGGATTAGGAAAAATACAAGTGAAAATCAGTTCGAATCAGTATTGAATCGACTTAAGATAAAAATCCCATTTTTTAGGAGGTGCTATACAAATTTGAAAATAACAATTTTTGAATCAAATTAGGTGGAAATAGATAAGAAATTTTTTTAGAAAAATTAATTGGGCCAAAAACTGGTTGAATAAGAGGTTAACTAGCCAAAAAGCAACAAAAACTGATTGAAGCGGTAAAACTCCCATTTTTAGAAATGGCTTGATAAATTGAAAAATGAAAGTTTTTGAGTTCAATTTGTAGAAAAGTGAACAAAAAATTTTTAGAAAAATAAATTTGGCTGAAAGTCAGTCGATGAACTAGCCAAGAAACAACCAAAATTGACCGAACCGATTTCTGACAAATAAATTGACTGATTCAACTAATTTTGGCTGTTTATTGGTCGATTCACCCCCAATTCGGACAATTCTTGAATCAATTTATTTTTCCAAAAATTCATTGTTTATTTCCTACAAAATGGGCTCAAAAACTTCTATTTTTCAATTTATCTAACCCTTTCTAAAAATCGGGGTTTTTACCGATTCGAGTAGGTTCAATTGGTTTTATCCGTTCACTACAATGCAAACCGATCGACATACTGTATTGAGAACCAATAAGACCCAACTAGGTCGATCCGACTCTCGACTGCCATCCCTACCGAAACACTCAATATCTCCCTCCTACTCTCTCCCCCCCTCTCTAAAGTGATGAAAACATTATGTTGTTGTGATCTATAATACCAAATTTCCAAAACTAGGATTTAAACCCAATTGTATCGGAAACCGATGTTAAATCGAGAATAAAAATCTAAGAACCGAGATTTAGAATTGAACTAGATTGGAAAACCTGTTAACACCGTAAACATGAACAAGGGTTAAGTTCATGAAATTATCCTAAAAAAACCTACATTGATTAAAAATTAAGGATAAAGAAAAGTACAAATGAAAAATGGTTCGAAGAACCAGTTTGAGATTAAAAAAAGCCTCAATTTTAGGAGGGTATATACAAATTGAAAAATAAAAAAGTTTGATTCCAATTGATGTTTAATTAGACAAGGAATTTAAAAAAAATGAATTGGGCCAAAAATTGGTATAATTAGAGGTGAACTGACAAAATTTTGTAGAATCGGAGGTAAAAACCCTAAATTTTTAGAATGGGTTTGGTAAATCAGAAAATTGAATTTACTAAGTCCAATTTGTAGGAAATTGAAAAAAAAATTTCAGAAAAATAAATTGGGATGAGAACCGGCTAAATTGGAGGTGAACAAAAAAAATGACCAAAATCAACCAAATTGGTTTTCGGCAAATAAATCAGCCGATTTTGGTGTTTTATTGGTCGATTTACCTCCAATTCGGCTGGTTATTGGCCCAATTGATTTTTCTAAAAATTTCTTGATTAATTTTCTACAAATTGGGCTAAATAACTTTTATTTTGTGATTTATCTAGTTCATTCTAAAAATTTAGATTTCTATTACTCCATGTCGATTCAATCGATTTTGTCCATTCGCTACAGTGCAAACCTGCCGACTTGTTATGTAGGGTGCACACACGCACGTGTGCACATTCATGGTCATCGTTTCCATTCGACTTAAACCCGAAACCTGACCCGTAAACTCGCACAGTGATCCGATCTCAGCTTGATTTCAAGCATCTTGCCCCCAAGGGAAAATATATGAAATATAAGGTCTATGGGGTCCCATCCCACCAATTATGGCCATGGTGTGAAAAAAACTTATTCCTCCGATATGCTTTTCTCCTGGTTCTAAATGTTTATGAACTTGTAAAGTAACTTTTATGAAAAATTTTTCATTTTTATTGAAAGTTGTATGTGTTTTTATTATGAGATTTTGTTCTATTAGTACTACTTTGGTGAAAGTACCTACCATAATATCATCAACAGAACATGACTGGTTGTTATTAGTCCCCAAATATCATGCACTGATCCAATTTCCCCAGTCAAGATCCAATAATAACCTGCTACATCCTCTCGATGCTACAATGATGAGGGTAAACCCTACCCTTTGGAGTTAAGGAAATCAGAGAAAGAACCGACCAACTCGAGTGAGGAAACCGAACTGGTTCACAAACCCCAACCACTAGAGAATGGGCAAATTGGAAAATTTACAACTCCCAAATGACCCAAAGAGTCATAAAAACCTTGGAAAGGGACCTTAGGATAATTTGAGAAAGAAAACAAGACTGGTTTAGGTGAACCGAATCCGAACCGGTTTGAACCACTATTGAACTGAATGTTAAATTCATTTTTTCAGGTGGCTTAGAAAATTCAAATTAGAGAATTGATGCTACAATTGGATAGAGAATGAATTTAGAAATTTTTAATTTTGAAAAACATGGTCGAATCGGGCCTGAACAAATCGGTTTAAGCATTGAAACCGATTTAGACTGGTCCGGTCTAGTTTAGAATAGTGTCATCTTTTTCCATCAAATGACAACACTGTTCACACGCTGGAAAATCGAGCAGCACCGACGAAGAGTAAACGTTTCTGTTCAGTACGTTTCAGGCCATCAATAACTGTTATTAAGGTGCCAAACGAATGGCCGAAGAGTCCCCGAGCTCCCTATATATAGAGCCCCCCTCTATTCATCCTCCACACACCTCAAAACTGCACTCTCTCTCAGCTACTTAGTTTTCCTGTCACACTTTATTTTTAGTAACCCAAAATTTTGGTCGAAATTTTTTTTGCAATTGTATTATAAGTTTAAAATTCAATTGATATAATTAGAATAAATAAAATAAAAAGTGTTTTTTTAAACAAAATAAATAACTCGATAGAATGGAAAGGGTAATTACCAGTAAATTCATTTAGGTGAAAATAATGAGATAATTATTTGAATTTGGTATAGTACGAAACTACACTTTCAGTATTAGTCCTAAGCCCCTACCATAAATACCCATAAATGGAATTAATACCCATAAATGCCCATAATTTAATACCTACATTTAATTATTTGAATTAATACAAAACAATACCCATAAATTAATACTTACATTCAACTATTGGAATTAATTCCCATAAATTAATATTTACATTCAATTATTAGAATTAATACTCATAAATACCCATAAATTAATACTAACAACATTAATATAAAGAGATTCACCCCATTCATCCTCCTCACACTTGAAAACTCCTCTCTCTCTCTACTACTCCATTTTCCGCTAAAGCTCGAACTAGAGCTCCGACTTGGGCATTTTTCTCAACCTTAGAAGCTGAGGTTAGGCTCTTTAGACTCAAGTAAACTATTTGATATAAACCTCCATTTGATCCGAGAATCGTCGAAGAAGTGCCAGCGTAATCAAATAGTGAAGCAGCTCTGACAAACCGAAGCTGTCCTGTTTCAACCGAGCTGAAATCGGCCGAATTTAGCCATATTCTAGCCAAACCAAGCTCTCCCAACATCCCCACAACCCTCATATGACCTCAACGAAGTTGAAAGGTCAATTGTAGGAATTCTTGATCCTAGAAGGTACTTTAGGTAGAGAGCTACCTTTGTCGATAGAAAGCTCGAGCCATTGCACCTCTAACGGGACAAGTGTGATCGGAACGCCATCAAGAGAAAGCTCGCGTCAAGTTAGAAAACCAACCGAGGATGAACACGTCACGGTTAACGGGTGAGTGGGATTATTCACATCATACCTAGTTGGGATGATGAGTACATCAGAAATGAAAAACCACTATTATATGGAATTTTAACATCACATGTGCTTGGGTTGATTTGAGAACTACGCTGAAAAACTACTTACCGGTTGTAAGTAGATCATACCCGGTTGCTATGATGTACTTTCTGAAAGGAAGTAGAAAACTCGCTTATTGATTGTAAGCGGAGATGTCATCACACTCAGTTGGTGTGATGGACGAGTGAAAAGCTATTTTGTCAGAAGTGTTATCCTCTAGCTATGTGCAACTGCTTAAAACTTTTGGGAGACCTTCTTGACAGGCGCTGAAATAGCTCAAATAGGCCAGAGGCCTCGATTTTGGAACTTGGGGGCTAAAATGCCCGAATTTTGAAAATCTCGTACAGTGGGCCCAAGGCTAGTTGGCATGAGCAGGACCTCATTGACAAACATGATGATAAGCCATGAAAATTCTTAATGAATGATGTATGTGATTTGGCCATGGTACCAAGATATGACTGACATACTCGATAGACTGGCGACATTGCGATGGGACCAGGTCGACGAACCAGTCTAGACAAACAACTGTAGGTCGAGTTGAGGGTCGGGGCCGTTGAACCAGTGGCACCAAAGATAAATGACTTTATGAAAAACTTAGTTTGTGCATGCACTTGAGGTTCGAGACCATTAAGATGTCTAAGAGTGGTAGTGATCCGTCCTAAGGGCTATTAGACAACATGGTGGAGATAAGGGTAGTTGTCATGCCAACAGTCAAAAAGCTTGACATAGCTTCATGCGCATGAGACCGGGATGGGGTTGGGATGAGGTCTCCACCCTCATATGGACACAGAGTATTTTTGGGTCTGAGGGTTGAACATCAAAGATGTTCACTCAGACTCTAGATAGAAGTCAGAAACTTCTTTCATGGTGGATGGTAAAAAAACTTTGATCCACAAGTGGGTGCAGTCAGCATAACTGTATCTCACAAATATGTCTGTGTACCCTTCCTGATGAAGGGCATGTGTTGTTTGTGAAACACACCTAATATGAAAATGGGAAAGAGGTTTTGAAAACCTTGGATAGGATTTGAGAATCCTTGGAAAAGAATTGGTAAACCTTGGGAAAAAGGTTTTAAAAACCGTAAATTGAGGAAATAATATTTTGAAAGGAAATGAGGAGTTTGGCACACTCCGATTAAAGTTGTTTTTGTGAAAATTCTCACCTAACACCCATTCACTGAGTTGTCGAACTCACCACCTCCCTTTACCCCTTTTCAGGAAACCAAGGGAAAACCCACTTAAAGGTCTTCCGATAGCTGAACTTGCAAGACAAGTGTGTAAGGTTAATATATTCAGTTTTGATTAATGTTATTCTAGGAAAGATACAGGTGAAAAGGATGCCTTACTCACGGTTTAGGGAATAGGAAAACCCTTAATAAACCGGGAGAGTGGTGGGTTCTTCATGGAGATCCAACCAAACTGGGTCGGGGTGTGACAATTTAAGTGGTATTAGAGCTTGCTTTCTTGAATACATTATCAAGACTATATAACATAGTAACCAAGAGAAAGTTTTAAAATTTTCATATGGTTCCTAAGAGAGTAACCAAGAAAACTAGGACCGATGTCGTTAAAACTACCCAACAATCTATTCATGTAGGAAGACCACCCTAAAAGCTCTCCAATGCCTGAGTTATAGTAGAAAGTTATTGAAAATGAAACCACATAGGTGCACAAAAAAGGGTAAGAAGTAGAGTCTAATGTTGTATGAGGTTTAGGGACAAAACTCCTAAAAAGGTGGGGAGTAGTCGTTACACCATGTTTTTAGTAACCCGAAATTTCGGTCTAAAATTTTTCTGCAATTATATTATAAGTTTAAAATTCAATTGATATAATTGGAATAAATAAAATGAAAAGTGATGTTTTGATCGAAATAAATAACTTGATGGAATGGATAGGGTAAATACCTAGTAAATTCTTTTAGATGAAAATAATGAGATAATTATGTGAATTTAGTTTAGTACGAAACTATTAGCACTTTGTAGTATTAGTCCAACGCCCCTTTCATAAATACCCATAAATTAATAACTACATTCAATTATTGGAATTAATACTTACATTCAATTATTGGAATTAATACCCATAAATTAATATCTATTGGAATTAATACTCATAAATATCCATTAATTTCTCAATTTAATGAGAATAACTAGCAACATTAATACCAATAATGTAGTAATAAATCATCCACATTTAACAAACAATTTTACACCTATATAAAGAGCTTCTCCCCATTCATCCTCCTCACACTTGAAAACTCCTGTCTCTTTGTACTGCTCTATTTTCCGGTGAAGCTCAAACCAGAGCTCTGAATTGAGCATTTTTCACAACCTTAGAAGGCGAGGACAAGCTCTTTAGACACTAGGGAAAGTTAGCTATCTAATAGCAACCTTCATTCGATCCGAGAATCTTCGAAGAAGCATTGGCATAATCAAATAGTGAATAAGCTCCGACAGACCGAAGCTGCCCTATTTAGGCCTAGCTGAAATCAGCCTAATTCAGCCCTACTCCGACCAAACCAAGCTCTCCCAACATCCCCACAATCGTCATACAATCTTAACGAAGTTGAAAGGTCAATTGTAGGAATTCATGATCCTAGAAGGTACTTTAGGTAGAGAGCTACCTTTCCTAATAGAAAGCTCGGGCTGTCGCACCTCCAACGGGACATGTGTCATCGGAACGCCAGTAAGAGAAAGCTTGTGTCAACTTGGAAAACCAACTGAGGACAAACATGTCACGGTTAATGGGTGAGTGGGATTATTCACATCATACCCAGTTGGGATGATGAGTACCTCAAAAATAAAAAATCACTACTATGTGGAATTTTAACATCACACCTAGTTGGAGTGATGTGAGAACTACACGGAAAAACTAGTTACCAGTTGTAAGTAGATCATACCCGATTGGTATGATGAATTTCATGGAAGGAAGTAGAAAACCCGCTTACCGGTTGTAAGCAGAGATGTCATCACACCCGATTGGTATGATGGATGAGTGAAAAGTTATTTTGTTAGAAGTGTTCTCCCCTAACTATGTGCCATTGCTTAAAACTTTTAGGAGACCTTCTTCATGGGAGTTGGAATAGCTCAGATAGGCCAGAGGCCTCGATTTTGGAACTTGGGGGCTAAAATGCTCGAATTTTGAGAATCTCATACAGTGGGCCCAAGGCAAGTTGGCACGAGGAGGAGCTCGTAGAAAAACATGATGATAAGCCATGAAAATTCTTAATGAATGATGTGTGTGATTTGGCCATGGTACCAAGACAAGACCGACGTACTCGATGGACTGGTGGCATTGCGATGAGACCAGATCGATAGACCGGTCTAGACAAATAGTTGCAAGTCGAGTTGAGGGTCGAGGCCATTGGACCAGTGGCACCAAAGATAAATGGTTTTATGAAAAACTTAGTTTATGCATGCACTTGAGGTTCGAGACCATTAAGATGTCCAAAAGTGGTAGTGATCCGTCCTAAGGGCTATTGGACGATATGGTGGAGATAAGGGTAGTTGTCGTGCTAGCAGTCCGGAAGCTCGACATATCTTCATGCGCATGAGACCAGGGTGGGGTCGGGATGAGGTCTTTGTCCTCATATGGACATGAAGCATTTTTGGGTTTGAGGGTTGAACATCAAAGATGTTCACTAAGACTCCATGTAGAAGTTAGGGACTTCTATTAGGGTGGATGGTAAAGATGCTCCGATCCACAAGTTGGTGCAGTCGGCGTAACTGCATCTCACGAATATGTGTGTGTACCCTTCCTGATGAAAGGTGTGTGTTGTTTGTGAAACACACCTAATATGGAAATGTGAAAGAGGTTTTGAAAACCTTGGATAGGATTTGAGAATCCTTGGAAAAGAATTGGTAAACCTTGGGAAAAAGGTTTTAAAAATCACAAATTGAGGAAATATTATTTTGAAAGGAAATGAGGAGTTTGGCACACTCCGATTAAAGTTTTTTTGTGAAAATTCTCACCTAACACCCATTCACTTAGTTGTTGAACTCACCCCCTCCCTTTACCTCCTTTTAGGAAACCAAGGGAAAACCCACTTAAAGGTCTTTCGATAGTTGAACTTGCAAGACATGTATGTAAGGTTAATATAATCAGTTTTGATTATTGTTATTCTAAGAAAGATACAGGTGAAAAGGATGCCTTACTCCTCACGGTCTAGGGAAGGAGAAAACCCTTAATAAATCGAGAGAGTGGCGGGTTGTTTATGGGGATCCGACCAAACCAGGTCGGGGCGTGAAATTTTCGACGAAGCTCGAACCAGAGCTCCGACATAGGGGTTTTTCTGAGTCAAAGAAGGCATGGTCAGTTTCTTTAGACCCAGAGAGAAGTTAGCAACCCGATAGTGGTCTCCAATTGCTTCGAGGATCGTCAGAGAAGGGTCGGCATGATCGAATAGTGAAGCAGATCCGGTAGACTGAAGCTGCCCTATTTTTGTTGAGCTGAAATGAGCCGATTCGAGCCCTCCTCAGGCCAAATCAAGATCTCTTAACACTCCCTCAACCCCCATACGAGTAAATTAGAGCAGAAAGGTAAGCCTATTTGGCTCCCCTCTATTATTTTCGATCGGTGTTAGAGAGAGAACCGACAAAAATTTACTAACTGAATTCTCCCTCAATTCAACATGAATTGAGGTGATTCTTGATTCTAGGAGAAACCTCAGGATGAGAGTTATTTGCCCATATCGAAAGCTTAGACCGCTGCACCCCCGACAGTAACTTTTCAAAGCTTTCTCTCTCCATGTCTAGTTTTCCCGCGAAGCTCTGTTTGAGCTCGTCCCGACGTTAATTCATGCGATTCAAAGTGCAATTGAATCATATGGATGTGTAGGAACTCAAATCTACCTTCAACTTCAACAATTAACTTCAATTGATCGGTTAATTTAATGAAATCAAATTCAGCCAAGTTGAAAAGGGGAAATTGGGGATTTCAAAAATTCGAGGGACTAAAGTGCAATTTCCCAAAATTGAGTGCCAATTGGCCACGAAAAAAATGTTGGAGGACCAATTGGTCAATGTTTGGAATTTTTGATGTGAAATTTACTATTTTGGTAAAGTAGGGGCAAAATGGTAATTTCTGAAAAGTTGGGGACCAAATTGGGAATTTGGGAAACTTGAATCCCTTTTTGTGATTTTGAATAAATTGAGGTCCCAAAGTAAATTTTATAACTTTGGGGACTCAATTTTGGCGGCGGGGGGGGGGGGGGGTGGCGATTGGCATTAGGGACCTAAAGGTAAAGAAAAAGAACTTTAGGTACCTAAATGCAAATAACTAAAAGTTTGGGCATTTTATTTATTCATGATGAATAAAGGCTATTAGGCCAAAAGATAATGAATCAGGATTCTCATATCGTGTTGGAACACTAAATACTGGGAACACTAGCAAATACAAGCTTCGCGTGGAGGCAAAGAGTTAAGAGGAATTCAATGCATTATTAGGTAAGTGAGAATTTTCACATCATACCCGGTTGGGATGATGAGTACCTCGGAATGAAAAACCACTATTAAGTGACATTTTATCATCACACCTGGATGGGGTGATGTGAGAAAACACATGGAAAAACTATTTACCGGTTGTAAGTACATCATACCCGGTTGGTATGATGAACTTCTTGGAAGGAAGTAGAAAACCCGCTTATCGATTATGAGCGGAGATATCCTCACACCCGGTTGGTGTGATGGATAGATGAAAAATTATTTTTGTTAGAAGTGCTCTCCCTTGAATGTGTGCCACTGCTTAAACATTTTGGGGGACCTTCTTGAAGGGAGCTCGAATAGCTCAGATAGGCCGGAGGCCTTAGTTTTGGAACTTGGGGACTAAAATGCCCGATTTTGAAAATCTCGTACAGTGGGTCCAAGGACAGTTGACACAAGCAGGAGCTCATAAATAAACATGATGTTAAGCCATGAAAACTTTAATGAATGATGTGGTTTGGCCATGGCACCAAGACATGACCGACATACTCGATGGATTGGTAGTAGTGCGACATGACTGGTCGATGGACGAGTCAAGATAAACAGCTGCAGATCGAGTCGAGGGTCGGGGCCGTTGGACTAGTGGCACTAAATATTAAATGACTTATGAGGAAAATTATTATTTTGTGCATGCATAGAGGTTCAGGACCATCAAAATGCACAAGAGGGGTAGTGATGCGTCATAGGGGCTATTGGATGACATGATAGAGATAAGGGTAGTTTGTCATGCCAGCACTCAGGGAAGCTCGATGTAGCTTCATGCGCACGAGATCGGGGTGGGGTCAGGATGAAGTCTTCATCCTTATATGAACATTAAGTTTCTTTTTAGGTTATAGGGTCGGATATCGCATACATCCACTCATTCCTAGGGTAGAAGTGGATGGGCTTCTATCTAGGTGGTCGATAAAGTAGCTTCGACGCCACAAGTGGTGCAATGGACGGGCTGCCCTGTGAATATGTGATCCCTTCATGATGAAGGGTGTGTGTTGGTTACTAAACACACCTTTTGTGGTTAATAATGAGTAATGTTTTTTTTAAACTGAGAAATTTAGAAAGAAAGAATTTTAAAGGAAATAAGGAGTTTGACACAATCTAATTTAAAAATATTTTATTGAAACTTTATTTTTAAATACCTATTCACTGAGTTGGGTCAGGGCATGACAACTTGAGTGGTATTAGAGCATGTTTTCTTGAATAAATTATCAAGACTATATAACATAAGGATTGAACTAAATCTACCTACCTTGTAGGAAGATGGCCCCAATAAAAGTAGCCAAACAAACCCGCGCTACCTTAGCCACCCTGGAAACTAGGGAGAATCCCATCCCAAAGGAGGAATTGAACCAGAAGTATAGGGGGACTCTTGGAGTAACACTGAGTCATAGGGGACTCAACAAGAAAGCTTTCAAGGTGCTTGGGCTCAAGGACGGTGAAGTACAGAACCACCAATAATCCCTTAGAAAGGCCCCGCAATGCTCAAAGTATATGATGAACAATAAAGGTCCACGTAAGGAGAGGACCTGTTATAGATGTGGGCAATGGGGACACTACATGAGAAGGTGCCCAACATTTCGGAGGACAGTTTCTGCATTTGAAAACTTTAGAAGATCCATCAAATTGACCCAACTTTCACTAAATTATACTTGAGAATGCATTGAAAAGTCACTAAGCGGTCTTCACGTGAAGTTAATTGCATTTTCACCTCCCTATCATATTGAATTTTATTGCTAAAGTTTGAAAACCTAAGTGTAGAAACTCTCCTAACACCCGACACTTTAGATGAAATTCTCCCTCACCTGACCACAAAATTGGGGTATTTTAGTGTCAAAATGCCACTAAAAGAGTCCTCTTTAAGTTTATGGTTGGGTCCTAACCAATAAGTGGCTGAAAAATACCACACGAGGGTCGTTTTGGATGACTTCGACGTGGGACAACAAAAATGTGTACTGTTATCGCTCTTTTGGGGTCTAATTCATTTAGCTTCGACCATCTCTCTAACTGACACTAGTGCCAAAAGAACTCCTTGCCTCTCTTCTATCTCCCACTAGCCTTTGCTGACCATCGATAAGGGGAGTTATGATTGCCACAAACCAATTTCCTCTGATGAGTCTTTTCTGGAATGCCCAACCACCGCTAGTTCGAGGCCAAATTTGCCCTGCTTTGACAACCACTTGGCCGACCCCCACCACAGAACAAGTCGCCTCTTTTTTGGTTTCAAAACACCTACCCTCTAACAACTAGGGTGCCCTCTTTGGTGAGTATTTCTTAGTCGACCTCCTTTTGCTATGTTTTGGTTATTTTCAGGAAACAACTAAATTCGGCCAAATGCGGTCGGGGTTAGACCCCCAACTCCTCCCATGAGCTCTTAGGAGTTAAATGAAGGTATTTGAGATGGAGTTGTGAACTTTGAAATCTATTAGATATGTTTTCAAAGTTTGAGAACTAAAGCGTAAGCTTTAAAAAATTTGAGAACTATTTTAGAAATAAGGAAAAAGTTAAGATATGGTCCCTAATGGAAGTTTCATGGGCTAGGAAGTGATTTCGGGGTAAGTGAAGGTGTCGAAAATGGTTTTCGGGAGTTTGGGTGCAAAAGGGTCATTTTTGGGAAAATGAGGGGTAAAAATGGTAATTTTGCCTAAAGAGGGGGTAAAATGGTAATTTTGCCTAAAGAGAGGGTAAAATGGTCATTTTTCACCACGAGGAGGCTAAAAGGTCAGATTGGATAATTTTTGGGTAAAAATAATAAATTTAATAAGGTTAGGGGCTAAATTATAAATAAGGAAAAGTTTAAGCGTAAAATGGTAAATGAAGAAACATTGGGGCCAAAATGCAATTTTCAAGAATTGAGAATCCAAATGGGACTAAGGGACAAAATGGGGGTTAAATGGTTAAGTTTTGAAAGTTAGAACCCTAAATGGGAGAAGTTGAAAGAAATAAGGGTATTTTGGTAAATTATGAAAATTAAGAGTGAAAATGGTAATTTTAGAAAATTGAGTTGTAATTTGTAAAAGTGTAAAAGTTTGGAGTCAATAGAGTAAATGGAGAAAAAGTGGGAGAAACCTAAGGAATTATAAAAATATGAAAAGGATTGCATGATCGGGTTCCGCTATTCGACACGAGCAGGACCGAGTTTGCAAGATTTACATGTGAAGAACTGAGCTAATTAATGAATGAAAAATAGTGAATAAGGGTTAACGTGGGAAATTGGAAGATCCTAAATGACCAAAAATTCACAAAAATTGTGAGAGAGAACTGGGAAGTGGAATTGAGAAGCAAACTGGATCGGTTCGGGGTGAAACGGGCCGGTTCGGGGCGAACCAGACCTGTTTGGGGTGAACTAGACCGGTTCAGGGTGAACTAGACCCGAATTGAACTGAATCGGGATAAACCATAGTGAACCGGTTAAATAATTCATTTTTCTAGATGGCTTAAAAATGTAAATTTGGGAAATTGAGACCACCATTAGATACAAAATAAATTTAGATAAATTTAAAATTTTTTAAATTTTAGAAAACCAGTTGATTTGTGTCCGAATCGGCTTTTTCGAATTCGGGACAGTGAACCTGGTCTGACTGGATCGGTCAACAGACGAGACCGGTTAATAGTCAACAATGCCCCTTCAACAGCCACACAAACATAAACAACCAATGGGAGACTGCCACGTGTTCGGTCAATGTCAATGGGTGACTCATCCACCTATAACGCAGACATGAGCAGCCAATGAGAGGTTGTCATGTGTCACGCCCCGACCTAGTTTGGTCGAGGTTTTGTGAACAACCCGCCACTCTCCCAGACCTCAAAGAGTGACTCCTCTAGAAGATCGAAGAAAGTCAGGTGTACTACCTGTCATGTTTTCCCTGGATAATATTAAACAAAACTAAAATTTTAAATCTTTATACCTGGAATGGGGACTGGGGAGGAAGAGGCTGGCATAGTCGCATTACTTCCTGAAAAATGTTCAGATAGAGGGGGTGAGTTTGACAACTTAGTGAGCGGGGGAAAATCTTTTAGGAAACGTTTGATTTAGCATTTTCAAATGTTTGATATTTAAATAGTAGTTTCTTCTATGATTTTTTCTGTTTACACGATCAACAACCGCCCTCCTATCATAGGAGGGATCACACGTTCGCAGAACGGTCCGCGACCATTCCACTTGTAAACTAGAGCGCATTTACCATCCACCTTAATAGAGGTGCACTACCTCTACCCAGAACTTGAGTGGACAATAATTGTCACGCTCTGACCTAGTTTGGCCAGATCGTTGTGAGCGTTCCACCACTCCCTTTGCTCCATTAAGGGTTTCACCCTTTTCTAAACTACGAGTAGGAAGACGTCCTTTTACTCGTCTTTCCTAGAATAATATTATACAAAACTGAGTATTTTAAAACAGACATACATGTCTTCTTACTATTTCAAATTAGGAAGGTCTTTAAGAATGGTTTTCCTCGGTTACCTAAAAGTGGTAAAAGGGAAGGGGTGAATTCTAAAACTCATTGAGCAGGTCTTGGGAATGAGTTTTCAAAATTGCTTTATTCGAACTGTGCCAAGGTAATTATTTCCTTTAAAAAGGATTTTTCCTCAAATTTCAGTTTTTAAAACCTTTTTCCATACCCATATTAGGTGTGTTTAGCTTTATTAGCCCATCACCTTGCCACGGGAGGCGTTTAGAAAACAAACACACGCCCTTCATCAGGAAGGGTACACACATTCGCAGGTGCAACCCATCCACTGCGCCCACTTGTGAATTAGAGCATCTTTACCGTCCACCAAGATAGAAGGTCGTCCACTTCTACCCTAGGTCTGAGTGGATGTTCTCGACATCCAACTCTCAAACCGAATGCCACTTCATGCCCGTATGAGGACATATGCCTCATTCCAACCCACCCCGGTCTCATGCGCAAGAAGCTTACAGAGCTTCAAGACTGACTAGTACGATGAACTACCCTTATCTCAACCATATCGTCCAGTAGCCTTTAGGACCCATCACTACCCCTCTTGGGCGTCTTGATGGTACTGTACCACAAGTGCATGCACAAACAACAGTTTTCACATATGGCCATTATCTTTGGTGCCAATGGTCCAACGACCCCGACCCTCAACCCGACCTGCAGCTATTTGTCTAGGCCAGTCCGTTGACGTGACCCTGACTCACTACCACCAATCCATCGAGTATTGTCTGTCCTGACTCAGTACCATGGTGAAATCACACAACCAATTTCATTAGAAATTTTCATTGCTTTCTTTAATCAAATTTGTTTTCGAGCTCCTGCTCGTGCCCAGTTTGGTCAGATCCTCGTGAACAACCCGCCACTCTCCCAATTTATTAAGGGTTTTCCCCTTCTCTAAACCGTGAGGAGTAAGGTGTCCTTTTTACCTGTATCTTTCCTGGAATAACATTAATCAAAACTGAATATATTAACCTTACATACCTTTCTTTCAGGTTCAGCTATCGAAAGGTCTCTAAGTGGGTTTTTCCCTAGGTTATCTGAAAAGGGGTAAAGGGGAGGAGAATGAGTTTAACAACTCAGTGAATGGGTGTTGGGAGAGAGTATTCAAAACATCTTTAATCGGAGTGTGCCAGACTACTTATTTCTTTCAAAAATATTCTTTTTTAAATTCCTAGTTCATCAAACCAATTTTCCTCATGTCCATATCAGGTGTGTTTAATAATCAACACACGCCCTTCATCATGAAGGGATCACACATTCACAGGGTATCCTGTCCATTGCACCTACTTGTAGTGTCAGCGACTTTACCGGCCACCTAGATAGAGCCCCACTTCTACCCTGGGAATGAGTGGATGCTCATGACATCCGACACTCAAACCCAAAAATTAACTTCGTGTCTATATGAGGACAAAGACCTTATCCCGACCCCACCCCGGTCTCATGCACATGAAGCTATGTCAAGCTTACCTGACTGTTGGCATGATAAACTGCCCTTATCTCGACCATGTCGTTCAGTAGCCCCTAGGACACATCACTACCCCTCTTGGGCGTCTTGATGGTCCCGAACCTCAAGTGCATGCACGAACAATAATTTTTCCACAATGCCATTTATCTTTGGTGCCACTGGTTTAACAACCTTGACCCTCAACTCAACCTGCAGCTGTTTGTCTAGACTAGTCCATCGACCTGGTCCTATCGCACTACCGCCAATCCATCGAGTATGTCAATCTTGTCTTGGTACCATGACCAAATCACATAATTCATTAATTAAAAATTTTTATGGCTTAAACATTATGATTGTTTACGAGCTCTTGCTCGTGCCAACTAGCCTTGGGCCCACTATACGTGATTTTCCAAAATTGGGCATAGTTTTAAGCATTGGCACACAGTTAGGGGTGAACACTTCTAACAAAAATAAAATTTTCATCCATCACACCAACCGGGTGTGATGACATCTCCGCTTACAACCGGTAAGCGGGTTTTCTACTTCCTTCTATAAAGTCCATCATACCAATCGAGTATGATCTACTTACAACCAGTAAGTAGTTTTTCCACGCAGTTCTCACATCACTCCAACCAGGTGTGATGTTAAAATTCCACATAGAAGTGATTTTTCATTTTCGAGGTGCTCATCATCCCAACTGGGTATGATGTGAATAAACACACTCACCCATTAACCGTGACGTGTTCGTCCACAGTTGATTTTCTCCAAGTCGACGTGAGCTTCTCATGCTAGCATTCCGGTCCTTCATGCTCCTACATGATTTGGACAACCTTATCTATTAATACTTTGGCATAACAGCCTTCGTTCCTCACTTATGAATGACTAAACTCAAAACTTTGAGTTAATTGTACTTAGGTCCCCAAAGTTCATTTTCCTTGATGTTAGGTCCCTAATGCAAAATTTTCCCCAAATTGAGTCCCCAAACTTCCAAAATTCACTTTGGGTCCTCAATTTACTCAAAATCACTTAAGGGGTTCAAGTTTCCCAAATTTCCAATTTGGTTCCCAACTTTTCAAAAATTAACATTTTGCCCCTACTTTACAAAAATGGCAATTTGATTCAAAGTTTTAGTTTTGTTTAATGATGTCTATGGAAAACATGACATATACAATGCCTAACTCTCTTTGATCTCCTAGAGGAACCCCGCTTCGAGGTCTGGGAGAATGGCGGGTTGATCATAGGACCTCGACCAAACCAAGTCGGGGCATGACAACTTTGGTGGTATCAGAGCATGTGTTTTCCCAGACACATTATCAAGATTTATAACATAAATACTAATCAAAGAAAATTTTATCCCAACTATGGCACCAAAGAGAGGATCTAGGAGAACCAGGGCAGCAATCGCTGATTCCATCGAAATTAAGCTTGGTAGGGACGGGAACCGACTAAGTGGAATTTCATTACATGAAAGGAAAATTTCCAAAAGATAAGGCGATTGAACACAGGAATCCCAAATTGGAAGACACTAGAAGGAGGATGAAAAATAGGAAGTTGGATCAGAGAAGGAGAAAGCTTCAGGTCAAGACAGTTGATCGAAGGAGGGTTGCAACACTAAGGTCGTGATGAGGTCCTCAATAAGGAGTATGAGTGGTTAAGCGAGAGTATTGGGAGGTTGAGCATGATCTACTACAAGAAGTCCTGTAAAACTCAAAATATGAACTTTAGAAGAATCCTATATAAGGAAATAATTTATATGGACCAAATTATTTGGAGTAGATGAAATCTAACAAGAGATAGGGAATAGTAGAAGAATACACCCTAACCAAGGCAAAATGGGAAATACTAAGGATACGAAAGTACGAAAGGTTTGGACACAATGAGGATGATAGATCCACCTCAAAGGCATAAACGACAAGTGGAAATGAAGCAAGATCAATGGAAGGTACTCATGGATTCAAAAGAGTAAGGATAAGTTGCTGAAAATATTGGCAAAAAGATACTCCAAAATCTAAGGATTTCAATGTTAGAACTAGAAGGAAATATTGAGGGAAAGAGAATGTGAAGCTCATCAGAGAAAGAAATCTTGGGAAGATATTGGTGTACCAAGGAAAGAAAGTGAAACCAATGGAATAAGCAAGAAAATAACTCCTCAAGAATAAGATACTGGAAAAGAAAGAATCATGTACAAAGATAAGGAAATTGTAAAGAAATCAGGGGGATAAATCAACCCAGGTGATATATAGAAAGGAAGATGACATCAAATTGACCAATAAAACACCTCTAATTGTTGAAATTGAGTTTCTCCATGTTCATACGATTTCATAGAACTTTGAATCGCGAGTTTCAACGCCAGAACGAGCTCAAATGGAGCTTCGCCGAAAAAATAGACTATAGAGAGAGAAAGCTTCAATTACTCACTGGTAAGGGCACGACGGTCCGAGCATTCGATTTGGACAGATAGCTCTCATCCTAAGGTTCATCCTAGAATCAAGAATTGAATCAATTGATACTGAATTGAGTTAGAATTTCATCTTCAAAATTCTGTCGGTTCTCTCTCTAGCACCGACCGAAAATTGCAGATGGGAGCCAAATTGGCTTACCTTTCAGTCCTAATTCGGCCGTGGGAGGGCTGAGGAAGTGTTGGTAGGGCTTGGTTTGGCATGAGGAGGGCTCGAAATGGCCGATTTCAACTCGGCCAAAACATGGCAGCTTTGGTCCATCGGAGCTGCTTCACTGTTCTATGCCGCTGGTGTTTCTCCTACGACCCTCGAAGCAATTAGAGACTTCAGGCGTGTAGCTGACATCTCCCCGGTTCTAAAGAACCCGACCTCACCTTCTTTGGATAAAAAAAGACCCTATATCGGAGCTCTGGTTTGAGCTTCACCGGAAAACTAAGCAATTGAGAGAGAGAGAGAGTGAGCTTTTCATATGTGGAGAGGATGAATGGAGAGAGGCTCTTTATATAGGAAGCTCGAGGACTTCTTGGCAGTCCGATTGGAACCTTTATGACAGATATTGATGGTCAAAAACATATTAAAAGAAAATGCTTCCTTTTCATCGGCGCTTCTTCAATTTTCCTACAAGTGAACAGTGCTGTCATATGGAGGAAGAAGATGACACTGTTCTGAACCGTACTGGACCGGTCCAAATTGGGTTCAAAGCTTAAACCGGCCGATTCACCACATTCAACCGAATTTTTCAAATCTAAAAATTTCTAAATTCATTTTTTATCCAATGATGGCCTTAAATCTCAAATTTGAATTATTTAAGCGACCTAGAAAAATAAATTTAGGATCCGGTTCAATAGTGGTTCAAATCGATCCAAACCGGTTCGAATCTAGTTCACCTGAACCGATTTGGTTTTCATCCCCAATTTCTTCACAAGTCCATTTCCATGAGTTTTGTGACTCCTTAGGTCACTTAGGGTCCATAAGATTTCCGGTTTACCATCTCTTTTGTGATTCCGATTCATAAACCGACTTGGTCCTTAAGCTGGTTCAATCCGGTTCGTGTCCGGTTCACTCGAACCGATCTGGTTTTTCTCTCCCACTTTGTTATAATGTTCCTTCCTAAGGTGTATAAATCTCTTTGGATCACAAGGGATCCATAAATTTCTTGGTCTATCCATTCTATATCAGTTCTGATTCACGAATCAACTCGGTTCAATCCAATTGGATCCGGTTCATCTAAATCGGTCTAGTTTTTCTCTTCCAATTTGCCCTAAGGTTCTTTTCCAAGGTTTTATGAACCCTTTGGATTACCAGGGAGCTTTAAATTTCTAAATTGCCCGTTCCTAATTGATTGGGTATGTGAACCAATTCGGTTTTCTTACTCGGTTTGACCGGTTCTTTTCCTAGTTTTCCTTAACTAAAAAGGATGGGGTTTACAAACTGACTCTAAGAAATACGACTTAGATAAGGAATGGTCTATGAGTAAGACATAACGAAGTCAAGCATAAAAGGTGATAACCAAAGAATGAGGAAGGACTCCATGTAGGATGAAAAGACAATAAATGCCAAAATCCGTGGAAGAAAAATGATCGGGAATTCTATTTCTAAAATTTTAGGTAAAAGAAGCCTCAGATGTGAAATGGTGCCTTGGGAAAGAAGGACGTAATGAAAGGAAATGATCATAGATTTTCAAAGGAAATACTCTAGGCTAAGGTAAATTTCATGGAATGTGGAAAGGATGAGAAAGAGATGAGAATCTTAAATACATGATGGAAGGGATGAACGAAAATAACCGAGAAGATCGAAGGACGAAAGAATATAACATTTTATAATAAAAAAAAGTTTAAGCCAACACGCGAATAATGTGAAAAACATTTTGGGGAAAAAACTCCTAAAATGAGGGGAGAGTTGTAAACCCTGCTCTTTGGAGTTAAGGAAAACTAGGAAAAGAACAAGTCTTACTAAGTGATAAAACCGAACCGGTTCATAAACCCATTATAGGGGAACTGGAAAGTTGGAGAAATTTTAACTCTCAAGTGACCCAAAGAGATTCCTAAACCTTGGAAAGGAACTTCAGGACAAAATGAGAGAGAGAAACCAAACCGGTTTGGGTGAACCGTACCTAAACCGGTTTAAGAACCAAGTCAGTTTATGAATCGAAACCCATAAAAAGGTGGGCAAACCGGGAAATTTAGGGACCCTGAATGACCTAAGGAGTCATAAAAGTCACAAAAAAGGGCTTTAGGATGAGTAGGAGATGAAAACTAAACCGGTTCATGTGAACCGGATTGAAACAGTTTGGACTAGTTTAAACCACTATTGAACCGGATGCTAAATTCATTTTTCTAGATGGCTTTAAAAATTCAAATTTGAGATTTGAGGCCACCATTGGATAGAAAATGAATTTATAAATTTTAAGATTTTAAAAATTCGGTCGAATCGGGGGTGAACCGACCGTTTTAAGCTTTGAACCCGGTTCAGAACAGTGTCGTCTTCTTTCGTCAGATGATAGCACAGTTCACTCATCGGAAAATCGAAGCAGCTCCAATGAAGAAGAAACATTTCCATTCAATATGTTTCATACCATCAATGTATGTCATAAAGGTGCCAAACGGATGGTCGACGAGTCCCCGAGCTCCCGATATAATGAGCCCCTCTCCATTCATCCTCTCCACACCTGAAAAGCTCACTCTCTCTTAACTGCTTAGTTTTCCAGTGAAGCTCAAACCAGAGCTCTGATATAGGGTCATTTTTTAGCCAAGGATGGTGTGGTCAGTTTCCTTAGAATTGGGAAGAAGTCAGCTACACGCCAGTAATCTCAGTTTGCTCCAAGAGTCGCCAGAGAAATGTCGGCGTGATAGAACAGTGAAGCAGCAGCTCCGATGAGCTAAAGCTACCCTATTTTGGCCAAGCTGAAATTTGCCAATTTGAGCCCTCCTCAGACTAACCCAAGCTCTCCCAATACTTCCTCAGCCCTCCCACGGCTGAAATAGGACTCAATGGTAAGCCAATTAGGCTCACCTCTACAATTTCCAACCGATGCTAGAAAGAGAGCCGGCAGAATTTCAATGACAGAATTCTAATCCAATTTGACATCAATTGATGTCATTCTTGATCCTAGGAGGAACCTCATGAGGAGAGCTACCTGCCCAGATAGAATGCTTAGATCGTCGTTCCCTCACTGGTGAGCAATCGAAGCTTTCTCTCTCTATAGTTTATTTTCCAGTAAAGCTTCGTTTGAGCTCATTCTAGTGTTAAAACTTACGATTCAACGTGCTATGGAATCGTATGAACATGTAGAAACTCAATTTCAACTTCAATTTCAACAATTATAAGTGTTTGATCAATCAATTTGATGAAATCAAAGTCGGCTGTGTTAGAGAGTTGAAATTGGGGGAAATTTTAGGGAAATTGGGGATTTTGAAAAATTCAAAGGACCAAAATGCAATTTTCATAAAATTGAGGGTCAATTATGCATGATAAGAATGTGAGAGGGCCAAATGAGCAATTTTAGAATTTTTGGGGTAAAACTTACCATTTTTGTAAAGGAAGGGCAAAATGATAATTTTGGAAAACTTTGGGGGCCAAATTGAGAATTTGGGAAGCTTGAACCCCTTTTTATGAAGTTCAGTAAATTGAGATTCTAAGAAGAATTTTAAAAGTTTCGGGACTCAATTGAAAGAAAAATCGGCATTTTGGACTTAGAGTTAAAGAAAACTTTAGGGGCCTAAATACAAATAAAGGAAAAGTTGGTTTTTCTCATTCATATAGAATGAATGAGGGCTATTAGGCCAAAGAATAATGAAAAACTATGTTCATTTCATGTAGGAAAATGAGACAACGGGAACGTCAGCTGAAGTTAAGCTTGCTAGGGATGGGAATCGACTAAGTGGAATTTCACTACAAGATCGAGTGAGTGGGATTTTCTATCATACCCGGTTGGGGATGATAAGTACCTAGAAATGAAAACACACTAATTAGTGATATTTTAAATATCACAACTTAGAGGAGTGATGTAAAATTCATGTGGAAAAACTACTTACCAGTTGTAAGTAGATCATACCCAGTTGGTACGGTAAAGCTTCCTCGAAGGAAGTGGAAAACCCGTTCATCGGTTATGAGCGGAGATGTCCTCATATTCGATTGGTATGATGAACAGTTGAAAGCAAATTTTTGTCGGAAGTGCTCTCCCCTAACTATGTGCTACCACTTAAATGATTTGGGAGACCTTGACGGGAGCTCGAATAGCTCTTATAGGCATGGGGCCTCGGTTTTGGAACTTGGGGGCTAATATGCCCGATTTTGAAAAATCTCGAAAAGTGGGCCATAGGCCTATTGGCACGAGCAGAAGCTTGTAAACAAACATGAGATATATGTTATAAAATTTTAAATAAATGAATTGTTTGGCCATGGTACGAAGATAGGACCGTCATATTCAGTCAACTAGTGGCAGTGCGACAAGACAGGTCTCCAGACTAGTCAAGACAAATAGCTACAGGTTGAGTTAAAGGTCAGGGCTGTTGGACTTGTGGCACCACAAATTATATGGTATGATGTGAAAATACTAATTGTGCATGCACTGTGTGTACATGACCTTCAAGATGCCCAAGAGGGGTAGTGATGTGTCCTAGGGCCCTCGACGATCGAGTGGATATAAGGGCAGTTCGTCAGACTAGGTGACCTTGCGAAGCTCGACGTAGCTTCAAGCGCACGAGACCAGAGTGGGGTTAGGATGAGGTCTCTGTCTTCATATGGACACGGAGAATTAATTTTGGGATTGAGGGTTAGATGTCACGTACATCAACTCATTTTCAGGGTAGAAGTGGACGTGCTTCTATCTAGGTGGCCGGTAAAGTCGCTCTAACGCCACAAGTGGGTTCAGTGGATGGGCAGGCCTGCGATCTTGAGTTAAAGAAGGGGGAAACTCCTCTTGAACTGAGAGAGCAGTGGGTTGCTCATGGGGATCCAACCAAACCGGGTTGGTGCGTGACAACTAGAGTGGTATCAGAGCCTAATTTCCTTGAAACATTATCAATATTATGCCCTGACATTATCCCAACTCTAAACTATCGTGTAGGAAGGAGAGTCCTTATGAAATTCACAGTGAAATACAGTCCTCCACCTATAACCATGAAAAAGACATCCAACGCAAGGCAGGAAGTTGTATAGGTTTCTAAGGGGTGAGAAAAGGGTGCCCAAGGACATGTTGGAAGATTACTGGAAACTAGTCAGAGCCTTACTAGAACCAAAAGGCATCGTATACCCTCCTTCCAAACTAGAGAGACCAGTATCACCTCCTAGAAGTCCAACCCCTACTCCAATTCCACAAAAACTGGAAGGAAATCTATAAACCACACCCTTTTGAGTTAAGAAAAATCGAGAAAAGAACCGGTCAAACCGAGTAAAAAAATTTAATCAGTTCACGTACTCGATCAATTGGGAACAAGCAATGTGGAAATTTACAACTCCTGGGTGATCCAAAGGATTCATAAAACCTTGTAAAAGAACCTTAGCACAAATTGGAAGAGAAAAATTAGACCAGTTTAGATGAACTAGATCCAATTGGATTGAACCAGTTTATGAACCGAGTCGGTTCATGAACTAGAAGTGATAGAGAAAGGGCAAACAGGGAAATTTATGCATCCCTTGTGACCCAAAGAGATTTATAAACCTTAGGAAGGAACCTTAGAAAAAAGTAGGATAGAAAAACCAGATTGGTTCGGGTGAACTGGACCCAAACCTGATTAAACTAGTTTATGAACCGAGTCGGTTAATGAAGCGGAACCGATAGAGAAAGGGCAAACGGGGAAATTTATGGATCCCTTGTGACCTAAGGAGTCACAAAAGTCAAGGAAATGGACTTGTGAAGGAATTGGAGATAAAAACCAAACCGGTTCAGGTGAACCGGATCTGAATCGGTTTGAACCACTATTGAACCAGATCCTAAATTCATTTTTTTAGGTGGCTTAAATAATTCAAATTTGATATTTGAGGCCACCATTGGATAGAAAATGAATTTAGATATATTTATAAATTTTTAGATTTGAAAACCTCGGTCAAATGAGGGGTAAATCGGTCGGTTTAAGCTTTGAACCCGGTTCGGACCGATCCGGTCCAGTTTGGAACAGTGTCATCTTCTTCTTAACCATAAAGAGTTAGGCGTCCTTTAAACATGCACCTTTTCCTAGAATAACAAAAATCAAAACTACATAATATTTTTAATTTATCATACCTGTCTTAGAGGCGTCATAGTTGAGGGTTTTTAAAGGTAGGCTTTCCGGAATTTTCTGAAAGGGATATAAGGGAGGGCGTGAGTACAATGACTCAGTGAATGGGTTTTCAAAACTAATAACTTTTAGGAAAAAGACTTGTATTGGAGTGTGCCTGGCTTATTTCTTTCAAAAAATTTCTTTCACATCAAATCTTGGTTTTTACCACCATTTCCTTATTAATCACGGTGTGTCATCACCCAACACACATCCTTTATCATGAAGGTTAAACACACATCCTTTATCATGAAGGTTAAATAGGGAAATTTATGGATCCCTTGTGACCTAAGGAGTCACAAAAGTCATGGAAATGGACTGGATACGATCCCTTGTGAAAGAATTGGAGTTGAAAACCAACCCGGTTTAGTTGAACTGGATACAAACTGGTTTGAATCACTATTGAACCAGATCTTAAATTCATTTTTTTAGGTGGCTTAAATAATTCAAATTTGAGATTTGATTCCACCATTGGATAGAAAATGAATTTAGATAAATTTAGAAATTTTTATATTTGAAAACCTTGGTCGAATGAGGGGGAACAAGCCGGTTTAAGCTTCAAACCCGGTTCAGACCAATCCTTTTAGAACAATGTCATCTTTTTCCTTCAGATGACAACACTATTCATTCGGCGGAAAATTGAAGTAGCACCGACGAAGAAGAAACGCCTCTGCTCAATACATTTCCGACCATCAATGTATGTTATAAAGGTGCCAAACGGACGACCGATGAGTACCCGAGCTCCCTATATAAAGAGCCCCTCTCCATTCATCCTCTCCACACCGAAATAGCTCACTCTCTCTTAGTTGCTTAGTTTTTTGATGAAGCTCGAACCATAGCTCCGATATAGGGTCTTTTCTAAGCCAAAGAAGGCAAGGTTGGGTTCTTTAGAATCGGGGAGAAGTCAGCTACACGCAGTCTCCGTTTGCTCTGAGGGTCGCCCAGGAAGAGCCGGCGTGATGGAACAGTGAAGCAACTCCGACGGACCGATGCTGCCCTACTTTAGCCGAGTTGAAATTAGCCATTTCAAGCCCTCCTTAGGCAAAACCAAGCCCTCCCACGGCTGAATTAGGATTGAAAGTTAAGCCAATCCGGCTCCCATTTAGAATTTTCGGTCGGTGCTAGAGAGAGAACTGGCAGAATTTCGATGATAAAATTCTAACTTAATTCGGTATCAATTGATACGATTCTTGATTCTAGGTCGAACCTCAGGACGAGAGTTATCTGCCCAGATTGAAAGCTCAAACCGTCGTGTCCCCGACGGTAAGCTTTTGAAGATTTCTCTCTCTATAGTCCCTTTTTCGGCAAAGCTCTGTTTGAGCTCGTTCCGGCGTTAAAACTTGTGATTCAAATTGCTTAAGAATCGTATGAACATGTAAAAACTTAATTTCAACAATTGGTAACGTTTGATTGGTCAATTTTATGAAATCAAATTCAGTAGTATTAAGAAGTTGGAATTGGGGGAAAATTAGGGAAAATTAGGGATTTTCAAAAATTCGAAGGACCGATATGCAATTTCCTAAAATTGAGGGTCAATTGATCATGATAAAAGTGATAGAGGGCCAATTGATAAATTTTAGAATTTTTGGGGTGAAACTTACCATTTTTGTAAAGGAAGGGCAAAATCCTAATTTTGGAAAAGTTGGGGGACCAAATTGTTAATTTTAGAAATTAAACCCCTATTGTGAAATGAAATAAATTGAGGTATTATAAAAAATTTTAAAATTTTCGGGACTCAATTTGAGGAAAAACCACCATTAGGGACTTAAAGTTAAAGAGAAATAACTTTATGGACCTAATTGCAAATAAATAAAAGTTTAGTTTTCTCATTCATTTGGAATGAATGAAGGCTATTAGGCCGAAAGATAATGAACCAAGATGTTCATATCGTGTAGGAACACGAAGTACCGAGGATGCCAGTAAGGACAAGCTCACGTGAATACAATGAACCGGTCTAGTGGAATTCACTACATTAACGGGTGAGTGGGTTTACTAACGTCATACCCGATTGGGATGATAAGCACAACTTAAAGTTAAAAACCACTTACCGATTGGGGATGATATGTACCTCGAAATGAAAACCCACTACTAAGTGGTGTTTTAAACATCACAACTTGGAGGAGTGATGTGAAAAACATACAAAAAAACTACTTACCGGTTGAAAGTAGATCATACCCGGGTGGTATGATGAAACTTCCTCAAAGGAAGTTGAAAACCCGTTCATCAGTTATGAGCAGAGATGTCCTTATACTCGATTTGTATAATGGATAGTTGAAAGCATATTTTGTCGGAAGTGCTCTCCCCTGACTGTGTACCAATGCTTAAACGATTTAAGAGACCTTCTTGGCGGGAGCTCAAATAGCTCTTATAGGATGTGGCGCTCGGTTTTGGAACTTGGGGGCTAATATGCTCGATTTTGAAAATCTCGTTCTGTAGGCCCAAGGACAGTTGGCACACCCAAGAGCTCATAAACAAATATGAGTTATATGCCATAAAACTTTAAATAAAGGAATTGTTTGGCCATGGTACCAAGATAGGACCGACATACTCAGTCAACTAGTAGCAGTGCGATATGACAGGTCGACGAAATAGTCAAGACAATCAACTACGAGTTGAGTTGATAGTCGGGGCCATTGGACTAGTGGTACCATAGATTATAATTAGAAAACATTGATTGTGCATGCAATGTGATTACGAGATCATCAAGACGCCTAAGAGGGGTAGTGATGCGTTCTAAGGGCATTAGACGGTCTGGTGGGTATAAGGGTAGTTCATCGTACTAGGTGACTATGCGAAATTTGGAGTAGCACCAAGCGCATGAGACCAGGGTGGGGATGGGATGAGATCTTTGTCCTCATAAAGACACAAAAAATTGATTTTAGGATTGAGGGTCGGATGTCGCGAACATCCACTCATTCTCAGGGTAGAAGTGGACATATTTCTATCTAGGTGGCTGGTAAAGTTGCTTCGACGCCACAAGTGGGTTCAGTGGACGTACTCACATGCGAATGTGTGTTTAACCTTCATGATGAAGGATGTGTGTTGGGTGATGACACACCGTGATTAATAAGGAAATGGTAGTAAAAACCGAGATTTGATGTGAAATAAATTTTTTGAAAGAAAAGAGCTTGGCACACTCTAGTACAAGTATTTTTCCTAAAAGTTATATGTTTTGAAAACCCATTCACTGAGTCGTTGTACTCACCCCTCCCTTATATCCCTTTCAGAAAATTCTGGAAAGCCTTCCTTTAAAGACTCTCAACTAAGACGCTTGTGAGACAGGAATGATAAAATAAAAATATTATGCAGTTTTGATTTATGTTATTCCAGTAAAAGATGTAGGTTTAAATGACGCCTTACTCTTTATGGTCTATAATAAGGGGAAACCCTTTAATAAACTCGGAGAGTGGCGGGTTGATCATGGGGATCCAACCAAATCAGGTCAGGGTATGACAACTAGAGTGGTATCAGAGCCTGTTTCCTCGAATAAATAATCAAGACTAGAAAATATAGTTACTAATAGGATTTATCCTAATATTTTCAGATGGCTCCGAGGAGAGGAACCAAGAAAACTAGGAATGGCTCTACTCAATATCCTATCTTTGTAGGAAGACAAACCTAGAAGCTTTCCAAATGCCTGAGACATGGCAGGAATCTCAAAAGACCAAATGGGGAAGTATCCCGGAGAACGGTGCTAGGGCCTATTAAGGGCACAACTCTAAGTATAAAGGAAGCCAAGCGTGAAGCCATAAACTCAAGCAAAGGAGCATATAACCTTACATAGGGGGATGCTTATCAAGAATCCCATAGCTCCCTAGTTATTTTGTGACCATTTTCTATAATAAGGCCAAAACACCCAAAATATTGTACTACTCTATTAATGAAGTACTCCCAATTCCTAAAAACCTTATCTCCCAAAATGATGTAATCTTGTTAGGAAAATGGACCCAAGAAAAGAAACTAAATAAAACTACGATTCCCTAGACACCACAAATATCAAGGATAAATGAATAAATTGAGGAGATTATTATACAAAGAAGGCATGACAAGAAAATTGTCATGGTAAGGATTGTATGAGAATTTTGGGGTAACTAAGCAAGGAACAACCTATTATAAAGTACAAAGGAAATAGGACATGAAATGAAGGATTGTCCCATATCACTAGGATTTAGAACAATAAACACCCCACAACTATAGGAAATATGAAAGGATACCATCCTAAGGTACACGACTCCCACTTGTAATTTCATCCATAGATTGGAAGAAACTTTCCAAGAACACAACAAAGAGGGAGGGAGAAAAAAAGGGATGAAGGTAGGACCTCGATAAAACCATAAACAGAACAAAAGGTAGCTGAAGAGAACTAGCCCTTAAAGAAGAAATTTCCAATAATTTAGGAGAAAAGGAGGGAGTGCATCCACAAGAGAAGACAAGCCGAGCGTTTGACGACAAATGGGATGTCTTGGGATTTCAAGTACGACTTCCTTTGGAAAAAGTAGAGAAGTCAAATTGGAGATTCAGAGCAACATAGCAGAAGTAAGCAAACCATGACAACAAAATAGTAAAAAAAAAAATGACAACCTAAGGAAGATCGGGAGGTAAAAAGCACTATACCCTAAGAAGGTCAGTGAGATGGACGTTAAGGACCGGAGTACTCGAGAAACAACTGCCCTAAGAAACTTAGACCAAAGGAATGGTGGAGGCAAGGTAGTTAACGAACTAATACATGGGAAAACCATAATGTGAGTTCCAACAAAGAAAAGAGAGGCGAAAAGGCTAAATACTCGGGAAAAGAAGGATGAAATTCCTTAAAAGGACCAAAGGCCAAATTAACGACTAAGCTCAAGCCAAGAAAGGAATAGGCAAGCCTCTCACATAATTGTCAAGAAATCTCTAAATAAGGAAGATTTGAATGCTCCATAAAGAAATACACTATGAAAGTTAACTTTGGAGGGATGCATACGACTAACTACCCTTAAAGGAATTATTGATGGGTGAATGGACATAATGTAGAATGCAAGGGACTAACCCTTAATAAGGAAATGTTTCAAAGGAAGGAAGTATCATGATGGCCAGTGTGACCTGTTTGGAGAAAGCAAGAGAACCAAATAGTAATTCAAGGAGGACCAAGTAGAAAGAAGAAACTAGTAGCAACGGGACGGCCAAAGAGAATAAACAAAACCCTAAGAAAGGCTGAGATCTAGTAAAGACTACACTCTATGAAGGACAATAGGATGGGCATGAAGGACGAGTGATATCGCTGCCCAGACAATTGGGCCAGAGAAATGGAGAGAAAGAGACAGTTAAATAACTGGTATTCGAGAGAACCATGGATTTAAACCATGACAAAGAAGGGAGAAGGGAAAAGGCCAAAACATTGGAAAAAAAAAGGAACGAAGGAAAATCCTTAAAGAAATCAATGGCCAAGACTAGATTTATAATTTAAAGTCTTAAGATGGTTAAGCGAGCCTCACGAATAATGAACAAGAGATTTTGAAACAAGGAGGATGTGAACCCTCCTTAAACGGAAATAAGTTAAAGGGTTAGTATCAAAGGATGTTGTGACAAGTAAAAATGAATGGACAACCCACACTAAGGTAATAAAGGAAAGAATATTCAAGAAACGTTAGGAAAGTAAGTCCTCCAAATAAGATGTGGCTAAGAAGGAATAAGCACAATTGGTTAGACGGGTCATAGTCCACACGCGCATATGAAGCCTAAAGAGTGGACGATTGAGCATAGAGTGGAATGCACAGAATAAAACCAATAATAAGAAGTATCCCATGTAAGGAATAAGTGATAAAACAGAAGTTGTCAATAGAGAATGATCCAAAGCAAACAGATGCCCTAACATAGATAGGGGTGTGAGGAAAGGGAGAAAGAAACCTTCAAGGAATGGCAGGAAGGTCGAGCATGTAGCTCTTAGAACGAAAGTCTCTGCCTTGAAGGACACATTAGAGAATGAAATCATAAAAAGGAAACTTCCTGAACAAAACAATAGACTGAAAAGGGTCAAACGGGAATAATGAACTATGAAATGATTACGAACAAGTAAGAGTGGATTAAGGCCAAAGCAAATCCTTGAGTAAAGGATGTTATTGGGAACAAGGATGGACCTGAGAAAGGATGAATCCCATCATGTTAGTAAAACATATGGAAATCAAATAATTGGAACTGGAAAGACTCAATAAGAAAGTTGAAAAAGGACGAGTGGGTAAGGAGAAACAACACTGTTTTATAAGTTGATGTGGACAACGGTTAAGGTAGTCGAGGAATACTACCAAAAGAAAAGAGGGATGAAGTTATACAATCCCAGAGAGGTTGGGAAGTCAGGAATAATCCTAAAGAAGGTGTTTTGGAAATCTAAGGGACATAGAGACAAGATCTAGAAAACGTCATGCTGTAAAGGGTAGGTAAACCCAACAGTCCCAAGGAATACATGACTCAAAATAAGGAAGAGTCAGTTAGTAAAAATGACAATGCCAAACCTAAAATTTGGATTGAATTGTAATGAGCAACAGATAAAGGAAGACGAAAATGTGATGACAAGGAAATCTGTGAAAATAGGTAGGTAACGCTATAAAGGATGTCGAGCTAAGGGTTGCATCGATTAAGAGGTTAACTAAACACGAGAATGGTTTGGTATCTTAGAACTCCCAATTTTGAGTACGAGACCTCAAAGGGGAAAATGTTGCTCTAAGAAAAGAGAGATGTGAATCTAAGTATATACCCTTAAGTAAGGTATACCTAGTTATGATAAACTCCATGAAGAAGGTAAATGATATAAAGGAAAAGAAATTCCTTAGGTGAAGGATCTAAAAAGGGCTAGTTTAAAGAACAAGAGAAGAGTTTGCATGTTAAGCAAACACCAAATAGATATCAAAGGAAATGATTCCTCATGAAGGGTTGCTAATTAAGTATTGGGGACAAAACTCCTAAAAGGAGGGGAGAGTTGTAAACCCTGCTCTTTTGTGTTAAGGAAAATTGGGAAAAGAACCGGTCAAACTAAGTAAGAAAATTGAACCAGTTCACATATCCGATCAATTGGGAATGGGCAATGTGGAAATTTACAACTCCCGGTTGATCCAAAGGGCTCATAAAACCTTGGAAAAGAACCTTAGGACAAATTAGTAGAGAAAAACCAAACCGGTCTAGATGAACCGGATCCAATTAGATTGAATCGATTTATGAACCAAGTCGGTTCATGAACAGGAACTGATAGAGAATGGGCAAACAGGGAAATTTATGGATCCCTTGTGACCCAAAGAGATTTATAAACCTTGAGAAGGAACATTAGAACAAAGTGGGAGAGAAAAACCAGACTGGTTCAGGTGAATCGGACCCGAACCGGATTAAACTAGTTTATGAACCGAGTCGGTTCATGAACTGGAACCGATATAGAAAGGGCAAACAGGCGAATTTATGGATCCCTTATGACATAAGGAGTCACAAAAGTCATGGAAATGGACTTCTGAAGGAATTGGAGATGAAAACCAAACCGGTTCTAGTGAATCGGATCCGAACTGGTTTGAACCACTATTAAACCGGATCCTAAATTCATTTTTTTAGGTGGCTTAAATAATTTAAATTTGAGATTTGAGGCCATCATTAAATAGACAATTAATTTAGATGAATTTAAAAAATTTTATATTTGAAAACCTCGGTCAAATGAGGGGTGAACCGGCCGGTTTAAACTCCGAACCCGGTTCGGTCTGGTTCAGAACAGTGTCGTCTTCTTCCTTCATATGACAACACTGTTCACTCGCTAAAAAATTGAAGCAGCACGAGCTAAGAAGAAATGTCTCCATTCAATACATTTCCAGCCATCAATTTTTGTCATAAAGGTGCCGAACGGACGGTCGATGAGTCCCCGAGCTCCCTATATAAAGAACCCCTCTCCATTCATCCTCTCCACACCTAAAAAGCTCACTCTCTCTTAATTGCTTAGTTTTTCAGCGAAGCTCAAACCAGAGCTCTGATATAGGGTCTTTTCTAAGCCAAAGAAGGTGAGGTTAGGTTCTTTAGAACCGTGGAGAAGTCAGCTACATGCTTGTAGTCTCCGTTTGCTTCGAGGTTCACGAGAGAAGAGCCAACGTGATGGAACAGTATTGTAGCTCCGATGGATTGAAGCTGCCTTGTTTCGGCTAAGTTGAAATTGACCATTTTGAGCCCTCCTCAAGCCAAACCAATCCCTCCTAACACTTCCTCAGCCTTCCCACGGCCGAATTAGGACTGAAAGGTAAGCCAATTTGGCTCCCCTCTGCAATTTCCGGCCGGTGCTAGAGAGAGAACTCGCAGAATTTCGATGATGAAATTCTAACTCAATTTGGCATCAATTGATGTGATTCATGATTTATGAACCTCAGAACGAGAGCTATCTGCCTATATCGAAAGCTCGAATCGTCGTGCCCCCGACGGTAAGCTTTCGAAGCTTTCTCTCTCTATAGTCCATTTTCCGATGAAGCTCCGTTTGAGCTCGTTTTGACGTTAAAACTTGCGATTCAAATCGCTAAAGAATCGTATGAACAAGTAGAAATTCAATTTCAAATTCAATTTCAACAATTGAAAATGTTTGATCGGTCAATTTGATGAAATCAAATTCAGCAGAGTTAAGAAGTTGGAATTGGGGGAAATTGGGAATTTTCAAAAATTCAAAGGATTGAAATGCAATTTCCTACAATTGAGGGTCAATTGGGCATGATAAAATTGATAGAGGGCCAATTGATAAATTTTAGAATTTTTGGGGTGAAACTTACCATTTTTGTAAATGAAAGGTAAAATGGTAATTTTGGAAAAGTTGGGGACCAAATTTGAAATTTGGGAAATTAAACCCCTTTTTGTGAAATAAAATATATTGAGGTCTTATGATAAATTTTAAAAGTTTCGGGACTCAATTTGAGAAAAAATCGGTATTAAGGAATTAAAGTTAAAGAGAAATAACTTTAGGGTCCTAATTGAAAATAAATAAAAGTTTGGTTTTCTCATTTATTTGGAATGAATGAAGGCTATTAGGCTGAAGGATAATGAACCGAGATGTTCATATCGTGTAGGAACACGAAGTACTGGGAATGCGAACAAGGACAAGCTCGCGTGAATACAATGAATCGATCTAGTGGAATTCGCTACATTAACGGGTGAGTCTGTTTACTAATGTCATACCCGATTGGGATGATGAGCACAACTTAAAATTAAAAACCACTTACCAGTTGTGAATGGCATTTTATATCATACTCGGTTGGGGATGATAAGTACCTCAAAATGAAAACCCACTACTAAATGGTATTTTAAACATAATAACTTGGAGGAATGATGTGAAAAACTAATTACCGATTGTAAGTAGATCATACCCAGTTGGTATGATGAAACTTTCTCGAAGGAAGTTGAAAACCCATTGATCGGTTATGAGCGGAGATGTCCTTATACCCGGTCGGTATAATGGACAGTTAAAAACATATTTTGTCAAAAGTGCTCTCCCTTAACTATGTGCCAATGCTTAAACGATTTGGGAGACCTTCTTGACGTGAGCTCAAATAGCTCTTATATGTCGGGGGCCTTGATTTTGGAACTTGGGGGCTAATATGACCGATTTTGAAAATCTCGTACAATGGTCCCAAGGCCAGTTGGCACGAGCAGGAGCTCGTAAACAAACATGAGTTATATGCCATAAAACTTTAAATAAAGAATTGTTTGGCCATGGTACCAAGACAGGACCAATATACTCAGTCAACTAGCAACAGTGCGACATGATAGGTCGACGGACGAGTCAAGACAACCAACTGCGGGTTGAGTTGAGGGTCGGGGCCATTAGACCAGTGGCACTATAGATTATATGGCATGATAAAAAAAACATTGATTGTACATGCATTGTGATTACGGGACCATCAAGACGCCCAAGAGTGGTAGTGATGTGTATTAAGGGCACTGGATGACCCGATGGGTATAAGGGCAGTTCGTGGTACGAGGTGACTATGCAAAATTTGGAGTAGCACCAAGCAAATGAGACCGGGGTGGGGACGGGATGAAGTCTTTGTCCTCATACAAACACAAAGAATTGATTTTGGGATTGTGGGTTGGATGTCGTGAATATCCACTCATTCTTAGGGTAGAAGTGGACGTACTTCTATTTAGGTGGCCGGTAAAGTCACTCCGACGCCACAAGTAGGTTTAGTGGATGTACTGACCTACGAATGTGTGTTTAACCTTCATGATGAAGGATGTGTATTGGGTGATGTCACATCGTAATTAATAAGGAAATGGTGGTAAAAATCGAGATTTGATGTGAAAGAAATTTTTTGAAAGAAAGGAGCTTGACACACTCCAATACAAGTATTTTTCCTAAAAGTTATAAGTTTTGAAAACCCATTCAATGAGTCATTGTACTCACACGTCCCTTATATCCTTTTCAGAAAATTTCGGAAAGCCTACCTTTAAAGTCCCTCAACTATGATGCTTGTGAGATAGGTATGATAAATTTAAAATATTATGCAGTTTTTATTTATGTTATTCCAGGAAAAGATGTAGGTTTAAAGGACGCCTTACTCTTTATGGTCTATAATAAGGGGAAACCCTTTAATAAACTGGGAGAGTGGCAGGTTGATCACGAGGATCCGACCAAACCAGGTCGGGGTGTGACAGAATCCCACTAAGAAGGAGGCTTGGGATAACTGTTGGAATGCATATTCCACCTTCATGAATGTCCACTAAGTACCTCCACCCACTCAACCTGGCTTCAATCTGTCTCAATGGGTGAAGTGGACTTATGAGTGTGAGGTGGAAGTACTAAGGCTGTATAGATTGGAGGCCATGCATGAAATTCGTCCTATTAATGAGCACGAATGGACCCGAATCAGTTCCTCGGAGCCTTCTTATCAAGAGTCTCATAATCGTTCTAGTGTTAACTCTAGCCCTATGACCTCAAGGGATTAGGTGGTAGAGAATTCCTCTAATAAGCCAAATTATGGCAAGAAAATATTTTCTGAATAAATGAAAGTAGAAGTTTATTAAAACTCCTGAGTTCTTTGATAAAATTTAAGAGTATGATAATAAAAGTTTAGGTAAAAGTGTAGAAATTCCCATAAGGAAGAAAAGATGGGTTATTGGTAGTTAAACTCAACCCTTAAGACTTACCCATAGAAACACGGTAAGGAGTAATTCATCTGAAGGAGATCCTAAGAAAAGGAAAAGGGAGTTGGAGGTGCAACCATCCAAGAGTAATATTTTTTTTGGAGAGTCCAAGAAGTTAAAACTAAGCTAGGAGAATTTAGGATAAGGAAAAACCTAGAAAAAAGAAGAACATCCCAAAGGAACCACAAGAATAGAAGCTGGTCGAGAAGAAAAAGAATTAAGTATAGAGTCCACCAAGGAAAGATGGAGAGAAAGTACAACAACAAGAAGTCTCAGGTGTAACAAATTACTATTAAAGAACTAAGATACATATTCCTTAAATAATCCGAAGGATAAGGAGACATGTGGAAGGTAAAAGTATGGATCAAAGAAAGAAGAATAACAGGAGTAGATGAATTGTACTAGGTCCTTAAGTTTAGGAGAAAATTTAAAAGGAAAATTTCTAAAAGATAGGACGATCGAACATAGGAATCCAAAATTGGAAGACACCAAAAGGAGGATGGAAAATAGGAAGTTGGATCGGGGAAGGAGAAAGCTCCAGGTCAAGACAGTTGATTGAAGGAGGGTTACAACACCAAGGCCGTGATGAGGTCCTCAATAAGGAGTACGAGTGGTTAAGTGAGAGTATTGGGAGGTTGAGAGTGATCTACTGCAAGAAGTCCTAAAAAACTCAAAATATGAACTTTAAAAGAATCCTATATAAGGAAATAACTTATATGGACAAAATTATTTGGAGGATTAGACGAAGTCTAACAAGAGATAGGGAATAGTAGAAGAATACACCCTAACCCAGGAAAAAAGGGAAATACTAAGGATACAAAAGTACAAAAGGTTTGGACACAATGAGGATGAGAGATCCACCTCAAAGGAATAAATGAATACTGAAGCAAGTAGAAATGAAGCAAGATCAACAGAAGCTACTCATGGATTCAAAGAGTAAGGGTAAGTTGCTGAAAATATCGGCAAAAAGATACTCTCGAATTTAAGGATTTCAATGGTAGAACTAGAAGGAAATACCGAGGGAAAGAGAATGTGAAGCTAATCAGAGAAAGAAATCTTGGGAAGACATTGGTTTACCAAGGAAAGAAAGTGAAACCAATTGAATAAGCAAGAGAATAACTCCTCAAGAACAAGATACTTGAAAAGAAAGAATTGTGTACAAAGATAAGGAAATCATAAAGAAATCATGGGATAAATCAACCCAGGTGATATATAGAAAGGAAGATCACATCAATAGATGCCATATGAGTAAGAAAGGAACTAAACTCAGAATGAATAATACTAGGAGAAACATTGATAAGAACATCATGCGGTAACAGGGACGGGTAAATCCAACTGACTCCAAGAAATACGACTTAGATAAGAAATGGTCTATGAGTAAGACATAATGAAGTCAAGCATAAAAGGTGATAACCAAAGAATGAGGAAGGACTCCATGTAGGATGAAAAGACAATAAATGCCAAAATCTATGGAAGAAAAATGACCAGGAATTCTAGTTCTTAAATTTTGTGTAAAAGAAGCCTGTGATGTGAAATGGTGCCTTGGGAAAGAAGGACGTAACGAAAGGAAATGATTGTAGATTTTCAAAGGAAATACTCTAGGCTAAGGTAAATTTCATGGAATGAGGAAAGGATGAGAATGAGATGAGAATCTTAAATACATGATGAAAGGGATGAACGAAAATAACCGAGAAGATCATAGGACGAAAGAATAGAAAATTTTATAACAATAAAACGTTTAAGCCAACACGCAAATAATGTGAAATAATTTTTGGGGACAAAACTCTTAAAAGGAGGGGAGAGTTGTAAACCGTGCTCTTTGAAGTTAAGGAAAACCAGGAAAAGAATCGGTCTTACTGAATCAGAAAACTGAACCGGTTCATAAGCCCATTATAGTGGAACGGGCAAGTTGGAGAAATTTTAACTCTCAAGTGACCCAAAGAGGTTCCTAAATCTTGGAAAGGACCTTTAGGACAAAATGAGAGAGAGAAACCAAACCAATTTGGGTGAACCATACCCGAATCGGTTTTAGAACCAAGTTGGTTTATGAACTAAAACCCATAGATAGGGGGCAAACCGGGAAATTTAGGGACCCTAAATGACCTAAGGAGTCATAAAAGTCATGAAAAAAGGGCTTCAGTATGAGTTGGAGATGAAAACCAAACAGGTTCAAGTGAACTTCATCCAAATCGGATTGAACCGGTTTGAACCACTATTGAACCGGATGTTAAATTCATTTTTCTAAGTGGCTCAAAAAATTCAAATTTGAGGTTTGAGGCCATCATTGGATAGAAAATAAATTTAGATGAATTTAGAAATTTTTAGATTTGAGAAATTCAGTTGAATCGGGGGTGAACCGGCCAGTTTGTGCTTTGAATCTGGTTCGGAACAATATCGTCTTCTTCCTTCAGATGACAGCACTGTTCACTTGCTGGAAAATTGAAGCGGCACTGGTGAAGAAAAAATGTTTATGTTCAGTATGTTTCAGGCCATCAATGTTTGTCATCAAGGTGCCAAACAAATGGTCGATGAGTCCTAGAGCTCCCTATATAAAGAGCCTCTCTCCATTCATCCTATCCACATCTGAAAAGCTCACTCTCTCTCAGCTGCTTAGTTTTTTGGAGAATCTTGAACTAGAGCTTCAATATAGGGTCTTTTCTGAGCCAAGGAAGATGAGTTTGGGTTCCTTAGAACCAGGGAGAAGTTAGCTACACGCATGTAGTCTCCGTTTGCTACGAGAGTCGCTGGAGAAACGACGACGTGAAAGAACAATGAAGCAGCTCCGGTGGGCTGAAGCTGCCCTATTTTGGCCGAGCTAAAATTGGTCGATTCGATCCTTCCTTAAACCAAACCAAGCTCTCCCAACACTTCCTCAGCTCTCCCATGACCGAAATAGGACTAAATGGTAAGCCAATTAGGCTCCCCTCTATAATTTCCGATCGGTGCTAGAGAGAGAGCCGGTAGAATTTCAATGAAAGAATTCTAATCCAATTTGGCATCAATTGGTGCCATTCTTGATCCTAGGAGGAACCTCAGGAGGAGAGCTACCTACCTAAATTGAAAGCTCAGACGTCACGCCCTATCCGGTGAGCAATCGAAGCTTTCTCTCTCTATAGTCTATTTTTCGTCGGGACTGTACTTCATCAAGCTCAGCTTGGGAGTTATTGTCCACCTCAGGAGTGAGGTTGGGCCTCCCAAACACACAAGTGAACTCTTCATACAACCTTTTATGTTTCGAGCTTAGTCTAGGTGGACCCGTCTGGGCTTCTCTAGAGATTCTACAGGGATGGGGTTTTGGGCAGTGTTGGTGAGTATGACTCTAGTTCTCTTGGTTCCTCTCTTGGGAGCCATCTAAAAATTTTTAACAATTTTCTCTTAGTTCTTATGTTTTATAGTCTTGATAATGTATTCAAGGAAACAGACTCTAATACCACTCAAGTTGTCATGCCTGTCGAATCCCCGAGTAACCTGCCACTCCCTTTGGTCTATGAAAGATTTCACTTCCTTCTAAACAGCGAGGAGTCCGGTGTCCTTTTTACCTAATTTTCCTAGAATAACACCATCAGACCTGCAAGTACTTCGTCTCTGATATGAGGATGGAGACCTCATCCTAACCTTGCCCCAGTCTCGTGCACAAGAATCTATTCTAAGTTTCATGACTAATTGGCACAGCAAACCTACCCTTATTGCATCTAGGTCGTCCAGCAGCCCTTGCAACCCATCACTACCCCTCTTGCACATCTAAATGGTCCTAAATCAAAGTGCATGCATAAATAATAGTCTTAGTAACATTAGCCATTATCTTTAGTGGCAACGGTCCAATGACCCCGACAATCGACTTGGGCATGTAGTTGCTTGCCTGACCCGTCCTGATTTGGTACCATGGTGAGTTGCACATAAATTTAGTAGTTATGAAAGTTTTCATGGCTTTTCATCATTATGCTTGTCTACGGGTTCTAACCCATGTCCAATGGCATTGGGCCCACTTCACAAGTTTTTCAAAAACTAGGCTTTGGGCCCTATAAGTTCAAAAACGAGGCCCGCGGCCTATTGAAGTTGTCCTAGCTCTCATTAGAAAAGTCTCCCAAATATTTTAAGCATTTGCACACAGTTAGTGGAGAACATTTCTATAAAAAAAATGGTTTTGAACTCAAAATGTACTCATCATCCCAACCGAGCATGATGATGGAAAATCCCACCCTTGGTGGTTTTTCATTTAAGCAAAAGTTTTCATCACACCAACCGAGTATGATGTTTAAAATGTCTCACTCACAATTGGTAAGTGGTTTTTAGTTTTAAATTTTCTCATCACCCTAACCATGTATGATGTTAAATAAGCCCACTCACAACCTAGGTAGTTTTTAGGCTTTAAACTTGTTCATCACCCCAACCAGGTATGACGTTAAATAACCCTCTCACAAGTGGTTTTTCATTTCAAAATGGTGCTCACCACCCCAATCGGGTGTGATGTATAAGTATGCCCACTCACCCAATTAACGTTACATGTTCATCCTAGTCGGACTTCCCATCCTTGTCATGCTCCCTTGCACATGTTCTTGTCTAATATGTCCCTAAATTCAAAGGACCAAAATGTAATTTTCATAAAATTGAGGGTCAATTATGCATGATAAGAATGTGAGAGGGCCAATTGAGCAATTTTAGAATTTTTGGGGGTAAAACTTACCATTTTTGTAAAGGAAGGGCAAAATGGTAATTTTGGAAAACTTTAGGGGCCAAATTGAGAATTTAGGAAGCTTGAACCCCTTTTTATGAAGTTGAGTAAATTGAGATTCCAAGAAGAATTTTAAAAGTTTCGGGACTCAATTGAAAGAAAAACCGGCATTTTGGACTTAGAGTTAAAGAAAAATAACTTTAGGGGCCTAAATACAAATAAAGGAAAATTTGGTTTTTCTCATTCATATAGAACGAATGAGAGCTATTAGGCCAAAGAATAATGAAAAACTATGTTCATTTCGTGTAGGAAAATGAGATAGCGGGAACGTCAGCTGAAGTTAAGCTTGCTAGGGATGGAAACCGACTAAGTGGAATTTCACTACACGATCAGGTGAGTATGATTTTATATCATACCCGATTGGGGATGATATGTACCTCGAAATGAAAACCTACTACTTAGTGGTATTTTAAACATTACAACTTAGAGGAGTGATGTAAAAATCATGTGGAAAAATACTTATCGATTGTAAGTAGATCATACCCGGTTGGTATGATGAAACTTTCTCGAAGGAAGTGGAAAACCCGTTCATCGGTTACGAGCGGAGATGTCCTCGTACTCGATTGGTATGATGGACAGTTGAAAACATATTTTTGTTGGAAGTGCTCTACTCTGACTGTGTGCCACTGCTTAAACAATTCGGGGGACCTTCTTGATAGGAGCTCAAATAGCTCTTATAGGCCGGGGGCCTCGATTTTGGAACTTGGGGGCTAATATGCCTAATTTTGAAAAAACTCGAACAGTGGGCCATAGGCCTGTTGGCACGAGTAGAAGCGCGTAAACAAACATGAGATATATGCCATAAAACTTTAAATAAATGAATTGTTTGGCCATGGTACCAAGACAAGACCGACATATTCAGTCAACTAGTGGTGGTGCAACATGATGGGTCTTCAGACTAGTCAAGACAAACAGCTGTAAGTTAAGTTGAAGGTCGGGGCCATTGGACCAATGGCACCATAGATTATATGGCATGATGTGAAAATACTGATTGTGCATGCACTCTGTGTATGGGACCTTCAAGATGCCCAAGAGGGGTAGTGATATGTCCTAGGGCCCTCGACAACGTGGTGGATATAAGGGCAGTTCGTCGGATCAGGTGACCTTACGAAGCTCGACGTAGCTTCAAGCGCACGAGACCGGGGTGGGGTCAAGATGAGGTCTTTGTCCTCATAAAGACACAAAGAATTGATTTTAGGATTGAGGATCGGATGTCACATACATCCACTCATTCTCAAGGTAGAAGTGTACACGCTTCTATCTAGGTGGCCAGTAAAGTCGCTCTAATGCCACAAGTGGGTTCAGTGGATGGGTTGGCCTACGATTGTATGTTTTTTTACCTTCATGATGAAGGATGTGTGTTGGGTGATGACACACCATGATTAATAAGAAATGATGATTTTAAAGGAAAGGATATCTATTTAAAAGAAAATAAGGTGTCTGTCACACTCCAAATAATATTTTTTTCTAAAAGTCAAATATAGAAAACCCATTCACTGAGTTGTAAAACTCACTCCCTCTTTTCTATTACTTTTTCAGGAAAAAAGAAAATGACTATGAATAACACTGAACCATACCCTCTGTCATGTATGCTTAATTTTTCTTAAGGAGATTTTCAAAAAATCGAGCATTTAAGCCCTCAAGTTCCAAAATCAAGGCCTCTTGCTTAACTGGGCTATTCAAGCTTCCATCAAGAAGGTCTCCCAAAATCTTTAAGCAGTGGCATATAGTCAAGGGAGAACACTTTTGACAAAATATGTTTTCACTCATCGATCACACCAACCATGTGTGATGACATCTCTGCTTACAACCGGCAAACAGGTTTTCCACCTCCTTCTAGGAAGTTAATCATACCAACTGGGTATGATCCACTTACAACCGATAAGTAGTTTTTCCGGGTAGTTTCCACATCATCCCATCCAGGTGTGATATTAAAATTTCACTTAGTATTGGTTTCTCAATCTAGGGTACCCATCATCCCAACCGGGTATAATGTGAAAATTCTCACTCATCCCATAGTGCAGTGTATTCCTCTTATTTGGCTTTTTGCCTCCACGCGAGCTTGTCTTTGCTGGTGTTCCCGGTCACTTGTATTCCTACACAATTTTGAATATCCTTGTTCATTATCATTTGGCTTAATAGCCTTCATTCCTCATGAATGAACAAAATACCCAAACTTTAAATTATTTGCATTTAGGTCCCTAAAGTTCTTTTCCTTTAACTTTAGGTCCCAAATGCCAATTTTTCCACAAATTGAGTCCCAAAACTTTCAAAAATTCACTATGGGTCCTCAATTTATCCAAAATCCAAAAAAGGGTTCATGCTTCCCAAATTTCCAATTTGGTCCCCCAACTTTTAAAAAATTACCATTTTGCCCCTAACTTACAAAAATGGCAATTTGACCCAAAAAATTCCAAAAATTGACCAATTGGTCCTCCAACATCTTTTTCATGGCCAATTTGGCCCTCAATTTTGGGAAATTACACTTTTGACCCTTAATTTTATGAAATTCCCAAATTTCCCCAAAATTTTCCCTCAATTTCCACCCTTTCAAAATGGCTGAATTTATTTTCATCAAATTGACCATTCAATCAGGTTTAATTATTGAAATTGAAAATAAAATTGAGTTCCTACACTTCCACATGCTTCAATGAAACTTTGAATTGCCTCATTTTGATCTAAATTGAGCTCAAATGGAGATTAGTCGAAAAATTGGACTTGGAGAGAGAAAGCTACGAAACATAAATTTGTTGGGAAACTGGACTTAGAGAAAACTAGACTTACCGTCGGGGGTGCGACGGTCTAAGCTTTCGATCTAGGCAGATAGCTCTTGTCACGCCCCAACCCGGTTTTGGTCAGATCCCCGTGAACAACCCGCCACGGGTTTTTAAAGGTCTAATTTTAACTTCTAAGAAACACATTTATATGGAGTGTGCCAGACTCCTTTCTTTTCAAAAATCCCTTCATTTAAAAATTTGGGTTTTTTTATTATTTCTTAGTTACCGGTGTGTCATCACCCAACACACATCCTTCATCATGAAGGTTACACACATTCAAAAGTCAGTATCACTACTGAACCCGCTAGTGGCTTCGGAGCGATTTTTCCTACCACCCGGATAGAAGTGTGACCACTTCTACCCTGGGAATGAGTGGATGTACGCGACATCCGATCCACAATCCTGAAATAACTTCTTCGTGTCCATATGAGGACAGAGACCTCATCCCGTCCCCACCCCGGTCTCCAGCGCTTAGTGCTACTCCAAATTTTGCACAAACACCTGGAACGATGATCTACCCTTATACTCACAAGGTCGTCCAGGGACCTTAGGACACATCGCTACTCCTCATGGGCATCTTGATGATCCCGTACTCATAATGCATGCACAAAAAATGTTTTCCTATTAAGCCATTTAATATGTGGTGCCACTAGTCCAACGGCTCTGACTCTCAACTCAACCTGCAGTTGTTTGTCTTGACTGGTCCATTGACCTGTCATGTCACACTACCGCTAGTTGACTGAGCATGTCGGTCCTATCTTGGTACCATGGCCAAACAATTCACTTATTAAGTTTTATGGCACATATATCATGTTCATTTACAAGCTCCTACTCGTGTCAACTGGCTTTAGGCCCACTGTACGAGATTTTCAAAAATCTGGGCATTCTAGCCCTCAAGTTCCAAAACCGAGGCCCCCGGGCTATAAGAGCTATTCGAGCTCCCGTCAAGAAGGTCTCCCAAATAGTTTAAGCATTGGCACACAGTCAGGGGAGAACACTTCCGACAAAATAGGTTTTTGATGTCCATTATACCGACCGGTATAAGGACATCTCCGTTCATAACCGGTGAATGGATTTTCAACTTCTTTCGAGGAAGTTTCATCATACCAACCGGGTATGATCCACAGACAACCGGTAAGTAGTTTTTTTCACATAATTTTCACATCACTTTCTATAAGTGGTGATGATTAAAATACCACTAAATAGTGGGTTTTTATACCGAGGTACTTTTCATCCCCTACCGGGTATGATATAAAATTTTCACCCACAACCGGTAAGTGGTTTTTATCTTTAAGTTGTGCTCATCATCCCAACCGGGTATGATGTTAGTAAACCCACTCACCCGTTAACATAGTGAATTCCACTTGACCAGTTCATTGTATTCACGCGAGCTCGTCCATGCTGGTGTTCCCGGTATTTCGCGTTCCTACACGATATGAACATCCTTGTTCATTATTACTCGGCAAAACAACCTTCATTTATTTCCAATGAATGAGAAAACCCAAACTTCTAGTTATTTGAAATTAGGTCCCTAAAGTTATTTCTCTTTAACTTTAAGTCCCAAATGTCGGTTTTTCCTTAAATTGAATCCCATAACCTTTAAATTTTATATTGGGACCTCAATTTATTTAATTTCACCAAAAGGGGGGTTTAATTTCCCAAATTTCCAATTTAGTCCCCCAATTTTTCCAAAATTACCATTGTGCCCTTCCTTTACAAAAATGGTAAGTTTTGCCCCAAAAATTCCAAAATTCCTCAATTGGTCCTCCAACATTATTTTCATGCCCAATTGACCCTCAATTTCATAAAATTACATTTTGGCCCTTTGAATTTCAAAAATCCCCAATTTTTCCCCCAATTTCAACTCTTCAAAACTACTGAATTTGATTTCATCAAATTGACCGATCAAACACTTCTAATTGTTGAAATTGGAGTTGAAATTCAGTTTCGGCATGTTCATACGATTCTAAGAAACTTTGAATCATAGATTTTAACATCGGAACGAGCTCAAACGGAGCTTCGCCAGAAAACAAACTATAGAGAGAGAAAACCTCAATTTCTCACCGGTGAGGGCACGACAGTCCGAGCTTTCGATCTAGGCAGATAGCTCTCATCTTGATGTTCATCCTAGAATCAAGAATCACATCAATTGATACCGAATTGAGTTAGAATTTCATTATTGAAATTATATCAGTTCTCTCTCTAGCACCGATCGGAAATTGCAGAGGGGAGCCGAATTGGCTTACCTTTCAGTCGTAATTCGACCATGGGAGGAGGGCTGAGGGAGTGTTGAGAAGGCTTGGTTTGGCCTGAGGATGGCTCGAAATGGCCAATTTCAACTCGACCAAAATAAGGCAGCTTCGGTCCACCGGAACTACTTCACTATTCCATCATGTCGGCACTTCTCTAGTGATTCTCGGATTGACTAGAGTTTACTATCAGATAGCTGACTTCTCCCCGGTTCTAAAGAGCCCGACCTCTCCTTTCGAGGTTAAGAAAAATGTTGAAGTCAAAGCTCTAGTTTAAGCTTCACCAGGAAATGGAGCAGTAGAGAGAGAGAGAGGGAGAGAGAGAGGGAGAAGTGTTCGGTGTGAGGAGAATGAATGGGGATGACCTCTTTACATAGGTGTAAAACCCGTGTATTAAATGGGAGAGATTTATTACTAGTATTAATATTGCCATAAATTATTGGTATTAATTCCAATAATTTAATTTTGGTATTAAATTATTTGTATTAATTCCAATAATTAAATATATACAGGAGGTCACCCATCCTCACACAACTCTCGGGCAAGCACGCTTAACTTCAAAGTTTTTCTGGAATCTTTTTCACCTAAACCAATTTGGTTTTTGTCTTCTAATTTTTCTTAAATTTCTTTTCCAAGGTTTAATGAACCCTTTGGATCACCCAGAAGTTGTAAATTTCCATATTGCTTGTTCCCAAATGTAAACCGGCTCGGTTTTCTTACTCGGTTTGACCAGTTATTTTCCCGGTTTTCCTTAACTCAAAAGTGTGGGGTTTACAGCTCTCATCCTAGGGTTTCTCCTAGGATCAAGAATAGCATCAATTCATATTGAATTGAGGGAGAATTTGGTCAGTGAAGTTTCGACAATTCACTCTCTAACACTGATCAAAAATTACAGAGTGGAGTCAAATTGGCTTACCTTTCTACTCTAATTCGGTCGTATAAGCGTTGTAGAAGTATTGAGAGAGCTTCATTTGGTCTGAGAAGGGATCAAATTGGTCATATTTAGCTCGGCCAAAACATGGCAACTTCGGTCCACCAAAGCTGCTTCACTGTTTGAACACGCCAGTGCTTCTCTAGTGATCCTCGGAGCAAATGGAGATTATTGTCGGGTAACTGACTTCTCCCTAAATCCAAGGAACCTGACCTCATCTTATTCAGCTTAGAAAAATTCCCAAGTCGGAGCTCTAGTTCGAGCTTCACTAGATATTGGAGCAGTAGAGAGAGAGGAATTTTCAAGTGTGACGAGGATGAATGAGGAGGGGCTCTTTATATAGGAAGCTCGGGGACTTCTTGGTCGTCCGATTGGCGCCTTTATGATGGTCATTCATTGCTGAAATTCCCTAGCTGGAGACTTTTCATCTTCGCCAGCGCTGCTCGATTTTTCGACGAGTGAATAGTGTTGTCATATGAAGGAAGAAGACGACACTGTTTCGAACCGGACCGAACTAGTATGAACCAGGTTCAATGCTTAAATTGGTCGGTTCAAGCCCGATTCGACCGAGTTTTTCAAAATTAAAAATTTGTAAATTTATCTAAATTCATTATCTATCCAATGGTGGCTTCAATTCTCAAATTTGAATTTTCTAAGCCATCTAAAAAAATGAATTTAGAAACCGGTTTAATAGTGTTTCAAAACGGTTCAAACCGGTTCAGGTCTGGTTCACCTGAATAGCTTTGGTTTTCACTTCCAATTCATCCTAAAGTCCTTTTCCATGACTTTTATGACTCTTTAGGTCACTCGAGATTTGTAAATTTCTCATTTTTTTCCTTTCTCTAATAGTTGGGGTTCATGAACTAGTTCAATTTTCTCCCTTGGGGTAACCGGTTCTTTCCTTGGTTTCCTTCCATGTCTTTAAGGGACGGGATTTACAAACTTTCTTCTGATGAAAGGAATGGATTTCAAACTTGTCAAATACTACTCAATTCTTTAATATCTCTATAAGCTTACCTATGGTGACCCCTACTTTACCCAAACCTTCTTGAAACCCTATTTGGAGTATGAGCTGAATCGTGGACATAAATCACGATGTCAACAGATCCATCTCACTGAGTTGTCGACCTCATTCCCTTCTGATTACCCCTTTTGGGTAAAAATGGTGAAGGAGGACATGTGTTAATGAGGAAAGCCAAGCCTAAATCAAAGGTATGTCTTACATTCAGTATATAGTCCTGGTATATGGTTTCCAAAATTTATTCTCCAAAAGTACAATTTCTTAATGTGAAAAAATAATTTGAGATATTTTGTTTTGATCCTTGCACTCTATCGGTTTTACGGTGATGTGGCACCCATTGTTGTAAAACCGAGAGGATGCGGCAATTGTCTGCAGGTCCGACTGAGGAAACTGAGTCGGGGTGTGACAGCTTGTGTCTTCCTTGGGTATCCTACTAATTTTATTGGTTATCGATGTCTTGACCCATAGACAGGGTGTATCTAAATTAGTCCAGCTGTACACTTTAATGAGACTAACTTTCTTTTAGATAAGTGTATATCAATAGCCGGTACAACTCAAACGACTCCAGGTAATTCTATTATTCCTTCTCTCTCGTCTATCTCTTTTTCATCAATACCTGAATTTGATTCTCCAATAACAATATTTGATGAGCTATCTACATCTACAACTACTCACTCTCATGTCATTGAATACTCTAATGCTGAATTTTTAGCTTCTCCAAATGATGTTTTTGCTTCTTCCACACACCACATGATTACCAGATCACAAGATGGTACATTACATCTATGTCGTTTTCAAATAACTTCTGGGGCTTTTTTTACTATTTCTACTCAGGAACCTCGAACCCTCAAGAAAGTACAAAAATACTCATGTTGGGTTCATTCAATGTGTCACACCCTGACCCGATTTGGTCAGAATCCTGTGATCAACCTGCCACTCTCCTTGACCTCGAGGAGTCGCTCCTCCCCCAGATCGTGAAGAGTCAGGCGTATTAACTATCGTTGTTCCCTGGAATAACATTATACAAAACTATTAGTGTAATTCATACTTGGGTTTCGAGGCTTGGTGAGGGAAGTCCTTGGATGACTGCCACTTTCCTAAAAAAATGTTAAGGGGAGGGGATGTGTCACGCTCAAACCCAGTTTGGTTGGATCTTCATGAGAAACCCGCCACTCCCCTTAGTTTATGAAGAGTTTCACCCTTTTCTAAACCGCGATGAGTAAAACGTCCTTTTACATGTTTTTCCTGAAATAGCGTTATACAAAACTGAATATATTAAATCTTACATACCTATCTTAGGTTCGGCTACAGAAAGGTCTTTAAGGTTGGTGTCCCTTGGTTACGTGAAAAGGGGTAAAGGGACGGGTGAGTTCTACAACTCAATGAATGGGTGTTGGGAGTGAGTTTTCATAAAACAACTTTAATCAAAGTGTGCCAAAATCTTTATTTCTTTTAAGAATAATCTTTCCTCAAATTCAAGTTTTTCAAAACCTCTTTCAATTTTTCATCTAGTGTGTTTAGCAAACAAGACACGCCCTTCATCAAGAAGGGGACACACATTCATAGGTGTAGCCCGTCCACTACACCCACTTGTGGCTCGGAGCATCTTTACCAACCACCAAGATAGAAGCCTATCCACTTCTACCCTGGGTCTGAGTGGATGTTCATGACATCCGATCCTTAAAATTAAATATCACTCCGTGTTCGTATGAGGACAGAGACCTCATCCACGCTCCACCCCAGTCTTATATGCAAGAAGCTTCGTCGAGCTTCCCGACTGCTGGCATGACAAACTACCCTTATCTCCACCATGTCCTCAAGTAGCCCTTAGGACACATCACTACCCCTCTTGGGCATCTTGATGGTCATGTACCTCAAGTGCATGCACAAACAAAGTTTTCACATAGCCATTTATCTTTGATGCCACTGGTCCAACGGCCCCGACCCTCAACCCAACCAATAGCTATTTATCTAGGACGGTCCATCGACCTAGACTTAACGCACTGTCGCCAATCCATCGAGTACTGTCGGTCCTATCTTGGTACCATGGTGAAATCACACATTCATTTCATTAGAAATTTCATGGCATTATATACTCATATTTGTTTATGAGCTTCTACTCGTGCCCACTGGCCTTGGGCTCACTGAACGTGATTTTCCAAAACTGGGCATCTAGTCCCACAAGTTTAAAACCTAAGGCCTCTGGCCTATATGAGCTATTCTAGCTCCCGTCAAGAAGGTCTCCCAAATAGTTTAAGCATTGGCACATAGTCAAAGGAGAACACTTCTGACAAAACACATTTTTACTTTATTACATCAACCAGGTGTGATGATATCTCCACTTACAATCGGCAAGGGGGTTTCTCCTTCCTTCAAGGAAGTCCATCATACCAACCAGGTATGATTTCCTCTACTTACAACCGATAAGTAGGTTTTAACCTCGTTTTCCCATTACCCCAACCGAGTATGATGTCAAAGTTCCACTTACAAGTGGTTTTTCTTTTCTAAAGTGCACATCATCCCAACTGGTATGATGTGAATAAGCCCACTCACCCGCTAACCGTAACGTGTTCGTCCTTGGTTGGTTTTTCAAGTCGACGTAAGCTTTCTCTTGCTGGTATTCCGATCACACTTGTCTCTACACAATTTGGGCAGCCTTTTCACTTAAGGTTTGTCATAAAAGCCTAAGCTCACAAATTATTGATATATTGCATTTAGGTCCCTAAAGTTTATTTTTCTTAATTTTAGATCCCTAATGCCAACTTTTACCTAATTTGAGTCCCAAAATTTCTTTTGAGTACTCATTTTACTCAAAATTGCATAAGGGTCTCAAGTTTACCAAAATTCCTATTTGGTCCCCCCAACTTTTCAAAAATTACCATTTTGTCCCTACTTTTCCTAAAATGGCAATTTGACCCCAATTGTTCCAAAACTCGACCAATTGGTCCTCCAACATCTTTTTCATGCCCAATTGACCTTCAATTTTGGGAAATTGCAAAATGGTCCCTCAATTTTACAAAATCCCCAATTGTCTCCAAACTTTTCCTCCAATTCCCCCTTTCAAACTGGCTAAATTTGATTTCTTCAAATTGACCATTCAATCGAGGTTAATTGCTCCAATTGAAGGTATGGATCAGTTCCTACACTTTCATACGATTCAATTAAGCTTTGAACCGCATCATTTGAGTATGAATTGAGCTCAAACAGAGCTTCGCCAGAAAACTGTGCATAGAGAGAGAAAGCTTCAAAATCTTACTGTGGGAGGTGTGGCGGTCCGAGCTCTCATTGGGGAAGGTACCTCTCTTCCTGAGGTACCTTCTAGGATCAAGAATTCCTACAATTGACCTTGAATCGAGTGAGAATTTCGTCAGTGAAATTTTTTAGTTTCTCTCTCTAACTCTGACCTGCAACTATTGAGAAAGGCCGAATTGGCTTACCTTTCAGCTCAATAGAGATTGTATGAGGGCTGTGGGGATGTTGGGATGGCTTGGTTTGGCCGGAGGAGGGCTGAATTTGGCTAATTTCAAGTCGGCCAAAATAGGGCAGCTTTATTCCTTCGAAGCTGCTTCAATATTTGATTCTACTAACGCTTCTCTAGCGGTTCTCAGATCGAACGAAAGTTGCTATCATATAGCAGACTTCCCCAGAGTCTAAAAAACCTGACCTCACCTTCTAAGGTTGAGAAAATTCTCCAAGTTGGAGCTCTCGTTCGAGCTTCACCAGAAAATGGAGCAGTTGAGAGAGAATGGAGATTTCAGGTGTGAGGAGGATGAATGGAGAGAAGCTTTTTATATAGGGAGCACAGGACTCTCTGCCCGACCGTTTCACATCTTAGTCAAGCTTATCCTCGCCCTGAAATAGCCTAAACAGAGACAATTTCTCTTCATCGGCACTGTTTGTTCATGCTTTGAATGAACATTGTCATCATCTAAAGGAAGAAGACGACATTGTTCCAAACCGGACCGGACTGGTCCGACCGGGTTCAATGCTTAAACCGATCGGTTCAGGCCAGATTCGACTAATATTCTCAAAATTAAAATTTTCTATATTCATCTAAATTAATTTTCTATCAAATGGTGGCTTCAATTCCCCAATTTGAATATTTTAAGTCACCTAGAAAAATGAATTTAGCAACCGGTTCAATGATGGTTCAAACTAGTTCAAACCGGTTCAATCCGGTTTAGGTCCACTTCACCTGAACCAGTCTGGTTTTCTTTTCCAATTTGTCCCAAGTTCCTTTCCAAGGTTTCTATGACTCTTTGGGTCACTCGGGGTTTGAAAATTCCTTAATTTACCCTTCCCTTCTCTGTTGGGGTTTGTGAACCAGCTCGGTTTTCTCTTTTTGAAATGACCGGTTCTTTTCCCGGTTTACTTATTTATAAAAGGACGAGGTTTACAACTCTCCCCTACTTTTAGGGGTTTTGTCCCCAAAACAATTTACATATCAAACAACTAAGGGTACCCTTCCCTCATAAGGCTTTCAATTTCTCATGTCTCCTCTTGCATGGGTTCAATCTACTAAAGAAACTTGACCATAGGAATCTTCTTTTTCCTCACGTTCTTATCTCTCCGGTCGATGATTTGTAGTAGTAGGTTCTCTTCTAATTTTGGTGGAGGTCGATGAAACACATGGCTAGGATCAAGCTAGTATTTCTAGAGTACCGAGATATGGAATAAATCATGTATTCTTTGTAAGTTCAAAGACAGTTCTAATTTATATGTCACTGGCCTTACCCTTTGGATTATTGTGTAAGGACCGATGTACCTTGGATTCAACTTTCCCCGTTGTTGAAACCTAAGTATTCCCCTCTATAGGGATACTTCTAAGAACACTTGGTCCCCCACATGAAATTCCACATATCTTCTCCGATGATCCAGATAACTCTTTTGTCTATCCTAAGCTGCCTTAAGTCAACTTTTGATTATCTTAATCTTTTCTATGGCATCCTCGATTAGTTCGACCCTTTCCAGCTTTCTTTCTCCCACCTCTTCCCAAAACAAGGGGGTACGACATGGTCGTCCAAAAAGGGCCTCATAAGGGGCCATTTGAATACCTGCCAGATAACTATTATTGTACGTAAACTCCATCAGGCACAAATATTCCTCCCAACCCTTATTATTGGTGAGTGCGCATGCCCTTAGCATGTCTTCCAGTGTTTTGATCATTCACTCAAACTATCCATCGGTTTGAGGATGAAATGTTGTACTCATGTGGAGCTTGGTTCCCAAAGCACTTTTTAAACTAGGCTAGAACCTTGAGGTAAACCTTAGGTCTCTATCCTACACTATGCTTATCGGGATGCCATGGAGTCTCACAATCTCCATCAAGTATAAGACGACAAATTGTTCTACTGAATCCGTCACTCTTATAGGTAGGAAATGGGAAAACTTGGTCAATTTATTCACAATGACCTAGATTGCGTCTCGTCCCTTTCTAGTCATAAGTAGTCATGTAACAAAGTCTATAGTGATGTGCTCCCATTTCCATTTCGGGATTGGCAAGGGTTGTAGCAGTCCTGATGGTTTTTATGCTCAGTTTTAATCTGCTGATAGGACAAGCATCGGGCTACATATTCTGCAATATCCCTCTTCATCCCATTGCACCAATAACCTTATTTGAGGGTGCAGTATATCTTAGTACTACCCGGATGCATCGCATAAACAGAGTTATATGCCTCTTCCAAAATTAACCTCTTCAGTTCCTTATCTTGAGGCACACACACTCTACCCTTGTAGGTCCGTACTCCATCATTTCGAAGGTCATAGTCCAGTTTCGTCCCTCCGTTGACTGGGTCCAAAAAGGGTTGGAGTTCCTTATCTGCTTTTTGTTGGACCTTAAGTTGCTCTCTTAGGCTAGGTCTTACCACTACGTCAGCCAGCAAGCATTTCTCCCTCTTGTCTACTTTAAGGTCCACCTCCATTCTGCCCAACTACTGCAACAAGGGTAAGTAGCTTGTTTTTATCTGCGCCGCCTTGGTTTGGTACTTGCAACTTAAGGCATGTGCCACTACATTGGCCTTCCTGGGGTGATATTCTATCACAAAGTCATAGCCTTTAATCAATTCCAGCCATCTCCTCTAGCAGAGGTTCAACTCCTTCTGAGTTAGGAAGTATTTAAAACTCTTGTGATCAGTATATATCCGACACTTAACCCCTTATAGGTAGTGTTGCCAGATCTTGAGAGCAAACACTATTGCGGCTAACTCCAAGTCGTGGGTAGGGTAGTTCCTCTCATGTGCCTTTAGTTGTTGCTTTGCATAGGCGATAACCCTTCCTTGTTGCATCAATACATATCCGAGTCCATGTCCAGATGCGTCACTATAAATGGTGTACTCCCCTGCACTTGGGTCAGGCAAGGAGAGTACAGGTGTTGTTGTCAAGCGAGTCTTCAACCCCAAGAAGGATTTCTCACAGCTTTCATCCCACTTATACTCTACTCCTTTCCTTGTGTGACGAGTCAAAGGGGCAGCTATCTTAGAGAAATCCTACACAAACCATCTATAATATCCTGCCAAGCCCAAGAAACTACGTATCTTAGAGGGATTCTTGGGTGCCTTCCAATCAAATATGGCTTCCACCTTTGTCAGGTCTACCTTGACTCCATCCTTGGACACTACGTGCCACAAGAACCCTACCTCCTACAACCAAAACTCACACTTGGAGAATTTTTCATATAAGCTATTATCTCGTAGTATCTCCAAGGTGATAGCCAAATGTTCTTCGTGCTCCATCCTAGTTCATGAGTATATAAAAATGTCATCTATAAATACTATCACAAACTTATCCAAGTGTAGTTGGAACACTCGGTTCATTAAATCCATGAAGGCCGCAGGGGCATTTTTCAAGCCAAAAGGCATCACCCTAAACTCATAATGTCTATATTAGGATCGAAATGCGGTCTTAGGAATATCTTCTTCTTGGATCCTGAGGTTGTGGTATCTTGACCAAAGATCTATCTTGGAGAAGTATGCTGCTCCTTTTAGTTGATCAAACAGGTCATCAATCTGTAGAAGTGGATACTTGTTCTTTATGGTAACCTGGTTCAACTTCTGATAGTCTATGCACAGCCTCATTCTCCCATCCTTTTTCTTTTCGAATAGGACCGGTACACCCCATGGAGACTGACTAGGGCGTATGAAGCCCTTCTCCAATAGCTCATCTAGTTGTTCCTTCAATTCCTTTAGTTCTGCTGGAGCCATGTGATAAGGAGCTTGGGATATGGGGATGTGTTCCTCGGATAACCTCTATAGTGAACTTCAATTGTCGACTTGGGGGTAATTCGGGTAACTCTTCTGGAAATACTTACGGGTTGTGCTCAACTACTAGAAATACTACTGGGTTATGCTATAGTACTAGGGTCTTTTCTAACCTCTTCTTGGGTGAGGTTGTATACCTTAGCTGGTACTCTGATTAGGGCATTCTGTATGGGAGTCCTTGGGTTTCCTTGGGGTGGTCCAAGCATGTTCCATCGCGTGTTCTCCCTAAGAGTGGGGCATTCCTTTACAAAGAGCCCCACTTGCCCACATGTGAAACAGGACAAGCAAGCTACCTCATGGTACCTTTGGCACCAAGGATAACGAGGGTTTCCTTGTGGTAGGGTGGGGATCACTCTTCATGGGGTGGTAGTATGTCTTTTCTCTTTTGGAAACCCACCCTGTTTCCCCATCTCGGGCCATTTTGCTCCTTTTGTCCTCCATGACGGATTTGTCCCTTATCCTCCTTTTGGTTTGCTTGCTCCATTTGGCGGCGTCGGGTTTGTACCATTCGCTCACATTCATGAGCCATATTGATCACCACTGCCAGATCTGTGGGGTATCATAGTATTCCCATCTGATCTCGTATGTCCATGTTCAGACCGTCCAGAATCACTCTCCTATGTCTACTGGTTCGGCCAAGTCAGGGGCAAAGGGTCTTAACTCATTAAATTTAGTTTCGTACTTTGATATAGAGTTAAGCCCTTGTTGGAGTTGGAGTAAATCTTGCTTCTTCTCATTAATTAGATGCGGAGCTAGGTACTCCTCTGTGTACCTCTCTCCAAATTGTTCCTTGGTAGGGGTTGAGGTATGCAGGCTCTGTACATTATCCCACCATCTTTTGGCACTGCCCTCTAGGGAAAATTCTATCGGGATCACCATGTCTTCTGATGATATCCTGACTATCCCCATCAGCTTCTTGATGTTGTCCAGCTAGTCCATGATAGCTCTAGCATCCTTTTCTCTGAGGAAAGGCTTACACCCTAGTTGACGGAGAGTTTTGAGGTATTTGGGGATGTCAACTGGAGGAGGATGCTTAATAGGAGGGGGATGAGATTGTACTTCTATTAGCTCAACTCGAGAATTGGTGCCCACCTCAGGGACGGGGTTAGGTCATCCAAATACTCGGGTAAATTTTTCATACAATCTCTGGTGTTCCGAGCTTAGTCTAGGTGGAACTGTCTGGACTTCTCAGGGAGTTTCCATAGGAAGGGGTTGTTGGGCAGTGTAAGAAACTACGACTCTTGTTCCCTTGTTTCCTCTCTTGGGAGCCATCTGAAATTTTAAGATTTATTCCTAGTAGTTACTAGGTTTTATAGTCTTGTTAATGTATTCGAGGAAACAGGCTATGATACCACTCAAGTTATCATGCTCTAACCCGGTTTAGTTGGATCTCCGTGAGCAACCCGCCTAGAAACCCCGTTCCTTGAAGATAAGGAAAACCGGAGAAAGAACCGGTCAACCCAAGTGAGAAAATCGAACCAGTTCACGAACCCCAACCATTAGAGAAAGGGCAAATTGTGAAATTTACAACTCTTGAATGATCCAAAGAGTCATAAAAACCTTGGAAAAGGACTTTGGGATGAAAAGGAAGAGAAAACCAAACAGTTCAGGTAAACCGGATCTCAACTAGATTGAACTAGTTTGGATCGGTTTGAACCATCATTGAACCAGTTGTTAAATTCATTTTTCTAGGTGGCTTAAAATATTCAATTTAGGGAACTGAAGCCACCATTGGATAGATAATGAATTTAGATGAATTTAGAAATTTTTAATTTTGAAAATTTTGGTCGAATTGGGCCTGAACCGGCCAGTTTAAGCATTGAACCCAGTTCGAACCGGTCTGGTCCGGTTTAGAACAGTGTCGTATTCTTCCTTCAGATGACAACACTGTTCACTCGCTGGAAAAATGAACAGTGCCGGTGGAAATGAAACATTTCCGTTCATGGTGTTTCAGGCCATGAATGAGCGCTATTAAGATGCCAAACGGTCGGCCAGAGAGTCCCCCAGCTCCCTATATAAAGAGCTCCTCTCCATTCCTTCTTCTCACACCTAAAATCTCCACTCTCTCTCAACTACTCAGTTTTCTAATGAAGCTCGAGCTAGAGCTCTGACATAGGGGTTTTTCTAAGCCAAAGAAGAACTATGGGAGAAGTTAGCTACCTGACTCCCCTTGATTTATAAAGAGTTTCACCCTTTTCTAAACTACGAGGAGTAAGGCGTCCTTTCTCCTATTTTTCCTGGAATAGAATTATATAAAACTGAATATATTAAATGTTACATATTTGTCTTAGGTTCGTCTACAAAAAGGTCTTTAAGGTTGGTGTCCCTTGATTACCTGAAAAGGGGTAAAGGGAGCGCTGAGTTCTACAACTCAGTGAATGGGTGTTGGGAGTGAGTTTTCGTAAAACAACTTTAAATAAAGTGTGCCAAAATCTTTATTTCTTTTAAGAATGATCTTTCCTCAAATTTAGGTTTTTTAAAACCTCTTTCCATTTTCCATCTGGTGTGTTTAGCAAACAACATACACCCTTCATTAGGAAGGGGACACACATTCGTAGGTGCAGCCTGACCATTGCACCCACTTGTGGCTCGGAGCGTCTTTATCGGCCACCAAAATAGAAGCCCATCCACTTCTACCCTGGGTGAGAGTGGATGTTCGCGACATCCGACCCTATGACCCAAATATCACTCCATGTCTGTATGAGTACAGAGACCTCATCCTGACCCCACCTGGTCTCATGCACAAGAAGCTTCATCGAACTTCCCGATTTATGGAATGACAAACCGCCCTTATCTCCACCATGTCGTCCAGTAGCCCTTAGGATGCATCACTAACGCTCTTGGGCATCTTGATGGTCCTGTACCTCAAGTGCATGCATAAACAAAGTTTTCACATAGCCATTTATCTTTTGTGTCACTGGTCCAACAGACCCGACCCTCAACCCGACCTGCAGCTATTTGTCAAGGCCGGTCCATCGACGTGGCGTTAACGCACTACCGCCAGTCCATCGACGTGGCGTTAACGCACTACCGCCAGTCCATCGAGTACTATCAGTCCTGTCTTGGTACCATGGAGAAATCACACATTTATTTCATTAGAAATTTCATGGCTTTATAAACTCATGTTTGTTTACGAGATCCCGCTTGTGCCAACTAGCCTTGGGCCCACTGCACGTGATTTTCCAAAATCGGGCATCTCGCCCCCATAAGTTCAAAAACCGAGGCCTCTGGCTCATATAAGATATTCTAGCTCCAGTCAAGAAGGTCTCTCAAAGAGTTTAAGCATTGGCACACAGTCAGGGGAGAACACTTCTAACAAAACACATTTTAACTTCATCACACCAACCGAGTGTGACGATATCTTCACTTACAACTAGTAAGGGGGTTTCTCCTTCCTTCAAGGAAGTCCATCATACCAACCAAGTATAATTTCCTCTACATACAACTAGTAAGTAGGTTTTAACCTCATTCGCCCATCACCCCAACCGGGTATGATGTCAAAATTTCACTTACAAGTGGTTTTTCTTTTCTAAAGTGTTCATCATCCCAACTGGGTATGATGTGAATAAGCCTACTCACTCGCTAACCGTGACATGTTTGTACTCGGATGGTTTTCCAAGTCGACGAGAGCTTTCTCTAGCTGGTGTTCCGATCACACTTGTCCCTACAAGATTTAGGCAGCCTTTTCACTTAAGGTTTGGCATAAAATCCTAAGCTCAAAAATTATTGATATATTGCATTTAGGTACCCAAATTTTATTTACCTTAACTTTATGTCCCTAATGCCAACTTTTGCCCTATTTGAGTCCCAAAATTTCCTTTGAGTCCTCATTTTACTCAAAATTGCATAAGGGGCTCAAGTTTTCCAAATTTCTAATTTGGTCCCCTAGCATTTCAAAAATTACCATTTTACCCTACTTTTCCAAAAATGGCAATTTGACCCCAATTATTCCAAAAATCAACCAATTGGTCCTCCAACATCTTTTCCACGGCCAATTGGGCTTCAATTTTGGGAAATTGCAAAATGGTCCCTCAATTTTACGAAATCCTCAATTCCCCTCTTTCAAACTAGCTGAATTTAATTTCTTCAAATTGACCATTCAATCGAGGTTAATTGCTCCAATTGAAGGTATGCATCAGTTCCTACACTTCCATATGATTCAATTGAGCTTTGAACCACATCATTTGGATCTGAATTGAGCTCAAACAGAGCTTCACTAGAAAATTGTGCGTAGAGAGAGAAAGCTTTGGAAGCTTATCGTTAGAGGTGTAGCGGTCCGAGCTCTCTATCGGGGAAGGTAATTCTCTTCCTAAGGTACCTTCTAGGATCAAGAATTCTTACAATTGATCTCGCATAGAGGGAGAATTTTGTTAGTGAAATTTCGTAGTTTCTCTCTCCAACTCCGACTTGCAACAATTGAGAAGGGCCGAATTGGCTTACCTTTTAGCTCAGTTGAGGTCGTATAAGGGTTGTGGGGATGTTGGGAGGGCTTGATTTGGCCGGAGGAGGGCTGATGGCAGATTTCATCTTGGCCAAAAGAGGGCAGCTTCGTTCCTTCAGAGCTACTTCACTATTTGATTTCAGATCAAACGGAGGTTGCTATAAGATAGCTGACTTCCCCTAGATTCTAAAGAACCCCACCTCACTTTCTAAGGTTAAGAAAACTACCCAAGTCGGAGCTCTAGTTCGAGCTTCACCAAAAAATGGAGTAGTTGAGAGATAATGGACATTTCAGGTGTGAGGAGGATGAATGGAGAGGAGCTCTTTATATTGGGAGCTCGGGGACTCTCTACCCGACCATTTCACATCTTGGTCAACCTTATCCTCACCCTGAAATGGCCTGAGCAGAGATGATTTCTCTCTGTCAGTGTTGCCTGTTCTTGCATTGAATGAACAGTGTCGTCATATAAAGGAAGAATCAACAATATTCTGAACCATATCGGACCGGTCTGATCAGGTTCAATGCTAAAACTGGTCGGTTCAAGCTCGATTCGACCAATTTTCTCAAAATTAAAATTTTCTAAATTCATCTAAACTAATTCTCTTTCCAATTGTGGCTTCAATTCTCCAATTTGAATAGTTTAAGCCACCTAGAAAAATAAATTTATCAACCGGTTCAATCTAGTTCATGCCCGGATCACTTGAACCGGTCTAATTTTCTCTTCCAATTTGTACCAAGGTTCCTTTTCAAGGTTTCTATGACTCTTTAGGCCACTCGGGATTTGAAAATTTCTCAATTTACCCTTCCCTTCTCGGTTGGGGTTTGTGAACTGACTCAATTTTCTCTTTTTGAAACGACCAGTTCTTTTCCCGATTTTCTTATTTATAAAAGGGAGGGGTTTATAGGATGAGTCTTACAACTCATTGAGTGGGGGAAATCTTAAAGATGTATTTATTTGGGCTTTCTATAAATTTGTAGTGTTCCAATATTTGCCCATTCTCGAGTTGGCACACAATCACACGCCCTTTTTATAATAAAAAAGGATATCACATTCGTAGTCTCATCCACGATAGTTCTGCTTGTGGACTAGGGCGCCTTTACCGTCTACCCCGATAGAAGTTCATGACTTCTAGCCTAAGTCTTGAGTGTACATCGGTCGTCTGACCCTCAGACCCAAGCCATATTTTGTATCAACGATGTGGGATGAGACCTATTCCCCCTCCGACCTCGGTCTCAGTGCACGAAAAACTCCCGGAGCTTCTTGACATATTGAACGATGGACCGCCCTTATACTCCCTAGGTCGTCTAGCAACCCTTAGAACCATCACTATCTCATACCAAGCATCTCAATGTTTTCGCACCTCATGCATGCACAATCAATAGTTTTTATTAATTTTAGCCACCATCTTTGATGCTACTGGCCCAATGGACACGACAACCTAGCCTCGACTCCATAACTACTAGCCCATTGAGTTCAATGACCCAGCTTCGCCTCAACAGCTACTCGCCCAACGAGTTCGTTCATCCGACTTTGGCTTAGTAACTATTCACACCTAGTTTTCCAATTCTTTTTTAATAGCTTTCAAGCACATAAACCTTATCTTATTGATGAGATTCTGCCCATGCCCATTAGCCTTGGGCCCACTCGAACGGTATTACCTGACTATTGCATGTCCCATGCAATATCCGGACAACCTCCTAAAAGTTTAAGCTCGTTCAACTAGTCAGAGAAGGGCAGTCCAAGAAAAGAATTTTCAATGTAGGAAATACTGTACCCATCATCCCAACCGAGCATGATGCTAACCCACTCACCCAGGGTGGTGTAGCTTGTTCTTGGCGGTGTCTTGGTCGGTCACATGCACGATCCTTGAACTGCTCGTCCTGTACGACCCCAACATTCACATCAGTACTAATTGTAGGAAGAACCCCATAATTGTCATATCAGCAATTTTGTCATGCCCCAACCTAGTTTGGTCCAATCCCTATGAGCAACCCGCCACTCCCTTTAGTCCATCAAGGGTTTCACCCTTTCTAAAGTGCGAGGACTAAGGCATCCTTTTTACCTGTCTTTCCTGGAATAGCATTATACAAAACTAAGTATTTTAAAACAGACATACCTGTCTTCTCACTGTTCCAAATTAGGAGGGTCTTTAAGGAGAATCTTTCCTTGGTTACCTAAAAGGGGTAAAAGGGAGGGGTGAGTTCTATAAATCAGTGAGCGGGTGTTGGGAGCGAGTTTTCATAAAAACAACTTTATTCAAACCGTACCGACATTATCATTTTCTTTAAGAAGGATCTGGTTTTTAAAACATTTTTTCCATTACCATTAGGTGTGTTTAGCTCTTTTAGCTCATCCCCTGACCTTGGGAGGCATTTAACAAACAAACACACGCCCTTCATCAAGAAGGGTAACACACATTCGCAAGTGAAACCTGTCCAATGCACCCACTTGTGGATTGGAGCGTCTTTACCATCCATTAAGATAGAAGCCCGTCCACTTCTACTATGGGTCTGAGTGGATGTTCTCGACATCCGACCCATAGACCCAAATGCCACTCCGTGTCTGTATAAGGACAGAGACCTCATCCTGACCCCACCCCGTCTCATGCGCAAGAAGCTACTCCAAGTTTCTAGACTGACTGGCATGACGAACTGCCCTTATCTTCACCATGTCGTCTACTAGCCCTTAGGACCCATCACTACCCCTCTTGGGCATCTTAATGGTCCTGTACCACAAGTGCATGCAAAAATAAATAGTTTTCACATATGGTCATTATCTATGGTGCCAATGGTCCAATAGCCTCAATCCTTAACCCGACTTGCAGCTATTTGTCTAGGCCGATCCATTGACCTAGCCCAAACGCACTACTGCCAGTCCATCGAGTATTGTCGGTCCTGACTCGGTAACATAGCGAAATCACACAATAATTTCATTGGAAATTTCCATGGCTTTCTTCACTCAAGTTTGTTTACGAGCTCCTACTTGTACCCACTAGCCTTGGGCCCACTGCATGTTTTTTTCCAAAACCGAGCATTTAGCACTATAAGTTCAAAAACTGATGCATTTGTCCTATCGAAGCTGTTCTAACTCCCGTTAAGAAGGTCTCCCAAATCTTTTAAGCATTGGCACACAGTGAGGGGAGAACACTTCTCACAAAAAGTTTATTTTTCCACTTCATCATACCAACCGGGTGTGATGATATCACCGCTTATAACTAGTAAGCGGGTTTCTCCTTTCCTCAAGTAATTTCATCATACCAACCAGGTATGATAATCTCTACATATGACCAGTAAGTAGGTTTTCTTTTCATAAAATTGAGTTCATCATCCCAACCGGTATGATGAAAAAATTCCCACTCACCCGATGATCATGACGTATTCATCTCTAGTTGCTTTTTCGACTCCATGCAAGCTTTTCCTTATTGGCGATCCAATCTCTCATGTTCTTACACGATTTGGGCATCCTTATCAATTAAGCTTTGGCATAACAACCATCTTTTTCTCATGTATGAGCGAATAGTCTCGAAAATGTTAGTTAATTGCACAAAGGTCCCTAAAGTTCATTTTCCTTAACTTTAGGTCCCTAATGCCAACTTTTCCCCAAATTGAGTCAAAAAGCTTCTGAAATTCCCTTTGACTACTCAAGTTACTCAAAATTGTATAAGGGGCACAAGTTTTCCAAATTTCCAAATTGGTCTCCAACTTTTTAAAAATTACAATTTTGCCCCTACTTTCCAAAAATGGCAATTTGACCCCAAATGTTCTTGAAAATGACCAATTGTCCCTCAACATCTTTATCATGGCCAATTGGCCTTAATTTTGGGAAATTGCAAAGAGGTCCCACAATTTTTCGAAATCCCCAATTTTCCCCAAAATTTTCTTCCAATTTCTCCCCTTCAAATTGGCCATTCAATCGGGATTAATTACTCCAATTGAATGTATGGATCAGTTCCTAAACTTCCATATGATTCAATTGGACTTTAAACCACAATATTTGGGTCTGAATTGAGCTCAAACAGAGTTTCGTCGGAAAGCTGCTCATAGAGCTTCGAAAGCTTACCGTCGAAGGTGCAGCGGTCTGAGCTCTCGATTACAGAAGGTAGTTCTTATCCTAAGGTTCCTTCTAGGATTGAGAATCACTACAATTGAAGTCAAATCGAAGTGAATTTAGTTAGTGAAATTCAACACTTTCTCTCTCTAACCCTAATCTACAATGACTTAGGAGGGTTGAATTGGCTTACCTTTCAGCTCTGTTAAGGTCGTTTAAGGGTTGTGGGGGTGATGGGGAGGCTTGGTTTGGCTGGAGCAGGGCTGAATTTGGATAAATTCAACTTGGCCAAAATAGGGCAGCTTCAATCCGTCAGAGCTGATTCACTAATTGATTCTGTTGGCGCTTCTCTCACGGTCCTTAGGTCGAAAGAAAGATGCTATCAGGTAGCTGACTTCCCCCAAAGTTTATAGGACCTAACCTTGCCTTCTGAGACTGAGAAATGGCCTATGTTGGAGCTCGGGTTTGAGCTTCACCAGAAAATGGAGTAGTTAAGAAGGAATAGAGATTTGAGGTGTGTGGAGGTTGAATGGAGAAGAGCTCTCTATATAGGGAGCTCGGGGACCTTCTTCCCGACCACTTTCCATTTTGGTTGAACTTATCCTCACCCTGAAATGGCCTGATTGGAGCCATTATTCCTTCACCGGCATTATTCATTTTCTGCATTAATGAACAGTGTTATCATCCTAAGGAAGAAGATGACATTGTTCTGAACTAGACCGAACCGGTCCGACTGGGTTCAATGTGTAAATCGGTTGGTTTAGGCCTGATTCGACCGGTTTTCTCAAAATTAAAAATTTCTAAATTAATCTAAATTCATTTTCTATCTAATGATTGCTTCAATTCCCCAATTTGAATAGTTTAAGCCACCAAGAAAAATGAATTTAGAAATCAGTTCAAGTATGGATCAAACTGGTTCAATCTTATTCATGTCCAGTTCGCCCTTAACCGGACTGGTTTCTCTTCCCATTTGTCCCAAGGTTCTTTTCTATTATTTTTATGACCCCTTTGAGTCACTTTGGATTTGTCAATTTCCCATTTTACCCTTTCTCTATCGGTTATGGTTCATGAACCGGCTCAGTTTTCTCGTTTAAATTAACCGGTTCTTTTCTCAATTTTCTTATCTTTAAAGGATGGGGTTTACAACTCTCCCCTCCTTTTAGAGATTTTGTCCCCAAAACAGTTTACATTTGGAACAAATGCTGATACCCATCCCACATCACACTCTTGGCTTCCCATGTCTCTTCTTATACTAGTCCGTTCTGCCAAAGAACCTTGACCATAGGAATCTTCTTATTCCTTAAGTTTTTCTCTCTTCGATCGATGATTTGGACCGATTATGCCTGATAGGTCAGGTTCTCTTCTAGTTCGGGTAGAGGTTGGTCCAACACATGACTAGGATCCTACTGATACTTCTGGAATACTGAGATATAGAATACATCATGTGTTTTTTGTAAGTCTGGATGTGGTTCTTATTTATAGGCCACTAGGCCTATCCTTTGGACTATGATGTAGGGACCGATGTACCTAGGTTTCAACTTCCCCCATTGTTGAAACCTAAGTATTCCCTTCCATGGGGGTAGCTTGAGAAACACTTGTTCTCCCACTTCAAATTATAAGTTCCTTCTCTAATGGTATGCATAGCTCTTATGCTTGTCATGAGCGGCCTTAAGTCGACTCCTTATGATCTTAATCTTTTATGTGGCGTCCTCTATTAGTTCGACCCTTTCTAGCTTCCTTTCTCCAACCTCTTCCCAAAATAAGGGGGTACGGCATGATCGTCCATAAGGGCCATTTGAATACCGACCTGATAACTGTTATTATAGGCAAACTCCATCATGCACAAGTATTCCTCCCAACCCTTATTAATGATGAGTATGCATGACCGTAGCATGTCCTTCAGGGTTTGGATCATACGCTCAAACTGTCCATCGGTCTAAGGATGAAATGTCATACTCATGTGGAGCTTGGTCCCCAAGGCATTTTGTAAACTAGGCCAGAACCTTAATGTAAATCTATGGTCTCTATACGACACTATGCTTATCGGGGAGCCATGGAGTCTCACAATTTCCCTCATGTATAACATTGCTAATTGTTCCACTGAATCTGTCACTCTTATTGGTAAGAAGTGGGCAGGCTTGGTCAATCTATCCATAATGACCCAAATTGTGTCTCGTCCCTACCTAGTCACGAGTAGTCCAATGACAAAATCCATAGTAATGTGTTCTCATTTCCATTCAAAGATTGGTAAGGGTTGTAGTAGTCTGGAAGGTTTCTAGTGCTCAACTTTAATCTACTGACAAGACAAGCATTGGGCTGCATATTCCGCAATATCCCTCTTCATCCCTCTCCACCAATAACCTTGTTTGAGGGTGCGGTACATCTTGGTACTGCCTAGATGCATCGCATAGACAGAGTCATGTGCCTCTTACAAGATTAATCTCTTCAATTATTTATCTTGAGGCATACACACTCTACCCTTATAGGTTAGCACTCCATCAGCTCGAAGGTTGTAGTCCGGTCTTGTCCCTTCGTTGACCGAATCCAAATAGGGCTAGAGTTCCTTATCCCCTTTTTGCTGGACTTTTATTTGCTCCATTAGGCTGGGTCTTACCACTACATCAGCCAATAAGCACTTTTCTTTTTTGTCCACTTTAAGGTCCACTTCCACTCTTTCCAACTACTGCAACAAGGGTAAGTAGCTCATCTTTATCTGCGCTGCCTTGGTTTGGTACTTGCGACTTAGGGCATCTGCCGACATTAGTCTTACCAGGGTGATATTCTATCACAAGGTCATAGTCCTTAACCAACTCCAGCCATCTCCTTTGGCGAAGGTTCAACTCCCTCTGATTTATGAAGTACTTAAGACTCTTGTGATCGGTATATATCCTACACTTAACCCCATATAGTTAGTGTCACCAAATCTTGAGGGCAAACACTATTGCAGCTAACTCTAAGTAGTGAGTAGGGTAGTTTCACTCATGTACCTTTAGTTATCATGAGATATAGGTGATAACCTTTCCTTGTTGCATTAGTACACATCCGAGTCCCTGTCCGGATGCACCACTATAGACGGTGTACTCTCTTGCACTTGGGTTAGGCAAAGAGAGTACAGATGCCATTCTTAAATAGGTCTTCAACTCCAATAAGGATTTCTCACAACTTTCGCCCCACTTATACTCCACTCATTTCATTGTGAGACGGGTCAAAGGGGTAGCTATCTTAGAGAAATCCTACATAAACCTTATGAAGTACTCTACCAAGCCCAAGAAACTTTGTATCTCTAAGGGATTCTTGGGTGCCTTCCAATCAGATATGGCCTCCACTTTCGCTGAATCCACCCAGACTCCATCTTTGGATACTTTGTGCCCTAAGAACCCTACTTCCTACAACCAAAACTCACATTTAGAAAATTTTATAAGCGGTTATCTCGTAGTGTCTCTAAGGTGATAGCCAGATGTTCTTCGTGTTCCAGCCTAGTTCATGAGTATATAATGATGTCGTCTATAAACACAATCATGAACTTGTCCAAGTGCGGCTAGAACACTTGGTTCATCAAATCCATGAAGGCTGCAAGGGCATTCGTCAGGACAAAAGGCATCACCCTAAATTCATAGTGTCCATATCGAGACCGAAAGGCAGTCTTAGGGATGTCTTCCTATTGGATCCTGAGTTGGTGGTATCCTAATCGAAGGTCTATCTTGGAGAAGTAGGTTGCTCCTTTTAGTTGGTCGAACAGGTTGTTGATCTGTGGAAGTGGATACTTATTCTTTATGGTGACCTAGTTCAACTTTGGATAATATATGCACAGCCTCATGATCCCATCATTTTTCTTTACTAATAGGACTGGTGCACCCCATGGAGACTGACTAGGGCATATGAAACCCTTCTCCAATAGCTCTTCTAGCTACTCCTTTAACTCCTTTAACTCTGCTGGAGCCATGCAATAAGGGGCTCGGGATATGGGATGTGTTCTGGGGATTACCTTTATGGTAAATTCTAGTTGTCAACTTGGGGGTAATCCATGTAATTCCTACAAAAATATGTCTAGGTAGTGTTCAACTACCGGAATACCTTCCAGTCCCTTCTCCTCTGACTTTCCGTTGATGATCATCACCAGAAAAGCTTTACAACCCTTCTAAATCATCTTTTGAGCCTTTATGTGGGACACTAATTGCACTTCTCCCTTCCTACTGTCACCTTGGAAACGCAGTCCAAGTGTTTCGGGAGTGTGGAAAGTTATTACCTTCTTCCCACAATCCATCTTGGCTTGATGGATACTTAACCAGTCCATTCCCAATATTATTTATACCTCCCTTAGAGGTAATGGGATCAAATCCACCTCTAGTTTAACTCCTCCAATAATAATCTCACATCCCTTTAACTATTTTCCCTATCCAGTCCTCCTAAGGGTTTGAGGATGTTGAGACTTTATTCTAGGGAGGTAAGTTCTAGGGGAAGACCTAGGATTAGATTTTCCTTGATGAAGGATTTCTCTGCTCCCGAGTCAAAGAGGGCGTAGACTTTTCTTCCCCACAAGTGTATGTACCATGATTAAAGAAATGCATGTTTTAGAAGGAAAATTGTCTTTATTGAATAAAAATCAAATTACAGGTTTTGTCTCAATCTTAGTTAGGGAGGTTTTGGGAAGTACCCACTACAGTACTAGGGTCTTTTCTAGCCTCTTCCTGGGTGAGGTTGTATACCCTAGTCGGTACCCTTGTCATGGTGTCTTGCCTAGGAGACCTTGGGTTCCCTTGGGGTGGTCCAAGCGTGTTCCGTTGCTTACTTCCCTAAGAGTGGGGCATTCCTTTGCAAAGTGTCCCACGTGCCCACATTCAAAATAGGATAAGCAAGATCCCTCATGGTATCTTTCGCATTTAGGACAACGAGGGTTTCCTTGTAGTAATGTGGGGATTACTCTCCATCGAGGTGGTGGCACGTCCTTCCTCCTTTAGAAACCCACCTTGTTTCCCCACTTTAGACCATTTTGCTCCTTCTGTCCTTTAAGACAACATTGGCCCTTGTCTTCCTTTTAGTTAGCCTACTCCATCCAGTGGTGGCGGGTTTGTACTAGATGCTCACATTCGTGAGCCATGCTAATTATAGCTACCAGATCTGTGGGGCATCCTAGCACTCCCATTCGGTCTTGTATGTCCATGTTGAGACCATCCACGAATTATTAGCATATATCTGCAGGTCTGGCTAGGTCAGGGGCAAAGGGTCTTAACTCATTAAACTTAGTTTCATACTCCAAGATAGAGTTAAGCCCTTGTCGGAGTCGGAGGAAATCTTGCTTCTTCTCATTAATTAGATGTGGAGCTAGGTATTCCTCCATATTCCTTTCCTCAAATTGTTCCTAGGTGGGGGTGGTGGTATGCAGGCTTCTGACATTGTGCCACCATCTTTTCGCACTGGTCTCCAGGAAAAATTCTAACAGGATTACCATGTCTTCTGGTGAAATCGTAACTATCCCTATAAGTTTCTTAATGATGGTCAGCCAGTCCATAGCAGCTTCAGCATCCTTCTCTCCTAGGAAAGGCTTACATCCTAGTTGACGGAGAGTTTTGAGGGGATGTCAACTGGAGGGGGATTGTTAGTAGGAGGGGATGAGATTGTAGTTCCTCGATTTCTTTCAGAAATATTTGGAGTTATTCCCTAGTTTATTTCTTTACTTCAAAGGGACGACGTTTACACAATTAATGTTGAATATGATACTCTTCTAAAAAATCACACATGGGATCTTCTTCATGCTCCAACCAACAAGCATATTGTAGGGTGTAAATGGGTCTACAAATTAAAGTACCATCATGATGGTTATATTGCCTGATTTAAAGCTCATCTTGTAGCTCAAGTCTTTTCTCAACAAGAATGTGTCGACCATTATGGAACTTTCAATCCAGTAATTAAACAAGTTACTATTTCTATTGTACTTTCCATTGTTGTCACACATTATTGGCATATTCGTCAATTGGACATTGACAACGCCTTTCTTCACGGTCATCTCGATGAAGAGCTTTACATGATTCAACCATTGGGCTATATTGATTCATCACGTCCTCATCACTTTTTTCATCTTTTCCGGTCCTTATATGGTCTAAAGCAATCCCCTAAAGCATGGTTTATTCATTTGAATACATTTTTACTCACCCTTGGCTTTGAAGCATCATTGGCTGATACATCCTTATTCATCTACAAAACCCCAAATTTTGTAATTTTTCTTCTAGTTTATGTAAATAATATTATACTCACAGAATCTTCTACTGGTCCTCTGAACTTCATATTTAGTGCACTTAAACAAGAATTTTATATCAAGGATCTAGGTAGCCTACAACACTTTCTTGGCATAGAAGTACATTCACATTTCGGCGGACTTATTCTGACTCAACAGAATTATATTTCTGATCTACTCACTCAAGCCGTTATGGTTGATTTCAAACCTTCCTTGACACCTATTATTGTCAGCTCTCGCCTATCCCTTCATGATGGAACTTGTCACGCCCCGACCCAATTTGGTCGGATCCCCATGAGCAACCCACCACTTTCTCGGTTTATTAAGGGTTTTCCCCTTCATTAAACCGTGAGGAGTAAGGCGTCCTTTATACTTGCACCTTTCATGGAATAACATTAATCAAAACTAAATAATTTAAACTTACATACATGTCTTATAGGTTTAGCTAGCGGAATGTATGTAGGTAGGTTTTCCCCTCGATTACCTGAAAAGGGGTAAAGGGAGGGGGTGAGTTCGACAACTCAGTGAATGGGTGTTTGAAAATGAGTTTTTTATAAAATAGTTTGAATTAGAGTGTGTCGGACTCCTTATTTTCCTTAAAAACATTCTTTCATCAAGTTCTGGTTTTCAAAACCTTTTTTCAAGGTTTACCAATTCTTTTCCAAGGATTCTCAAATCCTTTCCAAGGTTTTTATAACATTTTTTCCATTTCCATATTCGGTGTGTTTCACTAACAACACGCCCTTCATCACGAAAGGATCACACACATTCACGAAATACAGTTATGCCAACTGCACCCACTTGTGGATCGAAGTGTCATTACCATCCACCCTGATAGAAGTCTCTAGCTTCTACCCGAAGTCTGAGCAAACATCTCTGACGTACTACCCTTAGACCAAAAATACTTTGTGTCCATATGAGGACAGAGACCTCATCCCATCCCCACCCCGGTCTCATGCGCAATGAAGCTACGTCGAGCTTCTCGTGACTTCTAGTACAACTAACTACCCTTATCTCCACCAAGTTGTCCAGAGCCCTAGGACGCATCACTACCCCTATTGGGTGTCTTAAAGGTCCTATAACACAGTGCATGCACAAATAAATAATTTTTCCACATAAGCCATATAATATGTGGTACCACTGGTCCAACGGCCCCAACCCTTAACTCAACATGCAGTTATTTGTCTTGACTAGTCTTGAAGACTTGTCATGTCGCACTGCCGCTAGTCCATCGAGTATGTCGGTCCTATCTTGGTACCATGGCCAAACAACTCATTTACTTAAGTTTTCATGGCTTAATAATCATGTTTGTTTACGAGCTCCTACTCGTGCCAACTGGCCTAGGGCCCACTATTCGAGATTTTCAAAATCGGGCATATTAGCAACACCCCCCCCCCCTCCAAGTTCCAAAACTAAGGCCTTCGGCCTAACTGAGCTATTTGTGGTCACGTCAAAAAGGTCTCCCAAAAGTTTTAAGCAGTGGCACACATTCAGGGGAGAACACTTCCGAAAAAATAAACTTTTTAGTCATCCATCGCACCAACTGAGTATGAGGATATCTCCGCTTATAACCGATAAGCGGGTTTTTCACTTCCTTTGAGAAAGTTTCATCATACCAACAGGGTATGATCTACTTACAATCAGTAAGTAGTTTTTCCATATAATTTCCACATCACTCTTCTCATGTGTGATGTTTAAAATACCACTTAGCAGTGGGTTTTCATTTCTGAGGTGCTTATTATCCCAACCGAGTATAATATTAAATCCCACTCACCCGATAGTGCATTGAATTTCCTCATAGCCGGCTTGTTGCCTTCACATGAACTTGTCTTAGCTAGTGTTCCAGGTACTTCATGTTTGTACACAATATGAACATTTTTGTTCATTATCCTTTGGCCTAATAGTCTTCATTCATCCCGAATAAATGACAAAAACAAAATTTTTCATTTATTTGTAATTAGGTCCCTAAAGTTATTTTTCTTTAAATTTGAGTCCCTAATGCCGGTTTTCCCCCAAATTGAGTCCTGAAACTCTAAAAGTCACCTTAGGACCTCACTTTATTCAAAACCACAAAAAGGGGTTCGAGTTTCCCAAATTTCCAATTTGGTCCCCCAACTTTTCCAAAATTACCGTTTTACCCCTACTTTACAAAAATGGTAAGTTTTGCCCCAAAAATTTTAAAATTTGGACAATTGGTCCTCTAACATCTTTATCATGACCAATGGGGCCTCAATTTTATGAAATTGCACTTTAGTCCCTTGAATTTTTAAAATTCCCAATTTTAACCTTCTAACTCTATCGGATTTAATTTAATCAAATTGACTGATCAAATGAGTTTAATTATTGAAATTGAAGTTAGATTGAAGTTCCTACACCTTTATACAATTCAATTGCACTTTGAATCGTACGATTTGATGTCGGAATGAGCTCAAATAGAGCGTCGCCGGAAAATTGGACTTAGAGAGAGAAAGCTTTGAAAGATTACCGTTGGGGGCACGACAGTCCGAGCTTTCAATTTGGGCAGATAGCTCTTGTCCTGAGGTTCCTCCTAGATCAAGAATTGCATCAATTGATGCCGAATTGAGTGAGAATTTAGTCATCGAAGTTCTTGTAGTTCTCTCTCTAGCACCGATCGGAATTTACAGAGGGGAGCCAAATTGGCTTATTTTTCAGCTCTAATTCAGTTGTAGGAGGATTGTGAAGATGTTGGGAGGGCTTGGTTTGGCCTGAGAAGGGCTCAAATTGGCCAATTTCAGCTCAGCCCAAACATGGCAACTTCTATCTGTCAGAGCTGCTTCACTGTTCAATCACATCTGCATTTCTCCGTCGATCCTCGAAGCAAATGGAGACTACAGGCATGTAGCTGACTTCTCCCAAATCTAAAGAATCCGACCACGCCTTCTTTGGCTCAGAAAAGACCCTATATCAGAGCTCTGGTTCGAGCTTCACCAGAAATTGGAGCAATTGAGAGAGAATAGAGTTTTCAGGTGTGGAGAGAATGAATGAGGAGGGGCTCTTTATATAGGAAGCTCAAGGACTTCTTGGTTGTCTGATTGGTGCCCTAATGATGATCATTCATTGCCAAAACTCCCTAGCCGTAGACTTTTCAGCTTCGCCAGCGCTGCTCGATTTTTTCAGCGAGCGAACAGTGCTGTCATCTGAAGGAAATAGATGACACTGTTCTGAACCGGGTCAGACTGTTACGAACCAGATTCAAAGCTTACGATTCAGGCCCAATTCGACCGAATTTTTTAAAATTAAAAATTTCTAAATTCATTTTCTATCCAATGGTGGCCTCAAAATGTTAAATTTGAATTTTCTAAGCTACCTATAAAAATGAATTTAGCATTCGGTTCAATAGTGGTTCAAACCAGTTCAATCTAGTTCACCTGAATCGGTTTGGTTTCCATCTCCGATTCATCCTGAAGTCCTTTTTTTACTTTTGTGACTCTTTAAGTCAATCGGGATTGATAAATTTTCTAATTTGCCCTTTCTCTATCGATTTCGGTTCATCTGAACCAGTCTAGTTTTTCTCTTCCAATTTGTCCTAAGATTCTTTTTCAAGATTTTATGAACCCTTTGGGTCACTCGGGAGTTGTAAATTTCTCAAATTGCTCGTTCTCTGATGATCAGATTTATTTACTGGTTCAGTGTTTCTTACTTAGTTTGACCGGTTCTTTTCCCGATTTTTTCTTAACCCCAAAGGGCGGGGTTTACAGAACTCCTCTTGATGATTCTCGCCTTTATCGGTAAGTCATTAGTTCTCTTCAATATCTCATACTGATAAGGCCTGATATTTCTTATGCAATTAATCAGGTATGTCAATTTATACACAACCAACTAAATCTCATTGAGTGACAATTAAGCGGATTCTATGATATTTCAAAGAAAAATCAAGTAATGGTTTTTACTTTTGAAAAAATTCTCAGTCTCAACTCTATTGTTTCTCCAATACCGATTAGGATGGTAATACTCATGATCAACATTCTATTAGTGGTTTCTTAATTTTTCTTAGTAGCAATTTGATTTTATGGAGTGTCAAGAAGCAATACACAGTTGTATTATCTAACACTGAAACTGAATATAAAAGTTTGGGAAACACTACAGTTGAACTAATATGGATTCAATCTCTTCTTCGAGAATTTAGTTTCTCACCTTTATATTCTCCTAATTTATGGTGTGATAATTTATATGTCATTTATCTCAGTGAAAATTCTGTATTTCATGCTCGTACCAAGCACATTGAGATAGATTATCACTTTGTTCGAGAATGGTCGCTGTAAAAGAACTTGTTATTTATTTTATTGGCACTCATGTTCAAATTGCATATATATTCACCAAGTGACTATTTTCTCATCGTTTCTCTATATTTCGTTTCAAGCTTAATATTTCAACACCTCCCATTTTACTTGCGGGGTATTGAGAATATGATCACATATTTGATAAAATAGAGAATTGTTGTGTATTTATAAAGTTGGAAAGGTTACACTGCTTACAAGTCATGAATTTTTATTAGAAGTGGGTTCGACTACTTATCGATCCACAATACCTTCTCACATATTATCAGAATCAGTGGGCTCACACTCGTATCCGACCCGAAACTAGAAATCCAGCTCGTGGTCTGCTCGAGTATGGAGGGAAAATACCCAACTCGAGACAGCTATTCCCACTCGTCCGAGATCGGAAGAATTATACCCGGCTCGTAGACAATTATTGAGGGCGGGTTTAAAAATTGCACGTTACAAATGTATTAATATTACACGTGAAAGCGGGTGTTGAGAATATGATCACAAATTAGATAAAATAAAAAATTATTGTAAGTTTATAAGGTTGGAAAGTTTTTACTACTTACAAATTATTAGTTTTAAGTAAACATAATTTTGACCAGTTATCGGTATACAATACATACATTCTCACCCGTGTAATAATAACTAGATAATATTAAATTAAATTTAGTTATTTAAAGTGTGTAATTTATAATTGATTATATATTAATTATTACATATTAAAAGTGGTAAATTGATTGAATTTTAATTTATTATTTTATTTTTATATAATAAAATATTATAAATATACAAAGCACAGTACCATCATTAAAATTAATATTTTTTCTCAGTATTAATACTCTATTTATTTTATTTATATATTTCGATATAAAACTTAGAATAAGTCAAGAATTGCTTGAAAAAGGTCGTCGACCATATATCAATGTACTTGATAAAAATAATAATTAAATTATCATGTGCTATAAAATTTTTAGCCCAATTTGTTTACTAAATTTCTGAGATTTGAAAGGAGCTTTTTAATGAATCTGAGTATTATTTAAAAGGAAAAAATGTCCACTGGCCCAATATATACTTATGCCATCAATATTAATCAATTTTGTGGTCAAGGAAAAACAAATTAAAATAAGATAAATGTGATATTTTTAAAATTAATTTAAAAATCTTAAAAATTTTGTAAAAACTTCACACTGTATCTTATTAAAAAAAATACATAAATAAGAATTACCCAAACCCATATATCTAGATCGGACGATAATTGATATAATTTTAAATTATTACCCAAACAAAAAAATCGAGTATTAATTTAGTATTTCGAGCCATATAGGTGTTTAAATTTATCAGATCCAATTTTTTAAATATGTAAATATAAAAATTGTATATTTTATATTAAAATTTTAAAAAATATATCTTAATAAATTCAATACACGTTATAATGTTAAAATATGAAATGCTTATAATAAAATTATTAAAATATTAATTGTTCTATTTTTAAATATAATTTATAATACGGGTCCATATGCTTTGACGTTAAAGGTCACTTTTCAATGACAATGGGCTTTGTAATGATTTGATTTTTGTTAAATAATATAATTAAAAGTATGGTCCCTCATTCCTTTCTAACAAAATTGGAAGGATTAAGGGCGTGCAAGCTTCCCTTTTTTGGAGTCTTCTGCTTTTATTAGTTTAATCCTCACCTCATAAAATTATGCTCAACTATGATGCTTTGAGCCTTTCTTTACATTATTATTATTATTATTATTTAAATTATCTTAAATTTGAATATTTTCTCATGCTATTTTTCCTCTATAAAATTTATATTTGATCATTTTTTATTAAGGAATATATATTACTGTTAATTTCATCCATAAATCCCCCAAGAATGCCCTGATGAAGATGCTGATAGAGGCAAATCAGATTTCTGGTCCAAGAATATGCCAAAGGCAAAGCCTAAGTTTGGCACCGCCTCTTTTTTTCTTCCTTCCTTAGTGCCTTTGTCTTGACTAATGAATTACTATTGCATTTTGACTTTTAAAAAAACGCATCTTCATTGTAGCAGGTCGGTTGATTACCAAAGACCACGAGGAATGTCTATCCACAAGCGCTGCATGAGTTCCCAGCTTTGTAAATAGCTCCTGAAACTAGTGGACCTCTGCATGATCATGATCATGATCAATATACGACCTAAATCATGGGTAGCGTGGCATTTGACGTGATCCGATAGCCAATGAAAGGTATGAACTTGGAATGGACTGAGAGTGGGGTAAAAGGGTATCCATTAGCCATATAGCTGGATGGATGAGGGAATCCAAGTTGCCTCGTCGTCTCCCCTGTGGCATCACTATCAATTTCTTATGTCGGTTTATCACAGGCTTAGTACGAATAAAGGGTTAAGAGAGAGCCCATAATGATCAGGCCCAGCTATTAGTTCCTACTTGTAATGCCAAGCTCCCTTCTCTTTGTTGCCTCCATTGCCCTTTTCAATTTGCAGCATCTCCCACAAGGAATCGGTTGCTTGAGCAAGACCAGATGACTCGATTCCATGCGTGACATTTCCTTCTCACCATCATCATCAAGCAATGGAAGCTGATCTTGTTGTCATCCGTGGTTTATGAGAACAAAGCCATGTTTCTCAATAAACACAAATACTGATAAGGATCAAAGCCATTAATTCATGGTAAATTTTGGTTCAAACTTTCAAGAGTCGTGCGAGAATTTATTGATGGCTGCTTCAGCACCCAGCTAACAACGACAACAAATTTGTTGGATGACCTAACTAACCAAAGGACCCATTATTATTGATTCCGCATGGTTGACCTGATACCCAACAGGAAAAGTGAAGAGAGTTAAAAAAGACAAACCCTAGACGATAAATTTTGTTCAAGTTGACTCGAAAAAAACATCAATATATGCACTTAATTCGGGCCGGCAATTCTTCTCGTACTACGCCGCAATGTCTCATTAGCTGCCACCCTAACCCGTTTGGATCACACGATGGCTAGGGAGCCCTCGACCTAGAGTTGTGAGTGCGACGATAACGAAGCCAAGGAATCGGATGTACAGTTAACGGTGACCTTAATTTTCTGATGTAATCCCTTCACCAAGTGCACACAACACAACTTCTTCCTACTAACGAAGCAACGGATGATGATGGACTAAGATAATGGGGCCGTACACGTAACCCACAACACAGCCAAGCCATACCACAATTCCTTATCCCTTAGGCAAAGACAGATGATGAAATAAATGTCATTCTTTTGGCAATTAAACAATCATTAGATGGTAGTAGCTCAAGGGAGGATGACAGTCTTGCACAATTGAGGTGGTTTGGTCATTCTTTTACCAGTAATTATTACTCTAATTCAAAATTTAAATATTTTAATAGGAATGGAAAGTGGGTGAAGAGAGAGAGAGACTGGACCATTTCACAGAATCCACTACCATAAAAGCAAAGATTTTCAATCGTGGGTATGAAGGAGGGGTCACTGAAAGATGATATGGTAGATATGTCCATGACCAAGCCCCTTGATAAAATTGACAACTTGCAGATTTTTCACGGTTAATGCTTGAATTTAATTAGTGGATTTCGAACTATACAACTCTGCCCATAGTGAATTAGTGGTTTATTGGGAGATAAAGACATGGTGAACTTAAAAACTATATATGGTAGAAATCAAAGGGCGGTCTATTGCTGAACCACTGAAAGAGGGAAAGAAATGGTGGAAAAGGAGAGAAAAAAAAGGACATAAGAGTATAAAAATCTAAATCAATGAGCCTCCCCGAATTGAAGCTGCGCATGGAGGGAGAGAATAAAACCCTCTAGCGGTTTCATCTGGAGGTTCTTTGCCCTTGTCGTCTTTGGTGGAGATTAGGTTCCCAACATCTGTACATCACCTATTTGGAGTCTTCTGGAGAGAGAAGTTCATCTCTTGTATTTTTTCTCCTCCTCTGTCTTCTCTTGTTCTCTGTAGAGAGAGGGGCGGAGAGTGATGGAAATGATGTATTACCAGTTGGGTAGGTCTTCGCACCAGGACTCTTTGAAGGTCTTGGAGGCTGATATTCAGTATGCTAATGCTCTGTAAGTATCTTCTTCATCTTTTCTTTCAGGTGGAATCCGCTTCTTGAAACTGCGCCCTATCTGGGTTTAGCTGTGATTGGTTATCGTGTCAGTTTTTTTGGCGTACCCATCTCAAACAGTCTGCTGCTCTACATTTTTTCCTGTCCAAAGTGTTGTTTCGGCTGGAAGTTTGGAACTTGATGATCGGCTCGCGTGAAGTCTCCATCCTTTTTTTTCCCCTAATTGGAGGAAAACTCTGATTTCTGAAATTGGGGAAACTGTAACTGCTTAAAAGGGTCTCCCTTGATGGATTGACCGAAAGGAATGCTTCTGTATGTGGAAAGTTAGGTGTTGCTTGAAAAACTTGGGTAATCGTTGAACTTGTATTTTTTTTCTTATCTTTTTTTTTTTTTGGATTTTGGTTTGTAGGGCAGCTTCAATACCAAAGGCAAAGGGCGGTGCCCGACTTCAGATGAAATTGGTGTACAATCACTTGGCCCCGCTTTTGTTGTTCTTGTTGCAGTGGATGGACTGTTCATGCACATGTCTTCTTCCTAGATACTTGAGTCTTTTCCACATTCTCATATATAAGGTCTGTATTTCAGGCCCTCTCGCAGTAGCAAATCTCTGAACAAATTGCGTAAAAATCTGCTGATTCTTCATTGATGGCAGGTTTACCCCGATGAGAGGCCAACCATTTCTTCATATGGTAGGAAGGCATCAATAAGGGACTTTTATGGTATGAAACTCTTCTTAGTTGAGTCTCTGAACCGATAAATTAGAACTGGGGAGCTCTACTTTGAGCCTGTCATTTTGAACTAAGAGCTGGTGCTTTCCTGAATTGTAGCTGTTATATTGCCATCTCTCCAGAAACTGCAAGACTGCTTTGACCAAGCCATGGATGAAAATCATGGTGGAGGAAAGCAGCTTTGTACGGAGCCTTATGGAAAGAAAAAGCAGCTGGGAGAAGATTTCAGGCTATCTAAGATGAATTTTGACCGGGAAGATGAGTGCGGGATCTGCCTTGAGCCCTGCACCAAGATGGTCTTGCCCAACTGCTGCCACTCCATGTGCATAAAATGCTACCGCAACTGGTGAGCTACAGTCTCAACCACATTATTTCGATTGCCCATATGCTTCTTTGCTCATCCATGCTTCCAAATGCAGGAACACTAAATCGGAGTCGTGCCCTTTCTGTCGGGGGAGCCTAAAAAGAGTAAAGTCGGAAGATTTATGGGTGCTAACATGTAACGAAGATGTGGTCGACCCAGAGACAGTTTCAGAGGAAGACTTACTCCGGTTTTATCTATACATAAGTAGCTTGCCTAGGGATGGCCCGGATGCTCTCTTCCTGGTGTACTATGAGTACTTAATCTGAGCTCATCCAGAAATAGTGTACAGCAGGAAGTATAAAGAAAATGCCGACCTCAAAATGTCCATAAGAGAGTCCGGCTCCTTAATCTGGGGATGATCATATTTGGCATTGTACCCATCATTATTTGTCTCATCATAATTTCTGCAAATCCCTTTTCCTCCTTCCTGGGTAATGTAAAAAGTTCGGGTCCAGGGAACCCGGACCCGCCCGAACCATCGGGTTCGAGCGCTTTTCTGGTTGGCTGTCCTGGATCCAACTATTATTCCATTTCAAAATTTTGATTCGTATTCAAATTCAATTTGGATCCTAAGAGGTTGTTGTCAACAACTCTTTATTGGGCATGTATAGAACTAACACATGAATTGTGCAAAAAAAAAGAAAAGAAATAACACATATGCCCATAAAATGGCATTTATATGGTTATGGGGGCATTAACTTATTTTTTTTTTATCTCAATCTAAGAATGGATAAGGTATAACTTTACAAGCCCTGCATAAATTTATGAACTCCTATAATAAATTATGCCAAATTGAATAGTAGATACTTCTTATTATAGTAATATTTTTTTTATTTTTTATTAAAGTATTAATAAATTATATTACTTACTAATCAAATAATTAATATTTGGAAATTTATAGTTGTCTAGGAGCCATTTATTTTGATAATACTATTTACTCATGTTTATTTATTTTTATTAATTTATGATACTGATACTTTTTTATCTTAATTTATATTTTTACTCAATTTATTGGTTCGTATTATATTAGTTAAATATATTTATCAAAAGTATGATACGTTAATATATATTATATATTATCCAAAGATAGTATATATTTAATTTATGGTACTTAAAATTATTATTATATGTATAATCAATTTTCGTATATTAAAAACTTTTTTTTGCTCAATATATTAAAAACATTGAAATGAGTAAATTTCTACTATAAAGGTTATAAACTAAATATATTTTTAAAATATTTAGAATAAAATTTGAAAAAAAGTCAAATATTAATGATTAAAGGTCTAATTTTTTACCATTGTTCCTATGCGCTTCATTGCATATCTTTTAAATATTCCATAATTTCCCTGAATTGCCTCTAGTTTATTTTTTAATGTATAATATTTAAATAATTATTATAATAGACTCAAATTTGAGTAGTTACTTATTTGAGAGACAAGATTTTCTCATATAAAAGAAAAATTGGAGGCTGTTGGCTTCACTTGGGCAGGCGGTCGACAGCTTAAAGTGAAAATGGAAGACTTTGTACTTTTCAGACATCCCACGGTATGCCCTTTGTCTCATCCCGGAGCTCTTCTACAATGCCCTTTGCCGACCGCAATTCTTCCCTTCGAGATTCACCGTTCTCGCTTTTCTTCGGAGATTAGCAGCTCTGAGTCCGGAGATTGGCTGGCTGCGCCGTCTTAGGTGGCTGTCCCAACGACTACATTGCCATCGTCATGCTGGGCTTTCCGTGGTTGTGTAAGTGCGATCGAACTTCCCCCGCAACTTGTTCTCTAGTCTCTCTGCTTATTCATTTTATATTTCGCTGGTGCTCTGCTTCTCTATGCTTGCTACTAGGTTGACTCGTCCTTGATTGAAACATATTCCTTATTATTTTCATATGCCCACCTGCTGTTGGACAGTCCAGTGGAAAATACCCTTTAAAGTTTCTTCTGTTTGGTTTTATTTAGAGGTTGTGGGCTACTATTCCAGAGCGTCGGGCGAGGGGATTATCTGAGGTTCCTTATGTCATGATATGGAGCAAGTAGTCGGAGAGTGTCAACCTCCTGTACCCAGTTCAAATTGGATTCTGATTTCTAATGTAGACAGTGAACTTTTATAATGATCTTTTGTGGATTTTCGTGTTAAAACTTGATCATGGATCACTTTGATGCGTCCCTTTAACTAGGACCAGGACCGGGGAAGTGTTCATACATTGTATTACTTTTTCATCGCTTTTAACGAGTTGATTTTCTCAGTTCAGGCTCCTTTCTCAATCGATTATGCCCTTTCTGGCCTACGGGATTTCTTGAAAAGAAGGGAGTGGGTTTTGGATTACCGTGATTGGAGTTCTAGCGAGCATCAATCTTGTAATATCACCTGTGGCAATCAAAATGGAAAAAGAAAACAAAAGAACATTTCTAGAAGCTGGATATCATTCACATCGACATGGTTTGTTTGAGATGGAATATTTCTCCCTTTTCAAAAATCAATAGATGTAACAATGGCAGAATATTATCAAGGATTTTCGTGGTTTAGGTCAAATATGATATAAGATCACATATCTATTGTGTTTGGCATCCCACTCAATTATGTGCCTCTGTGGAGATTCTACAATTTGCCTGCCTCTTAATTAAAAGTTTGTGACTCTTAGGGCAAGCTGATAGTTTTGTCTTATTTGTGTTGCAATTTATTTGATTCATTTATCCAGCATCATATCTTATATCATATTTACTTTATTATGCAAATTTCGATTTAACTTTTCAGGTGTGTTAATTACTTCTTATGTCTTGAATGAAGTTAATATAGAAATTGGATGGCTTCAAGTCTTGTCTAGGTTTCTCCTTTTGGTAACGGAATGCTATGTTTTCTGCCTTTTCTAGTAGACTGGCTTCATAGTTTTTAACATACACTTGTTAGGTTGCTTTTGTGCTGATATGATGAAAATTGATCAACATACATGTGTTCTTGTTGTTATTGTCATCTCTATCTCAAGTTCGCAACCTCTTCTCTCACAAATTAGTTTGATAAGGGAATCATTGAGTTGCAAAACAATGTATCAAGCTCTTAGCATACTAGACAGTGGACATATCACATAATGAAGCAAATTCTGCTGCAAATCCCAATGAGCCTCTGGAAAAGCTTCTCCTTAACAACAGGTTCCATCAGTCCTTCATGGCATTTGCAGATAGGTCAGTGCTCCAAGTCTTATGCTTTATCGTTTGAAAAAAATAAACACTTTGTCATGCATATGTTCCTTCTTCAATTATAATCTTTAATCATATAGTTGTTTTCTTTATGATCATTTATTCATAAAATCAATTCATATCATCATGGAAGTGTCTGTTTTCCCGCTAACTGAGAAATATGTGATTTCACAAGCATTTACCATGAAATTGCTCATCCAGCTTCACGCTGTGTTTAGATCTTTCTGTTTGTTCATGTATTTTCTATGATAATATTAATGAGATGCTGAAGTTCATATGCCTATTTCACTCAGCTATTTGGCAGGGGAGAGAGGATGCATTTCTATGAGGATATCCATGAGCTTGGTAAAAATCCCTGCAGATGACTCCTTTAGAAGGATCTACACGGCACGGGAATCATCGACAAATACATACTTGCAGGTCTAATAACCTCGATTATCAAACTTGTGATATAGGATTTATGACTGATTAGCATTTTCCTATCTGATGCTCTTTTTGGAAAATTCCACTGCCATTTGAGGGGCTTCTCAAAATTTTCAATAATTAATCCATTTCTGTCTTGGCATCCTGTAATTTCATTCCGTTCTTTATTAATATACTGAGGATCTTAGCAGGTTATGGAATGGAGGTGAACATATATCAGAGATGCAGACAGGAGATTTTGACTACTCCTGATATTGTGCATCCTCCTCTTTTTGATATTCCTGCAGTTGATGAAAATGGTACATGTTCTGCTCTAGCTTCTGCACTTTCAATTTGTACCATGTCTGATAATTCTTTAGGGATTGTATTATAAGTTATTTTAAAGTTTTTATTATTCCTTCCTCTTTAGTGAAATATTCTACATCTTTTGAAGAATTTGGCAAGAGATTATTGGTTCAATGAGTATGACAGTTTCTCCCCAAGGCTTAGCAGTATCCATAGATCTGATGATCCCTTTTACCACGATCATCTCTCCAAGAGCTCTAACAACAATGATGCCCATTCGTGCCTCAGTTTAGCTGAGATGAACGACTTAGAGCAAAGTTCTCAGCTACTGTGCACAAAAGAAGACAACCATGAAGCAGAAACCACTGATAATGGCACAAGGAGAAGCTTTTAGGCAGAAAGCCTTGCAGTTATGGGGAGCTTACCCAGAGCCATACAAGGACGGTGCTCAGGTTTTACAGGATCAGAAAGGACTGTATGGGATGGGAAATGACATGAAAGTGCAGTATATTTTCTAAACTATAGATGAGATTTGCTCCTCTTGCCATGTATTCTTGATTTACTTGGGGTATCCGGGGTTTACCCAACTATCCCCAAAAGGGCTTTCATAAGTACATCCTGGAAATTATACCTCTGCTACATTTATAACTTGGTTTACCATCAAGAATAGACTCTCTACTATGATGCCTCTGAATATGGTACTCCCTCAACTCCTCTCGCTGCCCTCTCTTTTTTTTAAGAGGGAGGGATGCCACAGATTTTCCCTTTTTATTTAAGGAAATGCTGTGATGAAAAATATCATTTTTTTTTAAATTCTGAGCTGCTCAGAAAATTGCAGTGACTGTGTCCTTCAATCGTGAAGCCCCCAGTAAAACGTTTTACCAAAAAAATAAAAGAAAGAACAAATGATGGATCCAGTAAAAAAACAAAAGAAAGAACAAATGATGGATCCAGTAAAAAAAACAAAGAAAGAACAAATGTACAGGCACTGAAATAATAAATTTGAAATTGTTAAAAATTTTTATTAATTTATAATAGGAAGAGTTTTAGTAATTAAATAATTATTAATAAAAAAATTTTAAAAATAAATTTATAATTTTAATTATATTAAATTAAATAATTTATTAAACATTATAAATATAATTATATTATATTATATACTAAAATAATTAATTTATTATTATAATAAAAATAATATTAATTATATAATAATTAATAAATATACATATTTTATAATTATAATAAAAATATATATAATAAATTATATTTTACATATATATTGTACATCTTATTTGTTATGTATAATATTATTAATATATATTTATTTGAAATATATATTAATAAAAATAAATAATTAATAATATAAACATATAAAAGGAGAGTATTAGATTAATTTAAACAATCAATAATACAATTGCTTTAAATTTTCTAAAATCGGATAGATTACCTTATTTATTTTTAAATGGAATGTAACGTGCAATTTAGACCACAAGACAATTACGGTGCAAGGATATAGCCTGTTTTACGTTTACACTATTTTTATATAGAGTGGTTTACACTATTTTTATATCCAGTGGTTTGCAATAACTTAAAAAGTAAAATAATAAATTTGAAGGTTTTATAAAATTTTAATAATTTATATTTTAAATTTAAATCTAGGTAAACTGAATTAAATAATTATTAATAAAAAATTAGAAAATAAATTTATCATTTCAATTAAATTAAATAATTTATTAACTATAATATATAATTAAAGTATATTAAATATATTTTTTACAATAATTTTTTATTTATAATATTTATATTATATAATTTTATATAAAATATTATTAATATATAAATTTATTTAAATTATATAAAAATAAATAATATAAATAATAAATGAATGAATTAAATTAATTTAAACAATAAATAATACAATTATTCTAAATATTTAAAAGTAAATTATTACCTATTAGTGTAAAATGCAGGGGTTTATACATTCGTGTAGTACACTAATTTATTCATGGAAATCCTATCCGTCACACTGCAACATTGAGAATTCGATGTCCATGAGAGGGATGTCAAACAGACTCATGTCCATGCCCATACCCGATCCGAGAAGACCCAATAATGGTCGGGTTTGATCAAGTTCGGGTCTATATATTGGACTCGGACCTCGTAGAATGCGCGGGTCTGAGTCCAATAATAGAACTGAGATCCGAACAAAGGTCTAACGGGTGCATGGACTGGAATGTGGGTCCAATAATGTACCCAGCATTTTTTTTTGCCCCTATTAAATTATAAATGCCGTTTGGCCTCTGATTTCCCTCTCGTCACACATGAGCGCGCCAGCGAGCGTGCCCGACGGAGCTGTCAAGTCCCACGCATGAGGATGAGGTGCACCGCACGGGCCAAAGACTGAGTCAGAGAGCTCCGTCCGCATGCCCGAGCCCGAGCTCGAGCACATTCCCGGATCCGAGTCCGAGTCCCGACTCCCTGCCATGTCTCCGCCCCTGCTCGAGCATCACCGGACCCCAGCCCGCCAGCCCCGACTCCCCATCGCCCCCTTAGACGTGTTGAGCGGCTGAGCCCCGACTCCCTGTAGACCCTGTCGAGCCCCCCGCCCTCTGCGCGAGCATCACCGGACCACAGGATCCAGCCATGACTCCACGTCGCCCCCTAGCTGTGTTGACTGCTGAGCCCTAATAGCTGCCCGAGCCCTGCTGAACAGCTGGGCCCTAATCGCTGCCCGAGCCCGAGAGTGATCCCGACCCCGACTCAGGTAACGTTATATGGTGCGTGCTAATCCGGTACTTTTACTAGTACCGTGGCTGATCACGGTACTAGTAAATTCCTTGGATGTGGCATTGCCTTATGGAGACATGAACACAGATGCTGTATTTGATCAGTTATTCATTTTTTCAGTTGTTTTAGTTCCTACCATAACATTTTATTTGGTCATATAGTATATTCCTTGGATGTGTCATTTCCAAGCCACATGGTAACATCATGAATTGCGATATTTTTTCTGCCATGCCATACTCCCCACTCCCCTAGTCCCTTAGGAAGTCCTAGTTCTTGTATATTAGGGTTGCATAAGTTCTCTATTTTTGAAGGTTTTCAGCTAAAATATTTAATTTATTTTTGTCCAATTTCTGCCATAGTATTCTATAACATCAGAGTGCATTAGTGGTGCGCCAAATGTATTTGGTGAAGTGCTATTGAACTGTCACAACTTCTGGTTATGTGAATTACTGCATCTCTAATATTCTTATTATTACTGAAATAATAATCGGTTCTCAATTGCTCTTTATTATAGAATCTGTTCTCAAAAGCGTTTACAATTGAAAAGCCTCGGATGATTCTGAGGTTGTGAATCTCCCATGGCCACTAGAGTCGGAAGGCCACTTGGAGCCCATGCAGCTTTCTAATTCAGAGACTCCCAACTCAAAAAAATAAATAGGCTCTCCCCAAGTTATATGTGCCATACAATTACAACAAGGCTCCATTTGATTTCAGCTATTATTTTTACCTGCTGCTGCAGCTGATAAATCTATTGAGATGCAGGACATAGTTTGATTATGTGAATTTTCATGAATTAGGGTCATAGAATAATTATATTACTGCACTTAGTTGAGGAGGTGGGTCGGTTACTTCTCTTTCTTAATTTGAGGATTATATATTGTGGCTATTATATATAGGCCATGAGTGGTTTTCCATGGAATATGATTAGTTGCCCAATAGCTTATCTTATATATATATAATTCAAGAAATAGGGAGAAGGGAAGGAGGAGAGCAAGAACGGTTGCCAATTCGAGAGGTTCGGGTCCTTCCATAGGGACCCAAGTTTAGGATCCGAAATTTAGGTTAGTACGGGTTCGAATTCGTTGGACCCGAATTTCGGTTGAGTTTGGACCCGTTCAAATAGGCCCGACTTTCGAATCCAATAGGAAAAAAGCACGCATATATAGTTGACAGTAGTAGCTTGTTACACCCCTTTTGTCTTTTCCTTTTGAAAGTTAGGGTTCTTTATTTTCTGATTCGCGGACCAGATGTCGAGATCACTGCATGTCAAATATAGTCAAATATAGGCACCATGTCATCCATGTCCAGTGTCAGGCGGGTCCCTTCCCTTAAAAAAGGACACGTACATGTAATTTCTAATCGACGTGCACTATAATTCATCCGAAAATTGTAATTTTATTTTATATATATATATATATAACTTAAAAGTTATTTTTAAATATATAAAATTTTAAAATGACTATTTATAATTTGTTAAAAAAATAAATTTTAACTCATAACAATGATTTTAAATATATAAAATTATTGTTCTCAAAAGAAATATCGGATTTGTGGGAGAAAAAAATAATAAAGTCGTTATCATTATAAACTTTTTACAAGATCAAAAGGAAATATTTAATTCGTATAATATTACAAATGTAATTATATATAGCAAGTATATTAATTTAAATTGAGAGTTTAACCCTCTATCAACCTAAGATTTTTCATAATGTTTATTGTTAGTTTGATTAATACCGTATAATCCCTAGTGAATTATAGTTTTATATTCATGCCCACATTACTAAACTCATGAACTTTGATTGTGATCCAATTCATTTATTATAGATTGGTGAATTATTGGACCAAAAAAATGATCCAGCCCAAAAAAATAGGATTCGGATCCACCCGGTCCCATGGCCACCCGGATTTTTGGATAGAAAGTCAAAAGTTGCCAACAACCTTATAAAATGTCGGTGATCATAGATGCCATAAGATGAAATGATATGAAGTGGATGTCCTATTAGTTTTAATAAGTTGAATGGCAAAAGTCTATGCTGATGCCAACACACACTTGTCCAATTCAAGTAGAATTCCAATCTCCATTTATAATTAATGAAACTACAGCAACATCTGCCCTACCCGACAGCCTAAACCCTCTCTCTCTCATTCGCAGAAACAAAAGATGGATGTACTGTTGTGGTTCTGAGGAATCTCTAGTCCATAGATTCGTCGGCAAGCAAAGAAGACAATATCACATCCATCGCTGTAGGAAGATTATACTATTATTACAGAAGGATATGTCTGTCGTCACGGCGTGCAACCAGCAGCAGCTTCCATGGATTCCTATCATCTCAGCTCTAGGGTTTCTCATTCTGCTCGGCCACCTCATCACCATTGTCAGATGGATCATCACCACCTCCCCCTTCAGACCCCTCAAGGATCTCCGGAGCCGTTACGGTTCCTGGGCCATCGTCACAGGCTGCACCGACGGCATTGGTCGGGCCTTCGCCTTCAATCTGTCCCAGAAGGGCCTGAACCTCATCGTCGTCAGCCGGAGCAGGGACAAGCTCGAGCGGCTGTCGGAGGAGCTGCTAGCAGTTAACGAGCACACCCTCGTGAGGATCCTCGCGTTAGATTTCGCCGAGGATGTCTCCGACGGAGTCCGAGAGTTGGCGAAGGTGGTTAAGGAGCTGGAGGTGGGTCTACTGATAAACAACGTGGGGGTGACCTACGCAGCCGCGAGATTCTTCCACGAGGTGGACGATCAGCTGTGGAGGAAGATCGTGCGGGTTAACATCGAGTGGATGACCAAGGTCACGAGAGCCGTATTGCCGGAGATGCTCCGGCGAGGAAGAGGAGCCATCATCAACTTAGGGTCTGGAGCATCCATAGTCGTCCCTCGCACCCTCTCTTCACTGTATATGCTGCCACTAAAGCGTAAGCCTCTACGACCACTCTCTATCTCTCTTTCTCTCTGCAGATTTCTCATAATTCTCGAGCCATGATTATGATTAAAGGTGGGTGGTAGATCCATGACAATACAAATTACTACTTATATCATAATAACAATAGTAATTTACTACAAATTTATCAATTATATAGTTATTTCGATAGTAGTATATATTATTCAAAACCTATATTGTAAACTTCGTCCTTTCGGACAAAAAAATCGAAAAAGGGAACTGAAAATTTTTGAAAGAAATATCGAGTATATAAGTGAACCGAAATTGGTAAATAAAAGGGGTTAAAACGAAAATTAGAAAAATTTCAAGTGGCCAATCAATCACAAAAACAATGGAGTAGAACCATAAAATAAATTGGATGTGAAAATCAGACTGGTTAATGGTGAATCGGATATGAACCAGATGGAATCGGGTTGAACCATGAAGAACCGGTTCAAAAATTAATTTTTTTAGTTAGCTTAGAAACCTCAAATTGAAAAATTGAAGTAACCATCAAATAAAAAATAAATTTAGAAAACTTTTATTTTTAAAAAATCGGTCGAATCAGGTCTGAATCAACCAATTTACGATTTTGGGTTACCGGACCCGGTCAGACTGGACCAGCCGGTCAACAGACCAATGCCAGGTCAGTGCCTAGTCAGCATGCGTGACCAATCAATGCGTGACATGTGGTGAAGTGTACCTACTCAGCCGCTTAGTCAGCACATTGGAGCGTTGGCCAATCAGAAGGTGACACGTGTCATCGATCAACGGTCAATGTCGAAAAAGCCCGGTCAGCAAGGCTAACCAATGAGGAGCTAACATGTGGAAAGGACGCCACACTAGTGTCCGACAAGGATGTCAAACAAACGACCGACCAATCAGCGGACGAAACATGGCAGTGCCACGTTGGATGACCTTAGTCAATCAGAAGCTAACACGTGGTTGTGGCACTACGTGTTAGGAGGGAAATATGATGTATTTAAATAAACCAATCAGAGAATGCCGTGTGTCATGGTTAACGACTGACCGAATACGGTTAGTAGTCACGTTGGAACAAGCGACCAATAGGATTCTGCCACATGTCCTAGTCAGCAATCAAAGAGCGCCACATGACAAATCTGCACGTGCGAAGCTCGCACGCGTGGAGCAGTGTCATCTTTAACCTTTAACTAACGGCAAGCCGCGACTGTCGGAAGGAGACCAAATCTTCCGCGCTCGAAAAATTGGCCACTGCCGCCAGAATAGGGCGAGTCAAATGCCGATACCGATGCCGATCGATAGCTTTCTCAATTGTCGAAACCCCTATATAAGGAGCACCCTCCCACTCGGCCTCCCCACCGCTCGGGCGACCTTAGAATACAGATAATTCACTTTCTGGTGAAGTGCAGACCATAGCTCTGGCGACGGGCTTTTTCTCAATCAAAGGAGCTTTGGGTGATGGCAATAGAACCAGGGAGAAGTCCTCCGACTAGCAGTACCCTTAGTCTGACCCGAGAACTCCCCGGGAAGCACCAGTGTGATCGCATAATGAAGTTGCTTTGACGGCTCAAAGTAGCTAACCTCTGACTAGTAGAATTCATGACATCTCCGGCCTCTTGCAATTGAAATTGACCTCCCACAACTCCCATGAGATGCCTCCTGATTCCCTTTCAGTCTCCAGGTAAGCCATTCCACCTCCAACTTGCCTGAGTCCTACAGTTCTAGAGAGAGAAAGTGGTCGAAGCTTATTGACCAAATTCCCCCTGCTTAGGACGCTAATTGGGGTGAATTTCAATCATCGGAGGATCCTTTCGATGAAGCTTAACTCCATAAATCCAGAGCCCCGACAACCGCCTCCTTATTGGTAAGAATTCGAAACTCTCTCTCTAAGTTCAGTTTTCCGACTAAGCTCAATTTGAGCTCGTTTTGGGTCCAAAACGGTAATTTAAAGCATAGGATGATCGTGGGGAGGTAGAGAAACTGATTAGTAACATGTTAGGAGAAAATTCACATGGTTTTGGCTTTCAATTTGATGAAATTTGATCTCGGGGCAAAAAGTGATGAATTGGGGATTTTTGAAAATTGAGGGACCTAAGTGCAAATTTTGAAAAATTAAGGGCTAAAAGACAATTTCAAAGATATTAAGGGCCAATAGAGCATTTTGAGAAATTTGAGGGCAATACTATAATTTTTTAAAATCGGGGGACTAAAGCGCAATTAGGACATAGACTAAGGACTTGTCACACCCCGACCCGATTTGGTTAGAGTCCTGTGATCAACCCACCACCGTTCCTCGTACTAATTTAGTATTTCTACCAATTAGACCGAGGGAGGTAAATACGTCGAAGGGTACCTGTTTTGTCACACCCCGACCCGGTTTGGTCGGATCCCCGTGATCAACCCGCCACTCTCTCAGTTTATTAAAGGGTTTCCCCTTATTGTAAACCGTAAAGCGTTAGGCGTCCTTTAATCTGCACCTTTTTCCTGGAATAGCATAATCAAAACTACATAAAATTTAAAACTTTACATACCTGTCTTACAGGCATTTTAGTTGACGGTCTTTAAGGGGAGGCTTTTCAGGATTTCCTTAAAGGGATATAAGGGAGGGGGTGAGTACGACTACTCAGTGAATGGGTTTTTAAAAGCTTTTGACTTTTAAGAAAAATATTTATATGGAGTGTGCCAGACTCCTTTGTTTTCAAAAATCCCTTCATTTAAAAATTTGAGTTTTTCCATTATTTCTTAGTTACCACGGTGTGTCATCACCCAACACACATCCTTCATCATGAAGGTTACACACATTCGCAAGTCAGTATCACTACTGAACCCGCTAGTGGCTTCGGAGCGACTTTTCCTGCCACCCGGATAGAAGTACGACCACTTCTACCCTGGGAATGAGTGGATGTATGCAACATCCGACCCACAATCCCAAAATCACTTCTTCGTGTCCGTATGAGGACAGAGACCTCATCCTGTCCCCACCCCGGTCTCATGCGCTTCGTGCTACTCCAGATTTCGCACAGACACCTAGAACGACGAACTACCCTTATAGCCACCAGGTCGTCTAGTGCCCTTAGGACGCATCACTACCCCTCATGGGCGTCTTGATGATCCCGTACTCACAGTGCATGCACAAACAATGTTTTCTTATATTTCCATGTAATATGTGGTGCCATTAGTCCAACGGCCCCGACTCTCAACTTAACCCGCAGCTGTTTGTCTTGACTAGTCCGTCAACCTGTCATGTCGCACTGCCGCTAGTTGACTGAGCATGTCGGTCCTATCTTGGTACCATGGCCAAACAATTCACTTATTAAGTTTTATGGCACATATATCATGCTCGTTTACGAGCTCCTGCTCGTGCCAACTGGCCTTGGGCCCACTGTACGAGATTTTCAAAATTGGGCATTTAGCCCCCAAGTTCCAAAATCGAGGCCCCCGGCCTATTAGAGCTATTCGAGCTCCCGTCGAGAAGGTCTCCCAAATTGTTTAAGCATTGGCACACAGTCAGGGGAGAGCACTTCCGACAAAAATAGGTTTTTACCGTCCATCATACCGACCGGTATAAGGACATCTCCATTCATAACTGATGAACGGGTTTTCAACTTCCTTCGAGGAAGTCTCATCATACCAACCGGGTATGATCTACTTACAACCCGTAAGTAGTTTTTTCGCATAACTTTCACATCACTTTCTCTAAGTAGTGATGATTAAAATACCACTAAACAATGGGTTTTTATATCGAGGCACTTATCATCCCCAACCAAGTATGATGTTAGTAAACCCACTCACCCGTTAATGCCATGAATTCCACTAGACTGGTTCTTTGTATTCATGCGAGCTTGTCCTTGCTGGCGTTCCCGGTATTTAACGTTCCTACACGATATGAACAACCTTGTTCATTATTACTCGGCATAACAGCCTTCATTCATTAATGAATGAGAAAACCCAAACTTTTAGTTATTTGCAATTAGGTCCCTAAAGTTATTTCTCTTTATCTTTAAGTCCCTAATGTCGGTTTTTCCTCAAATTGAGTCCCGTAACTTTTAAAATTTATCATGGGACCTCAATTTATTCAATTTCACCAAAAAGGGGTTTAATCTTCCAAATTTCCAATTTGGTTCCCCAATTTTTCCAAAATTACCATTTTGCCCTTCTTTCACAAAAATGGTAAGTTTTTCCTCAAAATTTCCAAAATTCCTCAATTGGTCCTCCAACATTATTTTCATGCCCAATTGACCCTCAATTTCATAAAATTGTATTTTGGCCCCTTTGAATTTCGAAAATCCCCAAATTTTCCCTCAATTTCAACTCTTCAACACTAACGAATTTGATTTCATCAAATTGACTGATCAAACACTTCTAATTATTGAAATTGGAGTTGAAATTGAGTTCCTGTATGTTCATACAATTCTAAGAAACTTTGAATCGCTGATTTTAACGTCGGAACGAGCTCAAACGGAGCTTTGCCGGAAAATAGACTGTAGAGAGAGAAAGCTTCGATTACTCTCCGGTGAAGACACGACAGTCCGGGCTTTCGATCTGGGCAGATAGGTCTCGTCCTGAGGTTCATCCTAAAATCAAGTATTATATTAATTGATGCGGAATTGGATTAGAATTTCGTCATTGAAATTCGATCGACTCTCTCTCTAGCACCGATCGAAAATTATAAAGGGGAGCCAAATTGGCTTACCTTTCGGTCCTAATTCGGCCGTGGAAAGGCTGAGGAAGTGTTAGGAGGGCTTGAAATGGCCGATTTCGGCTTGGCCGAAATAGGGCAGCTTCTCCCCGGTTCTAAAGAGCCCAACCTTTGTTCAAGTCGAAGCTCTGGTTCGAGCTTTACCGGGAAATGGAGCAGTAGAGAGAGAGAGAGAAGTGTTCAGGTGTGAGGAGAATGAAATGGGGATGACCTCTTTATATAGTCGTAAAACCCGTGTATTAAATGGGCGAGATTTATTACTAGTATTAATATTGCCATAAATTATTGGTATTAATTCCAATAATTTAATTTCGGTCACCCATCCTCACACTACTCTCAAGTAAGCACGCTTAACTTTGAAGTTCTTATAGAATCTAGTTCACCTGAACGAATTTGGTTTTTGTTTTCTAGTTTGTCTTAAGTTTCTTTTCCAATGTTTAATAAATCCTTTAGATCAACCGAAAGTTGTAAATTTTCATATTTCTTATTCCCAAATGTAAACCGGTTTGGTTTTCTTATTCTGTTTGACCGGTTCTTTTCCCGGTTTTCCTTAACTCAAATGTGCGGGGTTTACATGTTTTCCATAACAAAGTTTACAAAACATCTAAATAATAGTTTACTTGCGGTACCCTTGGTTTTTCCCCTAGCTTATGCTATTCTTGGCGGGGTGTTTCTCATGAAAAAGGTTTAATGGGAGGGGGTGAGTTTCTACAACTCAATGAGTGGGGGTTGGGAAGTGAGTTTTCAAACAAACAGTTTTATCAAAATATTTTATAGTTTTAATTTATTGTAATATGAGTTCATCTCTTCTTTAATATTTCCCCTTGCTCGGGAGGTGCTTCAGAAAACAATCATACACCATTTCTATCATAGAAATAAATCACACATTTGTAGAACAGTCCCCGACCGTTCCACTTGTGGTTCGGTGCATCTTTACCGTCCACTCGAATAGAAGTCCCTGACTTCTACCATGAGTTTGAGTGGACATCAATAGTCCGACCCTCAAACCTTAATCTTGTTTGCTTTATGGGACGAGACGTCATTTCCCCTTCGGCCTCGGTCTCAATGCTTCATTATGTCTACTTTATGGGACGATACTTCATTTCCCCTCCAAACTCGGTCTTATTGCGCAGGAAGCTATCAAAGCTTCATAACTAACTGGCATGACAAACCCGCCCTTTTTGCATTCAGGTTGTCCAACAGCCCTTGTGACCCATTGACTACCCCTCTCGTGCGTCTATGTAAACCCCGTTCTTTGGATGTCACACCCTGACCCAGTTTGGTTGGATCCTCATGAACAACCCGCTAGTCTCTCGGTTCAAGAGGAGTTTCCCCCTTCTTTAACTCGAGAGGAGCCATGCGTATTTTTGACCTTGTTACTTGGAAAGACATATATCAAATAAAATGTAAGCTTAAGAATAATTATGCATACTTGATAGAGGGTAAGGCCCGATGTTATTCCTAGTCATTTTATCTTTTCTTAAAAAATGGATAGAAAAGAGGGGTGAGTTTCTACAGCTCAGTAAATAGGTATTTTTAAAATGGAGTTCCAAAAAATAGTTTTCAAGTTGGAGTGTGCCAGACTCCTTAATTCGTTTAAAATTTCTCATCTTCAAAATCTTGGTTTTCAAAATCATTTCTTATTACCACAGTGTGTTATAACCCAATACACATCCTTCATCATGAAAGTCAAACACACAATCGCAGGCCAGTACATTCACTGAACCCACTTGTGGCATTAGAGCAACTTTACCGACCACTTAGATAGAAGCACGTCCACTTCTACCCTAAGAATGAGTGGATGTTGGCAACATCCGACCCTCAATCCCGTAATAAATCTCTGTGCTCGTATGAGGATAAAGACCTCATCCTGACCCCACCCCGGTCTCATGCGCCAGAAGCTACATCAAGCTTTACAAGTCTTTTGGTACGACTAACTGCCCTTATATCCACCAGGTCGTCCAGGGCCCTATGACACATCACTACCCCTCTTGGGCATCTTAAAGGTCCCGTAAACACAGTGCATACACAATCAACAATTTTCTCATGATGCCATATAATCTATGGTGCCACTGGTCCAATAGCTCCGACCCTCAACTCAACATGCAACTATTTGTCTTGACTAGTTTGGAGACCTGCCATGTCGCACTGTCATTAGTTGATTGAGTATGTCAGTCCTGTCTTGGTACTATGGCCAAACAATTCAATTACTTAAGTTTTCATGGCATATAAATCATGTTTGTTTATTAGCTCCTGCTTGTGTCAACCGGCCTAGGGCCCACTGTTCGAGATTTTTAAAATTGGGCATAATAACCCCTAAGTTCCAAAATTGAGGCCTCTAGCCTAACATAGCTATTTGAGCTCTCGTCAAGAAGGTCTTCCAAATTCTTTAAGTAGTGGTACACAATCAAGGGAGAGCACTTTCGACAAAATATATTTTCAACTGTCCATCATACCAATTGAGTATGAGGACCTCTTTGCTCATAACCGATAAACGTGTTTTTCACTTCCTTCAAGAAAGTTTCATCATACCAACTGGGTATGATCTACTTACAATCGGTAAGTAATTTTTCCGCGTGATTTTTACATCACTTCTCTTAGGTGTGATATTTAAAATAACACTTAGCAGTGGATTTTCATTTTTGATATACTTATCATCCCAACCGGGCATGATATAAAAACCCCATTCACCCAATCGTGCAGTGAAATTCGACTTAGTTTGTTTTCGTCCCTTGCGAGCTTAACCTCAGTTAGAATTCCTGATATCTTGTGTTCCTACACAAAATGAACATTATTTTTCATTATTATTTGGCTTAATCACCTTCATTCAGTATAAATGACAAAATTCTCAACTTTTCAAATATTTGCAAATTGGTCTCTAAAGTTTTTTTTTACTTTAGGTCCTCAATTACCGATTTTTCCCCAAATTGAGTCCCAAAACTTTTAAAATTCTCCTTGGGACCTCAATTTACTCAATTTCATAAAAAGGGGTTCAAGTTTCCTAAATTCCCGATTTGGCCCCCAAAATTTCCAAAATTATCATTTTGGCCTTCTTTTACAAAAATTGTAAGTTTTACCCCAAAAATTCTAAAATTGCTCAATTAGTCCCCTAACACTCTTATTATGCCCAATTGACCCTCAATTTTATAAAATTGAATTTTGGTCCTTCGAATTTTCAAAAATTCCTAACATTTCCCAAAATTTCCCCCAATTTCAACTTTCTAACATAACCGAATTTGATTTAATCAAATTGACCAATCAAACACTTCTAATTGTTGAAATTAAAGTTAAATTTGAGTTTCTACATCTTCATACGATTCAATAGCACTTTGAATCGTAAGTTTTGACGCCGGAACAAGCTCAAATGGAGCTTCGCCGAAAAATAACACGTAGAGAGAGAAAGCTTCAATTGTTGATAATCGGGGGCGTGACAGTCCGAGCTTCCAATCTGGGCAGATAGCTCTCCTTATGAGGTTCCTTAATTGATGCCAAATTGGGTGAGAATTTTATAATTGAAATTATGCAGGTTCTCTCTCTAGCACCGGTCGAAAATTGTAGAGGGGAGTCAATTTAGCTTACCTTTTAGTTCTAATTCAACCGTAGGAGGGCTAAGGAGGTGTTGGGGGAGCTGGGTTTGGCCTGAGGAGGGCTCGAATTGGCTAATTTCAACTTGGCTAAAATAGGGCAGCTTCAGTTTGCCGGAGCTACTTCATTGTACGATCACGTTGGTGCTTCTTCCGTGACCCTCAGAGCGAATGAATATTACCACTGTGTAGCTGACTTCTCCATGGTTCTAAGGCACCCGACCACACCTTCTTTGGCTTAGAAAAGACCCTATATCGAAGCTCTAGTTTGAACTTCACTAGAAAACTAGTCAGCTGAGAGAGAGTGAGGTATTCGAGTGTGGAGAGTATGAATAGAGAGGGACTCTTTATATAGGGCGCTTGGGGACTCCTCGACCGTTCGTTTGACAACTTTATGATAGTCACTGATGACCTGAAACGTACTGAATGGAAACATTTCTTTTTCGCCGGTGCTGCTTCAATTTTTTGGCGAGTGAACAGTGTTGTCATCTAAAGGAAGAAGACGATACTGTTCCGAACTGGATCGTACCGGTTCGAACCAGGTTCAAAGCTTAAACCGGCTGGTTCATCCTCAATTCGACCAAAATTTTTAAATATAAAAATTTCTAAAATTATCTAAATTCATTTTCTATCAAATGGTGGCCTCAAATCTCAAATTTGAATTTTTTAAAGCCACTTAGAAAAATAAATTTAGCATCCAGTTCAATAATGGTTCAAACTGGTCTAAACTGGTTCAATCCGGTTCGGATACGGTTCACCTGAACCGGTTTGGTTTTCATCCCCCATTTATCCTAAAGTCCTTTATCATGACTTATGTGACTCTTTAGGTTACTTGGGGTCCAAATATTTTTCGGTTTGCCCTCTCTCTATCGGTTCTGGTTCATAAACCGGCTTTGTTCCTAAACCGGTTTAATCCGGTTCGAATACGGTTCACCCGAACTAGCCCAATTTTTCTCTCCCACTTGGTTCTAAAGTTCCTTCCCAAGATTTATGAATCTTTTTAGGTCACGTGGGAGTTGAAATTTCTCCAATTTGTCCTTTCCTCAATAATCGGGTTTTCCCAGTTTTTCCTTAACTCCAAAGAGCGAGGTTTACATTGGAGTTTAGGAAAATTGGGGAAAGAACCTGTCACACCCCGACCCAATTTGGTTGGATCCCCGTGATCATCACGCTGCTCCCTTGGTTCAAGAAGGGTTTCCCCCATTCTTAAATCAAGAGGAGCTAGACGAAATTACAATTGTGTTCCCTGGAATAACATATATCATTAAAAATGCAAGCTTTAGAGAAATTTAAGCATACCCGATAGAGGGTAAATTCCAGTGTTATCCCTAGTCATTTCTCTACTCTTGAAAATGGGTAGAAAAGGTGGGTGAGTTTCTACAACTCAATGAATAAGTGTTTGAAAAATAGTTTCAAATAAAATATTTTTTAATTGGAGTGTGTCAATCTCCTTATTTCCTCAAATTTTCAGTTTTCAAAACAATAATTCCTCATTATCCACAATTAGTGTGTTTAACAATCAACACACGCCCTTTATCATGAAGGGATCACGCATTCACAGAGCAGTCTGTCCACTGCATCCACCTATAGGGTCAGAGCAACTTTATCGGTCACCTAGATAGAAGCTCGTCCACTTCTACCCTCAGAATGAGTGGATGTTCATGACATCCGACCCTCAAACCCGTAAAACAACTTTGTGTCCGTATGAGGATTGAGACCTCATCCCGATCCCACCCTGGTCTCATACACATGAAGCTACATCGAGCTTCCCTGACTGCTGACACGCCAATTTGCCCTTATCTCCACCATGTTGTATAGTAGCCCTTATGATGCATCACTACCCCTCTTGGGCGTCTTGATGGCCCCGAACCTCAGTGTATACACAAATAAAATTTTTCCATAAGCCATTAATTTGTGCTGCCACTGGTCCAATGACCCCGAGGCTCAACTCGACCTGTAGCTGTTTGTCTATACCGATCCATCGACCGAGTCTTGTCGCATTGCCGCCAGTCCATCAAGTATGTTGGTCCTGTCTTGGTACCATGGCCAAATAACATCATTCATTCATTCATTAAAAATTTACATGGCTTATCACTGAGCATTTTAGCCCCCAAGTTCCAAAATCGAGGCCTTTAGCCTATCTGAGCTATTCAAGCTCTCGTCAAGAAGGTCTCCCAAATTTTTTAAGTATTGGCACACAGTCAGAGGAGAGCACTTATGAAAAAATAACTTTTTCACTTGTCCATCACACCAACTAGGTGTGATGATATCTCCACTTATAACCGATAAGCGAGTTTTCTACTTCCTTACAGGAAGTTCATCAAACTAACCAGGTATGATCTACTTACAACCGCTAAGTAGTTTTTTCGGCTTATTTCTCACATCACTCCAACCAGGCATGATGTTAAAATTTCTACTTAGTAATGGTTTTTCCTTTTCAAGGTGCTCATCATCCCAACTAGGTATGATGTGAAAAAATCTCACTCACCCGATAAGTGCAGTATATTCCTCTTAATCGACTTTTTGCTACCACGAGAGCTTATCCTTGCTGGTGTTCCGGTCCTTCGTGTTCCTACATGATTTGGACATTCTTGTTTATTAACATTTGGCATAATAGCTTTCATTCCTCACATATGAACAAAATGCCCCAAACTTTTCAATTTTTACATTTAGGTCCCTAAAGTTCTTTTTCCTTAACTTTAGGTCCCTAATGCAAACTTTTCTCCAAATTGAGTCCCGAAACTTCTAAAATTCACTTTGGGTTCTCAATTTATTCAAAATCACTTAAGGAGTTTAAGTTTCCCAAATTTTCCAATTTGGTCCCCAACTTTTCAAAAATTACCATTTTGCCTCTACTTTACAAAAATGGAAATTTGACCCCAATAAATTCTAAACTTCAACCAATTGGTCCTCCAACATCTTTTTCATGGCCAATTGACTCTCAATTTTGGGAAGTTGCACTTTGGTCCCTCAATTTTATGAAATCCCCAAATTTTCCCAAAAGTTTTCCTAATTTCCGCCTTTCAAACTGGTCAAATTTGATTTCATGAAATTGACCATTTAGTCACAGCTATTTGATCCAATTGAAGGTATGAATCAGTTCCTACACTTTCACACTATTCAATGGAGCTTTGAATTACGTCATTTGGGTTCGAATTGAGCTCCAACGGAGCTTTGTCGGAAAACTGAACTTAGAGAGAGAAAGCTTAGTAAGCTTACCATCGGGGGTGCGATGGTCCGAGCTTTCGATTGGTGCAGATATCTGTCATCCTGAGGTTCCTCTTAGGATCAAGAATCTCATCAATTCATGTCAAATTGTGGGAGAATTCGGTCAGTGAAGTTTCTCTAGGTCTCTCTCTAACACTGATTGGAAATTATAGAGGGTAGCCAAATTGGCTTACCTTTCCACTCTAATTCGGCCATATGAGGGCTGCGAAAGTGTTAGGAGAGCTTGGTTTGGCCATAGGAGGGCTCAATTTGGCCATTTTTAGCTCGGCTGAAATAGGGCACCTTTGGTCAGCTAGAGCTACTTCACTCTTTGATTACGCTGGTGCTTCTCCGGCGATCTTCGAATCGAATGGTGATCACCGTTGAGTTGCTGAATTCTCCTTGAGTCAAAGGAACCCGACCTCACCTTCTTTTGCTTAGAAAAACCCCAATGTTGGAGCTTTGGTTCGAGCTTCACCGAGAAATGGAGTAGCTGAGAGAGAGTGAAGTTTTTAGGTGTGTGAAGGATGAATGAAGAGGGGCACTTTATATAGGGATCTCGGGGACTCTCCGGCTGTCCATTTGGCACCTTAATGACACTCATTGATAGCCTGAAACATCCTAAATGGAAACGTTTCCTTTCCGCCAGCGCCATTCGATTTTCCAATGAGTGAACATTGTTGTCATTCGAAGAAAGAAGATGACATTGTTCCAACCCGGACTGGACCGGTTCGAATTGGGTTCAATGCTTCAATCGGCCGGGTTAGGTTTGATTCGACCGATTTTTTCAAAATTAAAAATTTTTAAATTTATCTAAATTTATTCTCTATCCAATGGTAGCTTCAATTCTCTAATTTGAATATTTTAAGCCAACTAGAAAAATGAATTTAGCATCCGGTTCAATGATGGTTCGAATCGGTCCAAACTGGTTCAATCCGGTTCACCTGAACCGGTCTGGTTTTCTCTCCCAAATAGTTCTAAAGTCCCTTTACAAGGTTTTTATGACTCTTTGGGTCACTCGAGAGTTGTAAATTTCCCAATTTTCCCGTTCTCTAGTAGGTCAAGTTCATAAACCGGTTCGGTTTTCTCACTCGGGTTGACCTGTTCTTTCTCGGTTTTCCTTAACTCCAAAGGACGGGGCTTACAGAACGGGTCAACCCGAGTGAGAAAACCGAACCGGTTCACGAACCCCAACTTCTAGAGAATGGGAAAATCGGGAAATTTACAACTCCCGAGTGACCCAAAGAGTCATAAAAACCTTGGGAGGGGACTTTAGGACAATTTGGGAGAGAAAACCAGACCGGTTCAGGTGAACCGGATTGAACCGGTTTGAACCATCATTGAACTAGATGCTAATTTTATTTTTCTAGGTGGCTTAAAATATTAAAATTGGAGAATTGAAGCCACCATTGGATAGAGATTGAATTTAGAAATTTTTAATTTTGAAAAACTTGGTCTAATCGGGCTTGAACCCTGTTTGGACTGGTTCATAACAGTGTCGTCTTCTTCCTTTAGATGACAACACTGTTCACTCGCCAGAAAAATGAACATCGTCAGTGAAAAGGAAACATTTCCATTTAGGATGTTTCAGGCCATCAATGAGTGTCATTAAGGTGCCAAACGGACGACCGGAGAGTCCTCGAGCTTCCTATATAAAGAGCCGTTCTCTATTCATCCTCCACACACGTGAAAACTTCACTCTCTCTCAGCTACTTAGTTTTCTGACAAAGTTCAAATCAAAGGTCCGACATAGGGGTTTTTCTAAGCCAAAGAAGGTGAGGTTGGGTTCCTTTGACTCGGGGAGAAGTCAGCTACCCGACGGTGGTTACCATTCGATCCGAGGATCGCCGACGTAACCATATAGTGAAGAAGCTCTGGCGGATCGAAGCTGCCCTGTTTCGGCTGAGCTGAAAGTGACCAAATTGAGCCCACCTCAGGCCAAACCAAACTTTCCCAATACTCCCTCAGCCCTCATATGACCGATTTAGAGTGGAAAGGTAAGCCAATTTGACCCCCCTCTGTAATTTTCGATTAGTGTTAGAGAGAGAATTGATGAAACTTTACTGACCGAATTCTCCCTCAATTTGACAAAATTGATGTGATTCTTGATCCTAGTAGGAACCTCCAGACGAGAGCTACCTGACCCGATCGAAAGCTCGGACCGCCACACCCCCGACGATAAGCTTTCGAAGCTTTCTCTCTCTAAGTTTAGTATTTTGGCGAAGCTCCATTTGAGCTTGTTCCAGCATCAATTCATACGATTCAAAGCTCAATTGAATCATATAGATGTATAGAAACTCAAATTTACCTTCAATTTCAACAATTTACCTCGATTGATCGGTTAATCTGATGAAATCAAATTCAGCCAGTTTTAAAGGGCGAAATTGGGGGAAGCTTTTTGGGGAAATTGGGGATTTTGTAAAATTGAGGGACCAATGTGCAATTTCCCAAAATATAGGGCCAATTGGCCATGAAAAAGTTTTTGGAGGACCAATTGGTCAATTTTTAAAATTTATTGGGGTCAAATTGCCATTTTTGTAAAGTAGGGGCAAAATGGTAATTTTTGAAAAGTTTGGGACCAAATTGGAAATTTGGGAAACTTGAACCCTTTTTGGGATTTTGGATAAATTGAGGACCCAAAGTGAATCTTTGAACGTTTCGGGACTCAATTTGCGGAAAAATTGGCATTAGGGACCTAAAGTTAAAGAAAAAGAACTTTAGAAACCTAAATTTAAATAATGAAAAGTTTGAGCATTTTGTTCATATGTGAGGTACGTAGGCTATTATGCCAAATATTAATAAATAAGGATGTCCAAAAATGTGTAGGAACACGAAGGACCGAGATGCCGAATGATAAGCTCGTGTGGAGGCAAAAAGTCGTTTTAAGAGGAATACACTGCACTTATTGGGTGAGTGAGATTTTTTACATCATACCCTATTAGGGTGATGAGTACGCCGGAAATGAAAAATCACTACTATGTTGAATTTTAACATCACACTTGGTTGGGGTGATGTGAGAAATACACAAAAAAACTACTTATCAGTTGTAAGTAGATCATACCCGATTGGTATGATGAACTTCCTAGAAGGAAGTAGTAAACCCGCTTACCGCTTATAAGTAGAGATGTCATCACACCCGATTGGTGTGATGAACTTGTAAAAAGTTATTTTGTCAAAAGTGCTCTCCCCTGACTTTATGCCATTGCTTAAAACTTTTGGGAGACCTTTTTGACAAGAGCTTGGATAGCTCATATAGGCCAGAGGCCTTAGTTTTGGAACTTGGGGGTTAAAATGCCCGATTTTGGAAAATCACGTATAGTGGCCCCAAGGCCTGTTGACACGAGCAGGAGCTCATAAACAAACATGTTGATAAGCCATGAAAATTTCTAAATGAATGATTATGGGATTTGGGCATGGTACAAAGACAAGACCAACATACTCGATGGATTAGCAGCAGTGCGATAGGACCATGTCAACGGACTGGTCTAGACAATTTGCTGTAGGTCGAGTTGAGGGCAGGGCCGTTGGACTAGTGGCAATAAAGATTAATAGCTTTATGAAAAACTTTGTTTGTGCATGCACTGAGGTTCAAGACCCTAATGATGCCCAAGAGGAGTAGTGATGTGTCCTAAGGGCTACTAGACGACATAGTGGAGATAAGGGCAGATTGTCATACCAGTACTCAGGGAAGCTCGGTGTAGCTTCATGCGCATGAGATCGAAGTGAGGTTGGGATGAGGTCTTTGTCCTCATACGGACATGGAGTTGCTTTTCAGGTTTGAGGGTCGGATGTCACGAACATCCACTCATTCCTAGGGAGGAAGTAGACGGGCTTCTATCTAGGTGGCCAATAATGTCGCTCCGATGCCACAAGTGGGTGTAGTGGATGGACTGCCCTGCGAATGTGTGATCCCTTCATGATGAAGGGCGCGTGTTGATTGTTAAACACACCAATTGCGGATAATGAGGAAATTGGTTTTGAATAACCGAGAATTTAAGGAAGAAATGATTTTAAAGGAAATAAGGAGTCAGCACACTCCAAATAAAAAATTATTTTTTAGAAACTCATTTTCAAACACCCATTCACTGAGTTGTAGAAACTCACCCCACCCTTTCTATCCATTTTCAGGAGTAGAGAAAAATGACTAGGGATAACACTAGGATCCACTCTTTGTCAGGTATGCTTAAAAGTCTTTTTTTTAATCTTACATTTTTATTGATAAATGTTATTATAGGGAACAAGATTGAAATTTCACATGGCTCCTCTTTAAGTAAGGAAGGGGGAAACCCCTCTTGAACCAAGGGAGTGGCTGGTTAATAACGGGGATCTAACCAATCCAGGTCAGAGTGTGACAACTTTAGGATGAATTGGAAGAGAAAACTAGTTTCTAAATTCATTTTTCTAGGTGGCTTAGAAAATCCAAATAGGAGAATTGAAGCCACCATTGGATAGAGAATGAATTTAGATAAATTTAGAAAATTTTAATTTTGAAAAAATCGGTCGAATCGGACCTGAACTGGCCAGTTTAAGCATTGAACCCAATTTGGACCAGCCTAGTCTGATTCAGAATAGTGATCAATGCTTGCAAAGATGAAAAGACTCCATTCAGGGTGTTTCATGCCATGAATGATCACCATAAAGGCGGCAATCGGATGGACAAGGAGTCCCCGAGGTTCCTATATAAAGAGGTCCTCTTGATTCATCCTGCTCACACCTAAAAACTCCTCTCTCCCTCTACTGCTCCAATTTTCAGTGAAGCTCGAACCAGAGCTTCGATTTGGGCATTCTTCTTAGCCAAAGACGGCGAGGTTGAGTTCCTTAGACTTGAGGAGAAGTCAGCTAAGCAAGGTGGTCACCGAGGATTGCCGGAGAAGCGCTAGTGTTATCAAATAGTGAAGCATCTCCGACGGATCGAAGCTACCCTATTTTGGCCGAGTAGAAAACGGCCAAATTGAGCCCTTCTCATGCCAAACCAAGCTCTCCTAACACTTCCACAGCCATCATATGACTGAATTAGAGCTGAAAAGTAAGCCAATTTGGCTTCCCTCGGTAATTTCTGATAAGTGTTAGAGAGAGAACCGACCAAACTTCCCTGACCGAATTCTACCTCAATTTGACATGAATTGATATGATTCTTGATCCTAGGAGTAACCTCACGACGAGAGCTATTTGCCCCAATCAAAAGCTTAGACCGCCGTACCACTTGTACCTCTTTTTGTGATTTTGAATAAATTGAGGTTCCAAAGTGAATTTTAGAAGTTTCGGGACTCAATTTGGGGAAAAGTTTGCATTAAGGCCCTAAAGTTAAGGAAAAAGAACTTTAGGGACCTAAATGTAAATAATTGAGAAGTTTGGGGCAATTTGATCATACATGAGGAATGAAGGCTATTATGTCAAATATTAATAAACAAGAATGTCCAAACCTTGTAGCAATACGAAGGACCGACGCACTATAAAGGATAAGCTCGCATGGAGGCAAAAGTTGATTAAGAGGAATATATTGCACTTATTGGGTGAGTAAGATTTTTCACATCATACCTAGTTGGGATGATGAGTTCCTCGGAAAGGAAAAACCACTACTAAATGGAAATTTTAGCATCACACCTGGTTGGGGTGATGTGAGATGTAAACCCTACTCTTGTGAGTTAAGGAAAACCGGGAAAGAACCGGTTAAACCGATTGAGAAAAACCGAATCAGTTCACAAACTCGATTATTGAGGAATGAGAAAATTAGAGAAATTTCAAATCTCTTGTGAACCAAAAAGATTTATAAAACTTGCGAAGGGACCTTAGAACTGAGTGGGAGAGAAAAAAACCAGACCGGTTCGGGTGAACCAGATCTGAACCAGATTGAATCGGTTCATGAACCTGAAACGATAGAGAGAGGGAAAACTAGGAAAATTATGGATCCCAAGTGACCCAAAGAGTCACATAAGTTATGAAAAAGGACTTATGAATGAATTGGAGGTTAAAACCAAACCGGTCCATGTGAACCAGATCCAAACTGGATTGATCCGGTTTGGACCGGTTTGAACCACTATTGAACCAGATGCTAAATTCATTTTTTTAGGTGGCTTAAAAAATTCAAATTTGAGATTTGAGGCTATCATTTGATAGAAAATGAATTTAAAAATTTTTAGATTTGAGAAATTCGGTCGAATTGCGGGTGAACCGGCCGGTTTAAGCTTTGAACCCAGTTCTGACCGGTCCGGTCTTGTTCGGAACAATGTCATCTTCTTCCTTCAGATGACAACACTATTTACTCATCAAAAAATTGAAGTAGCACCGGTGAAAACGAAATATTTCTGTTCAGTACATTTTAGGCTATTAGTGACTGTCATAAAGGTGCTAAACGGACGATCGACAAGTCCCTAAGCTCCCTATATAAAGAGCCCCTCTCCATTCATCCTCTCCACACATGAATACTTCACTCTCTCTCAGCTGCTTAGTTTTCTAGTGAAGCTCGACCCGGAGCTCCAATATAGGGTCTTTTCTGAGCTAAAGAAGGTGTGGTCGGGTTCCTTAGAACCAGGAAGAAGTCAGCTACACGGAGGTAACATCCATTCGCTCCGAGGGTCGCCGGAGAAGCGTTGGCGTGATCAAACAGTGAAGGAGCTCTAGCGGACCGAAGCTGCCCTATTTCAGCCGAGCTGAAATTGGCCAATTTGAGCCCTCCTCAGGCCAAACCAAGCTCTCCCAACACCTCCTCATCCCTCCTACGGCTGAATTAGAACTGAAAGGTAAGTCGATTTAGCTCCCCTCTACAAATTTTGACCGGTGCTAGAGAGAGAGCCGATAGAATTTCAATGATAGAATTCTAATCCAATTTGACATCAATTGATGCAATTCTTGATCCTACGACGAACCTCAGAAGGAGAGCTATCTGCCCCGATTGGAAGCTCGGACCGCCATGCCCTCGACGGTGTGTAATTGAACCTTCATTTGAACTCGTTCCAACGTCAAAACTTATGATTCAAAGTGCTATTGAATTGTAAGAATATGTAGAAACTCAATTTTAACTTCAATTTCAATAATTAGAAGTGTTTGATTAATCAATTTGATGAAATCAAATCTTCTATGTTAGGAAGTAAAAATTGGGAAAAATTGGGGATTTTGGAACATTCGAAGGACCAAAATGCAATTTTATAAAATTGAATGTCAATTGAGTTTGATTAGAATGTTAGAGGACCAATTGAGCAATTTAAGGTTTTTTGGGGTAAAACATACCATTTTTGTAATGGAAAGGCAAAATGGTAATTTTGGAAAATTTTGAAGGCCAAAGTGGGAATTTGGGAAACTTGGACCCCTTTTTATGAAATTGAGGTCCCAAAAGAAATTTTAAAAATTTTGGGAATTAATTTGGGGAAAAATTAGTAATTGGTCCCTAATGTAAGAGGAAGAAAAACTTTAGGAACCAATTTGCAAATATTAGAAAAGTTGTGAATTTAGTCATTCATACTGAATGAGGTGATCAAGCCAGATGATAATGAACAATGATGTTGATTTCGTGTAGGAACATGAGACATCGGGAATGTCAGCTGAGGTTAAGCTCACAAGGAACGAAAATTGACTAAGTGGAATTTCACTGCATGATTGGGTGAGTGGGATTTTTATATCATGCTCGATTGGGATGATAAGCACCTCAATTATGAAAACCCACTGCTAAGTGGTATTTTAAACATCACACCGGAGAGGAGTGATGTGAAAATTACACGGAAAAACTACTTATCGGTTGTAAGTAGATCATACCCGGTTGGTATGATGAAACTTCCTTGAGGGAAGTGAAAAACCCGTTCATCGGTTATGAACGGAGATGTCCTCATACTCGGTTGGTATGATGGACAGTTGAAATTTCTTTTATCAGAAGTGGTCTCCCCTGACTATGTACCACTGTTTAAATAATTTAGGAGACCTTGACGGGAGCTCGAATAGCTCTGTTAGGCCGGATGCCTCACTTTTGGAACTCAGGGGTTATTATGCCCAATTTTGAAAATCTCGAACAGTGAGCCCTAGGCCCGTTGGCACGAGCAAAAGCTCGTAAACAAACATGATTTATATGCCATGAAAACTTAAGTAATTGAATTGTTTGGCCATGGTACCAAGACAAGACTGACATACTCAGTCAACTAGTGGCAGTGTGACATGACATGTGTTTGGACTAGTCAAGACAAACTAATGCAGGTTCAGTTGAGGGTTAGGGCCGTTGGGCGAGTGGCACCACAAATTATATGGCATGATGTGAAAATACTAATTGTGCATGCACTATGTTTACGAGACCTTCAAGATGCCCAAGAGGGGTACTTATGTCTGCTAGGGTCCTGGACGACCTAGTGGATATTATGGCAATTAGTCGTACCAGGAGGCCTTGCGATGCTCGACGTAGCTCCAAGCGTATGAGACCGGGGCGGGGTCAGGATGAGATCTCTATCCTCATACGGACATGAAGAATTGTTATGATATTGAGGGTCGGATGTCATGAACATCTACTCATTCTTCAGGGTAGAAGTGGACGTTGTTCTATTTAGGTGACCGGTAAAGTCACTCCGATGCCACAAGTGGGTTTAGTGGACGTATTGACCTGCGATTGTGTGATTGACCTTCATGATGAAGGATGTGTTTTTGAAAACCGAGATTTTAAAGTGGAGAAAATTTAAAGGAAATTAAGGAGTTTGGCACACTCCAACTTGAAAACATTTTTTTTAATTTACATTTTTAAAATACCCATTCACTGAGTTGTAGAATGTCATGCGGTAAGGGGCATGTAAATCCAACTGACTCAAGGAATTAAGACTTGGGCAAGGAAAGTTCTATAAGTAAGACATATGAAGTCAGGCACAAAAGTGATAACCAAAGAATGAGGAAGGTATCCATGCAGGATGAAGAGGTGATAAACGCCAAAAATCGGTGGAAGAAAAATGACTAGAGCTCATAATTATGAAATTTTCGGGTAAAAGAAGTTTAGAATGGGAAATGGTGCCTTGGGAAGAGAGATGTAACTGAGGAAATGATCCTAGTTCCTCAAGGAAGATATTTTAGGCTAAAGTAAATTCCAGGGAATGAGGAAAGGATGAAAGTCTTAGGTATGTGATGAAAGGGATGAACGGAAATAACTGAAAAGGTTGTAAGATGATAAAATAGAAAATTTCATAACAATAAAAAGTTTAAGCCAATACACAAATAGTGTGAAATAATGTTTGGGTAACAAAACTCCTAAAAGGAGGGGAGAGTTGTAAACCCCACTCTTTGGAGTTAAGGAAAATCAGGTAAGAATCGATTAAACCGAATGAGAAAAACCGAACCGATTCACAAACCCAATTATTGAGGAACAGGAAAATTAGAGAAATTTCAACTCCCTTTTGAACCAAAAAGATTTATAAACCTTGGGAAGGAACCTTAGAACCAAGTGGGAGAGAAAAAAACTAGGCCAGTTTAGGTGAATCGGATCCGAACCAGTTCATGTACCTGAACCGATAGAGAGAAGGCAAACCGGGAAAATTATAGATTCCAAGTGACCCAAAGAGTCACATAAGTCATGAAAAAGGACTTATGCATGAATTGGAGATGAAAACCAAATTGGTCCAGGTGAACCGGATTGAACCGGTTTGAATCACTATTGAACCAGATGCTAAATTCATTTTTCTAGGTGGCTTAAATAATTTAAATTTGAGATTTGATGCCACCATTTGATAGAAAATGAATTTAGAAATTTTTATATTGGAAAAATTTGGTCGAATTGGGGGTGAACCGGCTGGTTTAAGCTTAGAACCTAGTTTAGACCGGTACGGTCTGGTTTGAAATAGTGTCGTCTTCTTCCTTTAGATGACAACACTGCTCACTCCCGAAAAATTGAAGCAACACCGAGAAGAAGAAACATTTCTGTTCAGTACGTTTTAGGCCATTAATGACTATCATAAAGGTGCCAAACGGACGACCAACGAGTCCCCGAGCTCCCTATATAAAGAGCCTCTCTCCATTAATCCTCTCCACACCTAAATACCTCACTCTCTCTCAACTACTTAGTTTTTCGATGAAGCTCGAACTAGAGCTCTGATATAGGGTCTTTTTTGAGCCAAAGAAGGCATGGTCGGGTTCCTTAGAAATGGGGGGAAGTCAGCTATACGGAGATAACATCCATTCGCTCTAAGTGTCATCGGAGAAGCGCCGACGTGATCGAACAGTGAAGTAGCTTTGACAGACCGAAGCTGCCCTGTTTCAGCCGAGCTGAAATTAGCCAATTTGAGCCCTCCTCAGGCCAAATCAAGCTCTCCCAACACCTACTCGGCCTTCCTAAGGTCGAATTAGAACTGAAAGGTAAGCTAATTCGGCTCCCATCTACAAATTCTAACCAGTGCTAGAGAGAGAGCCGACAAAATTTCGATGACAGAATTCTAATCCAACTCGACATCAAATGATGCAATTCTTGATCTTAGGAGGAACCTCAGGAGGAGAGCTAGCTGCCTTGATTAGAAGCTCAAACCGCCACGCCCCCGACGACGAGCAATTGAAGCTTTCTCTCTCTACATTTTATTTTCTAGTGAAGCTCCATTTGAGCACGTTCTGGAGTCAAAACATATGATTCAATATGCTATTGAATCGTATGAAGATGCAGAAACTCAATTTTAACTTCAATTTCAATAATTAGATGTGTTTGATCGGTCAATTTGATGAAATCAATTTCGGATGAGTTAAGAAGTTGAAATTGGGGATTTTCAAAAATTCGAGGAACCAAAATGTAATTTTATAAAATTGAGGGTCAATTGAGCATGATAAGAATTTTAGAGGACCAATTGAGCAATTTTAGAATTTTTGGGGTAAAACTTACCATTTTTGTAAAGGAAGGGCAAAATGGTAATTTTGGAAAATTTGGGGGATAAAGTGGGAATTTGGGAATCTTGGACCCTTTTTTTGAAATTGAGTAAATTGATGTCCCAAGAGGAATTTTAAAAGTTTCAAGACTTAATTTGGGAAAAAATCAGCAATTGGGGCCTAAAGTAAGATAAATAATAACTTTAGGTACATTTGCAAATATTGGGAAAGTTGTGAATTTAGTTATTCATACTGAATGAGGTGATGAAGCCAGATGATAATGAACAACGATGTTCATTTCATGTAGAAACACGAGACATCGGGAATGCCAGCTGAGGTTAACCTCACAAGGAATGGAAACCGACTAACTGGAATTTAACTGCACGATTGGGTGAGTGGAATTTTTATATCGTACCTGGTTGGGATGATAAGCACCTCGATAATGAAAACCCACTGTTAAGTGGTATTTTAAACATCACACCTGAGAGGAGTGATGTGAAAATCATGTGAAAAAACTACTTACTGATTATAAGTATATCATACCTGGTTGGTATGGTAAAACTTTCTCGAAGAAAGTGGAAAACCTGTTCATCAGTTATGAACGAAGATGTCCTCATACTCGGTTGGTATGATGGACATTTGGAAATATATTTTGTCGGAAGTGCTTTCCCCTGACTGTGTGCCACTACTTAAACAATTTGGGAAACCTTCTTAATGGGAGCTTGAATTGCTCTATTAGGCATGAGGCCTCGATTTTGGAACTCATGGGCTGCTATGCCCAATTTTGAAAAATCTCAAATAGTGGGCCCTAGGTTTGTTGGCACGAGCAGGAGCTCGTAAACAAACATGATTTATATGCCATGAAAACTTAAGTTATTGAATTTTTTGGCCATGGTACCAAGATAGAACCGACATACTCAGTCAACTAGCGGTAGTGCGACATGGCAGGTCTCTAGACTAGTTAAGACAAACAGCTCTAGGTTGAGTTGAGGGTCGGGGCCGTTGGGCCAGTGGCACACAAATTATATGGCATGATGTGAAAATATTGATTGTGCATGCTCTATGTTTATGAGACCTCAAAGCCGCCAAAGAGAGGTAGTGATGTGTGTCCTAGGGCCCTAGATGACCTGGTGAATATAAGGGCAGTTAGTCGTACCAGGCGACCTTGTGAAGCTTGATGTAGCTTCAAGCACATGAGACCAGGGTGGGGTTGAGATGAGGTCTCTGTCCTCATACGGACACCCAAAATTGTTACGAGATTGAGGGTCGGATGTAGCAGACATCTACTCATTCTCAGGGCAGAAGTGGACGTGCTTCTATCTAGGTGGCCGGTAAAGTCGATCTGACGTCGCAAGTGGGTTCAGTGGACGTATTGGCCTGCGATTGTGTGATTGACCTTCATGATAAAGGATGTGTTTTTGAAAACCGAGATTTTAAAGGGGAGAAAATTTATAGGAAATTAAGGAGTCTAGCACACTCCAACTTGAAAACATTTTTTTTAAATTTCCATTTTTAAAATACCCATTCATCGAGTTTTAGAAACTCACCCCTCCTTTCTATCCATTTTTAGGAAAATGAAAATGACTAGGAATAACACCGAGCCTTACCCTCTGTCAGGTATGCTTAATTTCTTTTAAGCTTGCATTTTATTTGATATATGTCTTTTCAGGGAACAAGGTTGAAAATACACTTGGCTCCTCTCGAGTTAAAGAAGGGGGAAACTCCTCTTAAGTCGAGAGAGCGGCGTGTTGTTCACGGGGATTCGACAAAGTCGGGTTGGGTCGTGACATGAGAAATACCCAGAAAAACTACTTACCGATTGTAAGTAGATCATACTCAGTTGGTTTGATGAACTTCCTGGAAGGAAGTAGAAAACCCGCTTACCGATTATAAGCAGAGATGTCGTCACACCTGGTTGGTGTGATGGACAAATGAAAAGGTTATTTTGTCATAAATGCTCTTCCTTGACTGTGTGCCAATGCTTAAAAATTTTGGGAGACCTTCTTAACGAGAGCTTGAATAGCTTAGATAGGCTAGAGGCCTTAGTTTTGGAACTTGGGGGCTAAAATGCCCAGTTTTGAAAATCTCGTATAGTGGGCCCAAGGCCAGTTAGCACGAGCAGGAGCTCGTAAACAAACCTGATGATAAGCCATGAAAACTTTTAATGAATGAATGATGTGATTTGGCCATGATACTAAGATAGGACTAACATACTCGATGGACTAGCGACAATGCGATAAGACTTGGTCGACGGACCGGTCTCGACAAACAGCTGCAGGTCAAGTTAAGGGTTGGGGCCGTTAGACCAGTGGCACTACATATTAATGGCTTATGGAAATCTTTGTTTGTGCATGCATTATGGTTTGAGACAATCAAGATGCCCAAGAGGGGTAGTGATGCATCCTAAGGGCTACTAGATGACATGGTGGAGATAAGGGCAAATTGTCACTCCAACAGTCACGGAAGCTCGACGTAGCTTAACGCGCATGAGGCTGGGCTGGGGTCGGGATGAGGTTTTTGTCCTCATATGGACACGTAGTTGTTTTCAAGTTTGAGGGTCAGATGTCGCGAACATCCACTCATTCCTAGGGTAGAAGTGGATGAGCTTCTATCTAGGTGGCCAGTAAAGTCGCTCTGACGCCACAAGTGGGTGCAGTGGACGGGCTACCCTACGAATGTGTGATCCCTTCATGATGAAGGGCGTGTGTTGTTTATTAAACACACCGATTGTGGATAATGAGGAAATTTGGTTTTGAATAACTGGGAATTCAAGGAAGGAATGATTTTAAAGAAAATAAGGAGTCTGACACACTCTAATTCAAACTATTTTATAGAAACTCATGTTTCAAATACCCATTGACTAAGTTATCGATCTCATCCCCTCCCTTTTCCCCTTTTCAGGTAATCGAGGAAAAAACCTACCTATAGACATTTCATTAGCTAAACTTTCAAGACAGGTATGTAAGTTTAAATTATTCAGTTTTGATTAATGTTATTCCAGGAAAGGTACAGGTATAAAGGACGCCTTACTTCTCACGATTTTAAAAAGAAGGAGAAAACTCTTAATAAACCTGGAGAGTGGCGGGTTGCTCATGGGGATCTGACCAAACCATGTCGGGGCGTGACAACTTGAATGGTATTAGAGCATGTTTCCTCGAATACATTATCAAGACTATATAACATAGTAACTAAGAGAAAGTTTCAAAATTTTTAGATGGCTCCTGGGAGAGGAACTAAGAAAACTAGGACTGACTCTACCCAACACCGCGTACTTGTAGGGAGACAATCCTAGAAGCTCCCTAATGCCCGAGACATAGTAGAAGCTCCAAAAGAACAAATGGAGTACCACCAAGGAGTATGGTGCTAGGATATGTTAGGGTCACAATCCTATGTATGAAGGAAGCTAAGCCTGAAGCCAGAAACACTAGCAAGGTCATATAACCTTACCAAGGAGGATGCTTCTCAAGAATCTCGTAGCTCCCTATCTATTCTGTGACCACTTTTGTAATAGGGCTAAAAACCTCCAACACTTTGTACTCCTCTATTAATGAAGTACTCAAAATTCCTAAAACCATATCTCTAAAAAATGATGTGACCTTGTGTCTCAACTGTAGGAAGATTGCCCAAAGAAAATAACCAAACAAACCCGCATTACCCTTGACACCACGGAGACCAAGGAGATTCCCATCCTAAATGAAGGAATGAATTAAGGGAATTATTGGGCAAAGAAGGCACAACAAGGAAAATCATCAAGGTAATTAAGGAGTCTAGGAGAACTCTTGGAGTAACAACTAAGCAAGGAAACAACCTATTACAAGGTGTAAGGGAAATAGGACATGAAGTGAAGGACTGTCCCACACCACAAGGATTTAAAATAATACTTTCCAAGAATAACACCCCCACAACTATAGGAAATCTGAAAGGGTACTATCCCTAAAAACACGACTCCTACAAGAAATTTCAACCACATCTAGGAGGAAGTTCTTTAAGATCCTAGCATAGTGGCATGAAGGAAAAAGAACTAAAGGTAGGACCTCAATAAACCACAAATAAAACAAAGTGTAGCTGAAGAAAAATTTTCCCTTAAAAAGAAATTTCCAACCATTTAAGAGCAAAGAAGGAAGCGCCTCTACAAGAGAAGACCAACTAAGCATTTGACGACCAATGGGATGTCTCAGATGGCAAGTACGACTCACTTTGGAAAAAGTAGTGAAGCCAAATAGAAGTTTTGGAACAACATTGCGGAAGGAAGCAAGTCATAATAACAAGATAGTCAAGGAGAATAAATGACACCCTAAGGAAGACCGAGAAGTAGAAAGGACTACACCCTAAAAGGGCTAGTAGGATGGACATTAAAGACAAGAAGACTCGAGAACAACTACCCTAAGATAATTAGACCAAAGGAATGGTAGGGACGAGGTAGTTAATGAACTGATACTCATGAAGCTCATAATTTAATCTCCAACAAAGAAGGGAGAGGTGGAAAGGCCAAATATTTGGAAAAAGAAGTATGAAGGAAATCCTTAAAAAGTCCAATGGCCAAATTATCGACCAAACTCAAGCCAAGAGAGGAGTAGGCAAGCCTCTGACATGATCAAGAAATCTTGAAACAAGGAGGATTTGAACTCTCCCTAAAGGAAATAGACGTGTACTGGGTACAAGTGAGGATGAGGATAGAGTACAAAACATGTGCCCACAAGATTTCAAGAGTAAGAGTAAAAAGGAGAAGACGACATCAAAGGATGTCATTTAAGGGTAAATATTCCCTAGAGAAAATGAAAAAGGAATTCCAGGAGAAAGGGAAAGAGTCCTACCAAGGAAGGAAACCCTGGAAAGGCATATGTAACCCAACTGAGAGGAAATGGGACCAAGTGAAGAGGGATAAGGAGATGAACTTGCAAATGAAGTGCATGTTGAGGTGAAATAACAAGGGAAACATACTAGGAGAACCCGAGTAATAAGTTAAACCCAAAGAACGGGTAAGTAGGAGGTTAGTATCAAAAGATACTCTGACAAATAAGAATGGGTAGACTACATGTCACGCCCCCACCCGGTTTGGTCGGATCCTTGTGATCAACCTGTCGACCTCTTGGTTCAAGAAGGGTTTTCCCCATTCTTTAATCAAGAGGAGCCATGCGAAATTTACAGCTATGTTCCTTGGAATAACATATATCAATCAAAATACAAGCTTAAAGAGGAATTTAAGCATACCTAACAGAGGGTAAATCCTGGTGTTATCCCTATTCATTTCTCTATTCCTGAAAAGGGATAAAAGGGTGTGTGAATTTCTATAACTCAGTGAATGGATATTTAAAAAAATTCAATAAGATAGTTTTTGAATTGGAGTGTACGAGACTCTTTATTTCCTTTAAAATTATTTCTTCCTCAATTTCTCAGCTTTCAAAACCACTCATCATTAACCATAAACGGTGTGTTTAGCAACCAACACACACCCTTCATCATGAAGGGATCACACATTAGTAGGGTAGTCCGTCCACTACACCCACTTGTGGCGTCAGAGCGACTTTACTGGCCACCTAGATAGACGCCGTCCACTTCTACCCTAAGAATGAGTGGATGTATGTGACATCCGACCCTCAAACCTGAAAAGAACTCCATGTTTGTATGAGGGCAAAAACCTCATCCCGACCCTACCCTAGTCTCATGCGCATGAAGCTACGTCGAGCTTCCCTGACTGCTGGCACGACAATCTACCCTTATCTCCACCTTGTTGTCCAATAGCCCCTAAGACGCATCACTACCCCTCTTGGGCGTCTTGATGGTCTCGAACCTTAGTGCATGCACAAATAATAATTTTCCATATAAGCCATTAATCTTTGGTGTCACTTGTCCAACGGCCCCGACCCTTAACTCGACCTGCAGCTGTTTGTCTAGATCAGTCCGTTGACTTGGTCTTGTCACATTGCCGCCAGTGCATCGAGTATGTCAGACCTGTCTTGGTACCATGGCCAAATCACATCATTCATTAAAATTTTCATGGCTTTACATCATGTTTATTTACGAGCTTCTGCTCATGCCAACTAGCCTTGGGCCCACTATACGAGATTTTCAAAATCGGACATTTTAGCTCGCAAGTTGCAAAACTGAGGCCTCTGGCCTAACTGAGCTATTCGAGCTCCCGTCAAGAAGGTCTCCCAAAATCTTTAAGCAATGGCACACAGTCAGGGGAGAACACTTTTGACAAAATATATCTTTACTCGTCAGTCACACCAACTGGGTGTGATGACATCTCCGCTTACAATCGATAAATGGGTTTTCCATTTCCTTCCTGAAAGTTTATCATACCAACTGGATATGATCTACTTATAACTGGTAAGTATTTTTTCTACATAGTCTCCACATCACCCCATCCATGTGTGATGTTAAATTTCCACTTTTTAGTGGTTTTTCATTCCGAGGTACTCATCATCCCAACCGGGTATGATGTGAAAATTCCCACTCACCCTATAAGTGTAGTGTACTTTTCCTCTTAACAGACTCTTTGCCTCACACGAGCTTATTCTTGCTGGCATTCCTGGTACTTCGTGTTCCTACACAATACAGACATCCTTGTTCATTAACATTTAACCTAATGGCCTTCATTCATCTCGAATGAATGAAATGCCTAACTTTTAATTATTTGCATTTAGGTCCCTAAAGTTCTTTTTCTTTAACTTAAGGTCCCTAATGCCAATTTTTCCCCAAATTGAGTCCCGAAACTTTAAAAATTTATTATGGTCCTTAATTTATCCAAAATCCCAAAAAAGGTTCAAGTTTCCCAAATTTCCAATTTGGTCCCTATCTTTTCAAAGATTACCATTTTGCCCTTACTTTACAAAAATGGCAATTTGACCCCCAAAATTCCAAAAATCGATCAATTGGTCCTCCAACTTCTTTTTCATGGCCAATTGGCCCTCAATTTGGGGAAATTTCACTTTAGTCCCTCAATTTTTCAAAATCCCCAATTTCCCCCTTTCAACCTGGTCGAATTTGATTTTAGCAAATTGACCGATCAATTGAGGTTAATTATTAAAATTAAAGGTAAAATTGAGTTCCTACACATCCATGCGATTCAATTGAACTATGAATCACATGAATTGACGTCGGAACGAGCTCAAACGGAGCTTCGCCGAAAAACTGGACTTAAAGAAAGAAAGCTTTGAAAGCTTACTATCGGGGGCGTGGCGGTCTGAACTTTCAATCTGGGCAAATAGTCTCATCCTGAGGTTACTCCTACGATCAAGAATCGCATCAATTCATGGAGAATTCGGTCAGTGAAAATTCATCGGTTCTCTCTCTAACACTAATAAAAAATTACAAAGGTGAGCCAAATTGGCTTACCTTTATACTCTAATTTAGTCGTATGAGGGCTGAGGGAGTGTTGGGAGAGCTTGGTTTGGCTTGAGAGTTCTCAATTCAGCCAATTTCAGCTCGACAGAAATAGGGCAGCTTCGGTCAACCAGAGTTGCTTCATTGTTCGATCACGGTGGTGCTTCTTCGGTGATCCTCGAAGTAATTGGAGACTACCATTGGGTAACTGACTTCTCCCCGAGTCTAAGGAACCCTTCCATGCCTTTTTTGGCTTAGAAAAACCCCTATGTCGGAGCTATGGTTCGAGCTTCATCGAAAAACTGAGTAGTTGAGAGAGAGTAAAGTTTTGAGGTGTGTGGATGATGAATTGAGAGGGGCTCTTTATATAGGGAGCTCGGGGACTCTCCGACCATCCGTTTGGCACATTAATAATAGTCATTGATGGTCTGAAATGTCTTGAACAGAAATGTTTCCTTTCCGCCGGCGCTGTTGAATTTTTCGGTGAGTGAAAAGTGCTGTCATCTGAAGGAAAAAGATGACACTATTCCGAACCGGACCGAACCGATCCGAACCGGGTTCAATGCTTAGACTGGCCAGTTCAGGCCCGATTCGACCAAGTTTTTCAAAATTAAAATTTTTTTAATTTATCTTAATTCATTCTCTATCCAATGGTGGCCTCAATTCTACAATTTGAATTTTCTAAGCCACTAGAAAAATGAATTTAGCATTTGATTCAATGATGGTTCAAACTGGTCCAAATCAGTTCATCTTGGTTTGGATTTGGTTCACCTGAACTGGTCTAGTTTTCTTTCCAAAATTGTTCTAAAGTCCCTTTCCACATTTTTATGACTCTTTGGGTCAATCAGTAGTTGTAAATTTCCCAAATTTTCCTTTCTCTAGTGGTCAGGGTTTGTGAATGGGTTTGGTTTTCACACTCGGGTTGACCGGTTCTTTCCCAATTTTCCTTAACTTCTAGGGCGGGGTTTACAACTCTCACCTCCTTTTAGGAGTTTAGTCCCGAAACTTATTCAACATTCTTCGTACCGGAATGAACTTCCCTTAATACCAACTTGTTATTTATTGGCATACAATCTTCTCGGTTATTTCCAATCAGTCCCGGTATAACACATTTATAAATCTATTTTCCTTCTCATTATCCATTCCATGGAGCTTACTTAAGCTAAGCATGCCTTACTCGAGTGTTTAAGGCTATATCCTTAAATTCACGTCCCTCTTTCCTTAAAGCATAATTCTTCCTCTTGAGGTTTTTACTCAAGATTTCAGGATTGGGAGTTCCAAGATACCCACTCATTCTTGTGTGTAGTTACTTCCTTTGTCATTAAAACCCTTAGTTCAGGGTCCTCTCGAGCGCCATCTACTCACTTAATAGATTTCAGTGTTAACTCTTTTTATCCAATTTTGACCATACCTATGTCCTTCCTTAGTTTCAGTGGCATCCTTTTCTCAAGGACTTTCTCTTCTTTTAGTTAACTCTTATTCTTTTGTGATCACTTCAAAATTCTTATAACAATTAATCTCTTTCAGTTTGAAGTATCGATTGCTTACTTGTGATTGTTCCCTTATTTCAGTTTTTCTCTCTACCTTGTTTCTCACATCAGATACATTCACCTTGGAAACTACACGTTCAACCTCCTCATCATTTCTTTGAAGTTTTCATTCCTTTCTTTCTTCACACCCTTCCTTTAATAGGGTATTCATCCTTTTGAATCCTTCTCTAACTGAATTTTAGTCCCTTTCCTTATTCTTTACCCGAGACATTTTCGCTGGTCGATCTTGTTCCGGTTACTCTAGACTATGTCTAGTCGTTCTCTCTTTAGGCTCTATCAATTTGAGCATTGATCATCACCAGTCTTAATGTCAGTGATCCCTAATTAAAACCCTACCTAATTCAGGAGTTAACTTTTCTAAGGGTTCTGAGATGTGTTTTCCTCTGTTTCCTCTTTTTATGGGCAATCTACCCCCTCCTTACTCGCACGACCTCCTTTAATGTGTTTTCCTACTTACACATTACTTGGACTTAACTTGCTACTCGGGTCCTCCCGAGTACCTTTCCTTTGTACTTGATCTTTCCATTTCGACCATCATATCTTGGACGAATTTATCTAGTCTCCATTTCTGTTGATCCCATTTCCTTTTAATTGGGTTACTTTTTTCCTTCCAAGGTTTCCTCCCTGGGCAGTTTATGTTCTTTTCTCTCGTGTTCTCTTCCTGTCTTGCTATTTTTAACTTAGAAGGTATTCCCTGATACCATGCTTTTCTACTTACACTACCCTTGAGAACTTATATGTACTTCATTTTCATTCTCCTTTCTTTCCTATATCCATCCATTTCTTTTAGATGAGATTCACATCAACCTTATTTTAAGATTTCACGATTATCCTGTGAGAGGCTTACTTAATCTTCTCCTATCTTGAGTTTGATTGTTAACTCAATCTTGGTCGTTGATCTCTTTAAAGATTTTGTCTTCATCTTAAATTCCCTAATGTTTGACCTTTCCATCTCTCCCTCTTTACTGGAGTTTAAATTTATAATTCTTCCACGGGTCAATTCATTAATTACCTCTTTCTTATTATTCTCCTTGTCGTATGATTTTGAGACCATCATCTCTTGAGTCGTATTGTCCTTAATACCAATCTCATTCCCTTTTTAGGGTGTAGTCCTCACTACTTTCCGGTCCATCTTAGGACGTCATTTATTCTCCTAGATGATCTGGTGGTTATAGGTTATTTTCTTCATTTGGGTCCGTCTAAAATCCCTATTTGGTTTCTCTACTCTCTTTCAAGTATATCACACTTGGCCCTCCAGGTATTTACTTAGTCACCTATGTCCTTTAATGAAGTCCTGGTTTCTGCTCTAGTTTATGATATTTCATCTATTGATTACCTTAGCTTGGAACTTCCTCCTTACCGTAATTCCACTTCCTATCTTCATTCATCTTCTAGGGACTTGCATCATGGGATTTTCACGTTCAATCTCCCTATTGCTCCTTGAAATTTCTTCCTTCATTCTTTTCTTATAATTTTTGACCTTTGTATGGTGATTCACTCCAGATTTCTTCCCTATCTTCTATTCTTTTTTTTTGTTCCACATCTATACCTCCAACAAAGTCCCTTATTACTATCAAGTTCCTAAGGATGTGTGTCCTAACTCTTTTCCATGTATTGGTATTATTCCCGGGGTTTCTTTCTATCATGCTTTTTTCCTTTCTCCTAGGTTAGTTTCCATTCTTTTGGTTTTCCTTGAGATAGTCTAATCCTTCCTGTTTCCTTACTTTTATCCATCGAGTCTTTCCTTGACTCCTTAGACTTCCACTTGTGTCATGCTCTTTGATGCTAACTTTCCTTACTCTAGACTTTTCCTTCCTTCCCTTAGTTAAGATCTGTCCTTCATGGTGAACTTTAGAAAACTCTTTTAGGATTCCTTGCCAAGTCTTTTTCCCTTCTCCTGATGAAAAGCTTACTTGGCTACCTTAGATATTGGGTTAACTCGAATTTTTCTTTTACTCGTTACTTCGATCTTTATCGGTATACTCCTATTTTCGTTAGTTGTATTTATCAAGAGATAAATTTTTGAGGATAAATCGTACTTTTATTCATTTAGAAAATAGTTTCTTGCCATTCTTGGCTTATTATAGAGATTTTCTACCCTCTAGTCCCTTGGGGTCATAGGTCGAGAGTTAGCCTTGAACGGTTGTGGGTTTCTTGATTAGATGGCTCTAAGGAACTAGTTGGGGTCCATCCGTATTCCCTTATGGGATGAACTTCATGTATGGCCTCCAATCCGTACTACCTCAATACCTCAGCCTCACACTCATAAGTCCACTTCATCCATTGGGCGGGATTGAAGCTAGACTGAGTATGTGGGGGCACTTGGTGAACTTTCATGAAGGTGGCATACGCATCCCAATAGTTGTCCCAAGCCTCCTTCTTAATGGGATTTCTCTCCAGTTGTTGTGGGGATAGAGGAGGTGTTTGGCTCCTGGGAGAAGGAATAGGTTCCTCTTACCTTGGAGGAGGGTATGTAATGCCTTCTGGTTCCAGTAGGGTTCCCACAAGTTTCCAATAGTCCTCCACCATATCTTTGGGTACTCTTTTCTCGCCCTTTAAGAATCGTTGAATAGCTGCCTCCCTTGGGGTAGGTGTTTTTTTCCAGGGTCATGTGTGGAGGATTGGATTTCACATCAAACTTCCGAGGGATTCTCCTTCCTACTCGGTAGTTAAAATTTTATTAATGTCAAGGCATAGTACTAATAATGTTTCAAGGGAACTTAGCTCTGATACCACTCAAGTTGTCACGCCCTGACCCGTTTTGGTCGGATCCCCGTGATCAATCCGCTGCTCTCTTGGTTTAAGAAGGTTTTTCCCCATTCTTTAATCAAGAGGAGCCATGTGAAATTTACAACTATGTTCCCTGGAATAACATATATCAATCAATATGCAAGCTTAAAGAGAAATTTAAGCACACCTAACAGAGGGTAAATCCTGGTGTTATCCCTAGTCATTTCTCTATTCTTGATAAGTGATAATAAGGGTGGGTGAGTTTCTACAACTCAATGAATGGGTATTTAAAACATTTCAATAAGATAGTTTTTGAATTGGAGTGTCACGCCCCGACCCGGTTTGGTCGGATCCCCGTGAACAATCCGCCACTCTTCCGGTTTATTAAAGGGTTCCCCTTATTATAAACCGTAAAGACTAAGGCGTCCTTTAAACCTGCACCATTTCTTGGAATAACATAATTAAAACTGCATGAAATTTTAAACTTTACATACCTGTCTTACAGGCATCTTAGTTGATGGTCTTTCAAGGTAGCCTTTCCGGGATTTCCTGAAAGGGATATAAGGGAGGGGGTGAGTATAACTACTTAGTGATTGGGTTTTCAAAGTTCTACTTTTAACTTTTAAGAAAAATATTTATATGTAGTGTGCCAGACTCCTTTCTTTTCAAAAATCCCTTCATTTAAAATTTCTCTCGGATTTTTCTATTATTTCATAATTACAGGTGTGTCATCACCCAATACTCATCCTTCATCATGAAGGTTACACACATTCGCAAATTAGTATCACTACTGAACCCACTAGTGGCTTTGGAGCGACTTTTCCTACAGATAGAAGCACGACAACTTCTACCTTGAGAATGAGTGGATGTTCGCGACCTCCGACCCTCAATCCCGAAATCACTTCTTCGTGTCCATATGAGGACAGAGACCTCATCCTGTCCCCACCCCAGTCTCATGCGCTTGGTGCTACTCCAAATTTTGCACAGACAACTGGAATGAGGAACTACCCTTATAGCCACCAGGTCATCCATTGTCCTTAGGACGCATCACTACCCCTCATGGGCGTCTTGATGATCCCGTACTCATAGTGCATGCACAAACAATGTTTTCTCATATTTCTATGTAATCTGTGGTGCCACTGGTCCAACGGCCCCAATTCTCAACTCAACCTGCAGTTGTTTGTCTTAACTGGTCCGTCGACCCGTCATGTCGCATTGCCGCTAGTTGATTGAGCATGTTGGTCATTTATTAAGTTTTATGGCACATATATCATGTTCTTTTATGAGCTTCTGCTCGTGCCAACTTGCCTTAGGCCCACTGTACGATATTTTCAAAATTGGGCATTTAGCCCCCAAGTTCCAAAACCGAGGCCCTCAACCTATCAAAGCTATTCGAGCTCCCGTCGAGAAGGTCTCCCAAATTGTTTAAGCATTGGCACACAATTAGGGGAGAGCACTTCCAATAAAACATATGTTTTCTCTATCCATTATATCGCTCGGGTATAAGGACACCTCCATTCATAATCGATGAACGAGTTTTCAACTTCCTTCAAGGAAGTCTCGTCATACCAACCGGGTATGATCTACTTACAACTGGTATGATCTAATTTCCTCAAAGTAGTGATGTTTAAAATATCACTTAATAGTGGGTTTCCATATCGAGGTACTTATCATTCCCAACTGGGTATGATATAAAATTTTCACTCACAACTGGTAAGTGGTTTTTAATTTTAAGTTGTGCTCATCATCCCAACCGGGTATGATGTTAGTAAACCCACTCACCCGTTAACGTAGTGAATTCCACTAGACCGGCTCTTTGTATTCACGCGAGCTTGTCCTTGTTGGCATTCCCGGTACTTCGTGTTCCTACACGATATGAACATCTCGATTCATTATCCTTCAACCTAATCGCCTTCATTCATTCCAAATGAATGAGAAAGTCAAACTTTCATTTATTTGTAATTAGGTCCCTAAAGTTATTTCTCTTTAACTTTAAGTCCCTAATGCCGATTTTTCCTCAAATTGAGTCCCAAAACTTCTAAAATTTATCATGGGACCTCAATTTATTCCATTTCACAAAAGGGGATTAATTTCCCAAATTTCCAATTTGGTCCTTCAACTTTTCCAAAATTACCATTTTGCCATTCCTTTACAAAAATGGTAAGTTTTGCCCCAAAAATTCCAAAATTCCTCAATTGGTTCTCCAACATTATTTTCATGCCCAATTGATCCTCAATTTTATAAAATTGTATTTTGGTCCTTTGAATTTTGAAAATCCCCAAATTTTCCCCCAATTTCAACCCTTCAACATTGCCGAATTTGATTTCATCAAATTAGTTGATTAAACACCTATAATTGTTAAAATTGGAGTTGAATTGCATTCCTACATGTTTATACGATTCTAAGGAACTTTGAATTGTAGATTTTAATGCGGGAACGAGCTCAAATGGAGCTTCACCGGAAAATAGACTGTAGAGGGAGAAAGCTTTGATTTTTCACTAGTGAGGGCACGACGGTTTGAGGTTTCGATTTGGGCAGATAGCTCTCATCCTGAGGTTCATCATAGAATTAAGAATCGCATCAATTGATGCCGAATTGAGTTAGAATTTCATCATTGAAATTATGTCGGTTCTATTTATAGCACCAACCAGAAATTGTAGAGGGGAGCCGAATTGGCTTACCTTTCAGTCCTAATTCGGCTGTGGGATGGCTGAGGAAGTGATGGGAAGGCTTGGTTTGGCCTGAGGAGGGCTCGAAATGGCTGATTTCAACTTGGCCGAAATAGGGCAGCTTTGGTTCGCCGGAGCTGCTTCACTGTTCCATCATGCTGACGCTTCTTCAGCGATTCTCGGATCCTTAAACTACTCTCAGGCAAGCACACTTAACTTTAGAATTCTTATGGATTCTCGTTCAACTGAACCAATTTGGTTTTTCTCTTTTACTTTTTCTTAAGTTTCTTTTTCAAGGTTTAATGAACCCTTTGGATCACCCATAAGTTGTAAATTTCCAAATTACTTGTTCCCAAATGATCGGGTTTGTAAACTGGCTCGATTTTCTTACTCTGTTTGACCGGTTCTTTTTCCCGGTTTTCCTTAACTCAAAAGTGCGAGGTTTACATGTAGTGTGCCAAATACCTTATTTCCTTTAAAATTATTTCTTCCTCAATTTCTTAGTTTTCAAAACCATTACTCATCATTAACCACAAACGGTGTGTTTAGCAACCAAAACACGCCCTTCATCATGAAGGGATCACACATTCGCAGGTCAGCCCGTCCACTACACCCACTTGTGGCATTGGAGTGACTTTACCGGCCACTTAGATAGAAGCCCGTCCACTTCTACCTTGGGAACAAGTGGATGTATGCGACATCTGACCCTCAAACCCAAAAAGAACTCCGTGTCCGTATGAGGACAGAGACCTCATCTTGACCCCACCCCAGTCTCACCCACAAGAAGCTACGTTGAGCTTCCCTGACTGCAGGCACGACAAATTGCCTTATCTCTACCATGTCGTCCACTAGCCCTTAGGAAGCATCACTAGCCCTCTTGGGCATGTTGATGGTCCCGAACCTCAATGCATGCACAAACAATAATTTTCCATATAAGCCATTGATCTTTGGTGCCACTAGTCCAATGGCACCGACCCTCAACTTGACCTGCAGCTGTTTGTCTAGACCAGTCCGTCGATCTGGTCTTGTCGCACTGCCGCCAATCCATCGAGTATGTCGGACATGTCTTGGTACCATGGCCAAATTACATCATTCATTAAAATTTTCATAACTTTACATTATGTTTGTTTACGAGCTCTGGCTCGTACCAACTAGCCTTGGGTCCATTGTACGAGATTTTCAAAATCGGGCATTTTAGCCCCCCAAGTTCCAAAACCGAGGCCTTTGGTCTAAGTGAGCTATTCGAGCTCCAGTCAAGAAGGTCTCCCAAAATCTTTAAGCAGTGGCACATAGTCAGGGGAGAACACTTCTGACGAAATATGCTTTTACTCGTCGATCACACCAACCGAGTGTGATGACATCTCCACTTACAACCGGTAAGCTGGTTTTCTACTTCCCTTCAGGAAGTTCATTATACCAACTGAGTACGATCTACTTACAACTAGTAATTAGTTTTACCGCATAGTTTCCACATCACCCCATCCAGGTGTGATGTTAAAATTCCACTTAGTAGTGGTTTTTCATTTCGATGTACTCATCATCTCAACTAGGTATGATGTGAAATTTCCCACTCACCCAATAAGTGCAGTGTGCTTTTCCTATTAATCGGCTCTTTGCCTCACACGAGCTTATCCTTGATGGCATTCCTGGTACATCGTGTTCCTACAAGGTACGAACATCGTTGTTCATTAACATTTGACCTAATATCCTTCATTCATCTCAAATAAATGAAATGCCCAATTTTTATTTATTTGCATTTAGGTCCCTAAAATTCTTTTTCTTTAACTTTAGGTCCCTAATGCCAATTTTTCCCCAAATTGAGTCCTGAAACTTTCAAAAATTCATTATGAATCCTCAATTTATCTAAAATCCCAAAAAGGGTTCAATTTTCCCAAATTTCCAATTGGGTTTCTAACTTTTCAAAAATTACCATTTTGCCCCTACTTTACAAAAATAGCAATTTGACCCCCAAAATTCAAATAATCGATCATTTGGTCGTCCAACATCTTTTTCATGGCCAATTGGCCCTCAATTTTGGGAAATAGCACTTTAGTCCCTCAAATTTTCAAAATCCCTAATTTCCCCCAAAATTTTCCACCAATTTCCCCCTTTCAACCTGATCGAATTTGATTTCATCAAATTGACCGATTAATTGAGGTTAATTGTTGAAATTGAAGGTAAAATTGAGTTCCTACACATCCATACGATTCAATTGAATTTTGAATTGCATGAATTGATGCTGGAACGAGCTCAAACAGAGTTTCGCTAGAAAACTATCACACCCTGACCCGATTTGGTCGGATCCCCATGAGCAACCCGCCACTCCCTTTGGTTCATGAAGGGTTTCTCCCTTTTTTAAACCGCGAGGAGTAAGGTGTCCTTTTTCCTGTATTTCCTAGAATAACATTATACATAACTAAAAAACAGACATACTTGTCTTTATAGTTCCCAAATAGGGAGGTCTTTAAGTTTGGTTTTTCCCTTGGTTACCTGAAATGGATAAAATGGGTGGGGGGGGGGGGGGGGAGGGAGGGGGGAGGTTAGAGTTCTACAACTTAGTGAGCGAATGTCGAGAGTGAGTTTTAAAAAAACAACTTTATCCAACCCATGCCAAGGGTAATATTTTCTTTTAAAAAAGTTTCCTTAATTTCAATTTCTTTTTCCAAAACCTTTTTCCAACATTTACCATTTATTTTTCCAATGATTCTCAAATCCTTTCCATAGTTTTCTTAACCTTTTTCCCATTTCCATATTAGGTGTGTTTCACAAACAACACACACCCTTCATCATGAAGGATTCACACACATTTGTGAGATGCAGTTACGCCGACTGCACCCACTTGTGGATCGGAGCATCTTTTCCATCCACCCTGATAGAAGTCTATGACTTTCAGCCGAAGTCTAAGTGAATGTCTCTAATGCCCTATCCTTAGACCCAAAATACTTCATGTCAATATGAGAACGGAGACCTCATCCTGACCCCACCTCGGTCTCATGCGCATGAAGCTTCGTCGAGCTTCCCTAACTGTTGGCATGACAAACTACCCTTATCTCCATCATGTCGTCCAGTAGCCCCTACGACACATCACTACCCCTCTTGGGTGTCTTGATGTTTCCGAATCTCAAGTGCATGCACAAACAAATATTTTCCATAAAGCCATCTTATATTTGGTGCCACTGGTCCAACGACCCTGACCCTCAACTCGACCTGTAGCTATTTGTCTAGACCGGTCCGTCAACCTAGTCTTATCGCACTGCCGCCAGTCCATCGAGTATGTCGGTCCTGTCTTGGTACCATGGCCAAATCACATCATTCATTCATTAGAATTTTCATATCTTATCATCATATTTGTTTACTAGCTCCTGCTCGTGTTAACAGGCCTTGGGCCCACTGTAAGTAATTTTCAAAACTAGGCATTTTTTGCCCCCAAGTTCCAAAACTGAGGCCTCTGGCCTATCTGAGCTATTCTAGCTCTCGTCAAGAAGATCTCCCAAAAGTTTAAAACGTTGGCACACAGTTAGGGGAGAGCACGTCTAACAAAAATACTTTTCAACTTGTCGATCACACCAACCGGGTGTGATGACATCTCCGCTTACAACCAGTAAGCTGGTTTTCTACTTCCCTTTAGTAAGTTCATTATACCAACCGGGTATGATCTACTTACAACTGGTAAGTAGTTTTTTCGCGTATTTTCCGCATCACTCCAACTAGGTGTGATGTTAAAATTCCACATAGAAATGGTTTTTCATTTCCAAAGTACTCATCATCCCAACCGAGTATGAAGTGTAAATTAGCCCACTCACAACTGGTAAGTAGGTTTTCCTTAAATAAAAGTGCTAATCATCCCAACCGAGTATGAAGTGTAAATTAGCTCACTCACAAGTTAACCGTGACGTGTTCGTCCTTGGTTGGTTTTCCAAGTTGACGCGAGCTTTCTCTTGCTGGCGTTCCGATCACAGTTGTCCCATTAGAGGTGTGATGGTCCGAGTTTTCTATCGGGAAAGGTTGCTCTATTCCTTAAGTATCTTTTAGGATCAAGAATTCCTATAATTGACCTTTTAGCTTCGTTGAGGTCATATGAGGGTTGTAAGGATGTTGGGAGAGCTTGGTTTGGCTGAAGGAGGGCTGAATTCGGCCGATTTCTACTCGGCCGAAACAGGGCAGCTTCGGTCTGCCAAAGCTACTTCACTGTTTGATTACGACAGCGCTTCTCCGATGATCCTCGTATCGAATGGAGGTTGCTATTATATAGTTGGCTTCCCTTGGAGTCTAAAGAGCCTGACCTCGCCTTTTGAGGTTGAGAAAAATGCTAATGTCGGTGCTTTAATTCGAGCTTCACCGAAAAATGGAGTAGTAGAAAGAGAGAGAGAGAAGTTTTCAGGTGTGAGGAGGATGAATAGGGAGGAGCTCTTTATATAGGTGTAAAATTATTTGTTAAATGGGGAAGATTTATTACTACATTATGGGTATTAATTTCAATAATTGAATGTAGGTATTAATTTATCGGTATTTATGGGTATTAATTTCAATAATTGAATGTAGGTATTAATTTATCGATATTTATGGGTATTAATTCCAATAATTGAATGTAGATATTAATTTATGGGTATTAATTCTAATAATTTAATTTAGGTATTAATTTATGGGTATTAATGGTAGGGGCCTACTACTAATACTAAAAAGTGCTAATAGTTCCATATTAAACTAAATTCACTTATTTATCTCATTATTTTCACCTAAAAGAATTTACTAGGTATTTACCCTATCCATTCCATCGAGTTATTTATTTTGGTCAAAACAAAACTTTTCATTTTATTTTAAATCAAATTTATTCCAATTATATCAATTAAATTTTAAACTTATAATACAATTCCAAAAAAACTTTTAAACAAAATTTCGGGTTACTAAAAACACAGTGTGACATCGACGGTCCGAGCTTTCAATCTGGACAGATAGCTCTCGCCTTAAGGTTTCATATAAGATCAAGAATGGCATCAATTCATGTCGAATTGGTGGAGAATTCAGTTAGTGAAAATTTGTCGGTTCTCTCTTTAACATTGATCGAAAATTATAGAGTGGAGCCAAATTGGCTAACCTTTCCGCTTTGATTCGGTCGTATGAGAGCTGAGTGAGTGTTGGGAGAGCTTGGTTTGGCCTGAGGAGGGCTCAATTCAACCGATTTCAGCTTGACAGAAACAGGGCAGCTTTGGTCCGTCAGAGTTGCTTCATTGTTCGATCATGCCGATGCTTCTCTGATGATCCTCGGAGCAATTGGAGACTACTGTTAGGTAGTTGACTTATCCCCAAGTCTACGGAACCTGACCATGCCTTCTTTGGCTTAGAAAAACCCCTATGTCGGAGCTTTGGTTCGAGCTTCGTCGGAAAATTGAGTTGCTGAGAGAGAGTGAAGTTTTTAGGTATGTGGATCTCGGGGACTCTCCGAACATCCATTTGGTACTTTAATGACAGTCATTGATGGTCTGAAACATCCTAAATGGAAATGTTTCATTTCTTCCAACGTTGTTCAATTTTCTAGCGAGTGAACAATGCCATCATTTGAAGGAAGAAGACGACACTGTTATGAACCGAACCGGACCGATTCAATTTGGTTCAAACAGGTCCAAACCGATTCAATTTGGTTCGGATCAGATTCACTTGAACTGGTCTGGTTTTCTTTCTCAAATTGTCCTAAAGTCCCTTTCCACAATTTTTATGACTCTTTGGGACACTCATTAGTTGTAAATTTCCCAATTTCTCTGTTCACTAGTGGTTAGGGTTTGTGAACAGGTTCAGTATTCTCACTCGGGTTAACGGGTTCTTTTCCGGTTTTCCTTAACTCTGAGGATGGGGTTTACACTACCCATAATAAGAAATAAAGGAAAGAACATCTGAGAAACGTTGGGAAGTAAGCTCTCCGAATAAGGAGTGGTTAATGGGGGAACAACAACTAATAGTAAGATGGGTCGCGGTCCACACGCATATAGTGGACCCTAAAGAGTGGGCGGCTGGGCATAGGGTTCAGTACATGAAATAAGATCAATAATCAGAAATTTCTCAAATAAGGAATAAGGGATGAAATGAAATTTTAAGACGAGGAAGGACTCAAAGTGAGCAAATACCTCAACATAGAAGGAGGTGTAAGAAAAGGAAGGAAGAAATCTTCAAGAAATGGTAAGAAGGTTGAGCATGTAGCTCTTAAGGTTAATATCTCTACTTTGAGGGACCTAGTAGTGAATGAAACTGTAAGAAGGGATCTCCCCAAACAAAGCAATTGACACATAGACCCAAAAGGGATCAACTCAAAATAATGAATCATGAAATGGCCATGAGCGAGTAAGAGTGGATTAAGGAAAAGGAAAGTTCTTGAATAAAGAATGCCACTAAATAAGAGGAATGACATAAGAAGGGAACAATCCTCGCATGTTAGTAAATCATCAGGAAACCCAATGATTGGAATTGGAAAGACCCAATAAAAAAGTTGGGAAAGGACGAGCAGGTAAGAGAAATCGATGCGATTATGTAAGACATGACGCCAAAGGCAAGATGGATGAGAGGATAATGGTAAAGGTAGTCGAGGAATACTACCAAATGAAAAGAGAGATAAAGTTATTCAATCCATGAAAGGTTAGAAAGCTAAGAACGACCCTCAAGGAGGTGTTCTAGAAATCTAATGGACAGAAACACGTTCTAGAAAATGGCATGTTGTAAGGGGCATGTAAGCCCAACAGTCTCGAGGAAAATATTACTCAAAGTAAGGAAGAGTTAGTTAGTAAGCATGACAAGGTCAAACATGATATTTGGACCGAAGTTGTAATAAACAACGGATGAAGGAAGAGTCGAAATAGGACAAAAAGGTGATCACAAAGAAATCCGTGAAAACAAGTACGTAATGCTCGAAAGAATATCGAGCTATAGGTTTCAACGACCAAGAGAATAACTAGACACGAGAAGGGTTGGGTATCTTGGAACTCCCAATCTTGAGTACATTACCTCAAATGGAAAAATGTTGCTATAAGCAAAGAAAAAAAGGAAAAATGTTGCTATAAGCAAAGAAAGATGTGAATCTAAGGATATACCCTTAAGTAAGGTATGTCTAGTTATGATAAATTTCGTGGAAAGAGTAAACAATGGAAAGGAAGAGAAATTCTTTAAATGAATGATATAAAAAGGGCTAACTGAAAGAACAACCAAAGAGTTAGCATGCCAAGCAAACCCCAAGTTGATACCAAAGAAAATTATTCATAATGCAAAGGTTGCTAATTAAGTTTTGGGGATAAAACTCCTAAAAGGAGGGGAGAGTTGTAGACCCCATCCTTTGATAATAAGAAAAAAAATTGGAAAAAGAACCAGTAATTTCCAAAAAGAAAACCGAGTCGGTTTATAAACCGTAACCGATAAAGAAAGGGTGAATAGGGAAATTTATAAATCTCGAGTGATCTAAAGAGTTACAAAAGTCATGGGAAAGACTTTAGGATGAATTGGAAGAAAAAACCAAGTTCACCTGAACAAGATTGAACCGGTTTCTAAATTCAATTTTCTAGGTGGCTTAGAAAATTCAAATTGGAGAATTGAAGCCACCATTGGATAGAGAATGAATTTAGAAATTTTTAATTTTAAAAAACTCGGTCAAATCCGGCCTAAACTGGCCAGTTTAAGCATTGAACCTAGTTCGTACTGACCCGGTCCAGTTCAGAATAGCGTCGTCTTCTTCCTTCATATGATACCACTATTCACTCGTTGGAAAAGTGAGCAGTATCAACGAAGATGAAAAGACTCCGTTTAGGGTGTTTTAGGCCATGAATTATTGCCATAAAGGCACCAATCAAATGGCCAAGGAGTCCTCGAGCTTCCTATATAAAGAGCACCACTTCATTCGTCCTCCTCAGACTTGAAAACTCCTCTCTCCCTCTACTGCTCCAATTTCCGGTGAAGCTCAAACTAGAGCTCCGATTTGGGCATTTTTCGAAACCAAATAAGGTGAGGTTGGGTTCCTTAGACTCGGGGAGAAATCAGTTACCCGACAGTGGTCACCATTCGATACGAGGATTGCCGGAGAAGCGTCAGTGTAATCAAACAATGTAGTAGCTTCGGCGGACTGAAGCTGCCCTATTTTGACAAAGCTGAAAATGGCCAAATTGAGCCCTTCTCAGGACAAACCAAGCTCTCCCAATATTTCCACAACCCTCATATGACTGAATTAGAGCTGAAATGTAAGTCAATTTGGCTCCCCTCAGTAATTTCTTATTAGTGTTAGAGAGAGAATCAACAAAACTTCACTGACCAAATTCTCCTTCAATTCGACATGAATTGATGTGATTCATGATCATAGGAGAAACATTAGGTGAGAGTTATTTTCCCCGATCAAAAGCTTGGACCGCCGCACCCCCGACGTTAAGTTTTGAAGCTTTCTCTCTCTAAATCTAGTTTTTCGATGGAACTCGGTTTGAGCTCAATTCGGATCCAAATGATGCGATTCAAAGCTCCATTGAATCTTGTGGAAGTGTAGGAACTCAATTTTACCTTCAATTTCAACTATTAAACCTGATTGAACGGTCAATTTGATAAAATCATATTCGGCCAGTTTGAAAGGGAAAATTTTAGGAATTTCGTAAACTTGAGGGACCAAAGTGAAATTTCCCAAAATTGAGGGCCAATTCACCATGAAAAGATGTTGGAGGACCAATTGGTCGATTTTTGGAATTATTGGGCTGAAATTGTCATTTTTGTAAAGTACGGGCAAAATGGTAATTTTTAAAAGTTGGGGAGCAAATTGGAAATTTGGGAAACTTGAACCCCTTTTTGTTATTTTGAATAAATTGAGGTTCCAAAGTGAATTATAGAAGTTTCAGGACTCAATTTGGGGAAAAGTTTGCATTAAGGTTCTAAAGTTAAGGAAAAAGAAATTTAGGAACCTAAATGTAAATAATTGAGAAGTTTGTGGCATTTTGTTCATACATGAGGAATAAAGACTATTATGCCAAATGTTAATAAATAAGAATATCCAAATCATGTAGGAACACGAAGGACCAGAATGCCATCAAGGATAAGCTCGCGTGGAGGCAAAAGCCGATTAAGAGGAATACATTGCACTTATCGGGTGAGTGAGATTTTTCACATCATACCCGGATGGAAGGATGAGTACCTCGGAAAGGAAAAACCACTACTAAGTGAAAATTTTAACATCACGCCTGATTGGGGTGATGTGAGAAATACGTAGAAAAACTACTTATCGGTTGTAAGTACATCATACTTGGTTGGAAGGATAAACTTACTGGAAGGAAGTAGAAAACCTCCTTACCAGTTGTAAGCGAAGATGTCGTCACACACAGTTGGTGTGATGGACAAATGAAAAGGTTATTTTGTCAAAAGTGCTCTCCTTTGACTGTGTGCCAATTCTTAAAAATTTTGGGAGAGCTTCTTAATGAGAGCTCGAACAATTCAGATAGGCCAGAGGCCTCTATTATGGAACTTGGGGGCTAACATGCCCGGTTTTAAAAATCTCGTACAGTTGGCCTAAGGCCAGTTGGCACAAGTTGGAGCTCGTAAAAAAACCTTGTGATAAGCCATGAAAACTTTTAATGAATGAATGATGTGATTTGGTCATGGTACCAAGACAGGACCGACATACTTGATGAATTGGTAGTAGTGCGACAAGACCTGGTCGACGGACCGGTCTAGACAAATAGCTGCAGGTCGAGTTGAGGGTCGGGGCTGTTAGACCAGTGGCACCATAGATTAATGGCTTATGGAAAACTTTGTTTGTGCATCCACTATGGTTCGGGACCATCAAGATGTACAAGAGTGGTAGTGATGCGTCCTAAGGTCTTCTGGATGACATGGTGGAGATAAGGGCAGATTGTCGTCCGAACAATCATAGAAGCTCAACGTAGCTTCACGCGCATGAAGCCGGGGTGGGATCGGAATGAGGTCTCTGTCCTCATATGGACACAGATTTACTTTTCGGGTTTGAGGTTAGGATATCACAAACATCCACTTATTTCCAGGGTAGAAGTGGATGGGCTTCTATCTAGGTGGCTGGTAAAGTCGATCTGACACCACAAGTGGGTGCAGTGAATGGGTTGCCCTGCGAATGTATGATCCATTCATGATGAATGGCGTGTGTTGATTGTTAAACACACTGATTGTGGATAATGAGGAAATTTGGTTTTGAATAACCAGGAATTCAAGAAAGGAATGATTTTAAAGAAAATAAGGAATCTGACACACTCCAATTCAAACTATTTTATAGAAATTCATGTTTCAAACACACATTCACTATGTTGTCGAACTCACCCCCTCCCTTTACCCCTTTTCAGGTAACCGAGTGAAAAACCTACCTACAGACATTCTGCTAGCTAAACCTACAAGATAGGTATGTAAGTTTAAATTATTCAGTTTTGATTAATGTTATTCTAGGAAAAGTACAAACATAAAGGACGCCTTACTCCTCACGGTTTTAAAAAGAAGTGGAAAACCCTTAATAAACTAGGAGAGTGGCGGATTGCTCATGGGGATCCAACCAAACCGGGTCAGGGCGTGACACATCTTATCATGAATCCCACAACCATTCCAAGGCTAACTCTCAGCCTATGACATGTCATGTTCTTCCTCAGGATAACATCACTATTCATTAACGCAGAAAATGTAAATCTCTAATGAAGGTGTAACTATTCCGATTAGGCCATTTTCGGGCAAGGATAAGCTCGATCAAAATGGAAAGTGGTCGGGTAGAGGGTCCTCAAGCTCCCTATATAAAGAGCTCCTCTCCATTCATCCTTCACACACCTTAAATTGTCATTCTCTCACAACTGCTTCATTTTTCGATGAAGTTTGAACTAGAGCTCCAACTTAGGCCTTTTTCTTAGCCTTAGAAGGTAAGGTTGGGTCCTATAGACTCCCGGGGAAGTCAGCTACCTAGCAGCAACCTCCTTTTAACATGAGAAGCGCCTGTGGAATCAAACAATGAAGCAACTCTAACAGACCGAAGCTGCCCTCTGCTAACAAACAAAAGGGAGGAGAGAGAGATGCTGGAAAAGTTGGAGTCTCCGATGACTCGAAAAACTCTTTGGTCAGGTCGTCAGCGGCCGAGTCGGAGGTCGGGTCTTATGCTGGGTGGTAGCCTGAACAGTTGTCGACTCTCTATATAAATAGCACCCCTTCATTCATCCTCAACATCCTACAATCGAGCGAAGAAGAAGAAGAGTGTGTTTTCCAGCGAACAACAAACCAAAACTCCGACGACGGACAAAATCTCCACCAAAGAAGCGTAGAACGGTGGTATTGGAACTGGGGGAGAGTGCTCTAGCTCCAGACACTCTCAAAACGATCAAAGGATGTCCAGAGAAGTGTATAAGGGATTGCACAGTGAAGTCGCTCTGGAACTCGAAATAGTGAGCTCCTACCTGACCCAACCTCGACCCTCTCGACACTTCTGTCGCCCACATTGGCCATCTCTGACCACCTAAGACCCTCCACAACACCCCTACAGACCCCGGTAAGCTCAATTTTTCCCAAGTTTCAGAACTGCACCCCCCGAAACTTCTCTCTTCAAATTCCAGCAATACAGCAGTAAATTGCAGCAGGATTCAGTCCTGCTAGATTCCCCACGACTAGCACTAGCTGTCACCACCTCAAGCTCTGACCACTACCCCTCCGTCGGTAAGATACGCAAGCTTTCTCTCTCTATTGTAAATTTTTCAGCGAAGCTCCGATGAGGCTTAAAACTCAACCAAATTCAGAAATTTGAAGTGTGGGATGATCGAGGGGAGCTAGAGGAGATGAAAATGAGGCAAGAATTAAAGAAATTAAGGACTTACATGCCGTCAATTGGACGAGGTAAGATCTAAAGGTTCATATGCTTGAATTATGGAACAAGATGAAGTTCAATTTGGGGATTTTGGGGACTTTTGTGCAATTTTTGAAAAATTGAAGGACCAAATGGTAAATTTTCAAAATTGAAGGTGTTTTCATGAAATTCACCCCAATTGAAGGCCAATTGGGCAATTTGGGCAAATTAGGGGACAAATGGGAAATTTCATAAACTTGGGGACCAAATTGCAATTTTTAAAAATTAAGGACTAAAGGGCAATTTTGAGAAATTAAGGGCCAATTGGTGAAATTAAAACAATTAAGGACCCAAAAGAATGATTGGAAGCCCAAGGGGCTTAAAAGAGATTAAGGAGAAATTAAGGACCCATGTGCAATTTAAGCAAAGTATAGAGCCCTATGTGCAAATATGAGAAAATGTTTGACCTCTTCATCACCAGGCCCTGATATAACACCTGTACCCTGCTGGAAGGAATTTCTTGAGCGTTGGCCCCCAGAAGTGCACCAAGGAGAGAGACTCCACTGGCGCAACCCTACCGAAATCACTGGGTGAGTAGGAACGACTATAACGTTAATTCCAATTGGAATGATGGTTCAGCTTTGAAAACCATTTTTCTCGGAATTAGCCTCCCGTCATGGTGACTGGGTGACTCTGCTTAAAACATTGGGGAGACTAATTCTGGGGTTAGGCACGAGATGCCAGTGGGCCCAAGGTCGATGGATACAGGCATGGACCCGTCCAGAATGAACATGTGATGAATGTTGATTAAAAGATCTGAATAATGAGAACTTGTGTGATACCCATCAAGCCAAGTCTGAGTTGTCGAGCTTGTTGGGCCAAACCTCTACTCTACCGATTCTAGGTCGTCGAACATATTAGGCCAGTACGCGTGGGCCGAAGCCAAGCCGACAAATCGTTGGTCTTGAGGGCCAAAGATAAAGGATATAATTAAAAAGTCTATTGATTGTGCATGCATTGTGATGTTCGGGCCAAAGATAAAGGATATAATTAAAAAGACTAATGATTATGCATGTATTGTGATGTTTGGGCCATCAAAACACCTGGCATGAGATAGTGATGGAGCGTACGGACTGCTCAAAGACCTAGGGTGCATAAGTGCGATTCTGTTGTTCTATAGGTCGTGAAGCTTGAGGAAGCTTCCTGCACACTAAGATCGAGGCAGTAGGGGAAATGAGGTCTCGTCCCACTATGCAAACAAGGTGAAATGATCAGGGTTTGAGTATCAGACTAGTGATGTCCACTCAAATTTCGGGTAGAGGCAGTGCACCTCTATCAGGGTGGACGATAAAGGTGCTCTGGTCCACAAGTGGCACAGTCAAGTACTGTTCTGCGAACTTGTGATCCCTTCTATGATAAGAGGGCGGTTGTTGACCATGTGAAATGTGTGAAATTACGAAAAAATAATTTAAAGAACAGAAGAGATGAATTCAAGTAAACGTTATAGTGGTCTCCCTTACTTAGTATTTTTACTCACCCCTTTTTTAGGATAGCACCCATACGAAAAGTTCCTGGATGCACTTGGGCCCTCAAGGTATGCTTCCTACCCCCAACTTAAAGTAAGGGTTTTAATATAAACACGTTGTTACCTTCCCTATCTCATTCGGGTGGGTATACTCGAATGATGTCGAAAAGGGTAGCGGGTTAATCACGGACTCCAGTCAAACCGGGTCAGGGCATGACAGAGAAAGTGTCGAATTTCACTAACCAAATTCACCCTCAATTTGACTTCAATTGTAGCAATTCTTCATCCAAGAAGGAACCTCATAACAAGAGCTACCTCCCCCGATCGAGAGCTCAGACCACCACACCTCCAATGGTAAGCTTTCGAAGCTTTCTCTCTCTATGAACAGTTTTACAGCAAAGCTCCGTTTGAGTTCATTTCATACCCAAATCATGCAATTCAAAGCTCAATTGAATTGTATGGAAGTGTAGGAACTAATTCATACGTTGAATTAGAGCAATTAACCCTGATTGAATGGCCAATTCGAAGAAATCAAATTCAGTCAGTTTAAACGAGAGAAATTGGAGAAATTTTGGGGATTTCGAAAACTTGAGGAACCTCTTTGCAATTTCCCAAAATTGAAGAGCAATTAGCCATGAAAAAGATCTTGAGAGACCAATTGGTTAATTTTTGGAACATTTGGGCTAAATTGTCATTTTTGTAAAGTAGGGGCAAAATTATAATTTTTGAAAAATTGGAGACCAAATTGGAAATTCGGAAAACTTGTTCCCCTTACACAATTTTGAGTAAATTGAGGACCCAAAGGGAATTTTGGAAGCCTAGGGACTCAATTTGGGGAAACGTTAGCATTAGAGACCTAAAGTTAAAGAAAATGAACTTTAGGGACCTAAGTGTAATTAACCAATAATTTTGAGCCTAGTCACTCATACGTGAGAAAATGAAGGTTGTCATGACAAACTTTAATTGACAAAGATGCCCAAATTATGTAGGGACGGGAGAGATCAGAACACCAACAAGGAAAAGCTAGCGTGGAATTGGAAAACTGACTCGGGACAAACACGTCACGGTCATCAGGTGAGTGGGCTAATTTACACATCATACCGGTTGGGATGATCAGCATTATCATTAAGGGATAAAACCTAATTACTGGTTGTAAGTAGAGATAATCATACCCGGTTGGTATGATGAATTTCCTAGAGGAAAGGAGGAACCCGCCTACCGTATGTAAGCGGAGATATCATCACACACGGTTGGTGTGATGAAGTTGGAAAATGAATTTTTGTTAGAAGTGTTCTCTCTTAACCGTGTGCCAATGCTTAAAATATTTGGGAGACCTTCTTGATAGGATCTAAAACAACTTAGATAGGCCAAGGGCCTCAGTTTTTGAACTCATGGTGCTAAATGCCTGATTTTGGAAAAGCACGTGCAGTGGGCCCAAGATTAGTGGGCACGAGCAGGAGCTTGTAAAAAAATTTGAATTAAGAAAGAGCCATGAAAATTTTAAATGAAAATAGTTGCATGATTTCACCACGATACCAAGTTAGGAACGACAGGGCTCGATGGACTGGCGGCATTGTGTTAGGGTCAGGTCGACGGACCGGTCTAGACAAAGAGCTACAGGTCGGGTTAAGCATCGAAGCCGTTGGACCGTTGGCATCAAAGATAAATGGCTATATGTGGAAAACTTTGTTTTGTGCATGCACTTGTGGTATGAGACCATCAAGACGCCCTATGGGGTAGTGATGGATCCTAAGGGCTACTAGACAACATGTTGGAGATAAGGACAGTTCGTCGTTCTAGTCAGTATAGAAGCTCAGAGTAGCTTCTTGTGCATGAGATGGGGGTGGTGTCATGCCCTGACCCAGTTTGGTCGGATCCCCGTGATCAACCCGCCACTCTCCCGATTTACTAAAGGGTTTCCCCTTATATTATAAATCGTAAAGAGTAAGGCGTTCTTTATACCTGCACCTTTTTCTAGTAATATCATAAATCAAAACTGCATAGTAATTTAAATTAATTGTACCTATCTTGCAGGCATTTAATTGCGCAAGTCCTTTAAGGTTCAGCTTTTTGGGACTTCCTGAAAGGGGTATAAGGGAGGGGGTGAGTACAACTACTCAATGAATGGGATTCAAATCTTTTAACTTTCAAGAAAAATATTTATATGGAGTACCAGACTCCTTTCTTTTAAAAAATCCCATCATTTAAAATTTTGGGTTTTTCCATTATTTCTTAGTTATCGGTGTGTCATCACCCAACACACATCCTTCATCATGATGGTTACACACATTCGCAAGTCAGTATCACTACTGAACTCGCTAGTGGCTTTAGAGCGAATTTTCCTGCCACCCGGATAGAAGTACGACCACTTCTACCCTGGGAATGAATGGATGTACGTGACATCAAACCCACAATCCCGAAATTTTCTTCTTCATGTCCATATGAGGACAGAGACCTCATCCTGTCCCCACCCCGGTCTCATGCGCTTTGTGCTACTCCAAATTTCGCACAGACACCTGGAAAGACAATCTGCCCTTATACTCACCGGGTCATCCAAGGCCCTTAGGACACATCACTACCCCTCATGGGCGTCTTGATGATCCCGTACTCATGGTGCATGCACAAAAAAAGTTTTCTTAAATTACCATGTAATATGTGGTGCCATTTGTCCCAACGGTCCCGACCTTCAACTCAACCTGTAGCTGTTTGTCTTGACTAGTCCGAAGACCGGTCATGTCGCACTGCTACTAGTTGAGTGAGTATGTCAGACCTGGTATAATATATAATCCCACTCACCTGATAGTGCAGTGAAATTCTACTTAGTCGGGTTCCGTCCTTAGCAAGCTAGACCTCGACTGGCGTTCCCGATGTCTCGTTCTCCTACATGAGATGAACATAATTATTCATTATTCTTTGGCCTAATAGCCCTCATTCGTTCCAAATGAATGAGAAAACTCAACTTTACATATATTTGCAATTAGGTCCCTAAAGTTAATTTTCTTTAACTTTAAGTTCCTTTTGTCGGGTTTTTCCTAAATTCGAGTCCCGAAACCTTTAAAATTTATCTTAGGACCTCAAATAATTTGATTTCACACAAAGAGGTTTAATTTCCCAAATTTCCAATTTGGTCCTTCAATTTTCCCAAAATTACCATTTTTCCCATTCTTTAGAAAAATGGTAAATTTTTGCCCCAAAAATTCTAAAATTAATCAATTGGCCCTCTAATATTCTTATCATGACCAATTGACCCTCAATTTTAGAAAATTACATTTTGGTCCTTCAAATTTCCAAAAATCCCCAATTTCCCCAACTTTTTTTCCCAATTTCAACTCTTCAACATTGCCAAATTTGATTTCATCAAATTGACCAATCAAACACCTCAAATTGTTGAAATTGCAGTTGAAAGTGAGTTCCTACATGTTCATACGATTCTAAGGAACTTTGAATCACATATTTTAACGTTGGAACGAGCTCAAATGGAGATTCACCGGAAAACAAATTGTAGAGAGAAAAAGCTTCGATTTCTCACCGGTGAGGGTGCGGCGGTGGAGCTTTTCAATCTGGGCAGGTAGCTCTTCTCCAAAGGTTCTTCCTAGGATCAAGAATGACATCAATTGATGTCGAATTGGATTAGAATTTCTTCATCGAAATTCAGCCGATTCTCTCTCTAACAACGATCTGAAATTGTAAAGGGGAACCAAATTGACTTACCTTTCGGTCCTAATTTGGCCGAGGAAGGACTGAGGAGGTGTTGGGAGGGCTTGGTTTGGTTTCAGGAAGGCTCGAAATGGCCAATTTCAGCTTAGCCGAAATAGGGCAGTTTCAGTTCGTCGAAGCTGCTTTACTGTTCGATCATGCCGACGCTTCTCCAGCGATTCTCGGATTTACTGGAGTTTGCTATTATATAGCTATCTTCTCTCCGGTTCTAAAGAGCCTGACCTCTCCTTCCGAGGTTAAGAAAATGTTCAAGTCGAAGTTCTGGTTCGAGCTTTACCGGGAAATGGAGCAGTAGAGAGAGAGAGAGAAGTGTTCAGGTGTGAGGAGAATGAATGGGGATAACCTCTTTATATAGGTGTAAAATCGTGTATTAAATGGGAGAGATTTATTACTAGTATTAATATTACCATAAATTATTGGGATTAATTCCAATAATTTAATTTTAATATTAAATTATTTGTATTAATTTCAATAATTTAATTTAGGTATTAAATTATTGGTATTAATTACAATAATTAAATATATATTAATTTATATCTATTTATGATAAGGCGTACGAGGTCACCCATCCTCACACTACTCTCGAGCAAGCACGCTTAACTTCAAAGTTCTTATGAAATCTCGTTCACCTAAACCAATTTGGTTTTTCTATTTTAATTTGTCTGAAGTTTCTTTTCCAATATTTAATGAACCCTTTGGATCATCCAAATGTTGTAAATTTCATAATTGCTTGTTCCCAAATGATCGGGTTTATAAATCGACTTGGTTTTCTTATTCGGTTTGATCGGTACAAGCAGCCAAAGAGAGGCTGCCACATGTCCGGTCAACAATCAGTTGGTGCCCCGTCAGCCTGCCACACACATATAAGCAACCAATGAGAGACGGCCACATGTCCAGTCAACGGGTCAACGGCTGACCCGGCGGCCGAGCTATCACTACATGTTAAAAAAACTGACCAATCATAGTGCGGCACATGGCATGAACGCCACATCATCATCTTCAACCTTCAAACGCTCATAGAGAAGAGGGAGGAGAGAGAGTTGTAGAAAAAGCTGAAGTCTCCCGAGACTCGAAAAATTCTCTGGTCAGGTCATCAGTGATCGAGTCGGAGGTCGAGTCTTATGCCAGCGGGTAGCCTGAACATGTTTTGAGCTCCCTATATAAAGAGCACACCCCCCCCCCTCCATTCGTTCTCAGTATCCCACAATTGAGCAAATAAGAACAAGAGTGCATTTTTCAACAAGCTACAAACTAGAGCTCTAACGACAGGAAAAATCACCACCAAAGGAGCTCTAAAGAGTGGAATTGGAACCAGGGAAGAGTGCTCTAGCTCCATACATTCTCAGAACAACCAAAGGACGCTCAGAGAAGTGCGCAAAGGATCGCACAGTGAAGTTGCTCCAAAGCTCGAAGCAGTGAGCTCCTGCTCGACGCAACCTCGACCCTTGCACCACCCACATTGGCCATCTCTGACCACATAAGACCCTCCACAACACACCTACAAGCCCCAGTATGCTCAATTCCACCTCTCCTCATCAAAATTTCTAAATTTCAGAGCGACACCACCCGAAACTTCTCTCTTCAAATTCTAGTAGGGCAACAGCGAATTGCGGTAGGATTCAACCCTGCTAGATCCCTCTCAACTAGCTCTAGCACCACCTACCTCAAGCTCTAGCCGACGCCCCTCCATTGGTAGAAACATAAGCTTTCTCTCACTGTTGTGAAATTTCTGTCGAAACTTTGACAAGGCGAAAAACTCAACCAAATTCATAAATTCAAAGTGTAGGATGATTGTGGGGAGCTGAAGGAGGCTAATAGAAGCAAAAATTGAAGAAATTAAGGACATACAGGCCGACAATTGGATGAGGTAAGATCCAAAGTTCCACATGCTTGAATTGGGGAAGAAGATGAAGGGTGATTTGGGGATTTTGGGGGACTTTTGTGCAATTTTCAAAAATTGGAGGACTGAATGACAATTTCACAAAATTGAGGGTGTTTTCATAAAATTCACCCCAATTAAAGGTCAATTAGGCAATTTGGACAAATTGGGGCAAATTAGAAATTTTGAAAAGTTGGGGACTAAATTGCAATTTTTTTTGAAAATTAAGGACTAAAGGGTAAATTTGGTGAATTGAGGGCCAATTGGTGAAATTAAAAGAGTTAAGGACCCAAAACAAATTGGGAACCCAAGGGGCCTAATAGAGATTAAAGAGAAATTAGGGACTCATGTGCAATTTAAGCAAAGTACGGGGCCCTAGGTGCAAACATAAGAGAGAGTGTGACCTCTTCCTAACACGAATGCTTGTACCCTGCAGGAACAGATTACTCAAACGTCGAACCCCTAAAGCGCACCAAGGAAGGAGACTCTGCCGGCGCAACCCCACCGAGATCATTGGGTGAGTGGGAATCCCTATGACGTCCATTCCGGTTGGAATGATGGTTCAGCTTTGAAAATTATTTTATCAGAATTAGCATCACCTGACTGGGTGACTCTACTTAAAATATTTGGGAGCTAATTCTAGGCTTAAGCTCGAGATGCTAGTGGGCCCAAATCCGATGGATACGGGGGTGGACCCGTTCAGAATGGACATGTCATATATGATGCTAAAAAACTTGAATAATGGGAACTTTGCGTGATACCCATCAAGCCAAGCTAAGTTGTTGAGCTTGTTACGCCGAACCACTGCTTTGCCAAAGTTAGGTCGTCAGACCTGTTGGGCCAATACGTGTGGGTCGAAGCCAAGCTGGCAGACTGTTGTGCTAGATCTCCAAAGATAAAGGCTATAATTCAAAAAAGATTGTTGATTGTGCATGCACTGTGATCTTTGAGCCATCAGGACACCTAGCATAAGGTAGTGATGGAGCCTAAGGACTGCTAGACAACCCAGGGAGCATAAGGGTGGTTTCGTTGTTCAGTAGGTCGTGGAGCCAAGTAGCTTCCTACGCACGAAGACCGAGACAGTAGGGGAAATGAGGCCTCATCCCACTGAGCGGTCACGGTGAAGTAATTGGAGTTTGATGTGTAAGACTATTGATGTCCACTCAAACTCCGGGTAGAGGCAATATCCTTCTATCAAGGTGGACGGTAAAGGCTCTCCAGTCCACAAGTGCCATGGTCGAGGACCGTTCCATGAATGTGTGATCCCTCCTATGATAGGAGGGCAATTATTGATCATGTGAAATGTATGAAATAACAAAGAAATAATTTAAAGGACAGAAAAGATGAATTCAAGTAAAACGTTGTAGTAGTTTCCCTCACTGAGTATTTTACTCATGCCCTCCCCTCTCTCACCCCTTTTTAGGATAACACCTAGACGAAAAGTTCCCAAATGTGCTCAGGCCCTCAGGGTATGCTTCCTACCCCTAACTTAAAGTAAGGGTTTGAACGTAAACACACCTTCACCTTCCTTGCCTCGTTCGGGTATGACATTCTATCTTGGTGTGTTGATCATGGAATCCGATCAAACTAGGTTGGGGCATGACATTCTATCTTGGTGGGTGGTAAAGAAGCTCTAATCCACAAGTGAGTGTAGTGGATGGGTTGCACCTACGAACGTGTGTATCCTTCCTGATGAAGGGCATGTGTTTAATTGCTAAACGCCTCCCAAGGCAAGGGGATGGGCTAAAAAGAGCTAAAAACACCTAATATGGTAATGAGAATGAGTTTTGAAAAATGAACTTTGAGGAAACATGTAAACCCCGTCCTTTGATAATGAGAAAACCAAGGAAAGAACCGGTCACTTTCAAATTTTAAAACCGAATTGGTCTACAAGCTTGATTATTAGGAAACGAGCACATTCGAGAATTTTCAACTCCCATGTGACTCAAAATGGTTCATCAACTTGGGAAAAGAATCTTAGGACGAAATGGGGAAGAAAAACCAGATCAGTTCAAGAGAATCGGGTCCGAACCGGATAGAACCGGTTTATGAACAAAGTTGATTCATGAACCGGAACCGATAGAGAATGGGAAAACCAAGAAATTTATGGATCCCTTGTGATCCAAAGAGATTTATAAACCTTGGAGGGAATATTAGAACAAAGTGGGAGAGAAAAACCATATCGGTTCGGGTGAACCTGACCTGAACCAGATTAAATCGGTTTAGGAACCGAGTCAATTTATGAACCGGAATCAATAAAGAGATGGTAAACCGGGAATTTTATGGACCCTAAGTAACCTAAGGAATCATAGAAGTCATGAAAATGGACTGGAGAATGAATTGGATATGAAAGCCAAACCGCTTCAAGTGAACCAGATCCGAACTAGATTGAACCTGTTTGGACCGATTTGAACTACTATTGAACCGGATTTTAAATTCATTTTTCTAGGTGGCTTAAAGAATTCAAATTTGAGATTTGAGGCCACCATTGGATAGAAAATTAATTTAGAAATTTTTAGATTTGAAAAATTCAGTCTAATGGGGGGTGAACCGACTGGTTTAACCTTTGAAAATGATTCGGACCAGTTCGGTTCGGAACTGTGTCGTCTTCTTCCTTCAGATAATAACACTGTTCACTCGTCAGAAAATCAAAGCAGCGCTAGTGGAGAAGAAATGTTTCTGTTCGATACATTTTAGGCCATCAATGTCTGTCATAAAGGTGCCAAACAGACGGCCAACGAGTCCCCGAGCTCCCTGTATAAAGAGCCCCTCTACATTCATCCTCTCCACACTAGAAAAGCTCACTCTCTCTCAGTTGCTTAGTTTTTCGAAAAAGCTCGAACTAGAGCTCTGATATAGGGTCATTTCTAAGCTAAAGAAGGTGAGGTCAGATTCATTAGAACCGGGGAGAAGTCAGCTACATGATGGTGGCATCCGTTCATTCCGAGAGTCGCCAAAGAAGCACAGACATGATTGAACAATGAAGCAGCTCCGATGGACTAAAGCTGCCTTGTTTCGGCCGAGTTGAAATCGGCCAACTTGAGCCCTCCTTACGACAAACCAAGCCATCCCAACACTTCCTCAGCCCTCCCACGGCCGAATTAGGACCGAAAGCTAAGCCAATTCAGCTTTCCTCTGCAATTTTTTATCAGTGTTAGAGAGAGAGTCGGACGAATTTCTATGATAACATTCTAATCCAATTTGACATCAATTGATTTCATTCTTGATCCTAGGAAGAACCTCAAGAGGAGAACTACCTGCCAAGATAGAAAGTTCGGACCGTCGTGCCCTGACCGGTGAATAATCGAAGCTTTCTCTCTCTACAGTTCATTTTTCGGCGAAGCTCCGTTTAAGCTCGTTCCGGCATTAAAACTTATGATTCAAAATGCTAAAGAATCATATGAACATGTAGAAACTCAATTTCAACTTCAATTTCAACAATTAGAAATGTTTGATTGGTCAATTTGATAAAAATCACATTCAGATGTGTTAATAAGTTGGAATTGGGGGAAAATTGGGGAATTTTGGGGAATTTTGGGGAATTTTGAAAATTTGAAGGACCAAAATGTAATTTTCTAAAATTGAGGGTCAATTGGGCATTATAAAAATGTTAGAGGGCCAATAAAGGAATTTTAGAATTTTTAGGGTAAAATTTACTATTTTTGTAAAGAAAGGGCAAAATGGTAATTTTGGAAAAATTGGGGGATCAAATTGGAAATTTAGGAAATTAAACCTCTTTTTATGAAATTAAATAAATTGAGGTCCCAATGGGAATTTTAAAAGTTTTAGGACTCAATTTGAGGAAAAATCAGCATTAGGGGCTTAAAGTTAAAGAAAAATAACTTTATGGACCTAATTACAAATAAATAAAAGTTTAGTTTTTCTCATTCATTTGGAATAAATGAAGAGGTCGAGGGATAATGAACCGAGATGTTCATATCATGTAGGAACACGAAGCACCGGGAACGCAAGAAAGGACAAGCTCGCGTGAAAATAAGAGACCGGTCTAGTGGAATTCACTGCATTGACGGGTGAGTGGGATTTTATATCATAACTAGTTGGGGATGATAAGTACCTCGAAATGAAAGCCCACTACCAAGTGGTATTTTAAATATCACAACTTAGAGGAGTGATGTGAAAATAATGCAGAAAAACTACATACCGATTGTAAGTAGACCATATCCGGTTGGTATGGTGAAACTTCCTCGAAAGAAGTTGAAAACCCATTCATCGGTTATGAGTGGAGATGTCCTTATACCCGATCGGTATAATTGGCAGTTGAAAACATATTTTTTTTGAAAGTGCTCTCCCCTGACTGTGTGTCAATGCTTAAATGGTTTGGGAGACCTTCTTGACGGGTGCTCGAATAGCTCTTATAGGTCGGGGGCCTCGGTTTTGGAACTTAGGGGCTATTATGCCCAATTTTGAAAATCTCGAACAAGTGGCCCATAGGCCAGTGGGCATGAGCAAAAGCTCATAAACAAACATGAGATATGTGCCATAAAACTTTAATAAATGAATTGTTTAGTCATGGTACCAAGATAGGACCGACATATTCAGTCAACTAGTGGCAGTGTGACATGACAAGTCTCCGGATCAATCAAGACAAACAGCTGCAGGTTAAGATGAGGGTCAGGGCCACTAGACCAGTGGCACCACATATTATATGGCATGATAAGAAAATATTGTTTACGCATGCAGTATGATTATGGAGTCATCAAGACACCCATGAGGGGTAGTGATGCATCTTAAGGGCTCTAGACGACCCGGTGAGTATAACAACAGTTCGTCGTTCCAGGTGACCGTGCGAAATTTGGAGTAGCACTAAGCGCATGAGACCGGGGTGGGGATAGGATGAGGTCTTTGTCCTCATATAGACATGGAGAATTGATTTCAGGATTGAGGGTTGGATGTCACATACATCCAATCATTCTCACGGTTGAAGTGTACATACTTCTTCTATCTAGGTGGGCGGTAAAGTCGCTACGAAGCCACAAGTAGGTTCAGTGGTCGTGCTAGTCTGCGAATGTGTGTTTGACCTTCATGATAAAGGTTATGTGTTGGGTGATCACACACCATGATTAAATAAGGAAATGGTGATAAAACCCGAGATTTTAAATGAAAGGATTTTTGAAAGAATGAAGTCTGGCACACTCCAATACAAATGTTTTCCTAAAAGTTAAAAATAGATTTTTGAAAGCCCATTCACTGAGTAGTTGTACTCACCCCCTCCTTTCTATCCCTTTTTCAAAAAAAGGAAAAATGACTAAGAATAATACCGAGCCTTACCCTCTATCTGGTATGCTTAAATTTTCCTTAAGCTTGCATTATATTGGATATATGTCTTTCCTTGGAATAAAGTTGAAATTACGCCTAGTTCATCTCGAGTTAAAGTCGGAGGAAACTCCTCTTGAACCGAGAGAGTGACAGGTTGTTCATAGGGATCCGACCAAACTAGGTCGGGGCATGACAAAACCCTTTTAAAGGGAATGATAACTTTGGCATGTTTTAGATAAACAAAAACTATCTTGAAAACTCACTCCCAACACCCGCTCACTGAGTTATAGAACTCAGCCCTCCCTTTTACTCCTTTTCAGGAGTAAGGATAGAATGAAAGAGAGTGCAAAGATGTACCCTCCATCAGGTATGCTTAAAGTTCGTTTTAAGCTTGTATTAGATTGATTTATGTTATTCCAAGGAACAAGGTTGAATTTACGCTTGGTCCCTCTTGACTAAAAGAAGGGGGAAACCCCTATTAATCCAAGGGAGCGACAGGTTGCTCATGGAGATCCGACCAAACTAGGTCGAGGTGTGACAACTTGAGTGGTATCAGAGCCTATGTTCCCTTGAGAGCATTATCAATGTTATGACCTAACACTAATGAAAACTAAATTACCTTGTAGGAAGAAGAGTCCCTAGGAAGTTCGTCGTGTGAACCAAACTCACACAAGAAATTTTGAAAAAGACTCCTACCTCCAGAGAGATGGTCGTTCAAAGGTTCATGGAAGTTGAGAAGAGAGTGCCTAAAGATATGGTCGAGGACTATAGGAAACTTGTTGGAGCATTGTTAGAGCCAGAAGACATAATGTATCCTCCTCCAAGGCAAGAAGAACCTACCCCTCCTCCAAGGAGCCTGACACCCTCTCCAGTCCCGCAACAGCCAAAAAGGACTCCAACTAGGAAGGAGGCCTAGAATAACTACTCGGATACCCATGCAACCTTTATGAAAGTCCACCAAGCACCCCCACCGACTCAACACAACTTTAACCCTTCCCAATGGATTAAGTGGACTATGAGTGTGAAGCAGAGGTGCTAAGGAGGTACAGACTCGAGGTGATTCATGAAGTCTGTCCTAGCGGGGAAGCCCCATGGGAGTATGGATGGACGTCAACCAACTCATCAAAACCCTCAAACCATGAATCCCAAAACAATTCGGAGGCTAATTCCCGACCTATGACTCTAAGGAACTAGAATAGGAAGTAGTGAGAAATTCCTGTAATAAGTCGAGTGCGACAAGACCTCCTTGAATGAATAAAGACCATTTTTTTAAAAGTTAGTCTCCCTGCTAACGGCAAGTACAACTAACATATTGGAATATACCAATCAGAACATGGGGTAGTAGGTAGAGAAAAGGCCACCTGAGAAGGAAGATTGCAGGTCACCTCTAGTTAATACTAACCCTAAGAAAGCCAACCTAAATAATTCCCTCACAAGAATTAAGAACCCCCAACACAGAGTAACAAGGCAACAAAACAAGACAAAAGACTAGGAAGGGAGTTTCCAGGAAGGAACAAAGAGCCTACCTAGAAAAGGAGCTGTTGGATAGGACATGTCCTAACTAGGAGACAAAGGACCCAACTGAAACTAGGAAAAGAAAAGAGTCTGCTCATAAGGGACCGAGTGCAAGGAAAGCATACTTCTACGAGATCAAAGAATAGGATCAAGTTAGGGAAAGGGAAAATGAGAAGGCAGCAATAGGAAGATACGGGAAGGAGTGGGAGGATTAGTACTAGAAGGAAAACCTAAGGACCGATAACGGATTGAGCGAGCCCTTGTACAAGAATTAAGAAACAAAGAGGAATTGAATTTGCCTCTAAGAAGGACAAATTGAATGAAAGACAACAAAGAATAGAGGTAAGGTGTAGGGGAAGTACACCTAAAACCCCCTCAGAAAAGGGAAAACACGAAAAACGCCCTCTGGTAACACTAGGGCAGGACACAGTAGGAGTGAAGCGAAGAAGAGACGTGCTAGGAAAGGGAACTCTAGAAGGATGTATACGACTAAGGACCCCTCACAAAGGCCAACGATGGATGGTTGGACACAATGTGGAGTACAAGGAACCAACCCACTAAGAGGGAACTCCTTGAAGGGAGGATAAGGAACAAAAAAAAAGGAAATTTCCAAGCTAAGAAACTAACAAGTGGATCATAAGAGGCATAACCCAAAATAAAGGAACCTCAAAAAGGGGCATAAGTGGTTAAGGATATCTCGGAATGGCAAGTGTGACTTGCTTTGGAAAAGAAGAGTAGCCAAGTAGGAAGCGACTACTAACAACAAAATGATCAAGGGGAATAGAACATGCCCTATGAAGGATTGAGAAATAGTATCGACTACACCCTATAAAGGGCAACGAGGTGGACATCAAGGATGAGTGAATCCTAGAGATAGCTGCCCCTAGATAGATGGACAAGAAAAATAGTAGGGATAAGGAATTTAACAAACGGACCCTCGTAAGAAACATGGATTTAGACCCCGGCGAAGAAGGGAGAAGTGAATAGACCCAATGTCAGAAAGAATGATGAAGGAAATCCTTAAAGAATAAATGAACAAAAATGGATTAATGACCAAACTTAGGCCATGAGAAGAATCAAGTAAGCCTCTAGCACGATGATCAAGAGGCATTGAAACAAGGAGGATATGAATGCCTCCCTAAAAGAGATAAGATGGGTACTGGGATGCAAGTTAAAATGATTATAGGGTACAAATGATGTGCCGCAAGATTCCCCAAAACAAGGGCAAGCAGGAGAAGATGACATCAAAGGATGTCATGAGAGTAACCTAAAGATAAATACCCAAGAAGACGAAGGAAAGAGGAAATTTGGGAAAGGAGGAGGAAGCCTACCAAGGAAGGAAGCCCTAGAAGAGGCATACATACCCTAAACAAAGGAGAAATGAACCCCATTAAGGTGGAATAGAAGGAAAATCGCAAAAAAAAAAAAAAGGAATGCAAGTTGGGATAAAGGACCAAATAAAAGGGAAGTACACTAAAACCTAAAGAGTAAGTTAAACCTAAGGAGTGAGTAAAAAGGAAGAGGGCATCAAAAGATGTTGTACAAGTAAGAAAGGGGTGGACTGCCCAAAACAAGTGAATAGAGTAAAGAATATCTAAGAAACCTTGGAGAAGTAAGCCCTCCAGTTAAGAGGCGATTAAAGGAAATGACAACTAACATCAAGTCTGGTCATGGTCCGCGCTCACTTAATAGAGATTACAGAATGGACGATTGCGCATAAGGTGGAGTACACGAAGTAAGGCTGACAATTGGAAGTTCTTCAGATAAGGAATAAAGGATGAATAGAAAATTTCAAAGATGAAGAAGGATTGAAAGCGGACAACGCCCCAATGTAGAAGAGGGTGTAAAGAAATGAAGAAAGGAAACCTTCAAGGAAATGGTAAGAAGGTTGAACATTTAGCTCCTAAAGTGGAAATCTCTACTTTGAAGGACATATTAGAGAATGAAACCACAAAAAGAGAACTTCCTCAAACCAAACAATTGACACGTAAACCAAAAGAGGTCAACTTGGAATAAGGAATAGTGAAATGATCACAAGCAAGTAAGAGTGGATTGAGGAAAGGGAAAGTCCTTGAGTAGAGGGTGCCATTGGAAATGAGGAGGAGCACAAGAAGAGAAGAATCTCAACGTGTCGGTTGGTAATGGAAACCTGATGGTTGGGACTAGGGGGAAAGCCAATAAGGAAGTTGGTAAGGGACAATTGAATAAATGCCAAAGGTAGTTGGGGAACACTACTAAGTAACAAGAAGGAAAGAAATCGCATGACTCCTAAACGGTTGGAAAGGCATGAACCATTATCGAGAAAATGTTCTAGAATTGTAATGGACAAAGACAATTCTGGAACATGTCCTACTGTACAGTCCCAGGAAAATATGACTCAAATAAGAAATAGTCTGTTACTTAAGCATGAAGAGGTCAAACATAAAATCTGGACCGGAGTGGTAATAAACAAAAGATGGAGGATGGACTAAAATAAGGTAAAAGGGGAATCGCCTCAAAACCCATGGGGTTAAGGACGAAGAGTCCGAAGGGATGCTAAGCTAAAAGAGCATCAACAACCAAGAAATAAATGGAAATGGGGAAGATTGGACGTTTATGGAACATCCAACTCAATAACATGGTTAAGAACCCGTAAGAAGAATAGTCTTACCCTAAGCAAAGTAAGAAGTGGACCTAAAGATGTACCTTTGGACACGTGGGTAAGACATGTCTAATCATGATAAACACCAAATAGTGAGTAAATAGTGAAAGGAAAAGAATTTCTTAGGAACGTGGTTAAAAGGGGGCGAGGTGAAGGAATCACCAAAGTGACAACATATCAAACAAACCCCAATAGGACGTCAAAGGAAAATTACTCCTGATGCAAAGGATTATTGACTTAGTTTTTGGGACAAAACCCCTAAAAGGAGGGGAGAGAGTTGTTAACCCCGTCCTTTAAAGATAAGAAAACCAAGAAAAGAATCAGTTAATTCAAAAGAGAAAACCAAGCTGGTTCACAAATCGTAACCGGTAAAGAAAGGGTAAAATGGGAAATTGACAAATCTCAATTGACTCAAAGAGTTATAAAAATCATGAAAAAGAACCTTTGGGAAAATGGGAAGAGAAAACCATACCAGACCCGAACCGGATTGAACCGGTTTCTAAATTCATTTTTCTTGATTGCTTAAAATATCCAAATTGGGAAATTTAAGCCACCATTAGATAGAGAATAAATTTAAATTAATTTAGAAATTTTTAATTTTGAGAAAACCGGTCGAATCGGGCCTAAACTGGCCGATTTACGCCATTGAACCCGATTGAACTGGTCTGGTCCGGTTCGTAATAGTGTCGTCTTCTTCCTCAGGATGACAGCACTATTCATTAATGCAGAAAATGTAAATCTCTGACAAAGGTGTAACTGCTCCGATCAAGCCATTTTCAAGTGAGTATAAGCTTGACCAAAATGGAAAGTGGTCAAATAGAGGGTCCCCGAACTCCCTATATAAAAAGCTAATCTCCATTCATCCTCCACACACCTCAAATCGCCATTCTCTTTCAACTGCTCTATTTTTCATTGAATCTCGAACAAGAGCTCTGACTTAGGCCTTTTTCTCAGCCTCATAAGGCAAGGTCGGGTCCTATAAACTCCAGGGGAAGTCAGGTGACAGCAACCTCCATTCGACACAAGGATCGCCGGAGAAGCGTCGGCGGAATCAAATAGTGAAGCAACTCCGATGAACCAAAGCTACCCTATTTTGCCCGAGCTGAATTCAGCAAAATTCAGCCATCCTCCGGCCAAACCAAGCCTCCCCAACACCCCCATGACCCTCATATGGCCTCAACAGAGCTGAAAGGTAAGCCAATTTAGCCCTCCTCAATCGTTGTAGATCGGGGTCAGAGAGAGAAAGTGTTGAATTTCACTAACCAAATTCACCTTCAATTCGACTTCAATTGTAGCAATTCTTGATTTTAGAAGGAACCTTAGGACAAGAGCTACCTCCTTGATTGAGAGCTTGGATTGCCACACCTCCGACAATAAGCTTTCGAAACTTTCTCTCTCTACAAACAGTTTTCTAGCGAAGCTCTGTTTGAGCTCGTTTCGGACCCAAATCATGCAATTCAAAGCTCAATTGAATCGTATGGAAGTGTAGGAACTGATCCATACCTTCAATTGGAGAAATTTACCTCGATTGAATGGCCAATTTGAAGAAATCAAATTCAGTCAGTATGAAGGGGAGAAATTGGGAAAAGTTTTTGGAGAAATTTTGGGGATTTCAAAAAATTAAGAGACCTCTTTGTAATTTCCCAAAATTGAAAGCCAAATGGCCATGAGAAAGATGGTGATAGACCAATTGGTCAATTTTCGGAACATTTGGGGTCAAATTGCCATTTTTGGAAAGTAGGGGCAAATTTGTAATTTTTGAAAAATTGAGGACCAAATTAGAAATTTGGAAAACTTGAGCCCCTTACACAATTTTGAGTAAATTGAAAACCCAAAGGAAATTTTGGAAGCAAGGAAAAGCTAGCGTGGAATTGGAAAACCAACTGGGGATGAACACATCACAATCATCAAGTGAATGGGCTAATCATCATAGCAGTTGGGATGATTAGTATTATCTTTAGCAAATAAAACCTACTTACTGGTTGTAAGTATAGATAATCATACCCGTTTGGTATCATGAATTTACTTGAGGAAAGGAGAAACCCGCCTACCAGTTGTAAGCGGAGATATCATCACACCCAGTTGGTGTGATTAAGTTGAAAAATGAATTTTTTGTTAGAAGTGTTCTCCCCTAAATGTGTTCCAATGCTTAAACTATTTGGGAGACCTTCTTGACGGGAGATAAAACAACTTAGATAGGCCAAGGGCCTCGGTTTTTTAACTCATGGGGCTAAATGCCCGGTTTTGAAAAAACATGTGCAGTGGGCCCAAGGCTAGTGGGCACGAGCAGGAGCTCGTAAATAAATTTGAATTAAAAAAAAGAACCATGAAAACTTTCAATGAAAATGGATGTATGATTTTGCCACGGTACCAAGTTAGGACTAATAGGGATCAATGGACTAGCAATAGTACGTCAGGGCTAGGTCGACACACCAGTCTAGGCAAACAGTTGTAGGTCAGGTTGAGTGTATGGGAAGTTGGACCGTTGGCACCAAAGATAAATGGCTTTATGTGGAAAACTTTTGTTTGTGCATGAACTTGTAGTACGGGAGTATCAAGATGTCCTATGGGGTAGTGATGGGTCCTAAGGGCTATTGGACGACATGGTGGAGATAAGGGCACTTCGTCGTGCCAGTCTGGAAGCTTAGAGTAGCTTCTTGCGCATGAGATCGGGATGAGGTCTCCATCCTCATATGGACACAAAGTGGCATTTAGGTCTGAGGGACGGATATCGAGAACATCCACTCGGACCCAAGGTAGAAGTGGATGGGCTTCTATCTTAGTGGGCAGTAAATACGCTCTGATGCACAAGTGGGTGCAGTGGACAGGTTGCACCTGCGAACATGTGTACCATTTCTGATGAAGGGCGTGTCTTTGATTGTAAACACCTCCAAAGGTAAGGGGATGGGCTAAAAGAGCTAAACATGCCTAATATGGGAATGAGAATGAGTTTTGTAAACTGAACTTTGAGGAAACCCTTTTAAAGGGAATGATAACTTTGGCATGTTTTAAATAAACAAAAACTATCTTGAAAACTCACTCCCAACACCCGCTCACTGAGTTGTATGACTCACTACCTCCCTTTTACCCCTTTTCAGGAATATGGATAGAATGAAAGAGAGCTCGAAAATGTACCCTCCATCAGGTATGCTTAAAGTTCCTTTTAAGCTTGCATTAGATTGATTTATGTTATTTTAGGGAACAAAGTTAAATTTACGTCTGGTTCCTCTTTACTAAAAGAAGGGGGAAACCCCTCTTAAACCAAGGGAGCAGCGGGTTGCTCACGAGGATCCGACCAAATCGAGTCAAGGTGTGACAGTCCTACACTTCGAATTTCCAAATTTGGTTGAGTTTTAAGCCTCGTCAGAAAATTTACAGTAGAGAGAGAAAGCTTGCTTAGCTTACCGATGGAGGGGCGGTGGCCAGAGCTTGAGGTGGGTGCAGCTAGTGCTCGTCAAGGGGAACCTATCAGGATTGAATCCCACTGAAATTTGTCGCTTCCTTGCAGGAATTTGAAGAGAGAAGTTTTGGGGGGTGCAGTTCTGAAACTCAAAAATTCTGACGAGCAGAGATGAAATTGAGCTTACGGGGGGGGTGTCTATGAGGGGTTGTGGAGGATCTTAGGCAGTGAGAGGTGGCCAATGCCGGCAGCGGAAGGGTTGAGGGAGTCACTTTGGAGTGGCTTCACTGTGCTATCATCTTTACACTTCTCTGGTCGTTCTATGGTCGCTTTAAGGGTGTCTCGAGCTAGAGCACTCTTCCCTGGTCCCAATGCCACCCTTCGGAGTATCTCTCATTGCAAAATTGCCCGTCGTCGGAGCCTTGATTGGAGTGTTGTTGGAAAAGAAGTTGTTTGTCTTCCGAGAGTGCCTGATAGGTGAGGAGGACAAATGCGAGAGTGCTCTTTATATAGGGAGCTCGACAACTGTTAAGGCTACCGGTCGGTGTGAGACTCGGCCTCCGACTCGGCCACTAGCGACCTAACCGGAGAGATTTTTAAGTCGACGGAGACTCCAGCTTTTCTAGCCTCTCTCTTCTCTGTTAGCAAACTGAGGTTGAAGACAATGATGTAGCGGGCGTGCCACATGGCGCACTATGATTGGTCGGTTTTCTAACATGGAGTCCAACTCAGCTACTTCATCAGCCATTGACCGGTTGACCACACATCTGGCAACTTCTCATTGGTTGCTCGTGCCTGTGTGGCAGGCTGATAGTTGCCCATTGACCGGACACGTGGTAGCCTCCCATTGGCTTCCCGTGTCTAAGTGGATGTTGACGAGGTGATGTTGACAATTTACTGATCCGATTTGTTGACCGGTTCGATTCATTGACCAGTCCGATCCAACCAGGTTCGCTGTCCCAAATTCGAAAATCGGCCGGTTCGGACCCGATTCGACTAGTTTTCTGAAATTTAAAATTTTCTAAATTCATTTTCTATTTAATGGTGGACTCAATTTCCCAAATTAACATTTTTAAGCCACCTATAAAAATGAATCATTGAACTGGTTCACTATGGTTCATCCTGGTTCAGTACGGTTCGGGTTTGGTTCACCCCGAACCGATCCGATTATCTCATCAATTCCACTTCTCGATTCTTCGTTACAATTTTTGTTAATTTTTTGTAATTTGGGATTTTCCAATTTTTCTTGTCAACCATTTTTTACTATTTTCTATTGATTAAATTAGCTCGATTTTCAACAATAGTGTCGGTTCTCCTCCCGGTTTCCTTGGTTCGAGAGGACGGGTTCCCAGTGCATCTAGGTAGAGTACTTCCCCATGGTTCTAATGACATCGAATGAAGCTTCAGAGGTGGAGAAAAGCCCAAATGTTGGAGCTTTAGTTTGTTGCTCGCCGGAAAACTAAGCACTTCACCTTTTTCGCTTGATTGTGGGATGCTGAAAACGAATGTATGGATGTCATTTATATAGGGAGCTCAACAACTGTTCAGGCTACCGACTAGCTTGAGACTCGGCCCACGCCTCGCTTGCTGGCAACCTAACCAAAGCAATTTCTAGTCACCGGAGACTCCCTCTTCCCTTGCTCTCTCTCCTTTATGTCAGCAGACTGAGGTTGAAGACGATGGTGTGGCGGACATGCCTCGTGGCGCGTTATGATTGGTCCATTTTTCTAACGTGGCATTCCAACTCAATCGACGCATCAACCGTTGATCGGACACGTGCCAGCCTTCCATTGGTTACTCGTGTCTATTTGGCAGGCTGACCGGTCGTTCGTTGACCGTTGACCGAACACGTGGCAGCCTCTCATTGGCTGACCGTGCTTGGGTGGCTGCTGACTGGTCGCCGTTAAATGTTGACCAATCCAGTCCGGTCCGACTAGGTTCGATTACCCAAATTCAAAAATCAATTGATTAAAGTCCGATTCGACCTATTTTCTAAAATTTAAAAATTTATCTAAATTAATTTTCTGTTTAATGGTGTATTCAAATTCTCAAATTAATATTTTAAATTTAAATAGAAAAATTAATTATTGAATCGATTTACCATATTTCAATACGATTCAGAACAATTCGAATACAATTCACCCCAAACCGGTTTAATTCTCCACATAATTCACTTAATAGTTATTACCCATATTATTTTTGTGAATTTTAATTTTCCATATCAATCCTTATTTATTATTTTTTATCCCTTTAACAACTCTGTTCCGTACATTCGGCGGCACACCAAGAAGACAATATCACATGGATCCTTGTAGGAAGATTATACTATTATTACCGAAGGATATGTCTGTCCTCACGGCGTGCAACCAGCAGCAGCTTCCATGGATTCCTATCATCTCAGCTCTAGGGTTTCTCATTCTGCTCGGGCACCTCATCTCCTTTGTCAGAGGGATCATCACCATCACCTCCCCCTTCAGACCCCTCAAGGACCTCCGGAGCCGTTACGGTTCCTGGGCCATCGTCACGGGCTGCACCGACGGCATTGGTCGGGCCTTCGCCTTCAATCTGTCCCAGAAGGGCATGAACCTCTTCCTCGTCAGTCGGAGCAGGGACAAGCTCGAGCGGCTGTCGGAGGAGCTGCTAGCAGTTAACGAGCACACCCTCGTGAGGATCCTCGCGTTAGATTTCGCCGAGGATGTCTCCGACGGAGTCCGAGAGTTGGCGAAGGTGGCTAAGGAGCTGGAGGTGGGTCTACTGATAAACAACGTGGGTGTGACCTACCCAGCGGCGAGATTCTTCCACGAAGTCGACGATCAGCTGTGGAGGAGGATCGTGCGGGTTAACATCGAATGGATGGCCAAGGTCACGAGAGCCGTCCTACCGGAGATGCTCCGGCGAGGAAGAGGAGCCATCATCAACTTAGGGTCTGGAGCATCCATAGTGGTCCCGTCGCACCCTCTCTTCACTGTATATGCTGCCACTAAAGCGTAAGCCTCTACGACCACTCTCTATCTCTCTGTCTGCAGATTTCTCATAATTCTCGAGCCATGATTATTACTAAAGGTGGGTGGTAGATCCTTCCTCAAGTGAAGAATTGTCATATTTGAGAAACTGGTGTGGAGCAACTTAGTTCGCTGATCTGGTGCAATGTATATGTGGTTCGACATAAATACTGTAGAGGACCACAGACGACCAAAGAAAGCATGAATGACACGGTGATGGCATGAAAAAGGGTTACTATTCACCAGGGCTAGGGTTAATTATAACCTGTCTAGGCCTTATTCGGATGTGCAGATTCACTGACATATGTAAATGACATTCAGATTTGTGGACCAGTTGTCGAGGTGTCTGCACGTGGAATACGAGCCCTATGGCATTGATGTCCAGTGCCAGGTGAGTTGGTCTCTCTTCTTTTCTTGTTTGAGGGTAATGCACGGCCAGAAAGACCCGTTAGCTCCATCTTGATATACTTCATGGAAAAAAAAGGACAGAGATGACGGTAAGATTAATTTTGATCCGTGTACTGTGTACGTATAATGTATAGCATGTGAATTAATTTGTTTGCAGATACCTCTCTATGTGGCCACGAAGATGGCATCCAGAGTTGCATCGATCGAAGAGTCATCAACCTTTGTGCCATCGCCGGAGGACTATGCAGAAGCTGCAGTTCGTTGCATTGGGTACGGGGCTCGGTGTATGCCGTACTGGTCGCATGCGGTTCAGTGGTTCCTGGCGAGCATGGCCCCGGAGAGCTTCCTGGATTCCTGGCGCCTGTCTCTCGGACTGAATAGGAGGGCTAATAACCCTCCAGCTTGCAGCTAGAGCAAATCCAGGCAAAGCTATCGTCGAATTGGAGACCCTGAACAACACTCCCAATTTGAACGGTGGTGGCAACGCAAGAGTTGAGTCATGGGCTCATGGTGGCCTACTCTTGAAGAAGAGGAGCTGGCCAATCTACATCATCCGCACCCATAAAAGGCTCGCAGATGACCTATTATTTCATCTTACTATGCTTTTGTTCCAATTTGGGCGAAAAAAGAGGAAAATGTTTGGGCTGAGGGTTTAAACTTACTAGTGAATTTAGGGAATTAGTGATTTTAATCTATCACATATCCCACCTTATGCGGACCCGTTGTTGCTCTGGGTCGTGGTCGTGTCGGGTAGAAAAGAAGAACAAATCACTACAAGATAGGGTACTACTTACTATAAAGATCGGGTGTGAGCCTTTGAATAGCCGAGATGTTTGATTTGTTCGTCTTTTCTAGTAGATGCAAGTGGCAAGCCCGGATGATGAACGGAGAGATGGCGAACTCGAAAGTGATGGCTTCCACGTTTTGCACCTCTTCCTCCCTTAGCCCTCCCACCATGCATAGAAGAACTCAAAGTCTTTTCCTCATCTTTATAGCTCACGTGACATTTTATAGAACTCGTGTACACAAAATGCTAAAGATGCCCTGGAAAGAAGATGCCTGTCCATCAGTGAAGATCACGGCATCTTCAACAAAGATCTAAGTGAGTCAAAGATGTTCCGTTACATCAGATATGGTAGCCAATTAGCCAATTAGCCTATAATCAAAGGATACATGACAGGTAGAAAGAGATGGGAGAAATTAGATCACATTGATGAAGACCTCGTCGCCTACAAGAAGTGAATATTGTATGCCAATTTACATAGTGATAGAGATTAACTCTATCATTGAATACTAAGATATCTCTACTCTCCAATGGCCCTTCATTGGAGCAGCTTCAGCTGGGCCATTCGAGAAAGACAACATATTTTTTAACTGATTAATCAACATCTTTGAAATGCATTCATAGATAGTGCCACAATATTAGATAACAATTCTAAATAATCTCAAACAAATTCATCTTTTTAACTCAAATAAATTACATAGAATTTACTTGTTAATGTATAATAATTTTAGCTATATTAAGAAATTCGATATTTGTTAGTTAATATTATATTATTATATTATTATATTATCGTATTATTTGTTTATATTGTTATCATTTTATATAATTACTTTACTTATTAATAAATTTGTGTAATCATGTTTTAAGAATTGATATCCATATCTTTCAACATATTATTCTCATATTCATATTTATCAAATTTAATTATTATTTTAATGTAAAATAAATTATACAGACAAATTTACTATCAATACACTACAACTCAAATTAATATTATTTTCAATATTTAAGCCAAATATAAAACAAATTTTAGTGTAGGGTATATAAGTGAAATAGAAAACGAATTTTAATATAATTTAATATTCTCTAGAGTAATAGAAAATATTTTTTTGTGTTTTTGGTTTAAGATGTATAAGAATAATATAAAATGGAGTTACTTCCTATTTAGTTAATATTTGATATATTGTGTTTATAATTTTTCAATATTAACGGAATATAGAGGAAAATTGTTAAAATATTGTATTATTAAAATAATATTTTATATAATTATTATATATATTACTATTTAAGATTATATAATAATATTTAATATTATTTATTTTTACTTTTATTTTATTCATAATATATAAATATACATTAATATTATTTAATTAATTGAGTTAATTATAAGTAAAATTATTTTACAAAGGATTCTTGATTATTTTAAATTTATATCTACCAAATCATAATGAATATGTTTGCATTTTCATTTTCCCTCATACAAAGTAGTACATATGGTGAATGTGTTGCCCATATATCCCCCACTAGGGGGATCCATTAATTTACTTCCGGCCACAGCCTCTAGGTGGAGGGAAAAACTCCCTAGTAAATGGTCTGCATCTAGTATTAATAACGAGCCAGCAATTTTGGTAGTTTATTAAAATGGTGAACCATATATAGTTGATCTATGCAAGTGGCCCTTTGAATGTCCCTCACCATCCCATCCCCATCTTGAGGCCTGGGAGTTGGGAATTTCAATTCTGCACTTAATATTATGTGCAGAGATTGGAATTGAAGCTTATTAAAGAATACTTCCTACTATAAAATATTATATAATTTTTTAAAAAATATATGTAATTAAAAATGATAACTTTTAAATAAATATAAATTAAATTTATTATTTGTATAATTTTAAATAAATATTTTATTATATAAAAAATAATATAAAAATAAATGGATGAAATGAATTATTCTGAATTTTTTTTAATATTGTGAGACGGTCCTATATTTTTGGAGGCCAAATTCTCTCGTGTAAAGAATATAACTAGCACTGTACTGTCCCCGTAAAGACTATAGTAACTCAGAAGAGTTATGTCTGTCTCATGCAAAGATGAGCTGCTCTTGCAGCTTTCATGGATTCCACTCATCTCGGTTCTAGGGCTCATTGTCCTGCTCAGGCACCTCGTCTCCTTCACGAGATGGGTCACCATCACTTTCCTCAGGGCCCCAAAGGACCTACGGAAATGTTACGGCTCCTGGGCAATCGTCACGGGCTGCACCGATGGCACCGGCCGTGCGTTCGCCTTCAAGCTGGCCCAGAGGGGGCTCAACCTCATCCTCGTCAGCCGGAACCGGGACAAGCTCGAGCAGCTCTCCGAGGAACTCCTAGCCGTGAACGAGAATCTACAGGTGAGGATCCTCGCCTTAGATTTCGCCGGGGACATCTCGGACGGAGTCCGGGAGATAGGGGAGATGGCTAAGGAGCTGGACGTTGGTGTGCTCATAAACAACGTCGGGGTGACCTACCCGATGGCGAGATTATTCCATGAGGTCGAGGATGAGGTGTGGAGGAGTGTCGTGCGGGTTAACGTCGAGGGGACGGTCAGGGTAACGAGAGCCGTTATTCCGGCGATGTTCCAGCGAGGAAGAGGTGCGGTGGTTAGCATAGGGTCTGGAGGAGCCATTGTTTCCCCTTCCAACCCACTCTCCGCCATATATGCTGCAACAAAAGCGTAAGTCACCTAATTCATTTCTCAGTTATTTCTTCAAACTACAACATCATACTATTTTTCCTACAAATCAGTCCTTATATCAATCATTAATATATTTTAAAATTAAAAATTATGGATTAATTTTCACCATAGAATTACAAAGTATAGGCTTAGATCTCAAATTTCTTGCATTGTGTGTACCGTCCTTATCTCTTCAACATTGGATGAAAAGGGCAAGTTTCTAAATGGAATATAGGCAGAAGCAAATAGCCAACTAGGAGGGCATTCAATTGAATTGAATTGAATTCCAATTCAATTTCAATCTTGTTGGTCCCCCAACTCTAATGATTGTGGTCCCTCTCCGTGGTCTCAATTGTTTAGTTGACTATAAAATTTTACAGCAACAGACTGAGTTGTTATTTAGTAAATATAATATGTATCAAAATTGGTGGTATATTTACTTGAAATTAATAATTTATAATTATTGTAATATTTATAATTTTATAAATTTATTATTAGTATATAAGTTAAGTATTTTTTTGATATTATACCAGTATAATAATTTACTTAATTTAATATTTTTCTTTCGATTTATTTAGATTATAAATTGGATTTCGACTAAAGTAGGTGAGCGAGTACCATTGATATAATAAATTAATAAATTGAGGGAATATATTATTTATCGACAATATTTAGTATCAATTTATAATTTATAAGTTATAAATTATAATTATTTTAATATTTTAAATTTATAAATTAACAATAATTATCTATTTTATCTAATTTATTATTTTATTAACAACACTCCTAATAATAAATATTACAACCTAAATATGAGTTAATGATTAAAAAAAGCATCTCCATATCAATTTTATTAACCATTGTTGCACTGTGGTTATGCAGCAAAAAGAAATTTTTTTTAGTCATTCCTTATTATAGACCATGGTTAATTACCCTCGAATAAAATTGGGATTCTAGTTTTTGATAGTGTAGAAAATTCATAGTGAGACACGTATTTTTTGTATATATTTGCCATATCCTCTTGTCTGCAGATTCGTGGACCAGTTATCGAGATCACTGCACATCGAATACAAGCATCATGACATCCATGTCCAGTGTCAGGTCAGTCGATACCATTTCATTTTTTTTTGGGTAATACATGTGCCTGAAAAACTGAATTAAATGCGAGGATTTACTCTCTGATCACATGCATCCAACCTCCAAGACTCCAAGTCTTGGCATTCGCAACCGATTAAAATTAATGAGTGCGTATACTGGCAACAACAGATACCGCTGTTTATTGCGACCAAGATGGCAACCAGGGTTGCGTCCATCCAGAAGCCATCCCTGTTCGCGCCATCGCCAGAGGACTACGTGGAAGCGGCGATTCGTCACATCGGGTACGAGGGTCGGTGCATGGCCTACTGGGCGCACTCGATCCAGTGGTTCTTCGCAGGCTTTGTCCCTGAGAGCTACCTCGACTCCTGGAACCTGAAGCGCGGCCTTAAGAGGAGGGCTCTTTCACCCCCTTAAGTGGACTTGGAGCCACATGGATAAATAAAATAATAATAAAAAAAGTAAGTTTGTTATCTATATGAGCAATCTGGTCCATTGCCGTTCATAGTGGTGATTTTCTCTCTATTAACATTATCAATTCGTAGGCGTACCACATTTACTACTTTTTATTAAATAAATATAGTTATTAACGCTCATAAAGGATAAATCATGTTTTTTAGTGCATAATTTCATTTTTTATTTTATTTTATGATTTATTTAATATATATTTACTAAATAAAAAATATTCATCCAAATTTTATTGAAAACTTATAACACATTATCCCGATATATATTTGATTTACTAAAAATTATGACATAAATATAGAGTTTGTTATTTATATTTTAGCTAACAAATCTAAAATTTCAAGAAAATAATTTTTTTAATGGAAAAGAAGATTGAAGTATGTGAAAATAATATTTAATTAAATATCACATTATAATTGTAATTTACCTTTGTATTAGCGAAATTTTTTGTTCTGGTTTTTTTTAATGTGGACTCTTGGGCTAAACCTAAAAGGTCAAGTCCCATAAGAAGTGGTCTTCCCAAATTCTCATAAATCCATTTCACTTGTGCAAGATTTTGATTCACGAGTTTAATTGTTACATAGTCATCTATTTATCCAATTTGAGCGAGAGTGTAAAGTATAATTAAATTATTAAAAAATAGAACTAGAGAATAAAAGTGTTAATAAATAATAAATTAAATGGCCAAAGCATGAAGTAATTCATTTTAAAATGTTATAATTATTTTAAATTTGTTGTATTATTAAATCGATTAACATAACACAAGATACCATTCCACACAATTAAATAAAAATAAACTCTAACCGAAATTACAAAAAAAACATAATTATACTTAATACATAAAAAATGAGTTCGAATAAATTAATAGATAAAACTTTCAATTAATTAAACAAATTTTTTTGAATAGGGCTAGATTTCTCTCAAATTGTATTTAAATATTTTTATATTATCTTCGTATTATTTTAATTTACTGTACATATTATATATTATGTAAAATCTTAATTAATTATATATAAATTCATTATATTATACACAAATTCAATAAAATATTATAACAATATTATATAAATTATCTATATATTCTTATTTTGTTATTTACGTATTAATAAAAACATGTAAGCTAATATGATTAAAATTGCTAGTTTGGCAAAAAATTACTTAAACTAAAAACTTTGTTGTTGGGTCTTATTCTCTAATCTTTTGTATAATAAAGTAAATGCACATAATTGTAGAGTACTTTCACACACCCCAACAAGTGATCAAATTTTCCTCTTCTCCACTTGTGGGGATTCCAATTCCATCTGCCTTTGTTTTTGTTTTTATTTGAGGCTATAGCATGTGGAAGGACGGCAGGCAACCCATCAAAAGTACCACTGACACGGCAATGGCCCAAGAAAGTTGCTTCACGCCAGCGGAGTTATAATATGTCATATTTTTTGGTACTTTCACAATTATGGATAAAATAAATAAATATTATTAATATATAAGTTTATAAATTTTAAATAAATATAAAATTAATTATTTGTTAGTTTGCACTCAATTATTTCCTACTTTTTTTATATTTAAATAATTTTATCTCACATATGTACATTTATTGAAATAGTTTAAAATTGTAAGGTAGTGTTTTGAGAAATAATGATAATAATAATTTTAATAAAATAATTTTTTATGAATATATATAATTGGAAGAAGTATTAATGATTGGACATCTAGGCTTGAGATGAAAGCCATTTGGATAGGATACTCTTGAGATGTGGTGTAAAATGAACATAAAAGAAAGAGAGATGAGAGCTGCAAAATAGGTTATCCATGGTTGCAGAGTTTTTCATTTATGGTGTTGTTTTATAATCTACACGTATAGTACATAATCTCATATTTTTCAAGATCTAGACGATGTTCATGAACATGTTATTAGCCTATGCACTTCTTTATTCCGTAATAACTGGATTAATCCATGTCTCCTGTCCATCCAATTTGAGTAGAAGGGGGCATTAATTTGATGAAGGGACACTTGCGAGGGCAGACACATTTAGGGCCAGACACATCGTTGTTGTGGAAAGCAACAATCATGTGATGGTTGCAAATTTCCCTGTAAAAAATCTATTAGTAAATTTTCATAGAGGTAGAAGGGAAATATGTGCAGCATATTAAGAGAAAAATCTGAGCATGTCAACTGAATTTACAATATTTAATGTTAAACAGAATAAATACTATGTTACTGCCTATTCTACTAGCACTATATATGAGCAGAATGCCAAGAAACAGAAACTAATTTCCAATGGTAAATCTACAGTGGAAGTTCCAAGAAAGTCAAGAGCTCCTAACAGTGAGATTCGTGCAATGAACCATGAGAGTTTGATACTTCCTGCCTAGTGATTCCTCTTGTGCACTGCCAGAGAAAGAAGTTCTAGTGCTTCTGTAGTTAGAAATATAGGTGATTGGCTTCTATGATTCTCTGCTTTCATGACAAGCTATGCAATTTTTCCATTTGGATTGTTGCCAAAAAAGTTTTAAAAAAACATAGAAACAAGTGACCCTAATTCCCATTACACTAACTTTTGAAAATTTTGACCTACACGTCAATGATGCAAAATAATTCTTGAAAAATCACTTCATTTTGTTGATTACATAGATTCAACTTGTAATTTTAACTTATAAGATACCTTTAACGTGTATTCTTTAAAATTATTAATGTTAGTCTTATATATTTAGCTTTTTTTACACTTGAATAATATACATTTAAATATAATTTTTTCAATTTTATATACTTAAAATTGGTGGGACTTTTAGAATTATTGGTTAGTTAGTAATTAAATCTTTTTAATATATTTTAAATAAAATAAGATCACTTATGTTACAAAAAAACGATAAATAAGCATGTTAAAAATCTATTGAGCAAAAAAAAAAGTATGTTGAAAATCTCAATTATTTTATGAAGTCATAAAGGAATGGGTGGTCAACAATTTATTATATAGTTAGAGAATATTACCATATTCTAAATAATAAACTAATAAATTGAACTCATAATATATGTAAATAATGAACAAACTAATAAATTGAACTCTCATAATATATGTAAATAATGAACGTTTTAGTAGTATGTCATACTTCATTATTCAAGGTGACTAGTGGGTTTGCCTTTGAGTTAACTTTCATCCCAATAATTGAGGGGGGCTATTTTCTTTTTAATATCTTTTTTGTTTGGAGTTAATGGGTTGGTTTCAATAACAACTTGTGGGGCTGCATTTGATCCATGAGTAGAGATTGGAAATTGAATGAGATTACCTTTTGTGTTGTGCATGAAGAATGCATGAACCACATCCGGATGAATTGAATACTTGTTGCCAACAAGTTTCCCACTTTTTCATGAAATATCAACTAATTCAGAAGTTATTTAGTTGAATCAACAATCCCAAATTAATAAGGCACAAGAGTTTTGGTGTCTCTCTCTATATATGTAACTTCAAAGTATTTGCTTCAATATTGGTGGACAAATTGTTGATGACTTGTGAAGGTGCTATTACCATCACCCACCAACAATCTCATTAAAGCCTACTTATGACCTTGTTTAATATCTTATTTATTATTTGTAAAAACTCCAAACTAAAAAAATAAAATAATTAATGAAAATGGTAATGCCCTTTGTTAGTTTACCCGGAAGGAAGGCTAAGGCATTCACTTTCCTGCCAAAAGATCACACGCAGCATTAAATTTTACGTAGTTAATCCAATGAAAACAAACAAGTCGGTGGAATGTACTGTTCTCCTAGGATTGCTTCCCATCACTATTTTTTGTCAGTATTTTATGTCCAATATCTCTTGCTCAATGATCTATGCGCATATTTTTTTTGGGTAAAAAGGACTTAAATGAATCATTACCACATACTGTTAAAATAATCATTGACTAATTTAGTGATTCAGATTCGAAATAGGAAAATTTATTAGGAAAAACCTTTTTCAGAACAATTTATATTATTTGTTGAATTGTGGGAATTGTTGAATTTTAAAATTCAATAATCTATCGAATTGCTTTTATATTATTTAATACACTATTTATTTTATTTAAATTGACATTGCACATTCATATATCAATGTCACGTTAATTTTACTACGAAAAATTGGACCACATTCAAATATATATTCATTAGATAAAATTAATATATATTTTAACTAAATTATTAGGGAATGAGATTTCACGGCCTCCTCTCTCCGGCTGCCTCCTCTCTCCGGCTGCCACACCAGGAGGTCGACGGTGGGGAGACCGGTGGTCGACGGGGCGAGCCATTAGCGAGGTTCCATGGGCATGATACATCACTAAAAAACTAATATATTTAGTCAAATTAAGGATTTGTAATTCTTTTCTATTTTGTATAATATTAATCTTATTAAAAAAGTATTGTGACAATGGAGTAATTTATCTTAAATAAATGTACAAGATTATGGAGTCTATCTAGAGAGTACATTATATTTTGATCATCTAATTTTTTATTCAATAAAAAATTTATCTATCAATTTTATGTTTTTTACTATGCATTAATTCAATTTCACTTCAAGAAACTAAAATGTTAGCCATAAGAAGTGAAGTTAGATGATTACATTCATCAAAAAATAAATTTAACTTGATGACCCATCACTAAAATAGAGATATATATTATAATTGTATAAGGTTAATAATATTTCATTAATTATAATTTATAAATTTTAAATAAATATAAGTGTATTTACTTATTATCTCATAATATTCTCCCAAATACTTATAAATAATGGTTAATAATAAGTTTAAAATTAATTGGCAAAGAATTAATAATTTGATATTGATTAAAATAAAAAAAATAGTATATTTTATAAATAAATTTTAATTATATACAATAAAAACTCATCAATAATATTCTCTCAATAAAAAAGATAAATTATTAATAAAGGAGAAATAAATTAAAGCACAAAATTATTAATAAATCACTCTCAATACTGTTAACGGTTTTTTGGTGTGTGTTCCATAAATTCGCATATTAAAGCGGAGAGGGCAACTAATACGGCATTGCTGCGGGAAACTTATGATCACTACAAAGAATTATGTCTGTCTCATTCAAAAACCAGCTGCTACAGCAGCTTCCGTGGATTCAACTCATCTCTGTTATAGGCCTCCTCGTCCTCCTCAGGCACCTCATCGGCCTCACTAGATGGGTCTCCGTCACCTTCCTCAGGCCCTCCAAGGATCTCCGGAGCCGTTACGGCTCCTGGGCCATCGTCACGGGCTGCACCGACGGTATCGGCCGTGCTTTCGCCTTCAAGCTGGCCCAGATGGGGCTCAACCTTGTCCTCGTCAGTCGGAGCCGGGACAAGCTCGAGCGGCTCTCCGACGAGCTCCGAGCCGTGAACGAGCATCTCCAAGTGAGGATCCTGGCGTTAGATTTCGACGGCGATATCTCGGACGGAGTCCGGGAGATGGAGGAGATGGCCAAGGATCTGGACGTGGGCGTGCTCATAAACAACGTCGGGGTGACCTACCCGGCGGCCAGGTTCTTCCATGAGGTCGACGATGAGCTGTGGAGGAGTATCGTGCGGGTTAACGTGGAGGGAACTGTCAGGGTTACGAGAGCAGTTCTTCCGGCGATGTTCCGGCGAGGAAGGGGTGCGGTGATTAACCTAGGGACCGGGGGAGCCGTTGTTGCCCCTTCGATCCCTCTCTCCGCAATGTATTCTGCCACAAAGGCGTAAGCCACGTACCCTTCATCTCTCATTCATCATCTCTTTTAACTGTTCTCTAGATTGACCTATATACAAGAATCTCAGGCATCTAATATTTCCTCCAGGATTTTGACAGTATAACCATTATGTTGAGTATGAATTGAATGTTCTTTCTTGAAAATTATATTTCATTATTGCAAAGAAACCCTTGGAATATATTGCTGAAAATTCCGAGAATTTGGGAAGGACCACATGACTAGAGTAAGATCAAGGACGACCTCAAATTAAAAAAAGTCTAGTCTAGCACGTGGGCAATCCATGGATGATGAATTAACATATGGGATTAAGAGAACCCACCAAGCAAAAATCATAGAGGAACACACAGTCAATCCTAGAGTTTGTTTGCAGATTCGTGGACCAGTTTTCGAGATCACTGCATGTCGAATACAAGAACCATGGCATCGATGTCCAGTGTCAGGTCAGTCGTGCTTTTCATTTTTTTTGCTATCTGAAATCTCAGTTTAAATGTATGAAAAATCTTATACATGCACGCGAAATTAATGTGGACATAAATTGCCAACAGATACCTCTGTATGTTGCGACGAAGATGGCATCCATGGTAGTCAATATCAATAAGCCATCCCTCTTTGTGCCATCCCCGGAGAACTATGCGGAAGCGGCGATTCGTCGCATCGGGTATGAGGCCCGATGCATGCCCTATTGGTCGCACTCGGTCCAGTGGTTCTTTGCACGGTTGGCCCCCGAGGGGTTCCTCGACTCATGGAGCCTGAAGCGCGGCATCAAGAGGAGGGCTCGCTCACCCCCCTTAAATGAATAAAACTCATGGTGTTCTGGGAATGGTGTGAAGGTTATGCCATATTTTTTTACCTGCTAAATTTGTCCTCGCGGACAAGTGATGATATAGATAAGGTAAATCGCCTAGTCGATCATGCAGCTTGTTAAACCACTTAATAGAACTGCAGAAACAGTGCTTTATATTTATCATTTGTATACTTGAGTATTGGCAGCCCAAAAGTCTGCAGACGATCTCTTGATCCTAGAGTTTCTTAACAATCGACTCATATCTCTAGACTTGGGCCCAAGGCAACGACCATCCCTTGGATATGTGAAGGTGACAATATACGTTCATGTAGGGTGCGTGGTATGATACCACTATCAGTTTACTCTTGCCAAATATTTGACATAAAAATTTCATAAAATTTTCACAGAATTGGCCGAGGTTTATGTGATCACATTATGCAAAGTAGCAATATATGTGACTATTAATGCATATTTAGTTATGCTAATGTGGCCAATTTCTAATCTTCATTATTTAAATACATGGGTCTACGTGTTACAGTAGAATCATCAAAAGTTTCTGTCAATTTTGACCCATTTACTTGTTTGTTTGATTTTTTATACCATTTTATTGAAAGATTTCTTTCGTGTTTGCACGGGCACGGTATTGGTTTTGTCCCGATTAATTTTGAACATGTCACATGTGGATCTAAATTCACAAAATAAAAATTTGACTAACTTTCAAATGGATTTCTCTCCTAAAATCCAGACATACACCATTTGATCTAGAGTTGGATGGTTTAAGAACCCACAAATTACATTTTTATGTTAAATATTTGGAATAAATAATATTTAAAAAAAAACTATTAGGAAGACAAGAATAGAGCAAGTAGTGCATAGGAATTATGCATATCCTCCATGGATAGATATTCTAAAGACAAATACGTATAAAACAAGAATGTACGATTCTTGTTATTTATAGAGGTGAGATGAGACTTAGGTGGACCTCGAGGCCTCTTGCTATTATCACGTGGAGGTGGCTACCTGCTCCTCATACTAATCCGGATCATTATTGGGGCGAGGTGAGTATCTTCTCCTTTAATGTTTCCCTAAGTTTAAGAGCAATTCATAAATATTGATCTTGGAGGGTAAGAGGTGAAAATGAGTACATTAATTGTAAACCTCATCATTTTAAAGATAAGAAAAAAATTGGGAAAGAACCGACCAACTCAAGAGAGAAAATCGGCCAGCTCATTAACCTTAACCGATAAAGAAAGGGGAAAATAAGATATCGACAAATCACAAGTGACTCAAACAGTTGTAAAAACCATGAAAAAGAACGTTTGGATGAATTGGAAGAGAAAATCAGATTGATTCAGGTATATTGGACCTGAACCGGATTGAACCATCCTTGAACCGGTTGCTAAATTCATTTTTCTAGGTGGTTTAAAATATTCAAATTGGGGAATTAAGGCCACCATTAGATAGAGAATAAATTTAGATAAATTTAAAATTTTTTAATTTTGAGAAAATTGGTTGAATCGGGCTTGAACCGGCCGATTTAAGCACCGAACTTGGTCGGACCGATCCAGTCTGATTCGAAACAGTATCGTCTTCTTTCTTCAGATGATAACATTGTTCATTCAATATAGAAATGGATAACACTGATGAAGCTTGAATTGCTCTGATTAGGTTGTTACAGGATGAGGATAAACTCAACCAAAAAGGAAAGTTGTCGGACAGAGGGTTCCCGAGCTCCCTATATAAAGAGCTACTCTCCATTCATTTTCAAAATACCTCAAATCTCAATTCTCTCTTAACTGCTCTAGTTTCTGGTGAAGCTTGAACCAGAGCTTCGATATAGGCATTTTTCTCAGCCTTAGAAGGCAATGTTAAGTTCTTTAGACTCAGGGGGAAGTCAGCTACCTAACATCAACCTCCATTTGACCCGAGTACTGTCGAAGAAGCGCTGACAAAATCAAACAATGAAGAAGCTACGAAGGACTGAAGCTGTCCTTTTTCGGCCGAGCTGAAATCGGCCAATTTCAATTCTCCTCTGGCCAAACAAAGCCCTCCCGACACCCCCACGACCCTCACACGATCGCAACAGAGCTGAAAGGTAAGCCAATTCGACCCTACTCTGTCATTTCTGGTCGGAGTTAAAAAGAGAAAGTGCGAAACTTCACTGACAGAATTCTCCCTTGATCCAATGTTAATTGTAGCGATTCTTGATCCTAGGAGTAAACTTAGGATGAGATCTACCTGCCCAGATAGAGAGCTAAGACCACTACATCTTCGACGGTAAGCTTTTGAAGCTTTCTCTCTCTTCGAACGAAATTTCGGCAAACCTCCATTTGAGCTCGTTTCGGTCTCAATTCATGTGATTCAAAGCTCAATTAAATTGTATGGAAGTGTAGAAACTGATTTACACCTCAAATTGAAGCAACTAACCCCGATTGAATGGTCAATTTGAAGAAATCAAATTTGACTAGTTTGAAAGTGAGAAATTTGGGGAAAAGTTTTGGGGAAAATTGGGGATTTTGTATAATTGAGGGACCTATTTGCAATTTCCCAAAATTGAAGGTCAATTGGCCATGAAAAAGATGTTAGGGGACCAATTGGTTGATTTTTAAAACAATTGGGGCCAAATTGCCATTTTTGGAAAGTAGGGGCAAAATGGTAATTTTTGGAAACTTGGGGACCAAATTGGAAATTTGAAAAACTTGAGCCCCTTATACAATTTTGAGCGAAATGAGGATTAAAATGGAATTTTAGAATATTTGGGACTTAAATTAGGAAAAAGTTGGTATTAGGGACCTAAAGTTAAGAAAAATAAACTTTAGGAACCTAAATATAATTTATAGATAATTTGAGAGCCTAGGCTTTTATACCAAATGTTAAGTGATAAGGGTGCCCAAATTGTGTAGTGACAAGTGTGATCGAAATGTAAGCAAGAAAAAGTTCGCGTCGACTGGGAAAACCAATCAAGGACGAACACGTCATGGTTATCGGGTGAGTGGGCTTATTTACATTATACCTAAGTTGGGATGATGAGCGTTTTAGAAATAAAAAACTACTTGTAAGTGGGATTTTAACATCATACTTGGATGGGAATGATGGGCGATTTAGACAAAAACCTACTTAACAGTTGTAAGTAGAGAAAATCATACCCGATTGGTATGATGGACTTCTTTGTAGGAAAGAGAAACCCACTTGCCAGTTGTAAAAAGTGATATCATCACACTCGATTGGTGAGATGAAGTAAAAACTTATTTTTGTCAGAAGTGTTCTCCCCTAACTATGTGCCAATGGTTAAATTTTTGGGAGACTTTCTTGACGGGAGCTAGAACAGCTCATATATGCCAGAGGCCTCGGTTTTTGAACTGGTGGGGGCTAAATGCCCGATTTTGGAGAATCACGTGCAGTGGGCTCAAGGCTAGTGGGCACGAGCATGAGCTTGTAAACAAACTTGAAATGAGAAAGCCATGAAATTTATAATGAACTGGTTGTGTGATTTCACCATGGTACCAAGTTAGGATCGATAGTACTAGATGGACTAGTGGCAGTGCGTCAGGGCCAAGTCGACGGACCGACCTAGACAAACAGCTGCAGGTCGGGACCGTTGGACAAGTGGCACCAAAGATAAATGACCAAATGTGAAAATTATTGTTTTGTGCATGCACTTGAGGTACAAGACCATCAAGACACCCAAGAGGGGTAGGGATGGGTTCTAAGGGCTACTCAACGACATGGTGGAGATAAGGGCAATTCGTCGTGCCAACAGTCAGGTAGCTCGGAGTAGCTTCTTGCGCATGAGACCGGAGTGGGGTCGGGATGAGATCTCTGTCCTCATATGTACATAGAGTGATATTCGAGTCTGAGGGTCGGATGTCGTAAACATCCACTCAGACTTAGTGTAGAAGTGGACGGGCTTCTATATTGGTGGCCGATAAAGATGCATCGAGCCACAAGTGGGTGCAGTTGATGGGCTACACATGCGAATTATGTTCCTTTTTTGATGAGGAGCGTGTGTTGTCCGTTAAATTCACCTAATTTGGAAATGAGGAAAAAGGTTTTGAAAACCGGAAAATGAGGAAAACTTTCTTTGAAAGAAAATCACAACCTTGGCACAGTTTAGTTAAAAGTACTTGTTTTAAAAATTTACTTCCAACCCCCACTCACTGAGTTGTAGAACTCACCCCTTTTTTATATTCATTTTTAGAAGTAGGGAAAACATGACTAAAGAAAATACAAGGATTTACCCTCTGTCAGGTATGCTTAACGTCACTCTTAAGCTTACATGTTTATTGATTTATGCTATTATAGGGAATAAGGTTTGAATTACTTCCAGCTCCTCTTGATTAAAAGAAGGGGAAACCCCTATCAAACTAAGAGAGCGACGGGTTGATCACGGGGATCTGACCAAATCGGGTTGGGGCGTGACAACTTGAGTGGTATTAGAGCATTGTTCCCTTGAAAGCATTGTCAATACTATGCACTAACACTAATGAAAATTTAACTACCCTGTAGGAAGAAGAGTTCCTAGGAAGTTCGCCGTGCAAACCAAACCCCCACATGAGATCGTAAAAAAGATGCCTACCTTCAGAGAGGCAGCTGTTCAACGATTCGTGGACGGTGCCCAGGGATATGGTCGAAGACTATAGGAAACTTGTTGGAGCCCTATTAGAGCTAGAAGGCATCGTATATCCTCCTCCAAGGCAGGAAGAACCTATCCTGCCTCCAAGGAGCCCGACACCCCCTCCAGCCCCACAACAGCCAAAAAGGACTCCAACTAAGAAGGAGACCTAAGAAAACTATTGGGATGCCCATGCCACCTTTATGAAAGTCCACCAAGTACATCCACCAGCTCAACCCAACTTTAACCCTTCCTAATGGATGAGATGGACCTACGAGTGTGAGGTTGAGGTGTTAAGGAGGTACGGACTCGAGGCAATTCATGAAGTTCATCCTATTAGGGAAGCTCGACGGGAGTATGGATGGACATCAACTAGTTCATCAGAGCCCTCGGACCATGAATCCCAAAACCATTTGGAGGGTAACTCACGACCTATGACTCCAAGGGACTAGGAAGTAGTGAAAAATCCTTGTAATAAGCCGAGTACGACAATAAACTACCTCCTTTAATGAATACAGACTATTTTCTTTATTTAAAAGTTAGTCTTCCCTAATAACGATTAATAGATTGGGGTAAACCAATCATGACTGCATAAATGAAGAGAAGGCCACCTAAGGAGGAAGACTATCCCTAAGATGGCCTAAACAGTCCCCCACAAGAACTAGGAAACCCCAAGTAACAAGACAAAAGACTTGGAAGGAAGTTAAAAGATTCTACCTAAGAAGAGGGTCACCAGAAAGGAAATACCCTAACCAAAGGTAAGAAGAAGAAGTGTGTTTATAAGGGGTCCAATATAGAGAAGAGTTAAAGAATGGGATGAATCTGGGAAGGAGGGGAGGGAACATTAAAAGATGTAGGAAGAATGGAGGAAAGCTTAAAGACTAAAAAGGGATTGAGAGAGAGACTCATACAAAAGTTAGGAAACCAAGAGTAATTGGGTTACCTCTGAGAAGAACCAATTATATGAAAACTAAGAAGGGAGGTAAGGAACAAGGAACCCTCACAAGGGTGAACGCAGAAAACCTCCTTCGGTAACTCTAAAGTCAGAGGTAAGAGTGAAGAGGGAAAGAAACGTGCTAGTAAAAGGAACCCTAAAGGAATGTATAAGTACCCTTGAAGGAACCAATAATAAGTAGATGGAGATAACGTAAAGTGTTAGGAATCCACTGACAATCAGGGACTACTCGAAGGAAGAATAAGGAACAAAAAGGGAATTAGAGGACGAAAAGGAATTAAGGGCGGATAACCGTACCAATGTCGGAATGGTGTACGAAAGGAAAGAAGGAAAGACCCATAAGGAGTATTAGGGAGGTTGAATGCGAAAGTTTTAGGATGGAAGTCCCTAAGAAAAAGGATGAAGGTAGGTAGTGCGACCATGAGAAGAAAATTTCCAAGCTAAACAACTGAAGGGTGGATCATAAGAGGCATAACCCGAAATAAGAAACCAAAAAGGGGCATAAGTAGTTAAAGGATGTCTCTGAATGATAGGTATGACTTGCTATGGAAAAAGGAGAGTAGTTAAGTGGGAGACAACAAGAAATAACAAAATGATCAAGGAAATAAATGACACACCATGAAGGACCAGAAAATATTAAGGACTACACCCTAAAAATGACAATGTGATATGCATTGAGAACGAGTGGACTCAAAGGACAACTATTCCAAAATAAGTGACCAGGAGAATAGTGGGGACGAGATAGTTAACAAACTGACCTTCGAGAAGACCATAAATTTGACACTAGCAAGGAAGGGAAAGGTGTAAAGGTCAAAACCTTGGAAAAGAAGAATGAAGAAATTCTTGAAGAAATAATGACCGAGAACAAATCAACGACCAAACCCAAGCCATAGACGAGATTAAGCAAGCTCTCAGAAGGGGATATAGCAACCTCGAAAGGAAAGAGATCGAAAACCATTTCCTAATAGAAATCATGTTTTAGTGAGCACAAGTTCGAATAAATACAAGGTACAAGGGATGTGCCAGTAAGATTTCTCGAAGTAAGGGAAAGTAGGAAAGGATGACATCAAGAAGATGTCAAGAAATGGACGCGAAAATAGATACCCAAGAAACATGAAGGAAGAGGAAATCCGGGGAAAAGAGGAGGAAGCTAACCAAGGAAAGGAGCCCTAAAGAAGCATATATATGTTCTAATGAAGAACTAATGAACCCAACTAATATGGAATAGAAGGTAAATTTCAATGGAATGCAAGTCGAGAATAAAGTACCAGTTTCAAGGGAAGTTTACCCAAAAAAATCTAAAAAGTAAATTAAACCCAAGGAATGAGTAGATGGGAAGATAACCTTGAAAGATGCCATACAAGTAAGAAAGGAGTGGATTGCCATAATAAAGAGATAGAGGAAAAACTACTCGAGAAACCTTGGAGAAATAAGCTCTCCCATTTAAGAAATGGATAATGGAAACGACCATAGATATCAAGACTTGTCGTGGTCCACATTCACTTAATGGAGCCTAAAGGATGACGACTGGGCATAGTGTGGAATACACGAAATAAGACCTGAAAACCAAAAATTCATTGGACAGGGAATGTGGGATGAAATGGGAATTTTAAGGCAATGGAGGATTAAAAACGGGCACATGTCCCAAAAATAAAGAAGAGTGTAGGGAGATAAAGGGAAGGAACCTTCAAGGAATGGTAAAAGATCTAAGTTATAACCCTAAAATGAAATTCTTTACTTTGAAGGATATAGTAGAGAATTAAAACCACAAAAGAGAGACCTCCCCCAAAAGAAGGAAACATTACGTAAACTAGAAAAAGGGCCAACTCGGAATGAGAAATAGAGTGGTCATGAGCAAGCAAGAAAGGATGGAGGAAATGAAAGCCCTTGAGTAAAATACGCCAAAGTGAATGAGGAAGGCCATGAGTGAGAAAGGATCTCAACGTGTCGGTAAGCTAAAGGATCAATGATTGGAAATGGGAGAGGGGGACCCATAGAAAAGTTGGTAAAGAATGAGTGGATAAAGGGAAAATGACACGACCCTGATGTAAGAAATTTAAAGGACATTTGGACAACATAAAAGTAGTTGAGAAACACTACCGAGGTGTAAGAAGGAACGAAGCCATATAACTCTTAAACGAATGGGAAGGCATGAACCGTTATCAAAGGTAAACATTATGGAACCATAATGGATAAAGATACTTCCAGAACAGATCATACGGAGAGGAACATGTAGTGCTAACAGTTCCAAGTAAGGTGACTCAAGTAGGATCAAGTCTGATGGTCCAACCTAAGAAAGGGAACCAGAATCGGGGTAAACCAAACATAGAGGAATGACCAATTAAGATAAGGAAGAAAGAATATCAAAACCCATGGGATTAAGGACGGAGTGTCAAAAAGATGCTAAACTAAGAGCACTAACAATCTAAGGAATGAGGGAAAAATAGGGATAGTTAGCACTTTGCAGAGTAAGTGTAAAATATAAAGGAAGAAAGACTTCTTGAGTACGTGGCTATGGGATTAGATGAAAGAAATAGCCAAAGAGATAATATGCTCAGCAAACCCTAAGGATACATTAAGGAAAGTCACCCTCAATGCAAATAATTGCTAACTTAAGTTTTGGGGACAAAACTTCTAAAAGGAGGGGAGAGTTTTAAACCCCATTCCTTTAAAGATAAGAAAAAAAAATCGGGAAAGAGCCAGTCAACTCAAGAGAGAAAATCGAGCCTGTTCATGAACCATAACCGATAGAGAAAGGGGAAAATAAGAAATCGACAAATCCCAAGTGACTTAAAGAATCATAAAAACCATGGAAAAGAACCTCGAGATGAATTGGAAGAGAAAACCAGATCAGTTCAGGTGGACCAAACCTGAACCGAATTGAATCGAATTGAACCGATTTGAACCATCCTTGAACCGGTTGCTAAATTCATTTTTCTAGGTGGTTTAAAATATTCAAATTGGGGAATCGAGACCACCATTAGATATAGAATGAATTTAGATGAATTTAAAAGATTTTAATTTTGAGAAAATTGGTCAAATCGGGCATGAACCGACCGATTTAAGCATTGAACCCGGTCAGACTGGTTCGGTTCGGAACAATGTCGTCTTCTTTCTTCAGATGATGGTACTATTCATTAAATGCAGAAACGGATAACACCAACGAAGCTTGAATTGCTTCGATCATGCCATTACAGGATGAGGATAAGCTTGACTAAGAAGGAAAGTTGTCAGGGAGAGGGTCCCCGAGCTCCCTATATAAAGAGCTCCTCTCCATTCATCCTCCACACACCTCAAATCTCCATTCTCTCTCAAGTGCTCCATTTTTCGGCGAAGCTCAAACCAGAGCTTTGATATAGGCATTTTTCTCTGCCTTAGAAGACGAGGTTGAGTTCTTTAGACTTTGGGGGAAGTTAGCTACCTGACAGCAACCTCCGTTCAACTTGAGGACTGCCAGTGGAATCAAATAGTGAAGCAGCTCCAAAGGACCAAAGCTGCCCTATTTCGGACAAGCTGAAATCGGCCAAGTTCAGCCCTTCTCCAGCCAAACCAAGCCCTCCTGACACCCCCATGACTCTCACACGACTGCAACAGAGTTCAAAGGTAAGCCAATTCAGCCCTCCTCTATCATTTCCGGTCAGAGTTAGAGAGAGAAAGTGTGAAACTTCACTAATAGAATTCTCCCTCGACCAGATGTTAATTGTAGCGATTCTTGATCCTAGGAGTAACATTATAATGAGAGCCACCTACCTAGATAGAGAGCTTCGACCGCCGCACCTCCGATGGTACGTTTTCGAAGCTTTCTCTCTCTACGAACAAAATTCTGGTGAAGCTCTGTTTGAGCTCGTTTTGGCCTCAATTCATGTGATTAAAAGCTCAATTGAATCGTATGGAAGTGTAGGAACTAATTTACATATCAAATTGAAGCAATTAACCCCGATTGAATGGTCAATTTGAAGAAATCAAATTCGACCAATTTGAAAGGGGAAAATTTGGGAAAATTAGGGATTTCGTAAAATTGAGGGACCTATTTGCAATTTCCCAAAATTGAAGATCAATTGCCATGAAAAAGATGATGGAGTACCAATTGGTCGATTTTTGAAACAATTGGGGCCAAACTGTATTTTTGGAAAGTAGGGGCAAATTGGTAATTTTTGAAAGTTGGGGACCAAATTGGAAATTTGGAAAACTTGAGCCCCTTATACAATTTTGAGCAAAATGAGGACTCAAAGGGAAATTTGGGACTCAAATTGGGCAAAAGTTGGCATTGGGGACCTAAAGTAAAGAAAAATAAACTTTAGGGACCTAGATGTAATTTATCGATAATTTGTGAGCTTAAGCTTTTATGCCAAACCTTAAGTGATAAGGCTGGCCAAATCATGTAGGGACAAGTGTGATCGGAATGCAAGCAAAAGAAAGCTCGCGTTGACTGGGAAAATCAACCAAGGACGAACACGTGACGATTATCGAGTGAGTGAGTCTATTTACATCATACTCGATTGGGATGATGAGCGCTTTAGAAACGTAAAACCACTTGTAAGTTGGAATTTAACATCATACCCGGATGGGAATGATGGGTGATTTAGGCAAAAACCTACTTAATAGTTGTAAGTAGAGGAAATCATACCCGATTGGTATGATGGACTTCCTTGAAGGAAAGAGAAACCTGCTTGCCGGTTGTAAGCGGAGATATCATCACACCCGGTTGGTGAGATGAAGTGAAAACTTATTTTTGTCAGAAGTGTTCTCCCCTAACTATGTGCCAATGCTTAAAGTTTTTGGGAGACCTTCTTGACGGGAGCTAGAACAGCTCAAATAGGCCAGAGGCCTTGGTTTTTGATCTGGTGGGGCTAAATACCCTAATAATTTAGTTAAAGGGAATTGTCTCAATTTGTTTGAAAAGAATGTTGAACCGACAGAGTGAATATTTAAACCTGATCCATCTCCAATGAGCAATTCTTCATGATGAGTTACATTTTCCTGTATAGATAAATGTGTCATGTCATTGGTCACATGGTTGGTGGCACGATAATCTATATACCAGTTAAGAGTATGATCTCATGGATCATTATCGTGAGTTACATTGACTTTGGGGGTTATGTAGTTTGTCGGAAATTGAGGACAATCAGAAGGAATGTGGCCTAATTTTTTACATATTTGACAAATAGAAGGATAATCTCGTTGTTGATAATTGCGTGCGCCCATCTTATATGCACCAGAAACTAACCTATCATATATTCTATGTGGATTGGTTTGCTGTCGATTGTTACTTTGTAATTGCCATGATGCCCGATTTTCGACAGTGTTATACAAGCCCGCATGTTGAGTGAAATGTCGCCTTTCAGATTTTGATGATGGACTATTCATGCGAGAGCCTAACAAATGCTCTCATTCTTGATTTCTAGATGTGATTCTAGGGTTGGAGAATCACCCTTGAATTGAAGGTGAGAAACGGGGTCGATGCTTCGAAAATTGCCCTAGGGAAAAAGAGTTGGTAGATCCACGATGATAGTGACACTAGTGAATAACGATGTTATGTACAAGCGAGGACTCATGAGTGGTGATGGTAAGATTTCTCTACTGATTTTGTAATTGAGCTTGGCTTCTTCAAAAATGAGCATGGATTTGAGTTCATCTGGACTTGTTTGCTAGAGTGTAGGTGTCACGCCCCGACCTGGTTTGGTTGAATCCCCATGATCAACCCGCCACTCTCCTAGTTTATTAAGGGTTTTCCCTTGTTTATAATCCGTACAGAGTAAGACGTCCTTTAAACCTGCACCTTTTTTGGAATAACATAAATAAAAACTGCATAAAATTTTAAACTAATCATACATGTCTCACAGGAGTATTAGTTGATGGTCCTTGGGGTAGGCTTTTTGGGATTTCCTCAAAGGGATATAAGGGAGGGGGTGAGTACAACAACTCAGTGAATGGGTTTTCAAAATTTAATTTTTAGGAAAAATGTTTGATTTGGAGTGTGCTAGACTTCTTATTTTCTTTTAAAAACCTTTCATTTCAAATTTCAATTTTTATCGCCATTTCTTATTAACCACGGTGTGTCATCACCCAACACACATCCTTCATCATGAAGGCCAAACACACAATCGCTGGCTAGTACGTCCACTGAACCCACTTATGGCATCAAGCGACTTTACCGACCACCTAGATAGAATCACGTCCACTTCTACCCTAAGAATGAGTGGATGTTCATGACATCCGACCCTCAATCCCGTAACAATTCTTCGTGTCCATATGAATACAGAGACCTCATCCTGACCCTACCCCGGTCTCATGCGCTTGAAGCTACGTCGAGCTTCGTAAGGCTTCTGGTATGACTAATTGCCCTTATATCCATCAGGTTGCCCAGGGCCCTAGGACACATCACTACCCTTTTTAGGTATCTTGAAGGTCCCATAAACATAGTACATGCACAATCAACATTTCTCACATGATGCCATATAATCTGTGGTGCCACTGGTCCAACGACCCTGACCCTCTACTCAACCTGTAGCTATTTGTCTTGACTAGTTCGGAGACCTATCATGTTGCACTATCGCTAGTTGACTAAGTATGTCGATCCTGTCTTGGTACCATGGCCAAAAAATTCAATTACTTAAGTTTTATGGCATATAATTCATGTTTGTTTACGAGCTCCTGCTTGTGCCAACCGACCTAGGTCCCACCATTCAAAATTTTGAAAATTGGTCATATTAGCCCCCATGTTCCAAAACGGAGACCTTCGGCCTAATAGAGCTGTTTGAGCTCCCGTCAAGAAGGTCTCCCAAATTATTTAAGCAGTGACACATAGTCAGGGGAGAACACTTCCGAAAAAATATATTTTCAACTGTCCATAATAACAACCAACTATGAGGAAATCTCTGCTCATAATCGATGAATGGGTTTTCCACTTCCTCCAAGGAAGTTTCATAAAATCAAACGGGTATGATCTACTTACAACCGATAATTAGTTTTTCCATGTTATTTTCATATCACTCCTCTCAGGTGTGATGTTTAAAATACCACTTAGCAGTGGGTTTTCATTTTTGAGGTACTTATCATCCCAAGCAGGTATAATATAAAAATCCCACTCACCCGTTAATATAGTGAATTCCCTCGACCGTTTCTTTGTATTCATGCGAGCTTGTCCTTGTTGGCATTCTTGGTACTTCGTGTTCCTACATGATATGAACATCCTTGTTCATTATCCCTCGACCTAATAGGCTTCTTTCATTCCAAATGAAATAGAAAACCAAACTTTTCATTTATTTGCAATTAGGTCCCTAAAGTTATTTTTTTTAACTTAAAGTCCCTAATGTCAGTTTTTCCTCAAATTGAGTCCCGAAACTTTTAAAATTCACATTGGGACCTCAATTTATTTAATTGCACTAAAAGGGGTTCAATTTCCCAAATTTCCAATTTGGTTCCCCAACTTTTCCAAAATTACCATTTTGCCCCTACATTACAAAATCGGTAAGTTTTGTCCCAAAAATTCCAAAAATTGCCCAATTGGTCCTCCAACATCTTTATCATGCTCAATTGGTCCTCAATTTTATGAAATTGCACTTTAGTCCCTCTAATTTTCAAAATTCCCAATGTCTCCCTAATTTTCCCCCAATTTCAACCTTCTAACACTGCCGGATTTCATTCTATCAAATTGACCAATCAAATGAGTTTAATTGTTGAAATTGAAGTTAAATTAGAGTTCCTAAACCTTAATACGATTCAATTGCACTTTGAATTGCACGATTTGGTGCTGGAATGAGCTCAAACAAAGCATCGCTGAAAAACTGGACTTAGAGAGAGAAAGCTTACTGTTGGAGGCGCAGCAGTCCGAGCTTTCGATCTGGGCAGATGGCTCGTGTCTTGAGGTTACTCCTAGGATCAAGAATCACCTCAATTCATGTCGAATTGAGGGAGAATTTCATCATCAAAGTTTTGTTAGTTCTCTCTAGCACCGGTGGAAAATTACACATGGGAGCCGAATTGGCTTACCTTTAAGCTCTAATTCAGCTGTAGGAGGGCTGTGGAGGTGTTGGAAGGGCTTAGTTTGGCATGAGAAGGGCTCAAATTGGCCGATTTTAGCTCTACCGTAATAGGGCAGCTTTGATCCGTCGGAGCTGCTTCACTATTCGATCACGCCGGCGCTTCTCCGGCAACCCTTGCAGCAAATGGAGACTATAGGCGTGTAGCTTACTTATCTCTAGTTCTAAAGAACCCAACCTCACATTGTTTGGCTCAGAAAAGTGCCCAAGTTTGGGGACTTGGAGAGGATGGAGTAGTTGAGTGAGAATGGAGTAATTGGGTGAGAATGGAGTTTTTAGATGTGGAGAGAATGAATGGGGAGGGGCTCTTTATATAGGAAGTTTGGGGACTTCTTAGCCGTCCGATTGGCACCTTAATGGTGGTCATTCATTGCCAGAAACTCCCTGGTAGGAGACTTTTCAGCTTCACTGGTACTGTGCGATTTTTCGGCAAGTGAACAGTGCTGTCATCTGAAGGAAGAAGATGATACTGTTTCGAACTAGACCAGACCGGTACAAACTAGGTTTAAAGATTAAACCTACTGGTTCATCCCTGATTCGACCAAAATTTTCAAATATAAAAATTTCTAAATTCATCTAAATTCATTTTCTATCTAATGGTGGCCTCAAATCTCAAATTTGAATTTTATAAGCCATCTAGAAAAATGAATTTAGCATCCGGTTCAATAGTGGTTCAAACTGGTTCAATCTTGTCTGGATCCAATTCACCTGAACCAGTTTGATTTCCATCTCCAATTCATCCTAAAGTCCTTTTCTTGACTTTTGTGACTCTTTAGGCCATTAGGGATCCATAAATTTCCCGATTTGCTCTTTCTTTATCAGTTCCGATTCATGAACCGACTCGGTTCTTAAACCAGTTCAATCTGGTTGGATCCAGTTCATCTGAACCAGTCTAGTTTTTCTCTTCCAATTTGCCCTATGGTTCTTTCCCAAGACTTTATGAACCCTTTGGGTCACTCGGGAGTTGAAATTTCCCAAATTGCTCGTTCTCTTATGATCGGGTTTGTGAACTGGTTCGGTGTTTCTTACTCGGTTTGACCGATTCTTTTCTTGATTTTCCTTAACTCAAAAGGGAGGGGTTTACAACTCTCTACTCCTTTTAGGAGTTTTGTCCCCAAAACTAAATCAGTATTTTTCACTCCAGGATAAACTTTCCTTAATGTTAACTTGAACATGTTAACACTTCAGTCGTCCTTTCACTTAGACCACTTTAAATTTTGCACTTAAGGAAGTTCCTTTCCTTTACATTGTTTACTCCTTCCATGCAGTTTATCATAACTAGTATGTCTTGTTCGCGAGTTCAAAAATATTTCCCTAGGTTCACATCTTTCTTTGCTTAGGGCAAGATTCATCCCCTTGAGGTTCTTACCCAAGATTTCTGGATTGGAAGTTCCAAGATCCCAAATCTTTACCGTGTCTAGTTGTTCCTTGCATCATTGAAACTATTAGCTCAGTGTCCTTTTGAGCATCGCATACTTGTTTTTCACATGTTTCGGTATTATTACCCCTTTATCCTATTTTGACCCTTCCTTCGTCCGTCATTTATTTCAACTTCGGTCAAAATTTTGTTTTACCTCAACATACTTACCTACTGACATCCTTTCTTATGTCCTTCCTCATTCCAGTGACATCCTTTATTCAAGGATTCTCATTTTTCCTTAATTCACTCTTACTTGCTCGTGACCATTTCATGATTCATTATTTTGAGTTGGTCCCTTTTTGGTTTATGTGTTGATTATTTTATTTGAGGAGTTCCCTTCTTATGGTTTCATTCTCTACTATTTCCATCAAGGTAGAGATTTTAACCTTAAGAGTTACATGTTTAATCTTCTTACCATTCTTTGGAAATTACTCCCATTCATTTCCTTACACCTTTTTCTATGTTGAAGCATTTGTCCACTTTGAATACTTATTCATCTTAAATTCCATTTCATTCCTTATCTGAGTAATTTCTGATTATTGGTCTTATTTCGTGTACTCCACACTATACCCATCCGTTCATTCTTTAGGCTTCATATGCGCATGTAGACTATGACCCGTCTTACCAATTGTGGTTATTCCTCCTTAACCACATCTTATTTAAAAGGCTTACTTTCCCAATGTTTCTCGAACGTTCTTTCCTTTATTACCTTATTATGGATAGTCCACTCATTCTTTCTTGTTACAACATCTTTTGATGCTAACTTCCTATCTACTCGTTAACTTATTTCCTTGGGTCATCCTAGTATGCTCTCTTGGTTCTTTCACCTCAGTTTGTGCTTCATTTGAAAGTTTATTTCTTTATCCCTTTCACTTGATTCCATTATCTCTTAGTTGGGATACATATGCCATTTTTGAGGCTTCCTTCCTTCGTAGAATTCTTTCCCTTCCTCCCAAAATTCCTTTTTCATTTGTTCTTTGGAAGTATCAAATCATTAAATGACATCCTTTGATGTCGTCCTTCCCATGCACCCTTCCAGGGAAATCTAGCGGTACATCCTTGTACCATTTCCTTAATTCTACTTGTATCCTGCACAAGTTTTCTTACTTGAGAAAAGTTCAGACATGATTTGTTTCAAGACCTCTTTGTGCGAGGCTTACTTAATCTTTTTCTGGTTTTGAGTTTGGTCATCAATTTGGTCTTGGATATTGATCTCCTTAAGGATTTCCTCTATCCTTCTTTTTCCAAATGTTTGGCCTTCCCATCTTTCCTTTCTTTATTAGAGCTTAATCTATGACCCTCACGATGGTTAGTTTATTACCTGCCTCGCCTCTACTATTCACCTTGTCTAATTTTCTTGAGGCAGTTGTCTCTCGAGTCTTCTTGTCCTTAATGATCCTTCCATTGCCCATTTTAGGGTGTATTCCTTACTACTTCCTGATCCTCCTTAGGGCGTCGTTCATTCTCCTTGACTATCTTATTGTTATGGTTTGCTTACTTATGCTATATTGGTCCGAAACTCCAATTTGACTTCTCTACTTTTTCCAAAGGAAGTTGTACTTACAATCTCAAGACATCCCATTTGTCGTCAAATGCTCGGCTTGTCTCCTCTTGTGGATGCATATCCTTCTTTGCTCCTAAATTGTTGAAAATTTTTTCTTTAGGGGAGAATTCTCTTCAGCTACCTTTAGTTCTATTTGTAGTTTTATTGAGGTCCTACCTTTAGCCCTTTTTCCTTCCTACCACTTTGCTAAGATCTTGAAGACCTTCCTCCTGTCAGTGGTTGAAATTACGAGCTGGAGTCGTATTTCTTGGGATGGTATCCTTTTGGATTTCCTATAGCTGTGAGGGCATCATTCTTGGAAAGTATTGTTTTAAATCCTAGTGGTGTGGGACAGTCCTTCACTTCATGTCCTATTTCCTTTGTACTTTGAAATAAGTTGTTTCCTTGCCCAGTTGTTACTCTAAGAGTTCTTCTAGACCATGATGGTTTTCTTGTAATGCCTTCTTTGCCTAATAATATCCTTAATTCTTTCCTTTATTTGGGATGGGAATCTCCTTGGTCTCCGTGGTGTCTAGGGTAACACAGGTTTGTTTGTTTACCTTTTCTGGGCAATCTTCCTACAGTTTGAGGCGCAAGGTCACATTATTTTTTAGAGACATAGTTTTTAGTAACTTGGTGTCTTTTATTATTGGAGAGGTAGTACAATAGGTTGGGGTCTTAGCCCCTTTACAAAAAGTGCCTACAAAACATATGGGAAGCTATTGGGTTCTTGACAAGCGTCTTTCTTAGTAAGGTTATAAGCCCTTGATGGCGTTCCTAGCCTTAGGCTTGGCTTCCTTCTTACTTAGGATTATGACTTCAACAGATCTGGGCACCATCCTTTTGGATACTTCCCACTAATATCTCTTGGTTCTTTGAGACTTCTCGGGTCTTTTAGGGTGATCTCCCTACGGGGACAGAGAGTTGGGTGGTGTTGGTAACGCCGGTCCTAGTTTTCTTGGTTCATCTTTTGGGGACCATCTGAAAATTTTAAAATCATTCCTATTAATTACTATCTTTTCTAGTCTTGATTATGTATTTGAGGAAACATGCTCTAATACCACTCAAGTTGTCACGCTCCGACCCAGTTTGGTCGAATCCCCGTGATCAACCTGCCACTCTCCTGGTTTATTAAGGGTTTCCCCTTGTTTATAATCTGTAAAGAGTAAGACGTCCTTTAAACCTGCAACTTTCTTGGAATAACATAAATAAAAACTAAATAAAATTTTAAACTGATCATACTTGTCTCACAGGCATATTAGTTGATAGTCCTTGGGGTAGGCTTTCTGGGATTTCTTGAAAGGGATATAAGGGAGGGGGTGAGTACAATGACTTAGTGAATGGGTTTTTTAAAAATTTAATTTTTAGGAAAAATGTTTGATTTGGAGTGTGCCATACTCCTTATTTTATTTTAAAAACCTTTCATTTCAAATTTTGATTTTTATCACCATTTCTTATTAACCACGATGTGTCATTACCCAACACACATCCTTTATCATGAAGGTCAAACACACAATCATAGGCTAGTACGTCCACTGAACCCACTTGTTGTGTTGGAGCGACTTTATTGATCATCTGTATAGAAGCACACCCATTTCTACCCTCAGAATGAGTGGATGTTCGTGACATCCAACCCTCAATCCTGTAACAATTCTTCGTGTCCGTATAAGGACAGAGACTTCATCCTGACCCCACCCTGGTATTATGCGGTTGAAGCTACATCGAGTTTCGCAAGACTTCTAGTATAACTAACTGCCCTTATATCCACCAAGTCGTCTAGGGCCCTAAGACACATCACTACCCATTGCATGCACAATCAACATTTTTCACATGATGCCATATAATCTGTGGTGCCACTGGTCCAATGGCCTCGACCCTCAACTCAACCTGCAGCTGTTTGTCTTGACTAGTCCGGAGACCTGTCATGTTGCACTGTCGCTAGTTGACTGAGTATGTCGGTCCTATCTTGGTACCATGGCCAAACAATTCAATTACTTAAGTTTTCATAGCATATAATTCATGTTTGTTTACGAGCTCCTGCTCGTGCCAACCGGCTTAGGGCGCACTATTCACGATTTTCAAAATTGGGCATATTAAACCCCAAGTTTCAAAACCGAGGCCTCTAGCCTAACAAAGCTATTTAGCCCCCGTCAAGAAGGTCTCCCAAATTATTTAAGCAATGGCACACAGTCACGGGAGAACACTTCCGACAAAATATATTTTCAACTATTCATCATACAAACTGAGTATGAGGACATCTCTACTCATAACCGATTAATGGGTTTTGCACTTCCTCCGATGAAGTTTCATAATACCAACCAGGTATGATCTACTTACAACCGGTAAGTAGTTTTTCGGCGTCATTTTTACATCATTCCTCTTGGTGTGATGTTTAAAATACCACTTAGCAGTGGGTTTTTATTTTCGAGGTACTTATCATCCCAATTGGGTATGATATAAAAATCCCACTCACTCGTTAATGAAGTGAATTCCTCTCAACCGGTTCTTTGTATTCACGCGAGTCTGTCCTTACTGGCGTTCCCGGTACTTAGTGTTCCTACAAGATATGAACATTCTTGTTCATTATCCCTCGTTCAAATAGCCTTCATTCATTCCAAATGAATGAGAAAACCAAACTTTTCATTTATTTGTAATTAGGTCCCTAAAATTATTTTTCTTTAACTTTAAGTCCCCAATGTCAGTTTTTCCTTAAATTGAGTCCCAAAACTTTTACAATTCACCTTGGGACTTCAATTTATTCAATTTCACAAAAAGGGGTTCAATTTCCCAAATTTCCAATTTGGTCCCCCAACTTTTCCAAAATTACCATTTTGCCCCTACTTTACAAAAATGGTAAGTTTTGTCCCCAAAATTCCAAAAATTGCCAAATTAGTCCTCCAACATCTTTATCATGCCAAATTGGTCCTCAATTTTATTAAATTGCACTTTAGTCCCTCTAATTTTCAAAATTTCTAATTTCCCCCCAATTTTAACCTTCTAACTCTACCGATTTTGATTTCATCAATTTGACCGATTAAATGAGTTTAATTATTGAAATTAAAGTTAAATTGGAGTTCTACACCTTCATATGATTCAATTGCACTTTGAATCGCACGATTTGGTGTCGGAATAATCTCAAACGGAGCTTCGCCAAAAAACTGGACTTAGAGAGAGAAAGATTCGAAAGCTTACCGTTGGGGCATGACGGTCTAAGCTTTCAATATGAGCGGATAGCTTGTGTCCTGAGGTTACTCCTAGGGTAAAGAATTGCATCAATTAATTCCGAATTGAGTGAGAATTTCATCATCGAAGTTCAGCCGATTCTCTCTCTAGCACCGATCAGAAATTACAGAGGGGAGCCGAATTGTCTTACCTTTAAGCTCTAATTTAGTTGTAGGAGGGTTGTGGAGGTGTTGAGAGGGCTTGGTTTGGATTGAGAAGGGCTCAAATTGGCCGATTTTAGCTCGGTCGAAATAGGGCAGCTTCGGTCCGTCAGAGCTGCTTCATTGTTCGATCACGCCGGCGCTTCTCTAGTGACCCTCGGAGCAAATGAAGACTATAAGCGTGTAGCTGATTTCTTCCCAGTTCTAAAGAACCCGACCTCACCTTGTTTGGCTTAGAAAGGTGCCCAAGTCGGAGCTTTGGTTAGAGCTTCACCGAAAAATGGAGTAGTTGAGAGAGAATGGAGTTTTCAGGTGTTGAGAGGATGAATGGGGAGGGGCTCTTTATATAGAAAGCTCGGGGACTTCTTGGCCATCTGATTGGCACTTTAATGGCGGTCATTCCTTGCCTGAAACTCCCTGGCTGGAGACTTTTCAGCTTTGTCGGTGGTGCACAATTTTTCGGCGAGTGAACAGTGTTGTCATCTGAAGGAAGAAGACGACACTGTTCCAAACCGGACCGGACTAGTTCGAACCGAGTTCAAAGCTTAAACCAACCGGTTCACCTTCGATTCGACCAAAATTTTCAAATTTAAAAATTTCTAAATTCATTTTCTATCTAATGGTGGTCTCTAATCTCAAATTTGAATTTTTTAAGCCACCTAAAAAAATAAATTTAGCATTCAGTTCAATAGTGGTTCAAACTGGTCCAAATCGGTTCAATCCGATTCACCTAAACCGATTTGGTTTCCATATCCAATTCATCCTAAAGTCCTTTTCTTGACTTTTGTGACTCTTTAGGTCACTTGGGATCCATAAATTTCCCGGCTTGCTCTTTCTCTATCGATTCCTATTCATGAACTAACTCTTTTCATAAACCGGTTCAATCCAGTTGGATCTGGTTCATCTGAACTGATTTGGTTTTTCTCTTCCAATTTGCCCTAAGGTTCTTTCCCAAGACTTTATGAACCCTTTGGATCACTTGGGAGTTGAAATTTTCCAAATTTCCCATTCTTTGATGATCGAGTTTGTGAACCGGTTCGGTGTTTCTCACTCGGTTTGATCGGTTATTTTCCTGGTTTTCCTTAACTCCAAAGGGCAAGGTTTATAGTAGGAGTGAGCGTCATGCAAAGAGACTGATATTATTCTCCTAACCCAGCGAGAATTCTGTCTTTGATTTCAGATTCAGGTTTAGGAATGCCAATTTGGGCATAGCTGGTGGCGAGACTGGCAATGGATGTCACGTAAACTCCCATTGTTCGGTATTCTTTAACCGTATCATGCCATTGAGAATCAAGTAGATCTTGATGAGCTCAGACTTGTTGAGCAAATAGGACTTCCAATTTATCCTACATATATGTAGAATTGTGAATTCCAATTACCTGTAGATTAACTTGAGTGTCTAATGATCCTAAGATAGTAGTGAGACATATTCTATCATAAATCTTCAAAGTCTTTGTAGGATGGATTGGAAATAATAGTAGATTCATCATCTTTCTGAGGAGGCAAGAAGTCCGGCGGTGCTAGGATGGTTCGATTGGCATACACCATCAATTCATAAATTTCTAAGAGTGGTATCATATTGTTGCACCATAGAAAATAGTTTGATCCGTCCCGCATAAACGGAAGTACTGAAATATTGCTTGGAGGTTGAACTGCTACTACTAAAGAACTCATGTTGATTTTGCAGGTTCTGAAAGAAAATATGGAAAATGGTGAAAATTGATAGGGGTTGAGCAAGTGAGGTTAATGGTGAAATAATGATAGAGATATAGAAACAACAAAAGAAATTTAAATAATCTTCTGATGACAATAAGAACTGAAATTTAGAAATAGACAAATAATGTGAATGTAAACCCCTGCCTTTTTGAGTTAATGAAAACCGGGAAAAGTACCAGTCAAACCGAGTAAGAAAATTGAACCGGTTCACAAACCCGATCATTTGGGAATGGGCAATTTGGAAATTTATAACTCCTAGGTGATCCAAAGGTTTCATAAAACCTTGGAAAAGAACCTTAGGACAAATTGGAAGAGAAAAACCAGACTGGTTTAGATGAACCAGACCCAATTGGATTGAACCAGTTTATGAACCAAGTCGGTTCATGAACCATAACCGATAGAGAAAGGGCAAACCGAGAAATTTATGGATCTCGAGTGACCCAAAGAGTCCCAAAAGTCATGGAAATGGACTTGAGAATGAATTGTAGATGAAAACCAAACTGGTTCAGGTGAACCAGATTGGACCGGTTTGAACCACGATTGAACCATATGCTAAATTCAATTTTCTAGGTGGCTTAAAAAAATTCAAATTTGAGATTTGAGGCTACCATTGGATAGAAAATGAATTTAGAAATTTTTTTATTAGAAAACTTCGGTCTAATGGGGGGTGAACTGCCCGATTTAAGCTTTGAACCCGGTTCAAATCGGTTCGAACTGGTCCGGTCCGGTTTGGAACAGTGTCGTCTTCTTCCTTGAGATAACAACAATGTTCACTCACCGAAAAATCGTGCTGCGTCGGTGAAGCTGAAAAGTCTCCGGCCAGGGAGTTCTAGGCAATTAATGACCGCCATTAAGGCGCCAATCGGATGGCCAAGAAGTCTCCGAGCTTCCTATATAAAGAGCTCCTCCCCATTCATCCTCTCCACACCTGAAAACTCCACTCTCTATCAACAGCTCCATTTTTCGGTGAAGCTTGAACCAGGGCTTCAACTTGTGCACTTTTCTAAGCCAAACAAGGTGAGACCAGGTTCTTTAGAATCGGGGAGATGCCAGCTACACGTAGTCTCCGTTTGCTCCGAGGGTCGCCGGAGAAGCGCCGACGTGATGGAATAGTGAAACAGCTCCGGCGGACCGAAGTTTCCCTATTTTGACCGAGCTGAAATCGGCCATTTCGAGCCCTTCTCAAGCCAAACCAAGCCTTCCCAATACCTCCACAGCCCTTCTACTATTGAATTAGAGCGGAAAGGTAAGCCAATTCGGCTCCCCTTTACAATTTCCGACTAGTACTAGAGAGAGAACTGACAGAAGTTTGATGATAAAATTCTCATCCAATTTTGCATTAATTGATGCAATTCTTGATTATAGGATTAACCTTAGGATAAGAGCTATTTGTTCAGATTGAAAGTTCGGATCGACGTGCCCCTTACGGTGAGTAATTGAAGCTTTCTCTCTACAGTCTGTTTTTTGGTGAAGCTCTGTTTGAGCTCGTTCCAGCATCAAAACTTGCGATTCAAATTGCTATTGAATCATATGAAGATATACGATCTCAATTTTAACTTCAATTTCAATAATTAGAAGTGTTTAATTGGTCAATTTGATGAAATCAAATTCGCCTGTGTTAGGAAGTTAAAATTGGTGGAAAATTGAGGATTTTCAAAAATTCGAGGGACCAATATGCAATTTTGTAAAATTGAGGGTCAATTGGGCATGATAAGAATGTTAGAGGGCTAATTGAGCAATTTTAGAATTTTTGTAGTAAAACTTACTGTTTTTGTAAAGGAGGGGCAAAATAGTAATTTTGGAAAAGTTAGGGGACCAAATTGGAAATTTGGGAAATTAAACCACTTTTTGTGAATTTGAATAAATTGAGGTCCTAAGATAAATTTTAAAAGTTTTGGGACTCAATGAGGAAAAACTCGCATTATGGACTTAAAGTTAAAGAAAAAAATTAACTTTAGGGACATAATTACAAATAAATAAAAAGTTTAGTTTTCTCATTCATTTGGAATGAATGAAGGCTATTAGGCCGAGTGATAATAAACAATAATGTTCATATTGTGTAGGAATTCGAAGTATTGAGAATGCCGACAAGGACAAGCTCGCGTGAATACAAAGAACCAGTTAAGAGAAATTCACTGCATTAATGAGTGAGTGAAATTTTTATATCATACCCGGTTGGGATGATAAGCACATCGGAAATGAAAACCCACTACTAAGTAATATTTTTACCATCACACTTGAGAGAAGTGATGTGGAAATTACGCGAAAAAACTATTTACCGGTTGTAAGTAGATCATACCCGGTTGGTATGATGAACTTCCTGAAAGGAAGAAGAAAACCCGCTTATCGATTATAAGCGGAGATGACCTCACACCTGGTTGGTGTGATGGACAGATTAAAAGACTATTTTATCGGAAGTGCTCTCCCCTAACTGTGTGCCACTGCTTAAACTTTTTAGAAGACCTTAACGAGAGCTCGAAATGCTTAGATAGGCTAGAGGCCTCGATTTTGGAACTTGGGGGATAATATGCCCAATTTTGAAAATCACGTACAGTGGGCCCAAGGCAAGTTGGCACGAGCAAGAGCTTGTAAACAAACATGATTTATATATCATAAAACTCTAAATAAATAAATTTTTTGGCCATGGTACCAAGACAGTACCGACATACTCAGTCAACTAGCGGCAGTGCGACATGATAGGTCGACGGACTAGTCAAGACAAACAACTGCAGGTTGAGTTGAGGGTCGAGGTCGTTGGACCAGTGGCACCACATATTATATGGCATGATGTGAAAATACTGATTGTGCATGCACTATGATTATGGGACCTTCAAGATGCCCAAGAGGGATAGTGATATGTCCTAAGGCCTTAGACGACCTGGTGGGTATAATGGCAGATCATCGGACTAGGTGACCTTGCGAAGCTCGACATAGCTTCAAGCGCATGAGACTAGAGTGGGGTCAGGATAAGGTATCTGTCCTCATACGGACACGAAGAATTAATTTCGAGATTGAGGGTCAGATGTCGCATACATCCACTAATTCTCTGGGTAGAAGTGGACATACTTCTATCTAAGTGGCTGTTAAAGTCGCTCCGACGCCACAAGTGGGTTCAGTGGACGGGCTGGCTTGCGATTGTGTGATTGACCTTCATGATGAAGGATGTGTGTTGAGTGATGACACACCGTGGTTAATAAGAAATTGTGATAAAAACAAAGATTTGAAATGAAAGGATGAAAGAAAATAAGGAGTTTGGCACACTCCAATACAAATCTTTTTCCTAAAAAGTTAAAATTTTGAAAACTCATTCACTGAGTAATTTTACTTACCCACTCCCTTATATCCCTTTCAGGTAACCCTAGAAAGCCTACACTAAAGACCACTAGTTAGTACGCCTATGAGAGATGTATGATTAATTTAAAATTTATACAGTTTTTATTTATGTTATTCCAGGAAAGGTGCAGTTTTAAAGGATATCTTACTTTTCATGGTTTATAAACAAGGGGCAACCCTTAATAAACCAAGAGAGTGGCGGGTTGATCATGGGGATCCGACTAAATCGGGTCGGGGCGTAGAGTGAATCTGACCAGCGTAGCTAGGATGTAGGATCAAATTGCATTAACAATAATACTCCGATACCATAAAAGAAATAAAGAAATCTAAAATAGAAAGAGTCTAACACTCAATAGATATGAGTTTGTAAATTATATTGTATTGATACATTTATAATATATTCTTTTATATATATATATATATATGAAGTAAATGATATATAAAATATAAATTAATTAATGTATTACTCTTAATATACAGTAATTAATAAACAATAAATTATAAGTTACAAAATTTTAAATGACCAAATTTAATTAAATATTATCTAGTTTTAGTTATAAAAATGAAGAAATGAAGAGGTAACAAATTGTTACCATATTGATGTAGTAGTGACATCATCTATTATGTGTAGGTTGACTTTGGTGGTTAGGGAGGCCAAGATTATAGTAAGACAAAATTTATCCCATACCACCCATGCTTCAAAGTAGAGATTTGGGAGCTCGACATTATCACCATCATCAGTTGTGAACAATCACTCGGAGATGGTGCAAGTATAGAATCGTCCCATATGCCAGGCGTGGATAGACTTGTATGAGATGAGGTGTGCCATGTTGTTCTTTTAGTAATAGAAGTTTGAGCTATCGAGTTTGATCATACGGTAGTAATAATGCTTGAAAGGGAGACAAAAAGTGACGAGAAGCTCATGATTGCTTGTATGCTTGCATCAACGAGATTGAATCGAGGACATGAGGAAGAATTAGTTGAGGCTCTAAAACAATACAAGATCTCGTACCGTGAAAAACGAGTAGGAAAACAATAGTAGAGCAAGAAGTGTTTGAGAATTTTGCATATCCTTTGATAGGTATGTGTACATTTATATTATTTGTGTATACTAAAGGCAAATAAAGATAAGACAAGAATGTACATTCTTGTTATATTTAGTGAGTAGGTGAAATGGGAGGCATGGCTTGTGGATCCTAGCTACTCATGCTTATCCGAGTACTAGAGTGAGATTGGTGAGGATTCATCCAGTTTAATAATTTTTATACAAAAATTTAGAAAAGTTATATTTTAGTGTGAAAGATTTAGTAAATGTGACATTTTTGTGCTAATAGTCAAATATATTAACCAATGTAAAATAATAAATCAAGTTAAAAAATGTGATTTTTTAACATGATATTATCTCAACCGTAAATCTATCTTAATTTATATATAATTATTTTATTTTTAACTTAAATTATAAATATTTAAAAAATAAATATGATATAATTTTTACATAATAAAATTATATATAATTAATTTAAAATATTAAATTAAATATATTGCACAAATATAATATAAAAATATATTTTAAGTTATTAATAAAAATACATTAAATTAAATAACATATTTATATTTAAATTATGATATAGTATACAATTTCAATTATAATTTTATTAAATAAAAATTATATGTAATTTGTATTTTTATATAAATATTTTATTTATATTAAATAATATATACTTTTTATTAATAATTCAAAACATATAATATTATATTATGTTGTGTAAAATATTTAATATATTATTTTAAATTTATACACAAAATATTAATTATATATAATTTTCATTTATAATTTTGTTAAGTAAAAATTATATATAATTTATATTTTTAAAATATTTATGTAATTTAAGTTAAATAAAATATTTTTTATATAAATTATATATAATATAATTTTATAAAATTCAAATTATATATAATTTATATTTTTATATAACTTATTATATTATAGAAATTATATATAATTTGTGTTATTATAATTTATATATATTTATTTTATTTAAACTATATATAATTTTTATTAGTAAGTAAAAATATGTAATTTTGTATTATATTTGTATAAAATTTTTAATATATTATTTCATATTAACTAAATAAAATGTTAATGATATATTAATTATATTTATAATTTTATTATATAAAATATATAAGATTTATTTTTCTAAAATATATATGTAATTTAAATTAAAATGAAATATTTATATAAAATTATAATAAAAATTGAAAAAATATATATATTAGATTATAATATAAATGAAATTTTATTTCTCAACTAGAATTATTTTTAAAAATGTCAATTTTTCTAAATTTTTGGCAGTGAAGTATATTATTTTAAAGGTTTAGTGAAAAGTTATATTTATTGTAAAATATTTAATACAAAAATATAATTTAATCATATTACTAAAATATTTTGAGGCTAACTTGGAAGTGGTAGGTCAGCTCAACCTCCCTCGTTGAATCCGGGTTCAAATGAGTAGTTTGGAAACTCACATCAGAATCATCTCCACCTCACTTGGTACATTAATCAAAATGTCGTCGTTTTGTTACGTTATTAGAAAAAAAATACCATGTAGATAAAATAATGAGATTTAATCATATAATTAATTTTGTTTTAAAATTTACCTCGAATATCAAAACAACACTGTTTGGAGACAATTTTTTTTTAACACTTGCGGGCTGATGAATCGGACTACTAGGGTTTAAAAAGATTTTCCACATTGATCTAAAATAACCCTCTTTTAAGTCACAGGGGTAAAACATTGGCTGAATCCAAATTTGGGACAAAAGAGTTCTGCCCCACATGTACCGGAAGCTACTCGGGTACGGATATCAGCTCTACTCCCATGCGTGATCCAAGCCCTTTATGACGCTGGCACGTACAGGAGAACTGACCAAACGTCGGGCCAAATCGAGCCGGCTATAAGTGGTAGGTGTACGTGGAGGTGGTGATTGGTGTCAAGGTTGTGGTTGGGGTTTTGTGATTAATGCACCCGTGTCCATCCATGGGTCATTCACGTTTCAATCACCTTTTAACTCCTCCCAAAGATGGTGGCCAGCATAGGCAATATTATCTCTATATACATAAGATGAATAAAGATGATCAAGGAAGTTCATACAACAATGAATAAGTTGTGAGAATTTAGAGAGGACATGAAGATGAACATAATTCTTCCAAATATTAAAAAAAATCATCCATTATGAGCACAGTCAAAATTATTAACTGCATTCTAACCATCCCATCCACATACAATAGCATCTTGAATACCATGCAGAGAAATACTGAAACCTTGATGCAATAAATTTAGAAAGGACCACATCAGTATAGTGACATAGAGTACAAGAATAGCATGGTATGGAACAACTTAAATCTACTCTCTGGTGCAATGTATGTGCCCATTGATGTAATAATAGCTACGATAGGGATAGCTCGAGGATAATATCATGAAGGAACACAAACTGCGATCGAAGTTATGACAAACTGCCATCGAAGTTATGAGCTATATGACTGCCACGACAGTGGTACAAAAATCCTACAAGACCACGCCTAGAGCTAATTATTACTAGCATGTATGGGCCTCTTCCGAACATGCCGATTCACTGACATGTGCAAACGATTCTCAGTCAAAGCGAAATTAATGGATAGTGACTAGTCGGAATGGGTTTGGGCACTAGAAATAAACAAATAAGACACCATAAATAAAATCGTAATTTTTAATAAAATTATATGATAATCTACAAATATAAAATAATACTCGAAAATGATCATATATTATTATTTAATTTATTTACCGGAATTCAATAGTAAATATTACAAAATTCGTGCATATATAGTTATAGAAGAAATTATGGGGATGGATAAATTTTAATTAAAATAATAATTTTATTTTCATTAAAACGATAATTTTAATTAAAACAGTAAGTGTGATTTTCAATTTCGTATTCAATGGGAGAGTTGTTATCAATAGTTATATATTTATTAATAAATTGTTATCTTTGGAAAATTTTGTGAGAAATTTATAAAAAATATTATATGAAATCTTTTATCGAAAAAAATGAATATATCACCCGCACCGTATGAAAAAGGAGTCATAATTCAATAATTTTAAAAAATACAGGTATAAATCTGAGTGTTTAAAAATAGGTAATACTAGACTCTTTAAAATAAATTATGAAAAAAGAGTTTAAATTCTAAATTTAAAGTAAGGAAGGGTAAATAATTATAGTTTATTAAATGAGTTAAAACTTATTTTTTATAAAATAAATTAAAATTCGTTATTTATAAAAATAGGTAAAGATTCGTTATTTATAAAATATACTAAAATTAGTTATTTTTTAAAAGGGTTAAAACTAATTATTTATATAATTGCACTCATATGGTTTACTAAAGTGGTAAGATCTTATATTTTAGAAATTGCTAAAACGAAGGCTTATAAAAGGGGCAAATGTAGATGCTTATAAAATATATTACACAAAATTTTTAGAAATAAACTAAAATTATATATTTTGAAAAAAAAGAATAACCCAATATTTTACAAGTAAATAATACCAGTGTGATGTTTAATAACTCAATATATTTCATAAAAAAAGAATAACCCAATATTTTACAAGTAAATAATACCAGTGTAATGTTTAATAATCCAATATATTTCATAATCTTAAGTATTAAATTGATAAGGATATCAATTGATGAGGAGAGTGAATTAGCAAGTTATCCTTTTTAAATGATTGTATAAAGGTGAATTGGTTGAGATAATAGTTACCTTCCAACTTTACTAAATCGATTCCATTATTAATATGAAAAATTGTGATAATATAATACTCCTATCATAATATTAAGTATACATAAGTAAACACTTGAATAATTGATTCTGATAATAGTTTTTATTCAATGCTCATTATAGACCCAAAAATTGTAAGAATATATAAATGGTGAGTTTAGTATCATGATAGGTGCTCTAATTTAAGACTACCGACGTTAAGATAACTCTTAAAATATTTTAAATTGGTTCTTATCATGAGAATGGAATATTGTGCTAGGGGACGAGAAATACCCTATCACAATATCGAGTGTACATTTGGGGATGCTACTCGATTAGTTGGTTCGGATGATAGTTATTCTCCAATAAGTTTAAATGTTTTTTCCATTAGGGATATGAATGATTGTAATAAGAGAATACCTTAGTAAAATATCGAGTATATGTTAATAGACGTTACTCGGTTAGTTGGTTCAGAGTACAGTTTCCAACCAATGTTTGATGCATAATATAGACCAATAACTTATACTAATGAATTAATGGTAGGTATATTGATAAACTACTAATGAAAATGAAACAACAAACTCCATATATGATATTTTGAGGTACTATAGTATCGAGACCATGACAATCCGGTGATCGATCTTCGTACTTATTAAGTATTGCTCACCCCTCTAGCTTACATATTTAAATGACATACAAAATTAGAGTAGTAAAGAGAATAGAATCATTGTGGAGAAAGAAACCTGGGACAATGAACTTGTGTTACTAATAGGTGGTCTAATGCAATTATTGGAATTCTTGAAACATATTTTATTTATTTATTATGAAAAGTGAAAATACTTTTATAAAAGTTTTAATTCTAAATGAATTTTAGTATGTTGTACTTATTATGAACTTTTCTGCATATGAGTTCTACAATAGTGAGGTACCCATTATCGTAGTATTAAGAGAACGTGTCACTTGTTACGTTGGTTCGACCTGTTATATTGTTTGGCTCTAAAAATTTTTTAAATTTACATTTTAGTCACTTTTCTCTCTTTTAAAATATGTTTATTCACCTTCCAAAAATCCTTTGGTCTAAAGATAAGAAAAAAGAACTTTAGGGACCTAAATGTAAATAATTAAAAGTTTAAGCAGTTTTTTGATTTGTAAGGAATGAAGGTCATTAGGCTAATGAACAAGGATGTTCATATCATGTAGGAACACGAAGGACCGAGAACGCTAGCAAGGATAAGCTCGTGTGGAGGTAGAAAGTCGCTTTAGGGGAAAATACACTGCACTTATCGGGTGAGTGGGATTTTTTTACATCATACCCAGTTGGGATGATGAGTTCCTCAGAAAGGAAAAACCAATACTAAATGGAGATTTTAACATGACGCCCGGTTGGGATGATGTGAGAAATACATGGAAAAACTACTTAGCGGTTGTAAGTAGATCATACCTAGTTGGTATGATGAACTTCCTAGAAGGATGTAGAAAACTTGCTTATCGGTTATAAGCAAAGATGTCATCACACTGAGTTGGTGTGATGAATAAGTGAAAAAGTTATTTTTTCAGAAGTGCTCTCCCCCGACTGTGTGCCAATGCTTAAAAATTTTGGGAGACCTTCTTGATGAGAGCTTGAATAGCCCAGATAGGCTAGAGGCCTCGATTTTGGAACTTGGGGGCTAAAATGCTCGATTTTGAAAATCTCGTACAGTGGGCCCAAGGCTAATTGGCATGAGCAGGAGCTCGTAAAAAAAGATGATGATAAACCATGAAAATTTTAATGAATGATGTGATTTGGCCATGGTACTAAGATAGGACTGATGTCACGCCCCAACCCGGTTTGGTCGGATCCCCATGATCAACCCGCCACTCTCCCAGTTTATTAAAGGGTTTCCCCTTATTGTAAACCGTAAAGAGTAAGGCATCCTTTAACCTGCACCTTTTTCCTGGAATAACATAATCAAAACTGCATGAAATTTAAAACTTTACATACCTGTCTTACAGGCATCTTAGTTGACGGTCTTTAAGGGTAGGCTTTTCGGGATTTCCTGAAAGGGGTATAAGGGAGAGGGTGAGTACGACAACTCAGTGAATGGGTTTTAAAAAAAATTTTGACTTTTAAGAAAATAATTATTATTGGAGTGTGCTAGACTCCTTTCTTTTTAAAAAATCCCTTCATTTAAAAATTTGGGTTTTCCACCATTTCTTAGTTACCGGTGTGTCATCACCAAACACACATCATTCATCCTGAAGGTTACACATATTTGTAGGTCAGTATAACTACTTAACCCGCTAGTGGCTTCGAAGCAACTTTTCCTGCCACTCGGATAGAAGTACGACTGCTTCTACCCTGGGAATGAGTGGATGTACGCGACATCCAACTCACAATCCTAAAATCACTTCTTCGTGTCCGTATGAGGATAGAGACCTCATCCTGTCCCTACCCCGATCTCATGCACTTGGTGCTACTCCAGATTTTGCATAGACACCTGGAACGACGAACTACCAGGTCGTCCAGTGCCCTTAGGATGCATCACTACCCCTCATGGGCGTCTTGATGATCCCGTACTTACAGTGCATGCACAAACAATGTTTTCTCATATTGCCATGTAATCTGTGGTGCCACTGGTCCAACGGCTCCAACTCTCAACTCAACCCATAGTTGTTTGTCTTGACTGGTCCGTCCACCTGTCATATCGCACTGCCGCTAGTTGACTGAGCATGTCGGTCCTATCTTGGTACCTTGGCCAAACAATTCACTTATTAAGTTTTATGGCACATATATCATGTTCGTTTACGAGCTCCTGCTCGTGCTAACTAGCCTTGGGCCCACTCTACAAGATTTTCAAAATTGGGCATTTAGCCCCTAAGTTCCAAAACCGACGCCCCCGACCTATCAGAGCTATTCGAGCTCCCATCGAGAAGGTCTCCCAAATTGTTTAAGCATTGGCACACAGTCAGGGGAGAGCACTTTCGACAAAACATATGTTTTCTCTATCCATTATACCGCCCAGGTATAAGGACACCTCCGTTCATAACTGATGAACGGGTTTTCAACTTCCTTCGAGGAAGTCTCATCATACCAACCGGGTATGATCTACTTATAACTGGTAAGTAGTTTTTTCGCATGATTTTCACATCACTTCCTCTAAGTAGTGATGTTTAAAATACCACTTAATAGTGGGTTTTCATACGGAGGTACTAATCATTTCCAATCGGGTATGATATAAAATTTTCACTAACAACCGGTAAGTGGTTGTTAATTTTATGTTGTGCTCATCATCCCAACCGAGTATGATGTTAGTAAACCCACTCACCCGTTAATACCGTGAATTCCACTAGACCGGTTCTTGATATTCACGCGAGCTTGTCCTTGCTAGCATTCCCGATAGTTCGTGTTCCTACACGATATGAACATCTTGGTTCATTATCCTTCGGCCTAATCGCCTTCATTCATTCCAAATGAATGAGAAAGTCAAACTTTCATTTATTTGCAATTAGATCCCTAAAGTTATTTCTCTTTAACTTTAAGTCCCAAATGCTGGTTTTTCCTCAAATTGAGTCCCAAAACTTCTAAAATTTATCATAGGACCTCAATTTATTCCATTTCACTAAAAGGGGATTAATTTCTCAAATTTCCAATTTGGTCCTCCAACTTTTCCAAAATTACCATTTTGCCATTCCTTTACAAAAATGGTAAGTTTTGCCCCAAAAATTCTAAAATTTCTCAATTGGTCCTCCAACATTATTTTCATGCCCAATTGGCCCTCAATTTCATTAAATTTCATTTTGGTCCTTCGAATTTCGAAAATCCCCAAATTTCCCCCAATTTCAACTCTTCAACACTGCCAAATTTGATTTCATCAAATTGACCGATCAAACACCTCTAATTGTTGAAATTGGAGTTGAAATTGAGTTTCTACATGTTCATACAATTCTAAGAAACTTTGAATCGCAGATTTTAACGCCGTAACGAGCTCAAATAGAGCTTCGTCGGAAAACAGATTGTATAGAGAGAAAGCTTCGATTTCTCACCGGTGAGGGCATGGCGGTCCGAGCTTTCGATCTGGGCAGATAGCTCTCATCTTGAGGATCATCCTAGAATCAAGAATCGTATCAATTGATGCTGAATTGAGTTAGAATTTCATTATTGAAATTTTGTCGGTTCTATCTCTAGCACCGGCTGGAAATTGGAGAGGGGAGCCGAATTAGCTTACCTTCCAGTCCTAATTCAGTTGTGGAAGGGCTGAGGAAGTGTTGGGAAGGCTTGGTTTGGCCTAAGGAGGGCTCAAAATAGCCAATTTCAACTCGGCTTCAGTCCGTCGGGGGCTTCTTCAGTATTCCATCATGTCGGTGCTTCTCTAGTGATTCTCGGATTGACTAGAGTTTGCTATCAAATAGCTAACTTCCCCCCACCCCCGGTTCTAAAGAACCTGACCTCTCCTTCTGAGGTTAAGAAAAATGTTCAAGTCGAAGCTCTGGTTTAAGCTTCACCGGAAATGGAGCAGTAGAGAGAGAGAGAGAGAAATTTTCGGGTGTGAGGAGAATGAATGGGGATAACCTCTTTATATAGGTTCAAAACCGTGTATTAAATGGGAGAGATTTATTACTAGTATTAATATTGATAGAAATTATTGGTATTAATTCCAATAATTAAATATATATTATTTATGGCTATTTATGATAAGGCATAAAAATTTTGACCGAAATTTCAAAAAATCATACTTCCAAGGTTTAATGAATCATACTCTCCGCCAAGCATGCTTAACTTCAAAGTGCTTATGGAATCTTGTTCCCCTGAACCAATTTGGTTTTTATCTTCTAATTTGTCTTAAGTTTCTTTTCCAAGGTTTAATGAACCCTTTAGATCACTTGGGAGTTGTAATCTCCTAAATTGCCCATTCACAATTGATCGGATTTGTGAACCGGTTCGGTTTTCTCACTTGGTTTGACCAGTTCCCTTCCCGATTTTCCTTATCTCAAAAGGGTGGTGTTTACAATCGACATACTCAATGGACTCATGACAGTGTGGCAAGACTAGGTCGATGGACCAGTCGAGATAAACATCTACAGGTCGAGTTAAGAGTCGGGGTCATTTGACCAGTGACACCAAAGATTAATGGCTTATATGGAAAACTTTGTTCTTGCATGCACTTGAGGTTCGAGACCATCAAGACTCCTAAAAGGGTTAGTGATGTGTCCTAGGGGCTACTGGATGACATGGTGGAGATAAGGGCAGTTTGTCGTACCAATAGTCAGGGAAGCTCGACGTAACTTCATGCGCATGAGACCGGGGTGGGGTCAGGATGAGGTCTCTATACTCATATGGACATAGAGTTTCTTTTCGGGTTTGAGGGTTGGATGTCGCAAATATCCACTCATTCCCAGGGTAGAAGTGGATGGGCTTCTATCTAGGTGGCCGGTAAAATCACTCCGGCGCCACAAGTGGGTGCAGTGGATGGGCTGCCCTACGAATGTGTGATCCAGTCATGATAAAAGGTGTGTGTTTATTGTTAAACACACCAACTATGGATAATGTGAAAAAGTTTTTTTTTTTGAAAACCGACAATTCGAGGAAGAAATAATCTTAAAAGAATTAAGGAGTCTGACACACTCCAAATTATTTTATTGAAACTCTTTTTCAAACACCCATTCACTAAGTTGTAGAAACTTACCCACCTTTTCTATCCTATTTTAGGAGTAGAAAAATGACTAGGGATAACAACAGAATTTACGCTTTGTCAAGCATGCTTAATTTTCTTGTAAGCTTGCAATATTATTATTATCATATGTTATTCCAAGGAACAAGGTTGAGATTTCGCCTGGCTCCTCTTGAACCAAGGGAGCGGCGGGTTGCTCATGGGGATCCGACCAAACCGGGGTTGGGCAGGGCGTGACAATTCTTGTCTAGGATTTTAGGATTGGGAGTTCCAAAATGCCCAATCATTCCCGTGTCTAGTTATTCTCTTGATCGTTGAAACCCTTAGCTTGGTGCTCTTTTGAGTGTTATGTACTTATTTTCATGGGTTTTGGTATTATCACCTTTTTGTCCTATTTTAACCCTTCCTCCATCCGTTATTTATTACAACTTCAGTCTAAATTTATGTTTGACCTTGTCATGCTTACTAACTGACTCTTCCTTACTTGAGTCACATTTTTCCCTAGGACTGTTGGGTTTATATGTCCCTTATAACATGACATGTTATTGAACCTGTGCCAGACTCTCCAACCTTTTAGGGATTGTATAATCTTTGTCCTTCTTTTCATATGGTAATATTCCTTGACTACCTTCATCTAATATAATTGTGTCAATATTCTTTACCTACTTGTCTTTTCCCAACATCCTTATTGTGTTTTTCTGGTTCTAATCATTTGGGTTCTCTAATGACTTACCCACAAGTTGGGGTTCTTCCCTTCTTATGTCCTTCCTCTTCTCTAATGGCATCCTTTATTAAAGGACTTTCCTTTTCCTTAATCCACTTTTACTTGCTTGTGACCATTTCATGATTCATTATTCCGGGTTGATGCCTTTTGTTCTATGTGTCAATTTCTTTGTTTGGAGAGTTCCCTTCTTACGACTTCATTCTCTACTATGTCCCTCCAAGTAGAGACTTTCGACTTAGGAGCTACATGCTCAACCTTCTTACCATTCCTTAAAGGTTTCTTCCTTCATTTCCTTACACCTCCTTCTATATTGAGGCATTTGCTCGCTTTGAATCCTTCCTCATCTTAAAATTTCATTTCATCCCTTATTCCTTATCTGATGTAAATCTGATTATTAGTATTATTTCATGTATTCCACCCTCTGCCTAACCATCCACTCTTTATGTGAGTGTGGACCACATCTCATGTTGATATTAGTGGTTGTTCCCTCCTCAACCACATCTCATTTGGAGGGCTTACTTCTCCAAGGTTTCTCAGATGTTCTTTCCTCTATTTCCTTATTTTGGGCAAACCACCCCTCTCTTATTGTACGACATCTTTTGATGCTATCTTCCTACTTACCCATTCCTTGGGTTTAACTTACTTCTTGGGTACTCCTAATATGCTTCCCTTGGTTCTTCCACCTCAGCATGCACTTCATTTGCAAGTTCATCTCCCCATCCTTCTTCACTTGGTTCCATTACCTCTTAGTTGGAATATGTATCCCTCCCTAGGGTTTCCTTCCTTGGGAGGATTCTTACCCTTTTTTTCCCAAAATTCTTTTTTTCGCCCTTAAGGGCACCCAATCTTTAAATGACATTCTTTGATGCCATCCTCTCCTTCTTACCTTTACTCTTGAAACCTTGCGGGCACGTCTTTTATACCCCATCCTCATTCCCACTTGTACCCCAATACACGTCTATTCCTTTTAGAGAGAGCTCAAATCCTTCGTGTTTCAAGATCTCTTCATCATCCTACGAAAGGCTTAGTTAATCTTCTCATGGCTTTTGGTTGTTAATTTGGTCTTGGCCATTGATCTCTTTAAGGATTTCCTTCATCCTTATTTCCTATGTTTGGCCTTTCCACATCTCCCTACTTTGCTGGAGCTTAAATTATGACCTTCACGAGTGTCAGTTCATTAATTGCCTCGTCCCTACCATTCCCTAGGTCTGATTATCCTAAGGTAGTTGTCTCTCGAGCCTTCTTGTCATTAATGTCCATCCTTCTGCCCTTTTTAGGGTGTAGTCCTTACTACTTCCCGATCCTTCTTAGGGCATCATTTATTCTCCTTTACTATCTCGTTGTTATGACTTGCTTCCTTCCATGATGTTGGTCTAAAGCTCCTATTTGGCTTCACCACTTTTTCCAAAGTGGGTCACACTTGCCATCCCGAGACATCCCATTTGTTGTCAAATACTTAGTTTGTCTTCTCTTGTGGAGGCGCTCCTTTTATTGCTCCTAAATGGCTGGAAATTTATTCTTAAGGAAGAATTCTCTTCATCTACCCTTTGCTCTATTTGTGGTTTATCGAGGTCCTACCTTCAGTAATTTTTTCCTTCCTCATGTATTTGAGACATACCATTGTACCATCATTGAGGGATAGAAAAGTTTTAGTAACTAAAACTTTTACTTTCAAATTAGGATTACCAACTTGGGGCTTTAGCTTTTCCTAAAGGGAGATTGGGTTGGAAAGTACCTGCCACTACGCTAGAATCTTGAAGAGCTCCCTCCTAGATGTGGTGGAAATTCCGAGCAGGAGTCGTGTTTCTTGGGATGGTATCCCTTTCGGATTCTTATAACTATGGAGGTGTTATTCTTGGAATGTTCTAAATCCTTGTGGTGTGGGATAGTCCTTTACTTTATGTCCCATTTCTCTTACACCTATAATAGGTTATCTTGATACCTGTTCTCAGTAGTGTTGGGTACATTCTTTAAGCAGAGTCTCTATTGTCCAAACCTTGTAATAGGTCGTTTCCTTGCTCAGTTGTTACTCCAAGAGTTCTCCTAGACTTCTTAATCATCTTGACAATTTTCTTGTCATGCCTTCCTTGCCTTGGTTCATTTCTTCATTTGGGATAAAAATCTTCCTGGATCTCCATGGCATCTAGGGTAATGCAGTTTTGTTTGTTTACTTTTCTTAGGTAATCTTCCTACAGGTGATGCACAAGGTCACCTCATTTTTTAGAGATATGGTTTTAGGAAATTTGGAGTTTTTCATTAGTGGAGAAGAAGAAGAATATGTTGGAGTCTTAGCCCATTACAAAAAGTGGTTATGAAATAGATGGGGAGTTACAGGGTTCTTGACCAGTGTCTTCCTTGGTAAGGTTATAAGCCCTTGATGGCATTCTTGGCCTCTAGCTTGGCTCCCTTCGTACTCAAAGTTGTGACATCAACAGGTCCTGACACCATCCTCCTAGATACTTCCCCATTTGGTATTTTGAGACTTCTACTATGCCTCGGGCATTGGGGAACTTCTAGGGTTGTCTTCCTACGAGGACAGGGTGTTAGGTGGTATTGGTGACGTGAGTCCTAATTTTCTTGGTTCTTCTCTTGGAGCCATATAATTTTTATTTAAAACTTTCTCTTAGTTACTATGTTATATAGTCTTGATAATGTATTCGAGGAAACAGGTTTTGAGACAACTCAAGTTGTCACGCCCTAACCCAGTTTGGTCGGATCCCTGTGAACAACCCGTCACTCTCTCGGTTTATTAAGGGCTCTCCCCTTCTCTAAACCGCAAGAAGTAAGATATTCTTTTCACCTGTTTATTTCTTGGAATAACATTAATCAAAACTGAATACATTAACCTTACATACCTATCTTGTAGGTTCAACTATCGAAAAGTCTTTAAGTGGGTTTTCCCTTGATTACCTGAAAAGAGGTAAAGGAAGGGGGTGAGTTCGACACCTCAGTGAATGGGTGTTGGGAGAGAGTTTTCATAATTAAAACATCTTTAATCGGAGTGTGTCAAACTCCTTATTTCCTTTTAAAATATTTTTTTCTCAATTTCCCAATTTTTCAAACCATTTTTCTCATTTCCAGATCTAATGTATTTAACAATAAACACACTCTCTTCATTAGGAAAGGAATCATACATTTGCAGGGCAGCCCATCCATTGCACCCACTTGTGGCATCAGAGTGACTTTACCGGCCACCTAGATAGAAGCTCGTCCACTTCTACCCAAGGTATGAGTGGATGTTTGTGACATCCGACCCTTAAACCTAGAATCAACTCCGCGTCCGTGTGAGGAAAGAGACCTCATCCCGACCCCATCATGGTCTCATGCACATGAAGCTACGTCGAGCTTACTTGACTGCTGGCATGACAAACTGTCCTTACCACCACCATGTCATCCAGTAGCCCCTAGGATGCATCACTACCCCTCTTGGTCATCTTGATGGTCCCGAACCTCAAGTGTATGCACAAATAATAATTTTTGTACAATGCTATTTATCATTGGTGCCACTGGTCCAACGGCTCCGACCCTCAACTCGACATGCACCTGTTTGTCTAGGCCGGTCCGTTGACCTGGCCGTGATGCACTACCGCCAGTCCATCGAGTATGTTGGTTCTATCTTGGTACCATGGAGAAATCACACATTCCATTCATTTAGAATTTTCATGGCATAGATATCACATGTTTGTTTACGAGCTCCTGGTCGTGCCAACTTTCCTTGAGCCCACTGTGCATGATTTTCCAAAACTGGGCATTTTAGCCCACAAGTTCCAAAACTGAGGCCTCTGGCCTACCTAAGCAATTGTAGCTCTCGTCAAGAAGGTCTCTAAAAAATTTTAAGCATTGGCACACAGTTAGAAGAGAACACTTCTGACTAAAATAGGTTTTCAACTCATCACACTAGCTGGGTGTGATGACATCTCTGCCTACAACCGCTAAGTGGATTTTCACCTTCCTTTTAGGAAGTCTATCATACCAACTGGGTATGATCTCTCTACTTACAACCGGTAAGTAGTTTTTCCTCTTAGTTCTCACATCACTCCAACCCGATGTTATGTTAAAATCCCACATAGAAGTGGTTTTTCATTTACGAAGTGCTCATCATCCCAACCAGGTATGACGTTAGTAAGCCTAGTCGCGGTCGCTTCCAATTTAGATAAGGTGCTAATCATCCCTAATTAGCCCACTCACCCAATAATTATGGTGTACTCTTCTTCTGCCGGTTTCCACGTCCATGCTAGCTCATCCTAGCTGGTGTTCTGGTCCCTTGTGTTTCTACATGATTTGAATATCCTTATCTATTAATATTTGGCATAACAACATTCGTTCTTTCATGTATGAATGACTTGACTCAAAATTTCCAGTTAATTGCATTTAGGTCCCTAAAGTTCATTTTCCTTGACTTAAGGTCCCTAATACTAACTTTTCTCCAAATTGAGTCATGAAACTTCCAAAAATTCACTTTGGATCCTCAATTTACTCAAAATTATATAAAGGGCTAAAGTTTTCCAAATTTCCAATTTGGTCACCAACTTTTCAAAAATTACCATTTTGCCCCTACTTTGCAAAAATGGCAATTTGACCCCAATAAATTTTAAAAATTGACCAATTGTCCTTCAACATCTTTCTCATTACCAATTGGCCCACAATTTTGGAGAATTGCAATTTGGTCCCTCAATTTTATGAAGCCCCTAAATTTCCCCAAAATTTTCCCCAATTTCCCCCCTTTCAAATTGGTCGAATTTGATTTCATCAAATTGACAATTCAATCGGGGTTAATTTCTCCAATTGAAGGTATGGATCAGTTCCTACACTTCTATATGATTCAATTGAGCTTTAAATCACGTCATTTGGGTCTAAATTGAGCTCCAATGGAGTTTTACCAGAAAATAGAGCGTAGAGAGAGAAAGCTTCGAAAGCTTATTGTCGGGGGTGCGGTGGTCCGATCTCTCTATTGGGAAAGATAGCTCTCTTCCTTAGGTATTTTCTAGGATCAAGAATTTCTACAATTGACCTCAAATTAATGGAGAATTTCATCATTGAAATTTTGTATTTTCTCTCTTTAACTCTGACATGCAATGACTGAGTAAAGCCAAATTGGCTTAACTTTCAGCTCAGTTGAGGTCATCTAAGGGCTGTGAGGATGTTGGGAGAGCTTGGTTTGGCTGGAGGAGGGCTAAATTCGACCAATTTCAGCTCAGCTGAAATAGGGTAGCTCCGGTTCGCTGGAGCTGCTTCACTCTTTGATTTTGCTAGCGCTTCTCCTACGATCCTCGGATCGAATGGAGGTTGCTATTAGATAGCTCACTTTCCAAGGAGTCTAAAGAACCCGACCTCACCTTCTGAGGTTGAGAAAACTACCCAAGTGGGAGCTCAGGTTTGTGCTTCACCAGAAAATGGTGTAGTTGAGAGAGAGTGGAGTTTTCAGGTGTGAGGAGGATGAATAGGGAGGAGCTCCTTATATAGGGAGCTCGGGGACTCTCTGGCCGTCCGTTTGGTACCTTTATGGCGATCATTCATGGCCTAAAATGCCTTGAATGGAGACGATTCAACTTCGTCGGCGCTTGCCATTCTTTCGGCATGCGAATAGTATTATCATCTAAAGGAAGAAGATGACATTGTTCCGAACCGGACCGGATCAGTCCAAACTAGGTTCAATACTTAAATCGGACGGTTCAGGCCCGAATCGACCGAGTTTTTCAAAATAAAAAATTTCTAAATTCATTCTTTATCCAATGGTGGCTTCAATTCCCCAATTTGAATATTTTAAGCCACCTAGAAAAATGAATTTAGACACCGGTTAAATGATGGTTCAAACTAGTTCAAATCGATTCAATCCGATTCAAGTCCAGTTCACCTGAACCGGTATAGTTTTCTCTTCCAATTCATCCCAAAATCCTTTTCCATGACTTTTATAACTATTTAGGTCGCTTAGAATTTGTAAATTTACCAATTTGTCTTTTCTCTAAAGGTTGGGGTTCGTGAACCGACTCGATTTTCTCTTTTGAAATGACCAGTTCTTTCCCCGGTTTTCTTATTATAAAAGAAGGGGGTTTACATATGCAACCTTCATGAAGGTTTTCCAAGCACCCCCACTGACTCAGTGCAACTTAAACCAAACCCAATGGATAAAGTGGGCCTATGAATGCAAAGCTAAGATGCTGGGAAGGTATGGACTTGAGGTATTCCATGTAGCCCATCCTAGTAGGAAGGTCCACCAGGAATATGGATGGACATCCACCAGCTCATCGGAGCCCTTGGACCATGAATTCCGAAACAATTCAGGTCCAAAGGATGAGATAAACCCTTGGAAAAGGAAAGAAGGGAATGTGGCATCAAATGATATAGTAACAAGAAGGAGTAGGAGGATTAGTGTAAGAAAGGAACCTAATTACCCACAGGAATGAAAGCGAACCCTCGTACAGGAGTCAAGAAATTCCGAAACGAGGAGGAACAAAGTTTGCCCTTAAGAAGGACAACTTGAAAGAAGGGCAACAAAGAATATGGTACATCAGACGTACCCATGGGATTTTCCCTAGGAAGAAATATATCTAGGAAACAACATCAAGAGGTTCTAGGGTCGATAGCTGTAGGAGCAAAGAGGGGAGAGTAAGCATTAAGGAAAGAAAGCTTGGAAAGGATATGAATGACTCAAAGGAGTCACGACTAAACCATTGGACATAGTATAGAGTGCATGAAATGAACCCAACACTCAAGAATCCCTCGAAGGAGGAAGGAAGGACTGGGAAATAGTTATGACTACACCCTAAAAAGGGCAATAGGATGGGCATCAAGGACAAACAAATTAAGCAAGAAGAGTAGTAAGGGTGAGCTAGTTAACAAACTGACCTTTGTGAAAATCATGGATGTAAACCCGGTGAAGAGAATAAAGGAGGAAATGATAAACATTGGGAAGAGGGATGAATAAAATCCTTAATGAACTAATGGCCGAAAAAGGAAAGGACGACCCCACTCAGGCCATGAGAAGGATTAAATAAGCCTCGCACAAGGAGGTAAATAAATCTTGAAACGAATGGCACTTGAACTCATCCCAAGGAAGTAGACTTGTACGAAATGCAAGGTTAAGAAAGGGTTACAAGGACGTACCCTCAAGATTTCAGGGAAGGATAAACAAGAAGAGTGACAGCAAGAGATGGCATTAAGTTACACTAAGATTAAATGATCATAAGGGCAAGGAAAGGAAAGAGTTTGGTAGAGAAAGGAGTCTTGGGGATGTACATGTCCCCAACTGAGAGATGATGGACCTAACAAAATTGGGAAAAGAAATTAAACCGTGCTTGAAAAATGGGTAGAAGTGAAAAGACTCGATGACCGGAAATCCCTCGCATAAGAGATAGAAAGGAGAATTGGAAGACAATGAAGGGTTAAGAGTTGACAAACATATCGATAACAAAAGGATGTAAGGAGGAGAGGAAGGAAAAGCCTTCGTGAATGTTGGAGAGGTTGAACTTGAAACTCCCCTAGCGGAAGTCCCTAGGAACCGACAATATAATCCTAAGAGGCTTTACCCAAAACAATTAACCTAAAAATGGCATAAATGGTTGAGGATGTACTAGAAGGGAGGAAATCCTTGTGCAAGGATACCATTGGAAATAAGGAAGGAAATGAATGGGAGAGAAGATCACAAATAAGTCAGTAAGCCCAGAGCTGGATAGGAAACATTGAGGTCGGAACCAGGAAACCCAATAAAGGAGATGGGGAAGGGCGAGTGAATAAGGAGAACCAAACGCTACCAAAAAGGGGGATGTCGTCAAGGAAAAAGCATGATTGGATAACACCGATAGTAGTCGAGAGACACTATCGGGTGACAAGAAGGCACAATCATAGTAACTCTGAGTAGATTGGAAAGACATGAACCGCCATCAAGGGCCACCTAGGATGGTAGGGGGAGGAACGATTAGGGGGCAGTCAACTCCAAGACATGGATGAAAACCTTCAAGAGAAAAGGACCTTACCCTAAGTAGACTAGAGAGTGAGCTTAAAGGTATACTTTTAGAATAGTGAGTAAGACCCACCAAATCAAGATACCCTCCATAGAGTGAGTAATTAATGGAATGGAAGATAAGTCTCATTAATGCTGGAATAAAAGGGGCTAAGAAAAGGAACAACCAAGGGATGTCGTGTTAAGTAAACCCAAGTTGACCCCAAGGGAGATTGTCCCAAGGAAAAAGGAGGTGAAAGTGGTTTTGGGGACAAAACACCTAAAAGGAGAGGAGAGTAGTGACACCCATCATCCACAAGTCAAGGAAACCAGGAAAGAACCCGTCAAATTGAGGAGAAAACTTAACCCTTGATGAATCGAGAACTATAAGTAAGGGTTGAAATGGGAAATTTGAAAATCATAAGTGACCAAGACATCACCTAAATCAAGGGAAAGGTTTATGAAGGAAATTAGATGAGAAAATCGAACCAATGGCTTAAAATGATTAATTTTGGAAATTTTGGCTTAAAATGAATTGGACCTAAATCGGACTAAACCGGTATGAACTATACAAGAATCGATTTCTAAATTTATTTTTCTTGGTGGCTTAAAATGATTAATTTTGGAAATTGAGGCCACCATTGATTACAAAATGAATTTATACAAATTTAGAAAGTTTTAATTTCGAGAGAACGAGTCAAATCAAGTCTGAACCTATCGATTTTCACTTTCTAGTCACTTGAACCTGATCGGACCAGACTTGTCATGCCCCAACCCAGTTTGGTCGGATCCCCATGAACAACCCGCCACTCTTTTTATTCAAGAGGAGTTTCCCCCTTCTTTAACTCAAGATAAGCCAGGCATAACTTCAACCTTCTTCCCTGGAATAACATATATAAAAAAATGTAAGCTTAAGAGAAATTAAGCATACCTCACAAAGGGTAAGACTCGGTGTTATCCCTAGTCATCTTTATATTTCATGAAAAGGGATAAAAATGGTGGGTGAGTTTCTACAACTCAGTGAATGGGTATTTTCAAAAATAAAGTTTTAATAAAAATAGTTTTTAAATTGGAGTGTGCCAGACTTCTTAATTTCTTTACAAAATCTCATCCTTGAAATCTCAGTTTTTCATAGCCATTTCTCAATCCATAATCATAACCGATGTGTTTTATCAACCAACACATCCACTGTACCCACTTGTGGCATCGGAGCGACTTTACCAGCCACCTAGATAGAAGCACATCCACTTCTACCCTGAGAATGAGTGAATGTATGCGATATCCAACATTCAATCCCATAACAAAACTTCGTGTCGGTATGAAAATAGAGACCTCATCCCGTCCCCACCCCGGTTGCATGCGTTGAGCTTTCAAGACTGTTGGCATGACTAACTACCCTTATCTCCACCATGTCGTCTAGAGCTCTAAGACACATTGCTACATCTCTTGGGCATCTTGAAGGTCCCATAAACTTAGTGCATGCACAAATCAATAATTTTCCACCGATGAGCAATTGAAGCTTTCTCTCTCTAGAGTTTGTTTTCTGGCAAAACTTCGTTTAAACTCATTCTAGCGTTAAAACTTATGATTCAAAGTGCTATGGAATCGTATGAACATGTAGAAACTCAATTTCAACTTCAATTTCAACAATTAGAATTGTTTGATCAGTCAATTGGATGAAATCAAATTCGGTTGTGTTAGGAAGTTGAAATTGGGGGAAATTTTGGGGAAATTGGGGATTTTCAAAAAATTCGAAGGACCAAAATATAATTTTATAAAATTGAGGGTCAATTGGGCATGATAAAAATGTTAGAGGGCCAATTAAGCCATTTTAGAATTTTGGGGGTAAAACATGCCATTTTTGTAAAGGAAGCACAAAATGGTAATTTCGGAAATTTAGGGAGCCAAAATGTGAATTTAGGAAACTTGAACCCCTTTTTATGAAATTGGGTAAATTGAGGTCCCAAGAGGAATTTTAAAAGTTTCGGGACTCAATTTGGGGAAAAACTGGCACTTGGGGCCTAAAGTGAAAAAGGAAAAAGTAACTTTAGGGACCAATTTGCAAATATTAGAAAATTTATGAATTGAGACATTTATAATAAATGAGGTGATCAAGTTAGATGATAATGAACAACGATGTTCATTTCATGTAGGAACATGAGACATCGAGAATGCCAGCTGAGGTTAAGCTCGCAATGGACAAAAATTGTGTAAATGGAAATTCACTGCACGAACGGGTGAGTGGGATTTATATTTCATACCCAGTTGGGAAGATAAGTACCTCGAAAATGAAAACCCACTACTTAGTGGTATTTTAAACATAACAACTTAGGGGGACTGATGTGAAAATGACAAAGAAAAACTACTTACTGATTGTAAGTAGATCATACCTAGTTGGTATGATGAAACTTTCTCGTAGGAAGTGGAAAACCCATTTATCGATTATGAGTGGAGATATCCTCATACTCGATTGGTCTGATGGATAGATGAAAATATAATTTTGTTGGAAGTGCTCTCCCCTAACTGTATGCCACTACTTAAACGATTTGGGAGACCTTCTCGATGGGAGCTTGAACAGCTCTGATAGGTCGGAGACCTCGATTTTGGAACTTGAGGGCTAATATGCCTGGTTTTGAAAATCTCGAACAATGGGCCATAGGCCAGTTGGCACGAGTGGGAGCTTATAAACAAACATAAGTTATATGCCATGAATTGTACATGTAGTGTGTTTACGGAACCTTCAAGATGCCCATGAGATGTAGTGATATGTCCTAGGGCCCTGGACAACCTGGTAGGTAAAAGGGCAGTTCATCAGACCAGGTGGCCTTGCGAAGCTCGGAGTAGCTTCAAGCGCACGAGACCGGGGTGGGGACAGGATGAGGTCTCTATCCTCATATGGACATAGAGAATTGATTTCATGATTGAGGGTCGGATGTTGCGTACATCCACTCATTCTCAGGGTAGAAGTGGACATGCTTCTATCTAGGTGGTCGGTAAAGTCGCTCCAACACCACAGTTAGATTCAGTGGACGTGCTAGCCTGCGACTGTGTGATTGACCTTCATGATGAAGGAAGTTCTTTGAAAATTGAGATTTGTAAAGTAGAGAAAATTTAAAGGAATTAAGGAGTCTAACACACTCCAAACTTGAAAACAAATCTTTTCCTAAAGATTAAATTTAAAAAAAACCATTTACTGAGTCGTTGTACTCACCCCTGCTACAGTGCTAGGGTCTCTTCTAGCCTCCTCTTAGGTGAGGTTGTATACTCTAGCTGGTACTCTTGTTGTAGCATCTGGCCTAGGGTTCTTGGGATTCCCTTGAGATGGTCCAAGAGTATTCATCTACTTGTTCTCCCTAAGGGTGGGACAATCCTTTGCGTAGTGCCCCACTTGCTAGCATGCAAAATAGGTATGGCACGCTCCCTTAGGGTTCCTATGATACTTTGGACAGCGAGGGTTTCCTTGGTATAAGGTAGGGACTGCTCTAGGAGGAGGTGGTGGCATATCCCTTCCCCTTTGGAATGCCATTTTGTTTCCCCATCTTGGGCCGTTATGGTCTTTTCATCCTCCCTGACGGTTTGGACCCTTATCCTCCTTTCTGGTCGTCTGCTCCATTTGACAACATCGAGTCTACACCAGTCACTCACATTCGTGAGCCATACTGATTATGACTGCCAAGTCTGTGGGGCATCTTAGTACCCCCATACGGTCTCGATTGTCCATATTGAGACCATCCACAAACCTCTAGCATATGTCTGCTGGCCTAGCTAGGTCAGGAGCAAAGGGTCTTAACTCATTAAATTTTGTTTCATACTCTAATATGGAGTTAAACCCTTGTTGAAGCCGAATGAACTCTCGCTTCTTCTCATTTATGAGATGGGGTGCCAGGTACTCCTCCAAGTACCTTCCTCGAATTGTTCCCAAGTGAGGATGGTGGTATGTAGGTTTCAGACATTGTCCCACCAATGTTTAGCACTTCCCTCCAGGAAGAATTCCGTCAGGATCACCATATCCTCTAGTGGTATCTTGACGATTCCCATCAAATTCTTGATGTTGGCCAGCCAACCCATGGTGGCTTCAGCATCCTTTTCTCTGAGAAAAGGTTTACATCCTAGTTGTCGGAGAGTTTTGAGGTTTCTAGGAATGTCCATTGGAGTGGGTGGATTAGCAGAAGGAGGATGGGATTGCACTTCCTCTAGTTCAACTCGAGAGTTGGTGCTTGCTTCAGGAACGAGGTTAGGTTGCCCAAATACACGGGTGAACTCCACGTACAATCTTTGGTGCTCCCTACTGAGTCTAGGAGGAGTTATTTGGGCTTCTCTGGGAGTTTCTAAAGGCAGGGGTGGTTGGACAGTGTTGGAGACTGCAACCCTAGTTCTCTTGGTTTCTTTCTTTGGAGCCATTTCAGAAAATTTTAAAATAGATTCTATTAGTTACTATATTTTCTAGTCTTGATTATGTATTCGAGGAAATAGTCTCTAATACCACTCAAGTTATCACGCCCCGACCCAATTTGGTCAGATCCCCATGATCAACCCGCCACTCTCCCAGTTTATTTATGGGTTTCCCCTTGTTATAAACCATAAAAACTAAGGTATCATTTAAACTTGCACTTTTCTAGAATAACATAAATCAAAACTGCATAAAATTTTAAATTTATCATACCTGTCTCACAGGCGTATTAGTTGGTGGTCCTTGAGTGTAGTCTTTCCAGGATTTCCTGAAAAGGGATATGAGGGAAAGGATGTGAGTACAATGACTTAGTGAATGGGTTTTCAAAATTGAACTTTTAGAAAATAGATTTGTTTGGAGTGTGTCAAACTTCTTATTTCCTTTCAAAAATTCTTTTATTTCAAATCTCTATTTTATCACCATTTCTTATTAGTCACGATGTGTCATCATCCAACACACATCCTTTATCATGAAGGTCAATCACATAATCGCAGGCTAGTACATCCATTGAACCCACTTGTGGCATCGGAGCGACTTTACCGGCCACCTAGATAAAAGTACGTCCACTTCTACCTTGAGAATGAATGGATGTTCACGACATCCAACCCTCAATCCCATAACAATACTTTGTGTCTGTATGAGGACAGAGACCACATCCTGTCCTCGCCCTGGTCTCGTGCGCTTGAAGCTATGTCAAGCTTTGCAAGGTTACCTGGTACAACGAACTGCCCTTATACCCACTAGGTCGTCCAGGGCCCTAAGACACATCACTACCCCTCTTGGGTGTCTTGAAGGTCCTGTAATCATAGTGCATGCACAATCAGTATTTTCACATCATGCCATATAATCTATGGTGCGACTGGTCCAACAACCCTAACCCTCAACTCATCCTGCAGCTATTTGTCTTGAGTAGTCCGAAGACCTGTCATGTCACACTACTGCTAGCTGATTGAGTATGTCGGTCCTGTCTTGGTACCATAGCCAAAACTATGTTTGACCTTGTCATGCTTACTAACTGACTCTTTCTTACTCGAGTCACATTTTATTCGGGATTGTTGGTGCTTCCATGTCCCTTACGACATGACATATTTTAGAACCTATCTCTATCCGTTAGACTTCTACAGCACCTCCTTTAGGGTTGTTCCCAACTTTCCAACCTTTTAAGGATTGTATAACTACCCTCTTTTCATCGTGTAGTATTCCTCGACTACCTTTACCGTTATCCAATCATCCTCCATGCCTTGACAACATATCATAACAGTGTCGGTTTTCTGAACCCACTTGTCCTTTCCCAACTTCTTTATTGGGTCTTTCTGGTGTGAGGACATCTCCGCTTATAACCAATAAGCGGGTTTTCTACCAACTGGGTATAATCTACTTACAACTGATAAGTAGTTTTTCTGCATAATTTTTACATCACTCTTCACATGTGTGATGGTTAAAATTTCACCTAGTAGTGGGTTTTCATTTCTGGGGTGCTTATCATCCCAACCGGGTATGATAAAAAAAATCCCACTTAGCCATTAATCTAATAAATTCCTCTTAACCGGTTCTTTCTCTTCACGCGAGCTTCTTCTTGCTGGCGTTCCCGATACTTAGTGTTCCTACATGATATGAACATCGTTGTTCATTATCCCTCAGCCTAATAGCCTTCATTCATCATAATTGGATGAAATACTCAAACTTATTGATTTATTGCAATTAGGTCCCTAAAGTTCATTTTCTTTAAATTTAGGTCCCTAGTGCTGATTTTCCCCCAAATTGAGTCCCGAAACTACTAAAATTCACATTAGGACCTTAATTTATTCAAAATCACATAAGGGAGTTCAAGTTTCCCAAATTTCCAATTTGGTCCCCAATTTTTCCAAATTTTACCTTTTTGCCCCTGCTTTACAAAAATGGTAAATTTCACCCCAAAATGTTCAAAAATCGATCAATTGGTCCTCCAACATCTTTTTCATGCCCAATTGGCCCTCAATTTTATGAAATTGCACATTACTCCCTTAAATTTTTGAAATCCCCAAAATTTTGCCCAATTTCAACCTTCCAACCTGACTAGATTTGATTTCATCAAATTGACTGATCAATCGGAGTTAATTGTTGAAATTAAAGTTAGAATTGAGTTCTACAACCCCATACGATTCAATTGCACTTTGAATCGCACGATTTGACACTGGAACGAGCTCAAACGGAGCTTCACCAAAAAACTGAGCGTAGAGAGAGAGCTTCGAAAGCTTACCGTTGGGGGCGCGACGATCCGAGCTTTCAATCTGGGCAGATAGCTCTTGTCCTGAGTTTCCTCCTAAGATCAAGAATCACCTCAATTCATGTCAAATTAAGGGAGAATTTGATCAGTTAAGATATGTCAGTTCTCTCTCTAGAACCGATCGTAATTTACAGAGGGGAGCCAAATTAGCTTACCTTTCCGCTGTAATTCGGCTGTAGGAGGGTTGTGAAGGTGTTAGGAGGGCTTGGTTTGGCATGAGGAGGGCTCGAATTGACCGTTTTCAGCTCGGCCAAAATAGAGCAGCTTCGATCCACCAGAGCTGCTTGACTGTTCTTTCACACCGGTGTTTCTCCAACGATCCTCGGAGCAAATGGAGACTAAAGGTGTGTATCTGACTTCTCCCCAAATCAAAAGAACCTGACCATGCCTTCTTTGGCTTAGAAAAAAATGCCCAAGTCAAAGCTTTGGTTTGACTTCACCGGAAAATGGAGCAGTAGGGAGGGAGTGGAGTTTTGAGGTGTGAGGAGGATGAATGAGAAGGAGCTCTTTATATAACAAGCACGAGGACTTCTTAGTCGTCTGATTGGCACTTAAATGGTGGTCATTCATTGCCTGAAACTTCCTGGCCGGAGACTTTTCATCTTCGTCAGTGCTGCCTGATGTTCCGGTGAGTGAATAGTGTTGTCATCTGAAGGAAGAAGATTACACGATTCCAAATCGGACCGGACCGATCTGAACCGAGTTCAACGCTTAAACTGACCGGTTCAAGCCCTATTCGACCAAGTTTTTCAAAATTAAAAATTTCTAAATTCATTCTCTATCAAATGGTGGCCTAAATTCTTAAATTTGAATTTTCTAAGCCACATAGAAAAATGAATTTAGAAACTATTTCAATAGTGGTTCAAACTGGTTCAGGTCCAATTAACATGAACCGATTTGGTTTTCACCTCCAATTCATCCTAAAGTCCTTTCTCATGACTTTTGAGACTATTTAGGTCACTCGGGATCCATAAATTTTCTCGTTTTTTGTTTATCTATCGGTTAGCATTCGTGAACCGATTTAGTTTTCTTACCTGGGTTGATCGATTCTTTCCCCGATTTTCTTATCCTAAAGGGGCGAGGTTTACATATGACGTCAAAGGCAAAATGGACGATTGGATAACAATTATGATAGTCAAGAAGTACCACCAGACGGAAAGAGGGACAACGTTATAACATCACTGAAAGATAGAAAGATTGAGAATAGATGTCACGCCCCGACCTAGTTTGGTCAGATCCCCGTGATTAACCCACCACTCTCTTAGTTGAAAAGGAGTTTCCTCCTTTTTTTTAACTCAAGTGGAGCCAGGTGTATTTTAACCTTGTTCCTTAGAAAGACATATATCAAATAAAATGCAAGCTTAAGAGAGATCAAGCATACTTGAGAGAGGGTAAGGTTTGGTATTATCCCGAGTCATTTTTGTTTCCTGAAAAGGGATAAAAAGATAGGTAAGTTTCTACAACTTAGTGAATGGGAATTTAAAAAAATATTTTAAATTTGATAAAAATATCTTTCTAAAAATGGAGTGTGCCAGACTCCTTAATTTATTTAAATTTTTCCATCTTCAAATTTCTTTAAATTTATTTCTTATTAACACGATGTGTCATTACCCATCACACATCCTTCATCATGAAGGCAAAAAACACAATCGTAGGCTAGCCTATCCACTAAACCCACTTGTGGTATCAGAGCGACTTTACCGGCCACCTCGATAGAAGCATTTCCACTTCTACCCTAAGAATGAGTGGATTTTCACGACATCCGACCCTCAATCCTGTAACAAATCTCCAGATTTGTATGAGGACAGAGACCTCATCATGTACCCGCCCCGGTCTCATGCGCTTGAAGCTACTCTGAGCTTCGCAATACTTCTAGTACGACAAACTACCATTATATCCACCAAGTCATCCAAAGCCCAAGGATGCATCACTACCCCTCTTGGGCGTCTTGAAGGTCCAGTAAACACAGTGCATGCACAATCAACATTTTTCACATAATACCAAATAATATGTGGTTCCACTGGTCCAATGGCCCTGACCCTCAACTCGACATGCATCTATCTGGCCCTAACCCACTGGTCCAATGGCCAGATACCTATTATATCGCACTACCGTTGGTTGACTGAGTATGACGGTCCTGTCTTGGTACCATGGCTAAGCAATTCATTTACTTAAGTTTTCATGGCATATAAATCATGTTTGTTTACGAGCTCCTGCTCATGCCAACTGGCCTAGGGCCCACGATTCAAGATTTTAAACATTGGGCATATTAGTCCCCAAGTTCCAAAATCGAGGCCTCTGGCCTAACAGACCTATTCGAGCTCCCGTTAAGAATGTCTCCCAACCGTCTATTAGGACATCTCTGCTCATAACCGATGAACAGGTTTTCCATTTCCTTCGAGAAAGTATCATCATACCAACCAGGTATGATCTACTTACACCAGTAAGTAGTTTTTTCGCGTGATTTTTACATCACTCCTCTCTCATGTGATGTTTAAAATACCACTTAGCAGTGGATTTTCATTTCTAAGGTACTTATCGTCCCCTACGAGCTTAATCTCAGTTGGCGTTCCTGATTTCTCGTGTTCCTACATGAAATGAGCATTTTTGTTTATTACCATTTAGCTTGATAACCTTCATTCATGTTGAATGACTAAAATATCCAACTTTTCAAATATTTGCAATTTGGTTCCTAAAGTTATTTTCCCTTTACTTTAGTCTCCAATTGCCGATTTTTCCCCAAATTGAGTCCCGAAACTTTTAAAATTCCCCTTGGGACCTCAATTTATTCAATTTCATAAAAAGGGGTTCAAGTTTCTCAAATTCCAAATTTAGCCCCCAATTTTTCCAAAATTACCATTTTGCCCTTCCTTCACAAAAACGGTAAGTTTTACCCCAAAAATTCTAAAATTTGCTCAATTTGTCCCCTAACGCTCTTATCATACCCAATTGACCCTCCATTTTATAAAATTACATTTTGGTCCCTCAAATTTTTGAAATCCCCAATTTTCCCCCCAATTCCAACTTCCTAACACAACTGAATTTTATTTCATCAAATTGATTGATCAAACACTATTAATTGTTGAAATTGAAGTTAAATTTGATTTTCTGCATCTTCATACGATTCAATTGCACTTTGAACTGCAAGTTTTGACGTCGGAATGAGCTCAAACGGAACTTCGCCGGAAAACAAAACGTAAAGAGAGAAAGCTTCAATTGCTCATCGTCAGGGGAGCGGTAGTCCGAGCTTCCAATCTAGGAAAATGGCTCTCCTCTTGAGGTTCCTCCTAGGATCAAGAATTGCATTAATTGATGCCGAATTGGGTGAGAATTCTATCATCGAAATTCTATCGGTTCTCTCTAGCACTAGTCGAAAATTATAGAGTACAACCGAATTGGCTTACCTTTCAGTTCTAATTCGGTTGTAGAAGGGCTAAGAAGGTGTTGGGAGAACATGATTTGGCCTGAGGAGAGCCAAATTGGCTGATTTCAGCTTGAGCGAAATAGGGCAGCTTCGATCTGTAGGAGCTGCTTCACTGTTCGATCACACTGGCGCTTCTCCCGCAACTCTTAGAGCGAATGGATGCTACCACCGTGTAGCTGACTTCTCTCCACTTCTAAGGGACCCGACCATGCCTTCTTTGACTTAGAAAAGACCCTATATTGGAGCTTTGGTTCAAGCTTCACCGAAAAGCTAAGCAACTAAGAGAGAGTGAGGTTTTTAGGTATGGAGAGGATGAATGGAGAGGGGCTCTTTATATAGGGAGCTCAAGGACTTGTCGACTCTTTGTAAACCGGTTCGATTTTTCTCACTCAATTTGACCGGTTCTTTCCCAGTTTTCCTTAACTCCAAAGAGCAGGGTTTACAACTCTCTCCTCCTTTTAGGAGTTTTGTCCCAAAAACTTATTCCACACTTTTTGCGTATTGGCTTAAACTGTTTTGTGATATGTAAATGTTTTTCTATTTTATCGTCTTACAACCTTTTTGGTTGTTTTCGTTCATCCCTTTCATCATATACCTAAGATTCTTGTCTCCTCCTTATCCTTTCCTCATTCCATGGAACTTAATTTAGCCTAGAATATCTTCCTAGAAGATTTAGAATCATTTCTTCTAGTTATATCCTTCCTTCCCAAGGCACCCTTTCCCATTCCTTCTTTTACCTAAGATTTTAGAACTATGAGTTTTGGTCATTTTTCTTCCACATGTTTTGGCATTTATCACCTTTCATCCTGCATGGATCCCATCTTTATTCTTTGATTATCACCTTTATGCTTGACTTCGTTATGCCTTACTCATAGACTTTCCTTGCCTAAGTCATGTTTCCCTGAGTCAATTGGGTTTACCTGCCCCTTACCGCATGACATTCTTCGTGATGTCTTTGACTTCACGTCCCTATAACCATATTGGTTTCCTTACTTATTCGTCTTTTCCAAACTTCCTTATTCAGTCATTCAACCTTTAAATCCTTGAACTTCCTGATACTTACTGACATATTAAAACTCTTGATCTCATACTTCATTCCTCATTCCCACTACGTCCTTCCTCTTTAAGATCACTTCTCTTTCCAAATCCGTTCTTACTCGTATGGCATCTCTTTTATGTTATCCTCCTACTTACACGTTATTAGGGTTTGACTTACCCCTTGGATCTTTATGATTCCCTTCCCCTTGTACCTAATCCTTTCATCTCTAACATCTTATTTCTTGAGGAGCTTGTTCTATTTCCTATTCCGTTGGTTCCATGTCCTCTTCATTGATACACCTATGTTTCCCAAGATTCCTTTCTCGGGTGAGCTTCACATTCCCTCTCTTCCGAGATTTCCTTCTAGTTTTACCCCTATAGTTATTTAATTCTAGAATGTCTTTTGCCATTATTTTCACCAGCTTACATCTTACTTTTCAGATTAAGTACTTTTTGTTATCTTGCTCTATTTTCACTTGCTCCAGCATTTGTTTATTTCTTTGAGGTGGTCCTCTCATCCCTCTTGTGCCAAAACCTTTTGTATCTTCGTGTCCTTGGTATACCTCCCTTTGCCTCGATTAGGGTGTATTCTTTTACTACTCCCTAGCTCTTATTAGAGCTTCGTTTACTCCTCTAAATGATTTCATCAACAAGAGTTAGGAAATGGAGCATGAAGTGAAGGATTGCCCCACATCACAAGGATTTAGAACAATACCTTCCAAGAACAACGCCTCTACAGCTACATGAATCCGAACTTATTTCACCCCATGAAATATGACTCCTACTCGAAACTTCAATCATACCAGGAGAAAGCTCTTCAAGATCCTAGCATAGTGACGGATTCTTCCTGATCCAATCTCCTTTAAGAAAAGCTAAAATCCCAAGTTGGTACTCGTATTTCGAAAGTAAATTTTGAGTTCCTAAAACTTTTTGTCCCTTAATGATGGTGTAATGGTGTGCCTCAACTAGATGGGGGAGGAAAAGGACTGAAGGTAGGACCTCGATCAACAGCAAATAAAATAAAGTGTAGATGAAGAGAATTCTTCCTTAAGAAGAAATTTCAAGCCACCTAGGAGCAAGGAAGGAATCATCTCTACAAGAGAAGACAAGCCGAGCATTAGACGATAAATGGGATGTTTTGGGATGATATGTTCGACTTGCTTTGGAAAAAGCAGAGAAGTCAAGTTTCAGACCAATATAGCGGAAAGAAGCAAATCGTAACAACAAAATAGTTAAGGAGAATAAACGACGCCCTAAGGAGGACTAGGAAGTAGTAAGGACTACACCATAAAAAGGGCAATGGAATGGGCATTAAGGACAAGAAGACTCGAGAGAACACTGTCTCAAGATAATTAGATAAGAAGAATAGTAGGGATGAGTCACTTAACAAACTAACCCTCGTGAATGCCATAAATTTAATCTCTAGTAAAGAAGGGAGAGGTGCAAAGGCCAAATATTTGGAAAATAAGGATGGAGGAAACCCTTAAAGAAATCAATGGCCAAGAACGGATTAACAACCAAACTCAAAGCCAGGAGAAGATTAAGTAAGCCTCTCGCAGGATGATTAAGAGATCTGGAAACAAGGAGGATTTGATCTCTACTTAAAGGAAATAGACGTGTATAGGGGTACAAGTTGGAATGAGGATGGGGTAAAAAGGATGTATTCGCAAGATTTCAAGAGTAAAGGTAAACGGAAGTGGATGGCATCAAAGGACATCATTCAAGAATATATACATACGAAAATGAATGAAGAAGGAATTCCGGGAGAAAGGGAAAGAATCTCACCAAGGAAGGAAACCCTGAGTAGGGATACATGTCCCAACTAAGAGGTAGAAAGATAGCATCAATAGATTTCGTAACAAGTAAGAATGGGCAGACTACCGAAAAATTGATTGTGTGATTCACCATGGTAACGAGTCAAGATCAACAATGCTCGATGGGCTGGTGGCTAGGTCGATGTAATGGCCTAGACAAACAGCTGTAGGTCGGGTTGAGTGTCAGGGCCGTTGGACCAGTTGCTTGTGCATGCACTTAAAGATCGGGACTATCAAGACACCCCAAGGGGTAGTGATGGATCTCAAGGGCTGTTGCACGACATGGGGGGCAATAAGGGCAGTTTGTCGTGCCAGTTAGTCATGAAGCTCTAGGAGCTTCTTGCCCATGAAACTGGAGTGGGAACAGGATGAGGTCTTGTCCTCATACAGATACGAAGTGGCATTCAGGTCTGAAGGTCAAATGTCTGGGACATCCACTCAGACTTAGGGTAGAAATCTAGGACTTCTATCTAGGTGTACAATAAAGTCGCGTTGATCTCCAAGTGGGTGCAGTCTGGGACTGCCCTACAAATGTGTGTACCCTTCCTGATGAATAGTGTGTATTTGTTTGCTAAATGCCTCCCGAGGCAAGGAGGTGGGCTAAGAGAGCTAAACACACCTAATATGAAAATGAAAAGTCCTCAAACATGAGATTTTGAGGAAATCTTTAAAACCTTGAAAATGCTAAACCTTGGCATGGTTTTGATAACCTAAACGTATTTTGAAAACACATTCCCAACACCTACTCACTAAGTTGTAGAAATTCACCCCCTCCTTTTATTACTTTTTAGAAGTAAGGAGATGAACTGAGAGAGTTAAGGAAGATGTATCCTCCGCCAAGTATGCTTAAAGTCCTTTTTAAGCTTGCTTTATTTTGATTTATGATATTCTAGGGAACATGATTTGAAATTTCGCTTTGCTCCTCTTGCTGAAAGAAGGGGAAACCTCTCTTGAACCAAGGTAGTGGCGGGTTGCTCACAGGGATCTGACCAAACCAGGTCGGGGCTTGACACAATTAGAAGAGGACATGTGGCAATGGCACAATACGTCAGGTGGGAAACTGGTGAATTTAAATCAGCCAATCAAACGATGCCATGTATCATGGTTATCGGACAAAAAGATTCGGTCAACGAACACATATAAAGAAGCGGCCAATGGGAGGTAGTCACATGGCAAGTCAACGGTCAATGGATGACTCAGATAATGAATAGGATGTTACATTAGCAACACCAGCCAATCACAGTGTGCCACGTGGTAGCTCACACGTGTAGAGCTCACACACGCGCACACAGTGTCATCTTATTCGTTTAGATTTATGAATGATAGAGGAGGAGGAAGGTCGCAATTACTCCGGTGGCCAATAAATCTCTCTGACAAGGGAGTAAATCAGAGAGTTAATGGTCGACAGATGGATGACAGGATAGGAACGGAAAACCTCGAACTCCCTTCCATTTGTCCTTTCCACACCTGGAAATCTAAGAGAATAGAGAGTGCTCCATTTTCCGATCACCCACGAGCCAGAGCTCCGACTTGGGCACTTTTCTCTGCCTCTGAAGGTGAATTTGGGTTCCCTAAAATCCTATGTAAGTCCTCTATAAGACTACATACTCCGTTCACCTCGAGTATCGTCGGAGAAGTGCCGGTGAGCTCGCACAGTACCATCGCTCCCTTGGCAGTTTGCTACTAGAGTTGATTGAGCTTAATTTGAGTTATCCATGGGCCACCAACAGTCGAACCAAGCCCTCCAGACCGTCCCTTGTGAACACACCTTCCCTGCACCACCATGGTAAGTCCCCACTGCCGGAATTTACTGTTCACAATGCATTTTGCCCAAAAACTAAATTGATGAAATTGCACTGTTTGGGCCATCAATTGAGGCACGGTTTGATCTAGTGAGGATCTTCAGGAAGTGGGCCCAAGACCGTGTTTTGAAAACATGAACAAGTGGTCCCAGGACCAATGGAAACGGGTCAAGTCCTATAGATAATTTTTTATTTAAGAGACTGATAAAAGTTATCACCAATTGATAATGTTTGCTTAAGTTGTTGAGCCGGAGCCGATTTGGAGCCCGTTGAGCTAGCAACGCAAAAAGAAAAGTCTTAAATCAAAAGGCACATATTTGTGATTGCAATCATTCATAACCAAGGAGATATCAGATACGAGATAGTGTTGGTTCTAAGGGTTATTAGATAGTAATGTTAGTATAAGGAAATACGCTTTTCCAGTATGTCATGGAACTCTAGGAGCTTCGTGTGCACTAAGACCGAGGGGAATAAAGGATGATATTTCATCCCTTTATAGAAGACAATAGTATTGAAAATGTTTGGGGGTTGAGCAATGGTACTCACATATACAACGTGGTAGAGGTTGTAGCCTCTAACCAAAGTAGATGGTAAATGTGCTCAAAGCAACAAGTGAGACAGATCAAGGTTGTAGCCTCATAGGATCTGTTTTGCGAATGTTTGATCTCTTTAATAAGAAAGGATGTTTGTATGATACAAACCTATGGAAATTAAACCATAAAAAATCATGAAAGTTCTTTTAGGTAGGAAGGAACCTATTTTTAGTTTGTGAGACACAAGCCATGAAAATACCTTTAATGAGAAAGGGTGATTAATGTTTGTTTGATACAAAACTATAGGAAGTTTTACCATAAATAAATTCTAAAAGTGTTTCCTCGTAGGAAGGAACTTATTTTTGCTTGTGAGATACAAGAAGTGAATTTAAATCATGTGAAATATTTTTCAATGATAAAATAGGTCATAGCTCATTTAATTGATCAACTAAAACCATTTGCGTTTAAAGGATATGAAATTCTTACTTCTTTTGATTATCTGTTGAATCATGGATAGGAAGTCACAATGTTAGTAAACACTACTCACTGAGTTGTAGACTCACCCCATCTCTTATCCCTTTTAGGGCACAAAATGTCAAAGAGTACATTAGAAGATGAACTACTAAATTGGTACGTTAATCCATTTTACATATTAATGTATAGCACTATATATATTCTAGCATATTTTAGAAAATATAATCTGATGCACTATTTTACTCATTGTCTTGAGCATTGCTTCTATTAATACTATAATAACAAAGGTGGCCTCTATTATAGTATTGGAAGAAGTAGCAGGTTGTTCATAGTTTTGTGCAAACCAAGCCGAGGTGTGACATAGCCTATAACAATAGTTATCAGGAAAGCATACATATGGAACCATATGAGATCGTGTCGAACACCTTTATTTGGGGACAAAGTGGGAGAACATCAGCTTGAAAAAGTTGAGCTCATCGAGGACACCACAGAGAAGATCAAACTAATCAAACACCTACTAAGGAGGCACAATACTAACATAAGAGTTATGTCAATTATTGTAGGAGAGAGTTAGAAATTGACGTAGAAGACAAGGTCTACCTCAAAGTATCATCATGGAAGGGTATACTAAGATTTCACATAGAGTAAAGTTGAAACTAAGGTACATAGGCCTTTGTGAAATTATCCAAAGTGTTGAACATGTATCGTACAAATTGAAATTACCTCTAAAACTGCAAAGAATACATCTTATATTTCATGTATCGGTATTAAGTAAATATGAACCCGGCCCTAGCCACACATTGGAACAACCCCCACCGCAACTAGAAGAAAATCTAACATATGCCAAGGAACTTGTCAGCATAGTAGTTTGGCAAGAGAAAAACCATAGGAATAAGAAAATTCCTATGGTGAAGGTATGATGGCGCAACAATAAGATAGAAGAAGAAACATGTGAGACTGAGTCCACGATGAGGATGAAATACCCACAATTGTTTGACATTCAATGGGTTTTTAGGACAAAAATCCTAAAATAAGGGGATTAGTTGTAACCCCTACTTTGTTTCAATAAAATAATCGGGATTGAGGATTGAAAATTTTCAAAGAAGAAAATCGAGGCTCCGATTTGAACTATGATAATACCAATTACGCAATGTGGGATGAGAAATAATTCAAAGCAAGATATAAAACCCATTTTAGCAAGGTAAACAATTAATTCAACAAATTTAAAGCCGGATCGAACCAAGGGAAATTGAACCGGGTCGAACTGAGAGGAACCAGTTTAAAGATTGATTTTTTATGGTGACTCAAAAAGGGAGAAATGGTAAATTGAGGTCACCAACATGTAAGAAATGAATTTAGATTAATTTATAAAATTTTAATTCTTAGAAAACTGATCGAATTAGGCCTGAACTGGTTGGTTTAAGTTTCAAGTCACGAAACCCAGTTTAATTAAACCAATCAGTAGTCAGAGAGAGTCAACGAAATGTAATGTCAGGTCATCGCCTCGTCGGCACGCGCGACGTGTGGCAAGTATGCATCGTCAATCGCCAAGTAGGCGTATAAAAGCACTAACTAATGATAGAAAGACATGTGGTGATCGTCAACCGAAAGCTAAAGGAATTCCATGTCAACTAGATTGTTCAATCAATGATCGACACAAAGCAAGCCACATCAAAAAGCGACAATCAATCTTGTTTGGATACATGACATTGGTTGTCACACTCCGACCCGATTTGGTCGGAAACCTGTTAACAACCTGCCACTCCCCCAATACTATAATAGATGTTATAATCCCTAAAATACCCTAAAAATAACTAATCAATTTATATTTTTAAAATATGCTATAATATATAAAGTTATACATAAATCTATAAGAGGGATTTATGGAGTTCATCTTTTAATGTAGTTTTTGACATTTTTAAGAACTAGAAAGGATAAATGATGGGATAAGTATACAACTGAGTAAATGAGTTACTTGATATCGTAATTTACTGTACATAATTTAGTACATACTCAAAAATAATATAAAGATTTTTTTTCTTAAAAAGATTTGGGTAATCAAACAAACAAGTTACTAATATTGATGATATGTTCACCAAGTTAGTTATGCATATTACATTGCTATATGTTACAAGTTGTTTATTTTTCATTTGAAGTTAAATATAAGGCTAGAAGCCTCTTATATTTGGATATTGTTATAGGGCAGGAATTCAAGACATGATGAAGATTATTGAATCATTAACTCACCGTGGCATAGTGCACCTAGGTTTCTTTTTTTTATGTTGGATTTATTTGTTTAGGCTGAACACCCATAATTTGTATTAAAGTTTCAATTGTCACTATATAAATTATTGAGACTCATTTATATATATATATATAGTACAAGTCTGCAACACACCTAGGGCAAATCATTATTGCAAATAATAATTTTTACAATTCATTTTCCACTACACCCGTTCTCCTGTGCAGTATTTTTACAGGTTTCCGTTTCAAAGGCTCCTCCAATAATTATGAGGAAATTGAACTATGGTTTTTTGCCCATTCACCTCTGTAGTCTTAACCTATAGGACAAGTTCTCTATTGACTTTATTCTGCTTGAGATGTCACTTTCCATTTCCTATGATATATTGGTTTAGTAAATCCTCCTCTCTTGTCCACATCGAATTGCAGTGGGGGCATTAATTTGCTCGTGAGACAGCTGTGAGGGGCGGCAACCTCCTACCTGCATCTCATTTAGAACCCCTCCTGCATCTACTACAAGAAAATTGTATAAATATTACAATAGAAAACTCATCAACCTAAAAAGAAATATGGCAGGGTTATAAATGGCACAAAAATCTCATGAATCTAGTTAACAAGCATATTTGGTCGCCGTAGGAAGGATGACGATGAAGCCTTCCATTACCACACCTTCAATTTCCTCAGAGGAGGAGCTGCACAGTCACTCTCTCGTTTCCGGCAGCACTGATGGAAGATTGGGGTCATGGGCCATTGGAGAGATGATCAAATGTAACAAGAGATTTAAATATTAATTCATATTAATAGGATAACTTGTCAATTTTGCATCATATTTGAGGAAACATTAAATTTATGTATATATTTTTTATATAAGTTGAAATTAATATTAAATATATCTATTTAATAAAATATTTAGTATAAAAAATAATATTTACAAAAATTTGACCTATCATTTAGTAGAAATGTTTGATACAACTACTATAATTTTAGCATAATTATAAATATATAAGACTTGGATATCATTAATTTAAGTAAGTCTCATTCAAGTTATTAGATACTAACATGACTATTAATATAATATTAAAATACTAATAAGAATAGAAGAAAATGACAGAAGTGCCGTATCTTGATTTGATTACCTTCCCATGATCTTATAAATGACAGAAGTGCGACACTGTGCTTGATTTTACGTATACCCACCTCAATTTCTCACGCACCTAATCAATCAACTTTGATTAGCACTCTTACAACAACTTAAGAGGGTAATATTTCTGGTGAGAGTTGGGAATTTCAATACCAACTTGATGCTGCATTTAATCCATGTACAGAGATTGAAATGGAAGCAAAGCTGCCATGGTCTGTTCCATGAACATATCCCCAAAGATGAGCAATGCATTAATTACCTGCACATGAATCGTGTTTGAATCCTGTTTGTCACCATTTTTTTACAAAATGTTGCTTCTTGACCTGTTGAATCCCAGCTCACTTGTGATTGTGACGGATTAAATTCTATTATTATTATTATTATTATTATTATTATTATTATTATTATAATAATACTGCAACTCAAATATTTTTTAAATGAAATAATTTAGCGTACAAAAAGGAGTTATATATGGGCAATGAAGGAAGTCGGGTCCTCCAAGGGCTAGGGCATTCATTTTCCTGCTGGATGCACCTTTGGCAGGCATTAACTGTAATTCATGGATCCGATGAGATCTGACAAGTCAGTGGGATGTACTGTTTGTTGTTCTACTTCTTCCCTTTTCACCCATAAATATTTGGCGCTCATATTTGGCTGTCACCCTATTTAATGATTTCAATATAATTTTTATTGATACTTAAGATTATTAGTGAAAATTAATTAAAAAATCAAGTAATTATTATATTACATGCTAATATTTTAATAAGTAGGTAATATTTCGCATATATTGCTCTATATATAATATGCATTCATTCAATAAATGATAAATATTTTTAGATGATGAAAATTTCCTCCACTTAAAAAAATGATTTGAATTTCCATAAATAGATAAAACTATTATTATGAGTGCCTAGTTTGGTGTAGAGTAAATGTTATGGTATATGGCAAAGTTTACCATGTATTTATTATATACCTAACTTTTAGTGAGTAAACACATTTGATCTAGAATGTGTTTGTTTGGGATGATAATTACTAATTTATTAATAAAGATATACGAAAATTGTTATAAGGAAAATATTACTATATGACATAAAAATATATAATTGAAGTGACATATCTTTCAAAGTATCATTTATTTTTTTGGGTAGACTTCATATGATTATTGGGTGAAATTCAAATATACATGGGTTGTGTGAGTGTAAGATGGAATATATTAATAATTTATTCTTTAGTTATTCTGATTTCTATCTATGAATATAGTGTCTTACATTTATAATATGAATACTAGAATTATAGATAGTTCTTTTGTATACCTTATTAATATTAGAGATATTTTTAAAATTTTTAAGAATAAAAAATCCAAAAAAAAACTCATATTATGAGAGATACATTAGTCATTTGGTTTATGTTTACAATAAAAATAATAATCAAGATAATATATATATATATATATATCACTTTCATATCATTATCATATTTTCCACCTATGAAAAATTGGATAAAAATATAGAAATTTTAGATTAAATTATTAAATTTATAAATTAGAGTAATTAATGTAATTTCGATAATTAAGATATGGGTCCCTCTCTTGATAGTGTTACAAAATTTAAATATTATATATATATATATATATAATAAAATGTTATTAAATGCATAACCTTTATAAAATTGATAATATTAAATAAAAGATAAAAATTAAATAAATGGCAAGACTATGGAGACTCTCTCTTTATATTGGGAGACCGTACAGACTACTTGCTACATGCAGGTTTTTTGGGGTTTCCCTTCCATAGTTACTCATATTAGAGCAAAGAAGACGGCTACACACTGTATTGTCTCGGGAAAGATTATAGTTATCCGAAAGAATTATGTCTGTCTTATGCAAAAACGAGCTGCTTCCATGGATTCCACTCATCTCGGCTCTAGGGTTCTTACTCCTGCTCAGGCACCTCATCTGCCTCACTAGATGGGTCTCCACTGCCTTCCTCCGGCCTCCCAAGGATCTCCGGAGCCGTTACGGCTCCTGGGCCATCGTCACGGGCTGCACTGACGGCATCGGCCGTGCTTTCGCCTTCAAGCTGGCACAGAGGGGGCTTAACCTCATCCTCGTCAGCCGGAGCCGCGACAAGCTCGAGCAGCTCTCCGAGGAGCTGCTAGCCACGAACGAGCGTCTCCGCGTGAGGATCCTCGCGTTAGACTTCGACGGGGATATCTCGGACGGAGTCCGGGAGATTGGGGAGATGGCTAAGGATCTGGACGTGGGTGTGCTCATAAATAACGTCGGGGTGATCTGCCCGAATGCAAGATTCTTCCACGAGGTGGAGGAGGAACTGTGGAGGAGTCTTGTGCGGATTAACATCGAGGGGATGGTCAGGGTCACTAGGGCAGTTCTTCCGGCGATGTTATGGCGAGGAAGAGGTGCTGTGGTTAACATGGGGAGTGGGGGAGCCATTGTTCTCCCTTCGATCCCTCTATCCGCCATGTATGCTTCCACAAAAGCGTAAGCCACCACTTGTTGCTACGATCTCAGCCAAACAAAACTGATCAGAGATACATGGAAATCACTAGTACTATTAACATAACGCTAAACTAATCATAGATTTTTTTAGATATTTTATTGTAATTCTTTATATCCTTTTATTTTCAGCTTCGTGGACCAGTTTTCGAGATCACTGCACGTGGAATACAAACACCACGGCATCGATGTCCAGTGTCAGGTCAGTCGATCATTTCAGGTCTGAAATCTGAGTTTGATGGGACGATTTACTCTAATCATATAAATTAAATTAATCGGTACGCACGTAAATTGCCAACAGGTACCTCTGTATATTGCGACCAAGATGGCGTCCATGGTAATCAAGATCAATAAGCCAACCCTCTTTGTGCCATCAGCCGAGGACTATGCGGAAGCGGCCATTCGTCAGATCGGGTATGAGGCTCGGCGCATGCCCTATTGGTCGCACTCGGTCCAGTGGTTCCTAGCACGCTTGGCCCCCGAGAGCCTTCTCGACTTCTGGAGCCTAAAACGCGCCCTTAAGAGGAGGGCTCGCTCACCCCCATCCTTTCAGTGGATAAACTGATCCCGCTGTTCAAGGAATGGTACGAGTCTGACGACCACCACCATCGTCGTCATATGTCCTAAGATATCGTCCTGCAGGTTCTCTTGTAATATTTTTTTTTTACCTGGTAAATCTGTCCGCTCGGACAAGTCATGATATAGATCATATTCCTTAATAGCTGACGGCCAATTACTCAACCCTGATCCAAAAAGGCCAATGATAATATCAAGACCCTTAATCGGGGAGGATCTTCAGACACGGTGGTCGACTGCATCACTTGGGTCACGCCCAGCTTGCCCCTGAAAATCTAGCTCCCTCGTTGAGATCTCAACGCCCCTGGGAGAATGACGCGGTTTGGGCCGATTTATAATAAGTCTAGGTCTGAGCATGGATTTGGCCCAATCTCCGTCATATATCACAGTACGAGCACATCATCTCGTGCACATGCCCCATCTTTTAAGTTACATACACCTTGTCAATTATGTGGTACATAAAATTAACGTGCTCCACGTTATATTACTAATAAACTTTCTACTCTTAAGCAAATATTACTCACTTGGATCAAGTGCGGCTAACGGAGGATGAATGAGTTTTACCAATTATTTAGGTTGATTTCACTTTCCCTTCCCCTTCATCTTTTCCATCCCCTATAAATAAAATACTTTTTTATTTGCCAAATATTTCTATAAATCTCAAAATAATTCTTATTAATTTAAATTTTACCATACTTACAATAGTCACTAATTATCAATTAAATATCATATTAGTGTGTAATTATCTTTTATGGTTTGGTATCAAATATTTTGTAATTTTGTCAATAATATTATTTCTCATATTTTATTTGATCATTTAATAAATAATCTTTTGATTACTCATATTACTTGGATAAAATAACAAAATTTTTCTTAATACATTATAGATGAACATTTTTATTATAACTTATTAATATGATATTTAGTAACCCTTTTATTTGATTTCATACATAATATACTTATTATATTAATTTTTAGATTAATATAATAAATATTACAGGTTCTCTCTTAAAAAATTGTTCTAAATTAGTAAAAGTATTTTGTGCTTTTAACTATGTTTTGATAATTTCTTTTAAATATATGTTGTTAAAGAATCTCTCTTTTTAGCCTTTTTAACCAAATTTCAAGATAATTCTTATGTCACTATATAATTTAAAATTGTACTTTATCTAATTAATTACCTACTGACATTATATTTTCTTATTCATCCACACCCCTATATAATTTAGGAGTTTTGTGTTTGAAATATTACTATATCTCATTAATTATCTGTCCAAATTATCTATTCTTGTTCGTTTATACCTCATTATATAATTTAGAAAATTTGTGTTTAAAATAATACTCTATCTTTTTAATCATCTAACCACGTCCTCACGATATAATTTAGGGATTTTGTATTTGATATGATACTCTATTTTTTAATCATCTAACCACATCATATCTTTAATTTCAATTATTATACCATATTTTTCATAAATCTTCTCTAAATATACATTTTCAGTATTTTTTATCTTTATTTTCCTTATTTTTATCCCTATTAATAGCATAAACTCTAACTATGGTATAAATCATGTATTTTTCTTATTTAACTACTTGGTTCATATGTTATTATTTTGATTATCAAGCAAAGACAAATTTTCATTTGTCATATTGTTTGTTTTGTTTCTATGTCTAACTTTTCTTTTGTTTAATGCTCATTTGCATGTAATACAATTCCTCTTGGAGCTCCAATATCTTCGTCATTCTTACCGTTATTCTAAATATCTTAGGTGAGTATATTCCCTTACCACAGACAGTTTTTAAAAAGAAATTTAAACATATTTGAATAAAAAATAGAAGTTAAATTGATGATTTGAATTGATTCACATAAGAAATTGTAAAAAATAATCGATGAGAATTATTAAAGTAGAGTAGGTGAAAATAGGGATATCAAAATATTGGATTCGCTCGAATTTTTTGTGACTCGAACTCGCGTAAACCATCGAATTCGAGTCCCAGTCTAGATTGATTTCAATAGATAAAAATTACATAAAACACACCTTTAAAGTATCTCCTAGGTTGGAAATCTAGGAATTAGAAACACGTGATTGAGAACATATGAAATTGGAGAGAATAAGTTTAACGATAATAAAAAAAATTTTGAATTAGCTTGAAAATGGTGAAATATAAATTTTTAACTCTAAATTGTAGGAAATAAGTTAAATTTTTTTTAAAAAATAAATTGAATTAATAATAGGTTGAATTTGAGATAAAACAGAAGTAAAGTCTAAAATCAATGGAATTGACTAATTATTTTGTAGAAAATTAGTTAAAAACAGCACAAATCAATCAACTGTCAATGAAGGGAAATGCGTTGAACTTGTGGATGGGCGCACCACGTATAATACCGTAATTTTAGAAATAAAATTTTTTTATTAGAAATTAAACCGTAAGTATTAATTCAAGCAAAAGATGAGTTTAAAATTTTAATAAGTGAGATTAAATTTTTATTAAATATCTTTTAATAAATAAATAAATATATTATTATTATTATTATTAACATACATGCATGTATGTATATATATATAATAATAAAGAGATGCATTGAATCTATATAAAATTAGCACTAGTAAATCATGAAATATTATATAATACATGAATAAATGGGTTCCGCCCAAATACAAATTCAAAGTGCAATAAGTTGATTGAAAATCACCACCCTAAATTAAGCCTAATAATTTAAACACACAAGCCAATTCAACTAATAGACTTAACAATATCTTAACAATACGGAAGGAGGGGGGTGAGATTGCCCACGATTCTTCTCCTAATGTAGGCATATAACTCATCCCACATTTGTTAATATAACATATCAATCTCTTTGTATCCTCAAAATGATCATTTCCAACCTTTTATATCTAGAATATAAACCATATCAGACATAAAAATTAAACAATATTCAATTGATTAAGGATAAAGGAGAACACGGAGGGACATTTATTGAAATTAAACTCAACCTAATTAAGAGAATATTAGTTAATGAGTAGAATGCAATGAAACAAGGTCAATTTAAGAAAATATGGACATAATGTAAATAAAATACATAAGAGTTGTGTACAGTTTTAGCTATTGGATGCCTTTTGAATATGGACACATATCTCTACATTAACAGTGTAATTATTTATTGAACAAAGGAATAAATTCCGAAATTTGGATTCTCATAAAATGGAAGGAAATTTACCATTCTTTCATACCACCCTACTTTATTCGAATTCGATTAGCCTAACCTAGGAATGACAACCAAAGGGAGAACCGATCAATGAGGCCAGCCAAAGGAAACCCAAGACTAACCATCACCAGGAAAAAACCAAGAGAGAAAGAAAAACCTAGCTACCCAACACTTTTGTCGTAACTCACCGTCAAATGCGAGTAGGAGTATGCGAAAAGAAAATACCTCACACAATTCAGATTAGTATGGTAAGCCTCTTTCTTCCCTATAAAATCCTTTTAAGAATACAAGTTAGATGAGTTAGTTCTTCAAGCTGTTATGAAGTTAAATTTATTTACTTTAACTGTTTAGGAGAATTTAGGAAGAAATGTAACTTCAGAAGGGTAGGGATCATAGAGATTATGTTTACTGGTAAAATTCAAGCTAAGATTAGGAAATCAAATACAACAATTCATTATACTTACATGTGAAGTTTAAGTCTATGAGATCAAGTGCATTAATTGAAAAGCACCATCATATGAGAGAAAATCCAAAACAAGTAGCCTCTCTACAATCCTATCAAACAAGTAAAATCGCTTTCTAATTTTCAGAGCATGATATAACTAACAAGAATAATAAATGACTAGAAGATTCTCTCATTGCAATCTCAACCTAGGAAATTCCTAGTGTGAAGGCTTACATTCCAAGAATGGTAAAAGTCTACCCATTGGATTTCATTAGTAAGGAAATTTAGGGGCGAATAAAACAATCTCACAACTCTAGAGTAAAGAACCGGTTAGGTAACTATCATTGCAAATTACCACCATAAGATATATAGAGAAAACTAAGGCTAAGGAGAAGAAGTTGGAACCTTAGGCGTTGATGCCTTAATCATGATGTACATTGTAAAAATCTCACCCTTTGGAGTTAAGGAAAATCGAGAAAAAAATCGGTCAAAACGAGTGAAAAAATCGAATTGATTCACAAACCTGATCATTAGAGAACGGGCAAATTGGGAAATTTACAACTCCCCATTGACTCAAAATATCATAAAAACCTTGGAAAAGGACTTTAGAACAATTTGGAAGAGAAAATCAGACCAGTTTAGGTGAACCGAATCCGAACCAGATTAAACCAATTTAAACCGGTTTGAACCACTATTGAACAAGATACTAAATTTATTTTTCTAGGTTGCTTAAAAATTTTCAAAATTAAACTCATTTGATCTGTCAATTTGATGAAATCAAATTTGGTCGAGTTGGAAGGTTGAAATTAGGGGAAAATTGGGGATTTCAAAAATTTGAGGGACTAAAGTGCAATTTCATAAAATTGATGGCCAATTGGGCATGGAAAATATGTTGGAGGACCAATTGATCAATTTTTAGAATTTTTGGTGGGTGAAATTTACCATTTTTGTAAAGTAGGGGCAAAATGGTAATTTTGGAAAAGTTGGGGACCAAATTGGGAATTTGGGAAACTTGAACCCCTTTTGTGATTTGGAATAAATTGAGGTCCCAAGTGAATTTTTAAAGTTCCGGGACTCAATTTTGGGGAAAATTGGCATTTGGGACCTAAAGTAAAGAAAAAAGAACTTTAGGGACCAAATTGTAAATATTTGAAAAGTTGGGTATTTTATTCATTTATAATAAATGAAGGTTATCAAGTCAAATGATAATGAAAAAGGATGTTCATACCGTATAGGAACACGAGGTATCGGGAACTCTAACTAAGACAAAGCTCACGAGGAGACGAAAGCCCATATAGAAGATTTTACGACATTCATACATGAGTGGGATTTTTATATCATACCCGGTGGGGATGATAAACACCACAGAAATGAAAATCCATTACTAAGTGAAATTTTAAACATCACGCCTAAATGGAGTGATGTAGAAATTATGCAGAAAAACTACTTACTGGTTGTAAGTAGATCATACCCAATTATTATTATGAACTTCCTAAAAGGTAGTAGAAAATTCATTTATCGATTATGAGCAGAGATGTCCTCATACCCAGTTGGTGTGATGGACGGCTAAAATATTTTTTTTTGTCGGAAGCGCTCTCCCCTTACTGTGTGCCATTGCTTAAACTTTTTGGGAGACCTTCTTGATGGGAGCTCGAATAGCTTAAATTGGCCGGAGACCTCAGTTTTGGAACTTGAGGGCTAATATGCCCGATTTTAAAAATCTCGTACAGTGGGCCCAAAGTCAGTTGGCATGAGCAGGAGCTCGTAAACAAACATGAGTTTAAGCCATGGAAATTTCTAAATGAATGATATGTTTGGCCATGGTACCAAGACAGGACCGACATACTTGATGGACTAGCAGTAGTGCGACGAGATAGGTCGACGGACCAGTCGAGACAAACAACTGCAGGTCGAGTTGAGGGTCGGGATTGTTGGACTAGTGACACCAAAGATTAAATGGCTTATGAGGAAAACTATTGTTTTGTGCATGCATTGAGGTATGGGACCTTCAAGATACTCAAGAGGGGTAGTGATGCGTCTTAGGGGCTACTTGATGACATGGTGAAGATAAGGGCAGATTGTCGTTCCAGTAGTCAGTGAAGCTCGACGTAGCTTCATGTGCATGAGACCGGGGTGGGGTCGAGATGAGGTCTCTATCCTCATACGGATACAAAGTTTTTCTTTATGGGATTGAGCGTCGGATGTCAGGTAAATCAACTCATTCTCAAGGTAGAAGTGGATGGGCTTCTATTTAGAGGGTCGGTAAAGTCACTCTGACACCACAAGCAGGTGTAGTAGACGTGCTGCCGTGCGAATGTGTGTTCCCTTCATGATGAAAGGCGTGTGTTGGTTGAAAAACACACCGTTTGTGGTTTATGATGAGAAATTGCTATGAAAACCGAGATTTGAGGATTAAATGTTTTAAAAGAAAATAAGTAGTCTGACATACTCCAATTTAAAAACTATTTTATTGAAAATACTCGTTTATTGAGTTGTAGAAACTCATCCACCCTTTTTAACCCTTTTTAGAAATTAGAGAAATGACTAGGGATAACACCAAGCCTTACCCTCTGTCAAGTATGCTAAATTATTCTTAAGCTTGCATTTTATTTGATATATGTTATTCTAGGAAACAAAGTTGAGATTACGCCTAGCTACTCTTGAATTAAAGAAAGGGGAAACCCCTCTTAAACCAAGAGAGCGGCGGGTTGTTCATAAGGATCTGACTAAACCGGATTGGGGAGTGACATACAGAGAACTCTTTTGGGAAAAATTAAACCAATACAGGGTAAGCGAAACCTTTGGACAACCTAAATCAAAGATAGAAGGATTAGATGAAAGAAATGAAAATAATCGAGTAAGGAAATGCAAGGAACAAAGGGAGAGTTAGTGTCCTCTCTTGATCGTATACCTGTTGAGAGAAGTCATTTAAGCAAATGACTATAGAATGTGAAGATCCCGTAAAAAGAAGGACCTGGAGTAGATTTGGATAAATTAGAAAATTGCCTCACGTCGGAAAAGGACCATAATGCCCTACGATTTAAGGATAATTACATTGTGTGCCCCTAACCAACAAAATGATTGAATTCCCCATTCATTATTAATGAAATTAAAATCATGTCATTAAGACTATGTTTGGGGAGGATAAATAAAGTTAAGATGCCAAAATTACGATAATGTTGTTGAAGGCATAATTGGGGTATGAAGGAAATCCCAACCCTTAATGACTGACCCCTAATTTTTCATGTACTAGATTTTGTGTAAACCCCATTCCTTTAGGATGAGAAAAATTGGGAAGAGAACCAGTCAACCCAGGTAAGAAAACCGAATCGATTCACGAACCCCAACAGACAGAGAAAGGGAAAATTGGAAAATTTATGGTTCCCGAGTGACCTAAAAAGTCACAAAAGTTATGAGAAAGGAATTTAGGATGAATTGTAAGTGAAAACCAAACATGTCCAGGTGAACCAGACCTAAATCGGATTTAACCAGTTTGAACTGGTTTGGACCACTATTGAACCGATTTCTAAATTCATTTTTCTAGGTAGCTTAGAAAATTCAAATTTGAGTATTGAGGCCACCATTTGATAGATAATGAATTTAGATAAATTTATAAATTTTTAATTTTGAAAAACTCGATCAAATCGGGCTTGAACCAGGCGGTTTAAGCATTGAACCCGGTTCGGATTGGTCCGGTCCTGTTCAGAATAGTGTCATCTTCTTCCTTCAAATGACATCAATGTTCACAAGCCGAAAAATCAAGCAGCGCCGACGAAGATGAAAAGTCTCCGGTCAAGGAGTTTCAGACAACAAATGACCGCCATTAAGGCACCAATCGGACGGCCAAGAAGTCTCCGAGCTTCCTATATAAAGAGCCCCTCCTCATTCATTCTCCCCACAACTGAAAACTCCACTCTCTCCCTACTACTCCATTTTCTGGTGAAGCTCGAACCATAGCTCTAACTTGGGTATTTTCCGGAGCCAAAGAAGGGGTGGTCGTGTTCTTTGGATTCAGAGAGAAGTGAGCTACACGCCTATAGTCTCCATTTGCTTCGACGGTCGCCGGAGAAATGCCGACGTGATAGAACAGTGAAGCAGCTCCGGCGGATCGAAGCTGCTTTGTTTCGGCCGAGCTAAAAATGGCCAATTCAAGCCCTCCTCAGGTCAAACCAAGCCCTTCCAACACCTCCACAGCCCTCCTATGACCGACTTAGAGCGGAAAAATAAGCTAATTTGACTCCCTTCTGTGAATTCCGATCAGTGCTATAGAGAGAACCGACATATCTTTACTGACCAAATTCTTTCTCAATTTGACATGAATTGAGGTGATTCTTAATCTTAGGATAAACCTCAGGACAAGAGTTATCTGCCCAGATTGAAAGCTCGGATCGTCGCACCCACGACGATAAGTTTTCGAAGCTTTCTCTCTCTACGTTCAGTTTTTCGGTGAAGCTCCATTTGAGCTCGTTCTGGCGTCGTGTAGGAACTCAAATCTAACTTCAATTTCAACAATTAAACATATTTGATTGTTCAATTTGAAGAAATCAAATTCGCTTGAGTTGGAAGGTTGGAATTGTGTGAAAAATTGTGGAAATTTTGGGGATTTCAAAATTTGGAGGGACTAAAGTGCAATTTCATAAAATTTAGGGCCAATTGGGCATGATAAAGATGTTGGAAGACCTATTGGCCAATTTTTGGAATTTTTGGGTGAAACTTACCATTTTTGTAAAGTAGGGGCAAAATGGTAATTTTGGAAAAGTTGGGGACCAAATTAGAATTTTGTTAAACTTGAACCCCTTTTTTGTGATTTTTAATAAATTGAGGTCCTAAGTTGAATTTTAGAAGTTTTGGGACTCAATTTGGGGGAAGATCGACAATAGGAACCTAAAGTTAAAGCAAAAGAACTTTAGGGACCTAATTGCAATAAATCAAAAAGTTTTAGTATTTCATACATTCACGATGAATGAAGGCTATTAGGCTAAGGGATAATGAATAAGGATGTTTATATCGTGTAGGAACATGAAGTATTGGGAACACCAGTGAGGACAAACTCGTGTGAAGACAAAGAACTAGTAAAGAGGAAATCACTGCATTATCGAGTGAGTGGGATTTTTATATTATACTCGGTCGGGATGATAAGCACCTCGAAAATGAAAACCCGCTACTAAGTGAAATTTTAACCATCACACCTGAATGGAGTGATGTGGAAATTATGTGGAAAAACTACTTATCGGTTGTAAGTAGATCATACCCGGTTGGTATGATGAACTTCTTGGAAGGAAGTAGAAAACCCGCTTATCAGTTATAAGTGGAGATGTACTCACACCCAATTGATGTGATGGATAGATGAAAAGATTATTTTGTCGGAAGTGCTCTCCCATGACTGTGTGCCACTGCTTAAACTTTTTGGGAGATCTTCTTGATGGGAGCTCGAAATGCTCATATAGGCTGGAGGCCTCGGTTTTGGAACTTGGGGGCTAATATACCCGATTTTGAAAATCTCGTACAGTGAGCTCAATGTCAGTTGGAACGAGCTGGAGTTCGTAAACAAATATGAGTTTAACCCATGAAAACTTTAAATAAATGATATGTTTGGCCATGGTACTAAGACAAGACCGACATACTCGATGGATTGGCGGCAGTACGACATGTTAAGTCGATGGATGAGTTGAGACAAACAGCTGCAATTCAGGTTGAGGGTCGGGGTAGTTGGACTAGTGGCACCATAGATTAAATGGCCCATGTGGAAAATTGTTGTTTGTGCATGCACTGAGGTATGAGATCTTCAAGACGCCCAAGAGGGGTAGTGATGCGTCCTAGATGCTACTAGACGACATGGTGGAAATAAGGGCAATTTGTCGTTCCAGCAGTCAGGGAAGCTCAACGTAGCTTCATGCGCATGAGGCCGGGGTGGGGTCGGGATTAGGTCTCTATCCTCATACGAACACAAAGTTTTCTTTATGGGATTGAGTGTCGGATGTCGTGTACATCCACTCATTCTTAGAGTAGAAGTGGACGGACTTCTATCTAGTGGCTGGTAAAGTCGCTTCGACGCCATAAGTGGGTGTAATGGACGTGCTGCCCTACGAATATATGTTCCCTTCCTGATGAAGGGCGTGTGTTGGTTGATAAATACACCAGTTGTGATTAATGATTGAGGAATGGCTATGAAAATTGAGATTTTGAGAATGAATTATTTCAAAAGAAAAGAAGGAGTCTAGCACACTCCAATTAAAAATATTTTTTCTAAAAATCAAACTTTAAACACACATTCACTGAGTCGTTGAACTCACCTCCTCCCTTATATCCCTTTTCAGGTAACCAAGGGAAACCTACCCAAAGACCTCCTGTTAGTCACACCTGCAATATAGGTATGTTATTTGAGGAAAGGTATAGGTTTAAAGGATGTCTTACTCCTTCAGGTCAAAGAAGGGGAAAACCCTTAACAAAATGGGAGAGTGGCGAGTTGCTCATGGGGATCCGACCAAACCGGGTTGGGGCGTGACAACTTGAGTGGTATCATAGCTTATTTCCTCGAATACATAATCAAGACTAGAAAATATAGTAACTAACAGGATTGATTTTAAAATTTTCAGAATGGCTCCCAAGAAAGGAAACAAGAGAACTAGAGCTACAGTCTCCAATACTGCCCAACCACCCCTACTTATGGAAACTCCCAGAGGAGCCCAAGCAACCCCTCCTGGACTTAACACGGAACACCAAAGGTTGTACGATGAGTTCACCCATGTATTTAGGGAACTTAAACACGTCCATGAGGCAAGCACCAATTCTTGGGTTGAACTAGAGGAAGTGCAATCCCATCCTCCTCCTATTAACCAACCCACTCCAGTAGACATCCCCAGAAATCTCAAGACTCTCCATCAATTGGGGTGTAAACCTTTCTACGCAGAGAAAGATGCTAGTGTTACCATGGATTGGCTGGCAAACATTAAGAAACTGATGGGGATCGTCAGTATACCACCAAAGGACATGGTGATCTTGACAGAATTCTTCCTGTAAGGAAGTGCTAAACGATGGTGGAATAATGTTTGAAACTTGCATACCTCCAACCCCACCTGGAAGCAATTTGAGGAGATGTACGTGAAGGAGTATATGGCTCCTCATTTGATTAATGAGAAGAAGAAAGAGTTCATCCAGCTTCAACAAGGGCCTAACTCCATATCAAAGTACGAAATGAAATTCAACGAGTTAAGACCCTTTGCTCTTGACCTAGCTGGACCGGCAGACATATGCTAACGTTCATGGACAGACTCAATATGGGCATTCAAGACTGTATGAGAGTACTAGGATGCCCCACAGACCTGGCAGCGATAATTATTATGGCTCATGAGTGTGAGCGACTAGTGTAGACCCGACGCAGTTGGATGGAGCAGACGACCCGTAAGGAGGACAAGGGTCAAAACCGTCAGGGAGGACAAAAAGAGCATAATGGTCCAAAGTGGGGAAATAGAATGGCATTTCAAAGGAGAAAGGACATATCACCACTTCCCCAGAGAATAATCCCCACCTTGTTTCAAGGAAACCATCGCTGTCCAAGGTGTCAAAGGAACCATGAGGGAGCATGCTTGACCTACTTTGCATGCGGACAAGTGGGGCACTTTGCAAAGGAATGCCCCACTCTCAGGGAGAACAAGCAAAGGAATACACTGGGATCACCTCAAGGGAACCCTAGGAATCCCATGCCCGACGTTACAACCAGAGTACTAGCTAGGATATACAATCTCATCCAAGAAAAGGCTAGAAAAGACCCTAGTACTGTAGCAGGTACATCCCAAAACCCTCCCAATTAGTTCAAGAAAAACTTGTAATTGAAAGTTTTATTCAATAAAGAAAACATTTCCCCTAAAACTATATGTTTCTTCAATCAGGGTACGTGCAATTATAGGGACAACAAGTCTATACACTCTTTGATTTAGGAGCTAAGAGATCCTTCATCAAGGAAGACTTGATACCAGGTTTACCTTTATAACTTACTCCCCTTGAAAAAAGACTCAACATACTCACACCCTTAGGAGAAGGGTTAAATAGGAATAAACAATTAAAAGGATGTGAGATAGAGGTTGGAGGAATCAAACTTGAAGTAGATTTGATTCCATTGCCCTTGAAGGAAGTAGAAGTAATCCTTAGGATGGCCTGGCTAAGTAACCATCAGGCTAGGATGGACTGTGGAAAGAAGATAGTGACCTTCCAAACTCCCAAAACAAACAAATTAAAATTCCAAGGAGACCGAAGGAAAAGCGAAGTATAGATGGTGTACCATATGAAAGCCCAAAAGATGATACATAAAGGTTGTACGGCTTTCCTGGCCATGGTCATCAATGAAGACTCTAAAGAGAAGAGACTTGAAGACATTTCGGTAGTTAAGCACTATCCATACGTATTTCTAGAAGAACTACCCGAACCACCTCCAAGTCGGCAAGTAGAGTTCACCATAGAAATAATTCTAGGAATAAACCCCATATCCCAGGCCTCATATCGTATGACTCTGGACTGAAGGAATTGAAGGAGCAATTGGATGAACTATTGGAGAAGGATTTCATACATCCTAGCCAGTCTCTGTGGGATGCACCCATCCTATTTGTAAAGAAAAAAGATGGAAGTTCGAGACTATGCATAGACTATAGGAAGTTGAACCAGGTAACCATTAAGAATAGATACCCACTTCCGCAGATTGATGACCTATTCGACCCAATGAAAAGATGGCTTACTTCTCCAAAATAGACCTTCGGTCAAGCTATCACCAACTTAGGATCCGAGAGGATTCCCAAGACAACATTCCAATCCCGATATGGACATTACGAGTTTAGAGTGATGCCATTCGGATTAACAAATGCCCTTGTAGCCTTCATGGATTTAATGAACCGTGTGTCCTAACCTCACTTGGATAGGTTTGTGATAGTATTCATAGATGATATTCTCATATACTCACAAACTAGGTTAGAGCATGAAGAACATTTGGAAATCACCTTGGAAATATTGAAGGAAAAATCACTTATATGCATAATTCTCCAAGTGTGAGTTATGGCTGCAAGAGGTAGGATTCTTAGGACATATAGTGTCCAAGGATGGAGTCGAGGTAGATCCAGCAAAGGTGAAAGCTATATCTGACTGGAAGGCACCTAGGAATCCTTCAAAGATAAGAAGCTTCTTAGGTCTGGTACGATACTACAGACGGCTCGTACAAGACTTTTCTAAGATAGTAGCCTATCACGCCCCAACCCGGTTTGGTCGGATCCCCGTGAACAACCCGCCATTCTCCCAGTTTATTAAAGGGTTACTCTCTCGGTTTATTAAAGGGTTTCCCCTTATTATAATCCATAAAGAGTAAGGCGTCCTTTAAACCTGCACCATTTCCTGGAATAGCATAATCAAAACTGCATGAAATTTTAAACTTTACATACCTGTCTTACAGGCATCTTAGTTGATGGTCTTTCAAGGTAGGCTTTCCAGGATTTCTTGAAAGGGATATAAGGGAGGGGGTGAGTACGACTACTCAGTAAATGGGTTTTCAAAGGTCTACTTTTAACTTTTAAGAAAAATATTTATATGGAGTGTGCCAGACTCCTTTCTTTTCAAAAAAATCCCTTCATTTAAAAATTTGGGTTTTTCCATTATTTCTTAGTTACCGGTGTGTCATCACCCAACACACATCCTTCATCATGAAGGTTACACACATTCGCAAGTCAGTATCACTACTAAACCCGCTAGTGGCTTCGGAGTGACTTTTTCTGCCACCCGGATAGAAGTACAACCACTTCTACCCTAGGAATGAGTGGATGTACGTGACATCTGACCCACAATCCCGAAATCACTTCTTCGTGTCCGTATGAGGATAGAGAGCTCATCCTGTCCCCACCCCGGTCTCATGCGCTTGGTGCTACTCCAAATTTCGCACAGACACCTGGAACGACGAACTGCCCTTATAGCCACCAGGTCGTCTAGTGCCCTTAAGACGCATCACTACCCCTCATGGGCATCTTGATGATCCCGTACTCACAGTGCATGCACAAACAATGTTTTCTTATCAAGCCATGTAATCTGTGGTGCCATTGGTCCAACAATCCCGACTCTCAACTCAACCCGCAGTTGTTTGTCTTGACTGGTCCGTCGACCTGTCATGTCGCATTGCCGCTAGTTGACAAAGCATATCGGTCCTATCTTGGTACCATGGCCAAACAATTCACTTATTAAGTTTTATGACACATATATCATGTTCGTTTACGAGCTCCTGCTCATGCCAACTGGCCTTGGGCCCACTGTACGAGATTTTAAAAAAACTGGGCATTCTAGCCTGCAAGTTCCAAAATCGAGGCCCCCGGCCTATAAGAGCTATTCGAGCTCCCGTCAAGAAGGTTTACCAAATAGTTTAAGCATTGGCACACAGTCAGGGGAGAACACTTCCGACAAAATAGGTTTTCACTGTCCATTATACCAACCGGTATAAGGACATCTCCGTTCATAACCGATGAACGTGTTTTCAACTTCCTTCGAGGAAGTCTCATCATACCAACCGGGTATGATCTACTTACAACCGGTAAGTAGTTTTTCCGCATAATTTTCACATCACTTTCTCTAAGTGGTGATAATTAAAATACCACTAAATAGTGGATTTTTATACCGAGGTACTTATCGTTCCCTACCGGGTATGACATAAAATTTACACTCACAACCGATAAGTGGTTTTTATCTTTAAGTTGTGCTCATCATCCCAACCGGGTATGATGTAAGTAAACCCACTCACTCGTTAATGCCGTGAATTCCACTAGACTGGTTCTTTGTATTCACGCGAGCTTGTCCTTGCTGGCATTCCCAGTATTTCGCGTTCCTACACGATATGAACAACCTTGTTCATTATTACTCGACCTAACAGCCTTCATTCATTTCCAATGAATGAGAGAACCCAAACTTTTAGTTATTTGCAATTAGGTCCCTAAAGTTATTTCTCTTTAACTTTAAGTCCCTAATGTTGGTTTTTTCTTTAATTTGAGTCCCGTAACTTTTAAAATTTATACTGGTACCTCAATTTATTTAATTTCACCAAAAAGGGGTTTAATTTCCCAAATTTCCAATTTGGTTCCCCAATTTTTCCAAAATTAACATTTTGCCCTTCTTTTACAAAAACGGTAAGTTTTGCCCCAAAAATTCCAAAATTCCTCAATTGGTCCTCCAACATTATTTTCATGCCCAATTAACCCTCAATTTCATAAAATTGTATTTTGGCCCTATGAATTTCGAAAATCCCCAAATTTCAACTCTTCAACACTACCGAATTTGATTTCATCAAATTGACCTATCAAACACTTATAATTATTAAAATTGGAGTTGAAATTGAGTTCCTGCATGTTCATACGATTCTAAGAAACTTTGAATCGCAAATTTTAACGCCGGAATGAGCTCAAACGGAGCTTCACCGGAAAATAGACTGTAGAGAGAGAACGCTTTGATTACTCACCGGTGAAGGCACGGCGGTCCGAGCTTTCGATCTAGGCAGATAGGTCTCATCCTAAGGTTTATCCTAGAATCAATAATTGCATCAATTGATGCGAAATTGGATTAGAATTTTGTCATTGAAATTCGGTCGACTCTCTCTCTAGCACCGATCGAAAATTGTAAAGGGGAGCCAAATTGGCTCACCTTTCAGTCCTAATTCGGCCGTGGAAAGGCTGAGAAAGTGTTGGGAGGGCTTGGTTTGGCCTGAGGAGGGCTTGAAATGGCCGATTTCAGCTTGACCGAAATAGGGCAGCTTCGGTCCGCCGGAGTTGCTTCACTATTCCATCATGTCGGCGCTTCTCCAATGATTCTCATATTGACTGGAGTTTACTATCATATAGCTGTCTTCTCCCCGGTTCTAAAGAGCCCGACCTTTGTTCAAGTCGAAGCTCTGGTTCGAGCTTTACTGGGAAATGGAGCAGTAGAGAGAGAGAAGTGTTTAGGTGTGAGAAGAATGAAATGGGGATAACCTCTTTATATAGGCGTAAAACCCGTGTATTAAATAGATGAGATTTATTACTAGTATTAATATTGCCATAAATTATTGGTATTAATTCCAATAATTTAATTTCAATATTAAATTATTTGTATTAATTCCAATAATTTAATTTATGTATTAAATTATTTGTATTAATTCCAATAATTTAATTTATGTATTAAATTATTGGTATTAATTATAATAATTAAATATATATTAATTTATGGTTATTTATGATAAGGTGTACCTAAAAATTTTTGACCAAAATTTCGGGTTACAAAAAAAATTCATACTTCCCAGGAGTTCACCCATCCTCACACTACTCTTAGGCGAGCACGCTTAATTTTAAAGTTCTTATGAAATCTAGTTCACCTGAACCAATTTGGTTTTTGTTTTCTAAAGTTTCTTAAATTTCTTTTCCAAGGTTTAATGAACCCTTTAGATCACCCGAAAGTTGTAAATTTCCATATTGCGTGTTCTCAAATGTAAACCGACTCGGTTTTCTTACTCGGTTTGACCGGTTCTTTTCCCAATTTTTCTTAACTCAAAAGTGCGGGGTTTACATAGCCCCTCTAACTCGGCTCACAAGGAAAGGAGTTGAGTATAAATGGAATGAGAGTTGTGAGAAGTCTTTCTCAGAATTGAAGACTCGACTGACAACTGCAGTGGTGCTCTCCCTTCCTGACCCAAGTATGGGAGAGTACACCGTCTATAATGATGCATCCAGACAAGGACTCGGATGTGTATTGATGCAATAAGGAAAGGTTATCACTTATGCCTCACGACAACTTGAGGTACATGAAAGAAACTACGCAACTCATGATCTGGAATTAGCTGCAATAGTGTTTGCCTTAAAGATTTGGTGACACTACCTTAAAGTGGTTAAGTGTAGGATATACACAGATCACCAGAGTTTTAAGTACTTCCTAACTCAGAAGTAGTTAAATCTCTGCCAGAGGAGATGGCTGGAATTTATGAAGGATTATGACCTTGTGATAGAAAATCACCCCGGAAAGGCAAATGTGGTAGTAGATGCCTTAAGTCGCATGTACCAAAATGAGGCGGCACAAGTAAAGACGAGTTACATACCCTTGTTGCAATAATTGGAATGATGGAGGTGGACCTGAAGATGGACAAGCGAGAAAGATTCCTGGTGGCTAACGCGGTGGTGAGGCCCAATCTAACTGAGCAGATCAAGGCTCAATAAAAAGTGGATAAGGAACTTCAATCTTATTTGGATTCAGTTAATAGAGAAACGAAACCGAACTACGACCTACGAAGTGATGGAGTGCTGACCTACAAGGGTAGGATATGTGTGCATCAAAATAAGGAGTTGAAGAGGTTAATTTTGGAAGAGGCACATGATTCGATATTTGCAATGCATCCGGGTAGTACCAAGATGTACCGCACCCTCAAGCAAGGATATTGGTGGAAGGGGATGAAGAGGGACATTATGGAATATGTAGCTCGATGCTTGTCCTATCAGCAGATAAAAGCTAAGCAATAGAAACCGTCAGGACTACTGCAACCTTACCAATTCTGGAATGAAAATAGAAGCACATCACCATGGACTTTGTCACAGGATTACCTGTGACAAGGAAGGGTCGAGACGCAATTTAGGTCATCGTGGATAGATAGACCAAATCCGCTCATTTTGTCCCTATAAGAGTGATGGATACAGTGGAACAACTAGCCATTTTATACATAAAGGAGATAGTAAGACTCCATGGTGTTCCGGTGAGTATAGTATTAGATAGAGACCCAAGAGTCACTTCAAGCTTCTAGCCAAGTTTGCAAAGTGCCATGGGAACCAAGCTCCACATGAACACGGCATTTCATCCTTAGATTGAGGGACAGTTTAAGTGAACTATTCAAACCTTAAAGGATATGTTAAGACCGTGCATACTCACCATGAACAAAGGTTGGGAGGAATACTTGTGCCTAATAGAATTTGATTAAAATAATAGCTATCAGGCCAGTATTCAGATGGCTCCCTATGAAGCCCTTTATGGATGACCATGTCGTACCCTTCTATTTTGGGAAGAAGTAGGGGAAAGAAAGCTAGAAAGGGTAGAACTAATTGAGGATGCCACAGAGAAAATAAAACTAATCAGGAGTTGCATTAAGACCGCACAAGACAGGCAAAAGAGTTATGCGGATCATCAAAGGAAAGCTTTATAGTTTGATGTGGGAGATCAAGTATTTCTCAAGGTGTCCCCATGGAGGTGAATACTTAGGTTTCAACAATAGAGAAAGTTGAAACCAAGGTATATTGGTCCATATCCCATCATTCAAAGGATAGGATCAGTGGCCTATAAATTGGAACTACCTCCAGATCTGCAAAGAATACACGATTTATTCCATATATCTGTTGTAAACCCTGCCCTTTTGAGCTGAGGAAAACCGGGAAAAGAACCGGTCAAACCGAGTGAGAAAACTGAACCGGTTCACAAACCCAATTATCAGGAAATGGGCAATTTGGAAATTTACAACTCTCGAGTGGATCAAAGGGTTCTTAAAACCATGGAAAAGAACCTTAGGACAAATTGGAAGAGAAAAACTAGACCGGTTTAGATGAATTGGATCCAATTGGATTGAACCGATTTATGAACCAAGTCGGTTCATGAACCGAAACCGATAGAGAATGGGAAAATTAGAGAAATTTCAACTTCCTTGTGACCCAAGGAGATTTATAAACCTTGGGAAGCAACCTTAGAACAAAGTGGGAGAGAAAAACAAGACTGGTTTGGGTGAACCAAACCCGAACCGGATTAAACCAATTTAAGAACCGAGCCAGTTTATGAACTGGAACTGATAGAGAGATGGTAAAGTGGGAATTTTATAGACCCTAAGTAACCTAAGGAGTCATAAAAGTCATGAAAAGAGACATTAGGGTGAATTGAAGATGAAAACCAAACCAGTTCAGGTGAACCAGATCCAAATCGGGTTGAACCGGTTTGGATCGGTTTGAACCACTATTGAACTGGATACTAAATTTAGGGGGAGGGGGGGGGGGGGGGTAAACCGGCTAGTTTAAGCCTTGAACCTAGTTCAGAATGATCCGGTCCGGTTCGGAAGAGTGTCGTCTTCTTTCTTCAGATGATAGCACTGTTCACTTGCTGGAAAATTGAAGTAGTGCCGACGAAGAAGAAACGTTTCCATTTGGTACATTTTAGGCCATCAATGTCTATCATAAAGGTGCCAAACGGATGGACAACGAGTCACCGAGCTCCCAATATAAAGAGCCCATCCCCATTCATCCTCTCCACACCTGAAAACTTCATTCTCTCTCAACTACTCCATTTTCTGGTGAAGCTCGAACCAAAGCTCTGACATGGGCACTTTTTTGAGCCAAACAAAGCGAGGTCGGGTTCTTTAGAACTTGGGAGAAGTCAGCTGCACGCCTGTAGTCTTCGTTTGCTCCAAGGATCACCAGAGGAGAGCCGACATGATGGAACAGTGAAGCAGCTTCGGTGAACCGAAGTTGCCCTATTTTGGCCGAGCTGAAATTGGCCATTTCGAGCCCTCCTCAGGCCAAACCAAGCCCTCCCAACACTTCCTCAGCCCTCTCATGGTCGCATTAGGACTAAAAGGTAAGCTACTTCGGCTTCCCTCTGCAATTTCTGACCGGTGCTAGAGAGAGAATCGACAGATTTTGATGATGAAATTCTAACTCAATTTGGTATCAATTGATATGATTTTTTATTCTAGGATGAACCTCAGGATGAGAGCTATTTGCCCAAATCAAAAGCTCGGACCGTTGTGCCCCCGACGGTAAGCTTTCAAAGCTTTCTCTCTCTATAGTCTGTTTTCCGACGAATCTCCATTTGAGCTCGTTCCGGCATCAACACTTGCGATTCAAAGTGCTATTAAATCGTACGAAGATGGAGGAACTCAATTTTAACTTAAATTTCAACAATTAGAAGTGTTTGATTGGTCAATTTGATGAAATCAAGTTCGAATGTGTTAAGGAGTTGAAATTGGGGGAAATTTTGGGGAAAATTAGGGATTTTCGAAATTCAAATGACCAAAATGCAATTTTATGAAATTGAGGGTCAATTGGACATGATAATAATGTTAGAGGACCAATTGAGGAATTTCGGAATTTTTGGGGCAAAATGGTAATTTTGGAAAAGTTGGGGAACCAAATTGGAAATTTGGGAAATTAAATCCCTTTTTGTGAAATTGAATAAATTGAGGTCCTAAGATAAATTTTAAAAGTTTCGGGACTCAATTTGAGGAAAAATCGGCACTAAGGACTTCAAGTTAAAGAAAAATAACTTTAGGGACCTAACTGTAAATAGATAAAAGTTTAGTTTCTCATTCATTTGGAACGAATGAAGGCTATTAGGCCGAGGGATAATGAACCAAGATGTTCATTTCATGTAGGAACACGGAGTACCGGGAACGGCAATAGGGACAAGCTCGCGTGAAATACAAAGAACCGGTCTAGTGGAATTCACTACGTTAACGGGTGAGTGAGATTTTTTATCATACCTGGTTGGGGATGATAAATACCTCGAAATGAAAACCCACTACCAAGTGGTATTTGAAACATCACAACATAGAGGAGTGATGTGAAAATCATGTGGAAAAACTACTTACCGATTGTAAGTAGATCATACCCGGTTGGTATGATTAAACTTCCTCGAAGGAAGTTGAAAACCCGTTCATCAGTTATGAGCGGAGATGTTCTTATACCTAGTCAGTATAATGGACAGTTAAAAATATTTTTTTGTCAGAATTGCTCTCCCCTGACTGTGTGCCAATACTTAAATGATTTGGGAGACCTTCTTCATGGGAGCTCGAATAGCTCTTATAGGCGGAGGGCCTCGGTTTTGGAACTTGGGGGCTATTATGCCCGATTTTGAAAATCTCGAACAAGTGGACCATAGGCCAATGGGCACGAGAAAGAGCTTGTAAAAAAACATAAGATGTGTGTCATAAAACTGTAATAAATGAATTGTTTGGCCATGGTACCAAAATAAGACCGACATATTCAGTCAACTAGTGGCAGTGCGACATGACGGGTCTCCGGACCAGTCAAGACAAATAGCTGCAAGTTGAGTTAAGGATCGGGGCCATTGGACCAGTGGCACCATAGATTATATGGCATGATAAGAAAATACTGTTTGTGCATGCACTATGATTACTGGATCATCAAGACGCCTAGAGGGGTAGTGATGGATCCTAAGGGCCCTCGACGACCCGGTGAGTATAAGGGCAGTTCGTCATACCATGTGACCGTGCGAAATTTAGAGTAGCACTAAGCGCATGAGATCGGGGTGGGGACAAGATTAGGTCTCTATCTTCATATGGACACGAAGAATTGATTTTGAGATTGAGGGTTGATTGTCGCGTACATCCACTCATTCTTAGGGTAGAAGTGGACGTGCTTCTCTCTAGGTGGTCGGTAAAGTCGCTCCAAAGCCACAAGTGGGTTCAGTGGTCGTGCTGGCCTGCGTATGTATGATCGACCTTCATGATTGTGTTGGGTGATGACACACTGTGATTTAATGGTGATAAAACCCGATATTTTAAATGAAATGATTTTTAAAAAAAGTAGTCTGGGACACTCAAATACAATTCTTTTTCCTAAAAGATAAAAGTGTTGAAAACCCATTCACTGAGTAGTTGTACTCACCCCCTCCCTTATACCCTTTCAGGAAATTTCGGAAAGTCTAGCCTTAAAGACCATCAACTAAAATGCTTGTGAGACAGGTATGACAAATTTAAAATATTATGCAGTTTTGATTTATGTTATTCCAGGAAAATGTGCAGGTTTAAAGAACACCTTACTCTTTACAGTTTATAATAAGGGAAAACCCTTTAATAAATCGGGAGAGTGGTGGGTTGATCACGGGGATTCGACCAAACCGGGTCGGGGCATGACATTTGTGCTTTGGAAGTATCATCCTAATCCTAGCCATGTATTGGACCGACCTCCACCAAAGTTGGAAGAGAACTTGACCTATCAAACGGAACCGGTACGAATCATCGACCAGATGGATAAGAACTTAAGGAATAAAAGGATTCCTATGGTCAAGGTTCTGTGGCAAAATGAACCTGTGCATAAAGAGACATGGGAAACCGAAAGTGTAATGAAGGATAGTTACCCTCAATTATTTGACATGTAATTGTTTTGGGGACAAAATGCCTAAAAGGAGGGGAGAGTTGTAAACCCCATCCTTTGATAATAAGAAAAACCGAGAAAGGAACCAGTGATTTCCAAAGAGAAAATCGAGTCAGCTTAAAAATTGAAACCGATAGAGAAAGGGCAAACCGGGAAATTTATGGATCCCGAGTGACCTAAAGAGTCACAAAAGTCATGAAAAAGGACTTTAGGATGAATAGGAGATGAACACCAAACCGGTTCAGGCGAACCGATTCCAAACCGGTTTGGGCCGGTTTGAACCACTATTGAACTGGATGCTAAATTCATTTTTCTAGGTAGCTTAAAACATTAAAATAGACAATTGAGGCCATCATTGGATAGGGAATGAATTTAGATGAATTTAGAAATTTTTAATTTTGAAAAAATCGGTCAAATCGGACCTGAATCGGCTAGTTTAAGCTTTGAACCCGGTTCAGACCGGTCCGGTTCGGTTCGAAACAATGTCGTCTTCTTCCTTCAGATGACTACACTGTTCACTCACCGAAAAATCAAGCAGCGTCAGTGAAGATGAAAAGTCTTTGGCAAGGGAGTTTTAGGCAATGAGTGACTGCTATTAAGGTGCCAATCGGATGACCAAGAAGTCACCAAGCTTTCTATATAAAGAGCCCCTCCTCATTCATCCTCCTCACACCTGAAAACTCCACTCTCTCCCTACTTCTCTATTTTTCGATGAAGCTCGAACCAGATCTCCAACTTGGGAATTTTTCAAAGCCAAAGAAGGTGTGGTCAGGTTCTTTGGATTTGGGGAGAAGTCAGTTACATGCCTGTAGTCTCCATTGGACCCGAGGATCGCTCAAGAAACGCCAGCGTGATAGAACAGTGAAGCAGCTCCGACGGACCGAAGCTATTCTATTTTGGCCGAGCTGAAAATGGCCAATTCGAGCCCTCCTTAGGCCAAACCAAGCCCTCCCAACACCTCCACAGCCCTCCTACAGCTGAATTAGAGCAGAAAGGTAAGCCAACTTGGCTCCCCTTTGTAAATTCTAATCGGTACTATAAAGAGAACAAACAAATCTTTACTAACCAAATTTTCCCTCAATTCGACATGAATTGAGGTGATTCTTGATCCTAGGAATAACCTCAGGACAAGAGCTATCTGCCTAGATTGAAAGCTCGGACCGCCACGCCCCCGACAGTAAGCTCTCTCTCTACGTTCAAATTTCTAGCGAAGCTCCTTTTGAGCTTGTTCCAGCGTGAAATCGTGCGATTCAAAGTGCAATTGAATCGTATGGAGGTGTAGGAACTCTAATATAATATTAATTTTGACAATTAAACACATTTTATCAATCAATTTTAAGAAATAAAATTCAGCTGAGTTGGAAGGTTGAAATAGTGGGAAAATTGGAAAAATTTTGAGGATTTCAAAAATTCAAAGGACTAAAGTGCAATTTCATAAAATTGTGGGCCAATTGTGCATGATAAAGATGTTGGAGGACCAATTGGCCAATTTTTTGAATTTTGGGGGTGAAACTTACCATTGTTGTAAAGTAGGGGAAATGGTAATTTTGGAAAAGTTGGTACCAAATTGGAAATTTTGGAAACTTGAACCCCTTTTTGTGATTTTGATAAAAATTGAGATTCTAAGGTGAATTTTAGAAGTTTTGGGACTCAATTTGGGGGAAGATCGGCATTAGGGACCTAAAGTTAAAGAAAAAGAATTTTAGGGACCTAATTGCAATAAATCAAAGAGTTTGAGTATTTCATACATTCACGATGAATGAAGGCTATTAGGACAAGAGATAATGAAAAAGGATATTTATATCATGTAGGAACACGAAGTACCGGGAACGCCAGCAAGGACAAGCTCGCTTAAAGACAAAGAACCGATCAAGACGAAATGCTCATATAGGCCGATAAGCATATAGGCCGATAAGACGAAATGCTCATATATCAATTGAGTGGTATTTTTATAGCATACACGGTTGGGATGATAAGCACCTCAAAAATTAAAAAAAAACCACAACTAAGTGGAATTTTAACTATTACACTTGAATGGAGTGATGTCACGCCCCGACCCGGTTTGGTCGGATCCTCGTGATCAACCCGCCACTCTCCCGATTTATTAAAGGGTTTCCCCTTATCGTAAACCTTAAAGAGTAAGGCGTCCTTTAACTTGCACCTTTTTCCTGGAATAGCATAATCAAAACTGTATAAAATTTAAAACTTTACATACCTGTCTTACAGGCATCTTATTTGACGGTCTTTAAGGGGAGGCTTTCTGGGATTTCCTAAAAGGGATATAAGGGAGTGGGTGAGTACGACTACTCAGTGAATGGGTTTTTAAAAGCTTTTGACTTTTAAGAAAAACATTTATATGGAGTGTACTAGACTCCTTTATTTTCAAAAATCTCATCATTTAAAAATTTAGATTTTTCCATTATTTCTTAGTTACCGGTGTGTCATCACCTAACACACATCCTTTATCATGAAGGTTACACACATTCGCAAGTCAGTATCACTACTGAACCCGCTAGTGGCTTCGGAGCAACTTTTCCTGCCACCCGAATAGAAGTACAACCACTTCTACCCTGGGAATGAGTGGATGTACGTGACATCCAACCCACAATCTCGAAATCACTTCTTCGTGTCCGTATGAGGACAGAGACCTCATCCTGTCCCCACCCCGGTCTCATGCGCTTCGTGCTACTCCAGATTTCGCACAGACACCTGGAACGATGAACTGCCCTTATAGCCACTAGGTCGTCCAGTACCCTTAGGACGCATCACTACCCCTCATGGGCGTCTTGATGATCCAGTACTGACAGTGCATGCACAAACAATGTTTTCTTATATTGCCATGTAATCTGTGGTGCCACTAGTCCAACGGCCCCAACTCTTAACTTAACCCGCAGCTGTTTGTCTTGACTAGTTCGTGGTGAAGGCACGACAGTCCAAGCTTTCGATCTGGGCAGATAGGTCTCGTCCTGAGGTTCATCCTAAAATCAAGTATTGTATCAATTGATGCAGAATTGGATTAGAATTTCGTCATTGAAATTCGGTCGACTCTCTCTCTAGCACCGATCGAAAATTATAAAGGGGAGCCGAATTGGCTTACCTTTCTGTCCTAATTCGGCCTTGGAAAGGCTGAGGAAGTGTTGGGAGGGCTTGGTTTGGCCTGAGAAGGGCTTGAAATGGCCGATTTCAGCTTGGCCGAAATAGGGCAGCTTCGGTCCGCCGGAGTTGCTTCACTATTCCATCATGTCGGCGCTTCTCTAACGATTCTCGGATTGACTGGAGTTTGCTATTAGATAGCTGTTTTCTCCCCAGTTCTAAAGAGCCCGACCTTTGTTCAAGTCGAAGCTCTGGTTCGAGCTTTACCAGGAAATGGAGCAATAGAGAGAGAGAGAGAGAAGTGTTCAGGTGTGAGGAGAATGGAATGGGGATGTCCTCTTTATATAGTGGTAAAACCCGTGTATTAAATGGGTGAGATTTATTACTAGTATTAATATTGCCATAAATTATTGGTATTAATTCCAATAATTTAATTTCAGTATTAACTTTGAAGTTCTTATGAAATCTAGTTCACCTAAACCAATTTGGTTTTTGTTTTAAGTTTCTTTTCCAATGTTTAATGAACCCTTTGGATCACTCGAAATTTGTAAATTTCAATATTGCTTATTCCCAAATGTAAACCGGTTTGGTTTTCTTATTCAAATTGATCGGTTCATTTCCCGGTTTTCCTTAACTCAAATGTGCAGGGTTTACAACTCTCCCCTCCTTTTAGGAGTTTTGTCCCCAAAACTTAGTTAACATCCTTACATGAACAATCATTTCCTTTGATGCCCCTTTGGTGTTTGCTTAACATGCAAAGTCTTCTCTTGTTCTTTTAATTAGTCCTTTTTACATCCTTCACTTAAGGAATTTCTTTTTCTTTATATTATTTACTCCCTTCAGGTTATATTTTTAGATTTATATCTTTTTTTAAAGCACATTCTTCCCTTTGAGGTTATGTACTCAAGATTGGAAATTCCAAGATACCTAACCATTCACATGTCTAGTTAACCCCTTGGTTGTTGAAACCTTTAGCTCAATGTTCTTTTGGGCGTTACGTACTGGTTGCCACGGTTTTCTTTATTCTCACTTTTTCATCCCATTTTGACCCTTCCTCCATTCGTTGTCTATTATAACTTCAGTCCAAATTTTTATATTCGACCTCGTCATGCTTATTAGCCGACTCTTCCTTACTTTGAGTCATATTCTCCTCGGGGTTGTTGGGCTTATATACCCCTTACAGCATGGCATTTTCTAGGACCTGTCTTTGTCCATTAGATTTCTAGAACATCTCCTTGAGGGTCTCTCTTAGCTTTTTTTTTTTGACCTTTCAGGGATCATATAACTTCATCCCTCTTTTCTTTTGATAGCATTCCTCAACTATCCTTTTTACCGTTATCCTCTCGTCCATCATGCCTTTGAAGTTATGTCTCACATAACCGCATGGATTTCTCTTACCTACTCATCCTTTCCAAACGTTTTTATTGGGTCCTTTCAATTCCAATCGTTGGGTTTCCTGATAATTATTGACATACGTTTTTCCTTCTTATGTCCTTTCTCTTCTTTAGTGACATCCCTTATTCAATAACTTCCCTTTTCCTTAATCCACTTTTACTTGCTCATAAATCACTTCATGATTCTTCATTCTACAATAATTGCTTTCAATCTATGTGTCGATTACTTTGCTTGGGAAGGTTCACTCCATCCAGTTTTGTTCATTATCTTTGGTTGTCCACCGTTACTAGTTTTCCTCTTTCTACATGGTTCTCCTATTCTCTCCAAACAGGTCATAATGGACCATTACAATACTTCCTTGTTTTAGGATCATTGTGGGAGAGGCTTGCCTATTCCTTTCTTGGCTTGAGTTTAGTCGTTAATTGGCCCTTGGTCCTTTTAAGGATTTCTTGTATTCTTCTTTTCCCGAGTATTTGACCTTTCTGCCTCTCTCTTCTTTGTCGGAACTTACATTATGGCTTTCCCGAGTATTTGTTCGTTAACTGCTTTGCCTCCACCATTTGTTTGGTCTAAGTTTCTTAGTAGCTGTTTCTCGAGTCCTCCTGTCCTTAACATCCATTTCACTGACATTTTTAGGGTGTAGTCCCTTCTACTTCCCGGTCTTCCTTAGGGTGTCATTTGTTCCCTCTGACTATCTTGTTGTAACGACTTGCTTTCTCTTGTCCTGTTGGTCCGAACTTCCTATTTGACATAGTTATTTTTTCCAAGGTGATTTATTCTTGTAATCCCAATACGTCCCGTTTTTCATCAAATGTTCGTCTTGTCTTCTCTTGTGGATGCACTCCTTTCTTTGCTCCTAAATTATTTGGATTTTCTTCTTAAAGGGGGGATTCTCTTCAACTATCCTTTATTCCATTTGTGGTTTTATTGATGTCCTACCTTTACCCCTTTTTCCTTCTTACCACTTTGCTAAGATTTTGAAGAGTTTCCTCTTATCTATGGTTGCAAATGGAATCACATTTCTTGGGATGGTATCCTTTCAAATTTCCTATAGTTGTGGGGTGTTTATTCTTGGAAAATATTGTCCTGACTCCTGGCGATGTGGGACAGTTTTTCACTTCGTGTCCTATTCCCCTCTAGGTTAACTTGATTCCTGTCTTTGGTTGGGTTAGGCACTTCTCCACGCAGTGTCCCTATCATTCATGTTTGTAATTACATAAACATAAGTGGTTCCTCCTGGCATTTTCTTGGGAATTGTTAGTTTTGGTGCTCCTTCGTCCTCAAGTCTGGATACCGTGGGAGTTTTTTTTTTCCTTTTTGGAGTCTTCCTTGAAGATCACATCATTTGAGAGACAGGGTTTTTAGGAATTTGGAGTACTTCATTAATAGAGTAGTACAGTATGTTGGAGATTTTGGCCCTATTACAGAATATGGTCACCAAATAACTAGGGAGCTACGAGATTCTTGATAATCATCCTCCTATGTAAGGTTATATGCCCCATTTTATGGCTTCACGCTTGGCTTCCTTTATACTTAGTGTTGTGACCTCAATAGGTCCTGTCACCATTCTCTGGGATACTTTCTCATTTGCTCTTTTGAGATTCCTGCCATGCTTTAGGCATTTGGGAAGCTTCTAGGGTTGTCTTCCTACGAAGATAAGGTGTTGAGTAGAGTCATTCCTAGTTTTCTTGGTTCCTCTCCTGGGAGCCATCTGAAAATTTTAGGATAAATCCTATTAGTTACAATATTTTATAGTCTTAATTATGTATTCAAGAAAATAGGCTCTGATACCACTCTAGTTGTCATGCCCCAACCCGGTTTGGTCGGATCCTCGTGATCAACCCGCCACTCTCCCGATTTATTAAAGGGTTTCCCCTTATCATAAACCGTAAAGAGTAAGGCGTCCTTTAACTTGCACCTTTTTCCTGGAATAGCATAATCAAAACTGTATAAAATTTAAAACTTTACATACCTGTCTTACAGGCATCTTATTTGACGGTCTTTAAGGGGAGGCTTTCTGGGATTTCCTAAAAGGGATATAAGGGAGTGGGTGAGTACGACTACTCAGTGAATGGGTTTTTAAAAGCTTTTGACTTTTAAGAAAAACATTTATATGGAGTGTACTAGACTCCTTTATTTTCAAAAATCTCATCATTTAAAAATTTAGATTTTTCCATTATTTCTTAGTTACCGGTGTGTCATCACCTAACACACATCCTTTATCATGAAGGTTACACACATTCGCAAGTCAGTATCACTACTGAACCCGCTAGTGGCTTCGGAGCAACTTTTCCTGCCACCCGAATAGAAGTACAACCACTTCTACCCTGGGAATGAGTGGATGTACGTGACATCCAACCCACAATCTCGAAATCACTTCTTCGTGTCCGTATGAGGACAGAGACCTCATCCTGTCCCCACCCCGGTCTCATGCGCTTCGTGCTACTCCAGATTTCGCACAGACACCTGGAACGATGAACTGCCCTTATAGCCACTAGGTCGTCCAGTACCCTTAGGACGCATCACTACCCCTCATGGGCGTCTTGATGATCCTGTACTGACAGTGCATGCACAAACAATGTTTTCTTATATTGCCATGTAATCTGTGGTGCCACTATTCCAACGGCCCCAACTCTCAACTCAACCCGCAACTGTTTGTCTTGACTAGTCTGTCGACCTGTCATGTCGCACTACCGCTAGTTGACTGAGCATGTCGGTCCTATCTTGGTACCATGGCCAAACAATTCACTTATTAAGTTTTATTGCACATATATCATGTTCGTTTACGAGCTCCTGCTCGTGCCAACTGGCCTTGGGCCCACTGTATGAGATTTTCAAAATCGGGCATTTAGCCCTCAAGTTCCAAAATCGAGGCCCCGGACCTATTAGAGCTATTCGAGCTCCCGTCGAGAAGGTCTCCCAAATTGTTTAAGCATTGGCACACAGTCAGGGGAGAGCACTTCCGACAAAAATAGGTTTTTACTGTCCATCATACCAACCGGTATAAAGACATCTCTGTTCATAACCGATGAACGGGTTTTCAACTTCCTTCGAGGAAGTCTCATCATACCAACCAAGTATGATTTACTTACAACCCGTAAGTAGTTTTTTTTTTTTTTGCATAACTTTCACATCACTTTCTCTAAGTAGTGATGATTAAAATACCACTAAACAGTGGGTTTTTATATCGAGGCACTTATCATCCCCAACCGGGTATGATGTTAGTAAACCCACTCACAACCAGTATGTGGTTTTTAACTTTAAACTGTGCTCATCATCCCAACTGGGTATGATGTGAATAACCCACTCACCCGTTAATGCCGTGAATTCCACTACACTGATTCTTTGTATTCACGCGAGCTTGTCCTTGCTGGCGTTCCCAGTATTTAACGTTCTGGTGAAGGCACGACAGTCCAAGCTTTCGATCTGGGCAGATAGGTCTCGTCCTGAGGTTCATCCTAAAATCAAGTATTGTATCAATTGATGCAGAATTGGATTAGAATTTTGTCATTGAAATTCGGTCGACTCTCTCTCTAGCACCGATCGAAAATTATAAAGGGGAGCCGAATTGGCTTACCTTTCTGTCCTAATTCGGCCTTGGAAAGGCTGAGGAAGTGTTGGGAGGGCTTGGTTTGGCCTGAGAAGGGCTTGAAATGGCCGATTTCAGCTTGGCCGAAATAGGGCAGCTTCGGTCCGCCGGAGTTGCTTCACTATTCCATCATGTCGGCGCTTCTCTAACGATTCTCGGATTGACTGGAGTTTGCTATTAGATAGCTGTTTTCTCCCCAGTTCTAAAGAGCCCGACCTTTGTTCAAGTCGAAGCTCTGGTTCGAGCTTTACCAGGAAATGGAGCAATAGAGAGAGAGAGAGAGAAGTGTTCAGGTGTGAGGAGAATGGAATGGGGATGTCCTCTTTATATAGTGGTAAAACCCGTGTATTAAATGGGCGAGATTTATTACTAGTATTAATATTGCCATAAATTATTGGTATTAATTCCAATAATTTAATTTCAGTATTAATTTATGGCTATTTATGATAAGCCGTACGTTTGCATAAAAATTTTTTACCGAAATTTCGGTTACAAAAAATCATTGCTTAACTTTGAAGTTCTTATGAAATCTAGTTCACCTGAACCAATTTGGTTTTTGTTTTCTATTTTGTTTTAAGTTTCTTTTCCAATGTTTAATGATCCCTTTGGATCACCCGAAATTTGTAAATTTCAATATTGCTTATTCCCAAATGTAAACCGGTTTAGTTTTCTTATTCAGATTGACCGGTTCTTTTCCCGGTTTTCCTTAACTCAAATGTGCGGGGTTTACAAGTGATGTAAAAATTACGCGGAAAAACTATTTACCGGTTGTAAGTAGATCATACCTGGTTGGTATGATGAACTTCCTCGAGGGAGTAGAATACCTACTTATCAATTATAAGCGGAGATGTCCTCACACCAGGTTGGTGTGATAGATAGATGAAAAGATTATTTTATCAGAAGTGCTCTCCCTTGGTTGTGTGCTACTACTTAAACTTTTTGGTAAACCATCTTGACGGGAGCTTGAAATGCTCATATAGGCCGAAGGCCTCAGTTTTGGAACTTTGGGGCTAATATGCCCGATTTTGAAAATCTCATAGAGTGGGCCCAAGGCCAGTAAAGTAAAATATTATGAAGTTTAGGGACTTATGTGGAAAAAAAAGTAAAATTAGGAACTAGTTACCAATAAATGAGAATAGGAGGCCTTTCATGCCAAACCCTTACTTATAAGGATTCTCAAACCGTGTATGGTCAAATTTGGACAAGAACGTGGACAAGGGAGCACGACCCGAACTTAGGAAGCCGACTGGGAACGTAGATGTCACAGTTATCGAGTGGGTGGGTTATTTAATGTTATATTCGATTTAGGTGATGATAAAGTTTAAAACTAAAAGTTACTTACCAATTGTGAGTGGGACTTTTTAACATCATACCCAGTTGGGGTGACGAGCACCTCTTTGAAAATGAAAAATCACTATGAGTGGAATTTTCCATCATCATGCTCGGTTAGGATGATAAGTATATTTTTAAGCTTAAAATCATTTTTCTAGAAAAAATCTACTTTAACTGTGTACAACTACTTAAAATATTTGGTAGACTTTCCTAATGTGAGATGGGACAGCTCCAACAGGTCGGATGTCTCGGTTTTGAACTTATAGTGCCCAAAGCCCAATTTTGAAAAACCTCATGAAGTGGGCCCAAGGCTAATGGGCACAAGTTGGAATCCATAGACAAGCATAATGATGAAAGTCTTGAAAATTTTCATAATTGGCAACTTTGTGTGTGACTCCTCGTTGTACCAAATCAGGATCGATAATGCTCGATGGGCTAGTGGCAGTGCGTCGAGATCATGTCGACGAACCAGTCAGGTAAACAGTTACAAGCCCAAGTCGAGTGTCGAGCCCATTAGACCGTTGGCACCAAAGATAATAGCTAATGATTCTAGAACTATTGTTTGTGCATGCAGTATGATACGGAACCATCGACACTCCCAAGAGGTGTAGTGTTGGTTCCAAGTGGTGTTGAACAACCTGGATGCAATAAGGGTAGATTTGTCGTGTTAATAAGTCATAAAGCCCGGAGTAGCTTCTTGCGCACCGAGACCGGGGCGGGGACAGGATGAGGTCTCTGTCCTCATATCATGGATACAAAGAACTTTCAGGTTTGAGGGGCGAACGTGAAAATGTCCACTCAGACTAAGGGTATAAGTGGTCAGACTTCTATAAGGGTAGACGGTAAAGGTGCACTGATCCCCAAGTGGGTGCAGTTAGAGTACTATATCTACGAATGTTTGTACCATTTATGATAAAGGGCGTGTGAATGTTTGCTAAACGCCTCACGAGCAAGGGGAAAGTGTTAAAAGAGATGAACTCATATAAAAGTGAATTAAAAATGATGAAATGTTTGGTAAACTATTTTTGAAAACTCACCCCCAACACCCATTTCACTGAGTTGTAGAAACTTATCCACTCCCTTTAAACCTTTTTAGGAAAGTAGACAAAACCTTAAAAAATTCTCAAAGTAGAATCCTAAGTCAAGTATGCTTTAAAGTTTTTTTTTAAGTTATTAAATTTTGTATAATGCTATTCCAGGAAATAAGATCAGAAGTTGCGCTTGACTACTCACGGCCTTAAGAATGGGTGATTCTTCTTAGACCAAATGGAGTGTTGGGTTGTTCACGGGGATCTGACCAAACCGAGTTAGGACGTGACAAAAGTCACCTCGGATAACCACACAAGTGCGGAATACGTAAGCACAATTAACTCTCAAACTCCGAGGTCACACATGTGCGACCTCCGGGGTGCTTGTTTATTGTCGTGATAAATTGAATGTGATAGAGAATATAAACTTTAAGATAATCAAATAACTAGAATTTGTACTAAGTTAAATGGAAACATATGTAATTGCAAATAAGTCTTAACAAGAAAATTTAATAGAGATCGGACCATAAGCCATATCGTAATTCGATTTTTATAAATACACTCACTAATTTGTGACCTTACTGCTCTCCCAAAATAGCTAATGCAAAGGTGCACCGAAAAGTTAAGTTATTCTCAATTTCCAAAACATGCTAACAATATACAAAACTCTAATTACATTCACAAAGGTTAATTTGTACTTATTAGTTATATTATTACCGAATCTAATTTCTAATTAATTTTTGGTGTTATTATATATTTTATAAAATTTTAAATTTTTGCTGAAAATTTTGTATACTTTTATTATAAACATAAAATACTGTCGACTTTAATTTGATTAATTTAATAACTATTTTATTATCAAGTGAATGTTATATTGGTCACATACACCTTAATCGATAAAATTGGTATAAACCGACCCTAAAAATTCTATGAAAAATATTACTGAATACATATTAATATATTGAAAACGAATACAACTTAACTATTACAATCATGTTTACTTATTTAAAATAGGTAGAAAATGATAGAAAATTAACTGGAGGAGGTTTATAAATTTTGCCAATAATTAAAAAAGTAGGTAAAACTTAATTTCTATAAAATTGGCTTAATCCCAATAATTAATACATATGCACGTATTTAGGCTATAATTATATTATTTAATTAATTTATTATATATAAAAGTATTACACATGATTATTATATTTTAGTAAAACTTTTTAATATTACTTATCACATACATAACATTTATAAAGGCTAAATTAGAGTAACGTCAAACTTGTTCACAAACTAACAATTCCGTCCAAAATTTTGAATTTGCAACTTTTGTAGGAAAGTTTTCTTAAGATAAAATGTCAGATCATCTTTTTGTTAACTTGCTAGTCTCTTGATACGTCTTAATGTTAACTTGAGAAATTACAGAATTAATCATATCATCACTTCACGTCATTATTAAGTTAAATGAGCATGATATTATATCAGCAAAAAAAAATATTATGTAAACTAAATCTAGTAAAACATAAATTTATATCAACATTTTTTAAAGAGTGTTATAATTAAAATCAAATAAATCAATTTTATTAATACTTTTGGTGAGAGTTGGGGGATTTCAATACCAACTTGATGCTGCATTTAATATATGCATAGAGATTGGAATGGAAGCAAAAGCTGCCATGGTGGATGAACGTATCATGAAAGACGAGCAGTGCATGAACTAATACATGCACATGAATTCTGCTTGCCAACAACTTCATATGTCGATGAAATAATGTACAGTGTAAAATGAGTAATATATGGGCAATGCAGGATGCCCAGTCAAGTCAGTCCCAGGGCTCAGTGCTGAAGGCATCTTCACAAGCATTAATTGTAGTTCATCAATCCAATGGAATCTGAAAAGTCAATCGAATGTACTTTTTATTGTTCTTCTTCTTCTCTTTTCTCCTAGGAATATTTCCATGTATATTTATGGTTCATATTTTGCTGTTAGCATCCCTTATTTAATGATTTAGAATATGGATCAAAATTTTCTTCCACCTAAGAAAAATCAAAATTTGAATTTATAGGAATGGATAAAAATATATGATTGCTCGAATATATGAACAAATTATGATTTGGGTGTTCATCAGTTGGTATGATAAAGTGTGAAGCTAAATTTTAACTACTTAAATTTATATATAAGCTTTATATTTCATAGTTTGAGAGAAATTCACCTTCAAAAGAGGGTGCACGTGGGAAATTTTCCTTTTTTGTCTAATATACTTAGTTTAGTGGAATATAAAGTGTCTTAGATTTATAATATGAATATTAGAATTAAAGAAAGTTCTTTTGTGTACCTTCTTAATATTAGAGATATTTTGTAAAATTTTAAGAATAAAAAATCCAAAAAAAACTCATATTATGAGAGATACATTAGTCATTTGGTTTAAGTTTACAATAAAAATAATATTCAAGATAATATATATAGCTTTCATATCATTATCATATTTTCCACCTATGAAAAATTGGATAAAAATATAGAAATTTTAGATTAAATTAAATTATTAAATTTATAAATTAGAGTAATTAATGTAATTTCGATAATTAAGATATGGATCCCTCTCTTGATAGTGTTACAAATTTTAAATATTATATATATAATGTTATTAAACACATAATATTTATAAAAATGATAATATTAAATAAGAGATAAAAATTAAATAAATGGCAAGACTATGGAGACTCGCTCTTTATATTGGGAGACCGTACAGAGTACTTGCTGCCTGCAGGTTTTTTAGGGTTTCCGTTCCATAATTACTCATATTAGAGCAAAGAAGGCAACTACACGCTGTATTGTCTCTGGAAAGATTATAGGTATCCGAAAGAATTATGTCTGTCTCATGCAAAAACGAGCTGCTTCCATGAATTCCACTCATCTCGGCTCTAGGGTTCTTCCTCCTGCTCAGGCACCTCATATGCCTCACTAGATGGGTCTACACCGCCTTCCTAAGGCCTCCCAAGGATCTCCGGAGCCGTTACGGTTCCTGGGCCATCGTTACGGGCTGCACTGACGGCATCGGCCGTGCTTTCTCCTTCAAGCTGGCCCAGAGGGGGCTTAACCACATCCTCGTCCGCCGGAGCCGCGACAAGCTCGAGCAGCTCTCCGAGGAGCTGCTAGCCACTAACGAGAATCTCCGCGTGAGGATCCTCGCGTTAGACTTGGACGGGGATATCTCGGGTGGAGTCAGGGAGATTGGGGAGATGGCTAAGGATCTGGATGTGGGTGTGCTCATAAATAACTTTGGGGGTGATCTGCCTGAATGCAAGATTCTTCCACGAGGTGGAGGAGGAACTGTGGAGGAGTCTTGTGCGGGTAAACATCGAGGGGATGGTCAGCTTCACGAGGGCCGTTCTTCCGGCGATGTTACGGCGTGGAAGAGGTGCGGTGCGGTGATTAACATAGGGAGTGGGGGAGCCGTTGTTCTCCCTTCGATCCCTCTCTCCGCCATGTATGCTTCCACAAAAGCGTAAGCCACCACTTGTTGCTTCGATCTCAGCCACACAAAACTTAACAGAGATACATGGAAATCACTAGTACCATCAACATAACACGAGAGTAATCATAGATTTTTTAGATAGTTTATGGTAACTCTTTATATCCTTTGACATGCAGATTCGTCGACCAGTTTTCGAGATCACTGCACGTCGAATACAGGCACCATGGCATCCATGTCCAGTGTCAGGTCAGTCGATCATTTCATACTTTTGGGGGGTGTGGTGTGGTGTGGTGTAATACGGATTTGAAATCTGAGTTTAATGCTATGATTTACTCAAATCATATTAATTAAATTAATGGGTACGCACGTAAATTGCCAACAGATACCTCTGTATATTGCGACCAAGATGGCATCCATGGTAATCAAGATCGATAAGCCATCCATCTTTGTGCCGTCACCGGAGGACTATGCGGAAAAGGCTATTCGTCAGATCGGGTATGAGGCTCGTCGCATGCCCTATTGGTCGCACTCGGTCCAGTGGTTCTTCTCACGCTTGGTCCCCGAGAGCCTTCTCGACTTCTGGATCCTGAATCGCGCCCTCAAGAGGAGGGCTCGCTCCCCCCCTACTTTCAGTGGATTAAACTGATCGGGCTGTTCAAGGAATAGTGGCAGGCTGACGACCACCACCCACCACCACCATCGTCTATCTCCTATGATATCGTCCTGGAGGAACATAGTATACAATCTAGAACATTTTAGTTACAGTAAACCTGAAGCACACCCGGCTTGAAAATTATGTTCTTATCCGAAAATTATCATGTGGTCTCAGTCGGCCCAATAAAATACATTTTTTATTTCAAATTGAATTCTATATGTCCATCGGGCCACCCCGATGCACGTGCCTTAGTGGATGATGAACAATCATGGTGACCCTTTGTTGAAGAAAGACCATGCGGACCCAAAAGAATGGCCCATGTCCCTAGACTGCGGCCCAACGCCAATGGCAATGGCTTGGATATGTTCAGTGAATGGATACAAAGTAATTGCAATATGTGACAAATCTCATTGTCACATACTGCAATTTCGAACACATTTCTTACTCGTTTACTCACCATTGGATTCGAATAATGTACTTTAAATTTGATATGATACCCTACACTTGGTCACTTACTATATGGAGTTGAGCACTCCTTTAATCGATTTTATCAGTCCCTAAATTTTGGATGAAGCAGTAGTAAATTGGAGGTTACCATGCTGCATATTTTTATCTATTTATTGATTCATTGCAAGTTGCTGGTGCTGCAGAGATGACAGAAGCAGCAGCTTGCAAGCATCAGTTGATGGGTCATGTTCTAAAAATGGTGTACACTGTTTCCGGATAATGTAGCCAGTGGAGGTGAGGGGCCAAGTCTTATAGGTCTGGATCTTAAAGGCCAACTTGTCTGGGGCCGACCTTCCTTCAATTATGAGGGCTCACTTTTGGAAGGTGAAGGCACATACATATATACTACCATCACATCACATGGAACTCCATTAAGTTCCCACTTAAATTCGACTTCCACTAAGTACTTATTCCATGGGCATTTGTTGGATGATAGTGCTTTCCAAATTAGCAACTGGATCCGGCTTTACACAACCCATCCATCTTAGAAGCCAAAGGAAATAATCTCGATTAGGCTATAGCCCTTTGGATGGATGATTCACGAATGACATAAAAAACTCACGGGTTATATCAGTAAATGAACTTTCCTTATGGAAACGTGAGTCAACAATAGTGGGGTTACTGCCATGTGATCCTTAGGACAGGCAAAGACAATGTTAGTGCTGGACCTTGTTCATTTAAGAGAGGGAGAGAGAGAGATGGTGCTTTTGGATGTATGGTCTCCATTGCTTGCATGACCAAATATATATATATATATATATATATATATATATATATATATATATGTATGTGTGCATCCCAACTAAGATTACGGCTGGCATTCATCTTCTAGCTATGACCCGAGGCACGTACCTGATTAATGACTTTGAGGGCACATTGCATATGCAGAAGAAGCAGATCACAAGATCAGCCATGTTGTGGGTCTAAAGATAAAGTAAATTTTAGGGACTGTCGATTGAAAGAGTGCTTGAATCGTTCTTCCAAAGGAGTTTCACGTGGACTAGGATTTGCCTACGAGTCCCTAAATAAATTTGAGAAAGATTTGATATTAGCAGCAGCGGCCCCACGTGGAGGGTTCTCGGGTCCAAAGAGGGGCTATTTATACGGCATCGTACGGCAAATGCTTTCCCATGTGGACATATGGAGGGCTGGGATCGGTGCTCACATGTCACTCCGATTGGTGGGCCGTGGAATAATCTGTAGGGGGGACAGTGCTCACATGGGTGAACATGGCTTCCCCTATCCCATCATATATTGTCACATCAGCCTGCAATAACAAGAAATTCAAATAGAAGACTTAAAAAATACTAACTATAATCCATCTAATAAAGCATAAACTAACTGTGAGCTTAATCTCTTATCAGTTATGTATAATCTAAAAAGGGGTATGGTCACTTTCCTAGAGCATGTGCAGCTCTTCCCCCTTTCAACGTCCACATCCATTGTTTATTGATGATGGATTGTTGGGAGCTATATGACATGGACACACCATTTCTTAGATAAGTGTTGGCTTATAAATCTTACTAATTAGTATGAAGGCCGTTTGTTTGTGGAGTGCATGGTTGTAACTCATTAACCCACACTTATTGCCTCTAGGGTGTGAATGAATGTGAATGATATGATAGTTGACTGAAGACTCAATCACCGAAAGTTAAAGCTTTGAATGGAAGAGCATGAAGTCTAGAGTTAGGGTGTGGTGAATGTGAAACAAAGGGGGAAGATGATGAGGGAGTTATATTATGTAGACATTGCCAACTAACTATATAGCATGTACACACTTCCTCCAAAATGCCTTGGAAAACTCAAAGGGTCACGGAATAATGGGTCCATGAGATTGTTGTCAGAGCATTTATAATCTCATCCACATTGGGTGTCTCCATTAAAAACCAGATGAGGGTGTGAAAGTGAGAAAAGAATGGAACCCATTTCTCTCGCACCTTTAATCTTCGCCACCCAACTAAAGTAATGCCAAATTCTACCAAAATTGGATAGGTCAAAATTAGATAAGAAATTAATTGTTTTAATAAAATATTATTTTTTATAATTTAAATTAGATCCCAACATTTTTAGTTCAAATCAAATAAAACCCTAATATTTTATTTGAGTTGTCACGTAAATATTAAGATTTTATTTAAACAAAAAGTAGAACACATTTGAGATTTTGTGCTTATATGGGATTTTCAGCCAAATTACACTCTAGGCTTGATAAATTGTCCTACATTGTAGATCAACAAACTACCCTCCAACATCAAATAATTAGTTATTGAACGGTCTTGAATGTGGATGCTATGTGCCAAAAATGTGGAAATTATTTTATCAATGGGAGAGGGAATAAAGGAGAAAAATAATATAGTGGCATTAATGTATCATAGATTCGTATACCCAGCTACGTCCCTTCACTTGTAGGCAAAGAGGGCCAGGGGCCGCAGAGAGGAAATTAGGGTTCCGGCTTAGCTCCGAACACCCAGCAACCAAGGACATGCTGGCACCGACACGGGAGGCTTGCACGTGGATTATGAAGCAGTAAATAAGACCGGTTAGTGCCGAAGTACTTGGGTGCAGTTCATTATGTACGCAGTGGCACATTCAAGCATTGGACATTGATGAGTGAAAGTGAAACCAGTAGGCAAAAAAATAGATGGAACCAGTTCCCTAGTGTTCATGGGAATCGAAGATGTGCTCAACTCGCCCCAAAACTAATTCAGCGGTGGCCGGAAGAAGATAGCTCCGGCCGACAAAGGACGCTGTAGAAAAGTGTCGGTCGGGCACAATAACGGTCAGTGACCCTAATCTACCCTAATCTGATGGAAGCAGGAAAGAGACAGAAATTGGTGTCTAAGTGATTGTCCTCCTGCCCATGGAAAAGAAGGATATACCAATTAGTAAGATATCGTATACCATACAAGAAAAAATGGCTCACACTTTTAGTAAATAATTAAAAATAATAGAATATATCTTATTTTATTTAGAAAAAAAATGTACGAATTATATATCAATTTTAACAGTTAATAAATTTTAGAAATATTGGTATAAAAAAGTATTGATATTAAATATGATTTATTTAACGGTATAAGTAAATTTTTAATAAATTCAAAAGCTTTTTTAATAGATAAAAATATAAAAACTCTACAATATTATTGAATCAATGGCGGTATACAAGTTTATATATACGCTAGATATTTTAAAAATAAAAAATAATATCTTATAATTTATCAACCAATAATTTATAATTTATAAGATATATTTAAGATATTTATTGTCAATTATTTTTAAAATATATTAATATAACATATTGTTTTAGAAATATCTAATACAATAAATATGTTATCATATTTTTTAATTTTTACATCAATTGAAATTTTGTTGGAATTTTTTATTCCCTTTTATATTTAGAAATTTTTAATATAATAGTATTTTATTATTTTATCATTTAAATTGGTCATTCAACTCATTTTGTAGTATAAAATTCATTTTAATTTCTAGATTGCCTGATTGTTGTTATGTATGGCGTCCAATTTGATACACATGATTGTTCACTATTAAAAATTATTTGTTTTCAAATTTTTAATTTAACTTTTACCTAAATAAAAAATTAAATTAAAACTATGATGAGTTTCAATAATACAAATGTTTATTGTAATATAGGAAAATTATTTTATTGTTTTATTTATAGAAATCGTTATTTTTTTATATGTTATCTAACCTAAACTACTTAATAAAAACGCATTATCAAAACTATTCGCTTGATTTATTTAAACTTTTTATTTTTGCTGAACAGATTTATTTATGGCGTTTTGTAACCATTTTTTTTATTTTATTGTATTTGTTTTACTAACTCAACTTCGTTTTCATATATATATTTATTAATTCACCATGATTTTAAATATATAGTAGTTAATAAATTAAAATTATAAACAATTTCAAATACTAAAAACCTAGTTGTAAAATTAATATATGCAAACTAATCAGCTAATAGTCGAAAACACAAATTTTCTTTCCAATTTATCTAATAAAATATTCTAAAATTAATTTTAAATTTTATAATAATCAGTTAAAATAGTTATTTGAATATCATTTAATATAATAATTTCTATAAATTATAAATCAATAATAGGTACTTAATTTTATAATATGGAATAAGATATATTATTTAAAAAAATTTGTTAACTATTAGAAAAATAAAATATTTCACACTTTTAATAGATTTTTAATGGATAATCTCATAAGAGTAGATATCAATCAAATAGGTAACGTTGTAATTAAAATAAAAGTATACCAAACATGAAATGAAATTACTGGCTACACTTAGTTTTTTTATATATAAAATATATCGAAAACTATTTTAATATTTTAATCTAAATAATACTTATAAAATATTATAATAATTTAGTTATATAAAATGTATTTTTCTAACCAACAACTTATATAAATAAGTGAGAGATTTATAATATATTTTTTTAAAATAGAAACTTATTTTACAAATAAAATATAATACTATAAAATTTCAAATAAAAAATTTAATTAAATAAAATCAAGAAATTAGATAATCGTAAAGAAAATACGAAATGAGAGTTGTAATTAAATCAGAACGAGAATGATACAATAGAGATTTTTTTAGGGATGAAATTGTTATGAGAGACTTGGGAAATGGAAATAAATGAGGGAGGTTATAGACACTATCTAATTTTTAGAGTTAGCTAAATAAATCGAAGTAAGGTGGTTATTGGGTCAATTTAATAGAAAATTAAATATAAAATTTTTAGTTATTTTTATTTTTTAAAAAATCGACCAGAAAAGGGGTGAACTGACAAGAAACTGTTAAACCGAGAAATTTGTCGAAAATTGATTTGATATAGTGTAAACTAGTTGACGTAATATACTCGGAACCATTTTCCGTACTAGATAGTGTTGATTTTAATGGCTAATATACAGAAAGATTGATAAAATAAAAAAAATGTTATTTTGGTATATTTAAAAACTTTAGAACTTCATACGAATATAGATCGAGTATATAAAAAAGTATAGTCTTACCACTAAATTTTAGGATCAAAGTATAAGTTTGAAGGTTGTACTAAAATTCTCACATATACTATTTATTAAAAGTTATAATATTTAATAATAATGTACGATAAATACACTCCCAATTAATAGGAGAATATATATAAGTTATAGTATTTGAGTGTATATTTTGTTCTACTGCTATTTAATATTTTATTAAGAAAGAAGGTTTGATTTGTACAAAATAAATTTATTAAATTAAAATTATGATAAAGAAAAATATTTTATAATTTATATTAATATTGTACTTTTAATTCTACTAATTTATTTATAAATATGTCATAAATAATAATAGATAATAAATTATCTATACTTTTCAAATTCTACTAATTGGTTTGCTATTACTTCATCAAGAACATAAATACTAGCAATACCATCACTTATTTGAAGTACTGTAGCGGTATTTATAACATTTACTTCTCTATTATATTACGCAATCCGTTAATATTACTAATTTTGTCTATTCTAATGATTATCATTAGTATTTTTTAATTATTATTATTAAATAATACCTACCTAGAAGTACTAATCAGTTATTTATTTAATTGCTCCAACATTTTAATATTAGCACTGAGGGTATAATTACATCAATTTTTTTTAAAAAAACTTATCTTATACATTATTTTTCTCTTATTTTGAGCCTTAATTTTATTAATAATATAAAAATGGAATCCAATTATATTATAGTAAAATTAGGTCTAACTGAAATGAATATGGGAAATGGTATAATTATGAAAAAATGTCTATTATTTTAACAATTTAAATAAAAATAATAGAATATAACTTGTTTAGTTAAATAAAAATAAATAATATATATATATATATCAAATCAAATTACTCTAAAAATAACTATTAAAAATATTGATAACAGGTTTTAAAAGGCACAAATAAAATTTTGATAAGTTAATTTTTTAAAAAAAATGAAAACTTCACAAAATTATTAAATTAAAAGTGTCTATAAATTTAATAAATGAGTATTTATATACATGTATTTTATACGAATGGTTAAAAAATGTTGATAATAAGTCTAATTATTTAAACAAAAAAAGTAAAATTATGATAAATTTAAAATTTTTTCTAAAAAAAGACCTCTTAATATTATTTAATTAAATATATTTTTACAAGTTTATAAAATGAGCATTTTATAGACATATATATTAAATATTCTAAAAATAAAAAATAGTATTTTATGCTCAACATGATAAACACTTATTATTTTAAATTATATATTTAACACATTTATTAAATTTTTACTTCAATTAAATTATTATATTGAATTTTCAATTAAATTTTCTACTATCTATCAAATCATCACATAAAATATATATTTTAATATTTTGATCTTAATTGAATCATTTTACAAATTAAAAGGATGTACAAATTAATTTTTTGTAGTATAACATTAATTTTCATCTCGTATTTTGATTGATTGTTATTGATTTAGGGTATGATATCATATAGTGATATGATTATAAACAAATTATGGTACGGGTTCACTCGTTCCATATTTACTTTGATCGAGTAAAGACACTGCAGGAAAGTCGATCCGCCTCCTGCTGTAACATCAGTAGCTATTGTCCGAAAATGACAACGAACGCATATGTATGGGAAACATTGTATGACCAAATTCTTCCCATCAGTTAGCCAACAAAGGACAAAGGACTTCAGGTCGAGCCTGGGCCCTCTCCAGAGTGTATAATTACATACTAGAATAGAGTAGAGTAGAGGCTCTTTCCTTCATTTGGGGGCCCGCATGAACAGTGCTTCTGAATTTAAGCAGTTTTTCATGTGACCCACTGGTCGCTCTGCCTTTATAAATCTCTTGGCCATTGATCTAAGTCCTCCACCACCACAGCAGCAACCACAACCACAGCATCGTCTTTAACATTTCCAGTGCCGGGTGTGCGTCTGTCAGACTGATACACGGAGATCGATGGCCGTGCTGCACCGGCTGGCCCTCCGGATCCTCGCACTAGTATTGCTCCACATTGCAACTACAGCTTCCGCACTAGCTGCCCACCCGGCCGTTCGAGATCCCGAATCGGTGGTTCGGGAAGTTCACGAGTAAGTTAAACAGGTTTCGGTTCGGCTTCCTCCTTTTGCCAGTTTTACTGTAATAGACTATAGCCATGGTGGCTTAACTTGCCTTTTTCTTGTCATATGACAGGAGCATTGCCAATGCCACTGCTAGGAGGAACTTAGGATTCCTCTCCTGCGGTACTGGCAACCCCATCGACGACTGCTGGAGGTGCGATTCCAACTGGGAGAAGAACCGTCAGCGGCTCGCGGACTGCGCCATCGGGTTTGGGAAGCACGCCATCGGCGGCAGAGATGGCGACATTTACGTGGTGACCGACTCCAGCGATGACCCTGTGAACCCGAAGCCCGGGACCCTGAGGTACGCCGTGATCAGGGACGAGCCGCTGTGGATCGTGTTCGCCCGGGACATGGTGATCAAGCTCAAGGAGGAGCTGATGTTGAACTCGTTCAAGACCATCGACGGGCGGGGGGCCAGCGTTCACATCGCCGGTGGGCCGTGCATCACGATCCAGTTCGTGACGAACATCATAGTCCACGGCCTCAATATCCACGACTGCAAGCAAGGCGGGAATGCGTACGTGAGGGACTCGCCGGAGCACTACGGGTGGCGGACGGTGTCGGACGGCGACGGGGTGTCGATATTCGGCGGGTCCCACGTGTGGGTCGACCACTGCTCGCTTTCCAACTGCAACGACGGGCTCGTCGATGCCATCCACGGCTCCACTGCCATCACCATCTCCAACAACTACCTCACCCACCACAACAAGGTGATGCTCCTGGGTCACAGCGACTCCTACACCCAGGACAAGAACATGCAGGTCACCATAGCCTTCAACCATTTCGGAGAAGGCCTGGTTCAGAGGATGCCCAGGTACATATCTCCCCTCGGCACCGCTCTGTCTAGTAGTCGGGTTCGATTAGATTCGGTTCTCATTGGTATGGCTTGAATTTCGTGTTGCAGATGCAGACATGGGTACTTCCATGTGGTGAACAATGACTACACCCACTGGGAGATGTATGCCATCGGAGGCAGCGCGGCTCCCACCATCAACAGCCAAGGGAACCGGTTTCTAGCTCCGGACGACGAGTTCAACAAGGAGGTGACGAAGCATGAGGACGCGCCACAGAGCCAGTGGAAGAACTGGAATTGGAGGTCCGAGGGGGACCTGCTGCTGAACGGGGCCTTCTTCACGACGTCCGGGGCAGGGTCATCATCTAGCTACGCCAAGGCGTCGAGCCTGGGGGCTAGACCGTCCTCGTTGGTGAGCTCGCTCACGGGAAACGCCGGTGCACTCACCTGCCGGATGGGCAAGAAGTGCTAGCTAAGCCATATACTATGACATACACCTACGCATCGTCCAAAGTGGAGGCGATGGAGCCAAGATTTAAGAAGCATACATAAAAATATAGCCACATGAGTAATTTTCCATGCAAATCATGTTTACTGGTTCCAACCTTGTGCTCTGTGAAAAAAGGGGAACCCCGGCTATCTCATCACTCAAACTAGACCGAGGAATCCCAGAGAGCATGAGAGTTGATGAATTCTATTATGAATTAATTTTCCCTGTATTGGTATTGGATCTGCAATCCAATGTTCGCCGACAGTGATAACTTAACTGAAATGACACGACAATAATGGTGACCAAGTTGGTACTCATTTCATTGAATGGACTTGGACTGTCGAGAAAAAGCATGAACTATTGAGCATAAGGGCTGACAGTGCTGGAGATCATGTTGCCGACAACGGCAGCTCTGCCATTAAGCAGAAAGCCATATCTCATTCCATCCAATTAAATGTCGAGCGAGCCAGTGCATTTACTCTCAACCATCCATCGTCGGCAGGAGAAGACGACGGACGTGATGCAAATTGTTGTGCCAGTCAGGGCTATCAGAATGGACCCGCTATGGTGTCCTCGGGTAACAAGCGGGCCCCGAATGTCAGATAAGAATGTTAGCACTATTTTAACCTTTACGTAGAACAATCCAGTTTCACGGTCAAGGTCATGGTAAGCCCAGGAGCAACATATCAGGAGCCATTCCAGCCATTTTTCATTTAGACATTTTAGTTCCAACCAAGAGCCAGCAAATGACGAATCATTCCAGCTCTACCCTTGCCAGATTGGTTGCTGCAGTTACAGGATACTTCTTCCAGTGAGCAGAGTTTGAGTTTGATTAAGGAAAAAACAACGGTCGATTGCATACAACAACCGACCGACTGTCTTTCACACCCGATTCATTCATAGGTCTCTCAGGACACCCTTGTAAATGTCCCACTAGGGAAGTTGTCTTGTAATGGAAATGTTTGGTCACTATCATGCGTAGGACATAGCTTCTCCATGTTCCATTATCAAATGCACGCACTCAGCATTTTGCTAAATAGAATTTCGCATGAAGCGTTCACTCTTAAAAGGAGCCATTGCCAGCTCTCCATGGTCTCCGAGAATTGCCGACACAGTCTCCCCATATCGATCTTTTAACTTCTCTCCAGCATTAACAAAATTGATGGTTCACATAAAGAGGAGGTACGTACCTTAGGAGGAACCCAATGTCGAACTCAGCCAAGTCCGCCTGTTAATGTCTGAACTGATATAAACCAGCAGAACCAACCTCAGACAGAGGGTTAGATAGAGTCAACATAGAAATAGTTTTGCATTTAAGTGGGAAGAATCCAAAACTCGAACCCAGAAAGTCTTAGCAACATATGGCAAAACAGTGGAAAATATTATATTTTTATTCTGCAACTGTTGAACATTAAAAAATGGCAATTGATCTACCATTGCATGTACCTAAATGAACTGAGCTCAAGGACTGAGGCCCAAACTTCTCGAGGAGGCTCAGTCCCTCTGGCTACCAATTTGCAGTATCCTACTATTTTCTTTTTCTGTCAAGGGTAAAAGTGAAAAGCCAAGATTCCTCATAAGGAAAGAACAGAGATCCATTTCTTACCAATGGTGGGACAATATTTTTAACTTTTTTTATCCCGCCTGTAGAAGCAGCTCCATAGGTTCATGCCAATTCACGTGACAACAGGCAGCTGATGTTAAGATTTGTCAACTGAATGGATGGCGGAACACCTGTGCATCTGAAATTATTCTAGCTGGGCATTGTCCCAGATTAATGGATTTTCATCTTAGGTTTAATACATTCCCTTGAAAACTGGATTAGTACGGCATATGCTCGCTCCATACTCTTCGTATTCTGATTTCGTATGACATGCCTGCAAATAAAGAATGAAATTCTCAAAATGAAGAATGGAAAAGGATATAACTATGCTTCATCACCACTGATTGAAGGATGCAAGAACATTGAAAATTATCATTAATTTCTGTAACAAGGTACAGCCCCAGAAATGGTCAGGCCAAGCTAGTGGAATGCCATTTCCTCATAAAAGATTGAATAATAATAGTACATCTAATTGTGTGAAAATTGGAACCAAGATAGAGTTCAAAGAAAAACTTTAAAATCCAATGTGGTGAGGCTTGAACACTCCCAAGCAAACTTGAAGAATCAGGAAGTATACAAATGCATGCAGTATGTAGTAAAAAGAGCTGAAGTTACATGCCTCAAAAAATTCAGGTGTTGATGCAAGTATAGAACCACCAAACCAAACTGCATATCTCTGGATAGGATGACTTGCAACATTCACTTCTACTTGTTTTGCCTGCAAGGGAAGACCAAAAAAAGGGAAAATGGATATTTCCCATTCAACTAACTATATTATATAGTTTCGTTATGAAATCCACATAAATAAAGAAAACATTGCAGAAATCTTGTCACTTACTTTTATTTCCCCGCCAAGTCTAGCTTCAGAAGCGAGAACCCGAACATCCACGATCTTCTTCAGATCCCTTTTCAACCTCTTATGAAATCCCTTAAACATGGTTGAGCCTCCAGAGAGCACAATATTCTGAGATGTTCAGATATAAGTCGCAATTATGAAGAAATCAAGATATATCAGAGACAAATGTAGAAATTTACAGGCTGCTGCCAAGTTAAGCATTTGGATGGTAGCCTAGAGTACAAATAACATAGCCGACAAAGAGCTAAATGCTCATAGAAGCTGGAAGGTTGATGAAGCTGAAAATGCACTCGAAATATAAGATGCCTATGCAGGCCAACATATAAGCTTAGATCCACAAGAGATGTGAAGCCAAGTTGAAATACCTAAAGCAACTCATAGGAAAAAAATCTTGAGCAAAATATGTAAGAAAATGAAATGAAACATGAAGATACTAAAGATGAAGTACCAAATTAAGGCCAAAAAAAGTCTCAAATTGCACCTTATCAGTAAAAAAAAGTAGAGGAAACAGAATATGTGCTTCATATCTTCATTTTTTAATTAAGTTCACCAATCTAAATCCATCTGCAGAACTACACTGCAAGGTACCATATAAAACATTTATCTACCTAAAAGCTTTTTTTCCTGCGACATATTAAAATGTATTCAACATCACCTTATACAATGCTCTCCTTGTGTCAATAGGAGCAGATTGTATGCATTTATCAATTACATCAGGTAAAGGAGTTGTGAAATCCATTCTGTAAATCTCAGGGTTGAAGAAAACCTACACAATACATAACTTATCATATTAACCTCAATAAAGTTGGAAAATAAAGTACAACTCAGCAGCAACAAAATTTGAAGGAGCAAAAGCAAAACACTGGATTATGGCCTATCTCTCAATTTAATTATTTATAAATATGACAAATGAGAGTTAACCTCTGGACCAAGAAACCGTTCATAGCCTACGTCACAAGTATAGGGTGCTCCTGTTTTGGGCTTAGTTCCTCTCCACTGCTTGACATACTTGGATGGTTCTTTGTCATGTTTATTAAATGCCTGTAATGCAGAAAAACTACATTATCACAAGCTGCTTAATATCAATAATATTTATGTGCCCATCTTAAGATAGTTAGGAGAACTAAAGGGCAAATCTCAAGTATTTGTGTAAGGGTAATAGAAAGGAAGAAAACCTCAACAATATCAGAGCAAGTGTAGCAATAGTTTTCCTTTACTTTACGAGCTACTTCGAAGGAATCTTCTGGGGGAATTTTCTCGCCCCTCTCCTACATGCAGCAATGTAAAGTGCAAGATTTAGTAATATAGACCTATGTCAACAGAATCTTCCATGAAGAAATGCCTTCTAGATAAAGGAAGCATATCAAGAGACACCAAAATCCCAAACAGATTTTCTTCAAGGCTTATTTCCAGAGTGTAACTCTAAATAATTCATGTTATATATAGAGAGAGGTTTCAATTGGACTTGGAGAAGACCTCTGATCTGGCATCTGATCTCTTAGATATGACATTATAACCTGTAGTTAATAAGAGATCCTTAAACAAGAAAGTACAATATCTTTATGTATTTCAGTCAAGAGTAAAAGAGAAAATACCCTCATGAGTTGCTGGACAAAAAGAGTAACATCTTTTCCAGCTATAGGAATAGACCCAATGCTGCTACCGATAACATAACCTTCTGCAACAGGCACAACATGTGTACCCCCATCTCCAACATCAACAACAACCCCTGTCATCTCACACTTTGGAAAACTATTGGTCAATATTAAAGTGGGAAAGTTGATGGTGAGAAGTGTAATAAGATCAATATCAAGAAAAGGAATGCCATTTGAAGACCAAGGACATTGAAAATTTTATTTGATCTCTTCTTAATGTCAATGACTCTTCTGCTTAATCTCAAGTTAGTCACCATAACTCAAGAGAACTCAAGGGCAAAAGACAGCAGCAACAGTATCAGCAAGATTTTCCAGAATAAAATCCTGACTCAGATCTCAATTATAACGCATATATAAATATATAAATATATATATATATATACACTTCAAGGTCATATCAGCTTCTTCTATATCTAATAGTACGACCTAGAACTTCTCTTATTGCATCCCCAACAAGGAACAAGGGGACTCCACGATATGCAGTGCATCAGTGTTGATATCTCCGAGTTAAACACTAACCTTAGAAGTCGTGTAACCAGCTGCAAGGGCGAGGACAGGCTGGACTGCAATGTAGAGCCCAGGGACATTGAAAGTCTCGAACATGATCTCCCCGGTGCATTCGCGGCTCTCCGGAGGGGTATGGGGGCTCTCGGTCAGCAGGAAGTAGTGATCCTCGGGATCACAGCGAAGGTAATTGAAGATGCACTGCTGCCAGAACCTCTCCATAGCGTCCCAGTTGACGACCTGGCCGTGCTTGATCGGGTAGCTGAGATTGTACGTATTGCTGGATCTTGACCTAGAGAACGCTTCATCCCCGATGAAGAAGTCGAGGTCGGCCATCACGCCGGCGCTGTGCTGAGAGAGCCAGTTGCTGCTCTTTGTGGAGATTCGCGGCTGGTTCAGGAAAGACTCGTTCGCGGCTACCACCGTCGGGACAATAAAGCAGGGCTCCACGTTCCCGGAGAATCCCATTTTACTGTACCTGCAGCAGCAGAATATCAGAGAAATTTCACGAGGCTCGGGGAGGCGGAAGGAGAAGAAAGTACCCGGTTCCGTTGTCGATGACGACAGCAGGGCGAGAGGTCGCAGGATCCATGGGAGAGAGACAGAGGACGGGAGCGTAAGCGGCAGAGGAGGTGGACCTGCAACTGAGATTCAATAGAGAGGAAGGGGAGGACGAGGAGGCAAGGCTCGGACTGGAAGCGAAAGGCGGCAACCGAGAAACGACTGTGTCAGCTGATGGCCAGATTCGAGTGGCGGAATCAAACAGAAGAGGAGTCGGGTGATCCACGACTACGGGTTGCAGTGAAGGCCCATTGGGCTTTAGCAATATGGGCCCAAATGATCTTTTTCCAGTGTGGAATCCGGGTACGTGCAAAATAAAACAATTTAAAAAAGACAAAAATGGCGTCGCCCGGACTCGAACCGGAGACCTTCAGTGTGTTAGACTGACGTGATAACCAACTACACCACGACACCAGATGCTATTGTTGATCTGGATAATAAGTAATAAATAATTGGTCCCTGAGTTGAGAAAATAAAACAGTATATAAAAAAAATTATGGCCCAAGAAGTTCTGCGTACCATTAAAAAAGAAACTGCCGCTTAACTTATTTTCCCGCCTTTTATTCATTCAGTAGAACTTGCAACTGCTAAAGCCCCTCCACCTTTTCCCCTTCTTTCTTCCTTCTCCCACCGCTCCAGAGATCGGAGTTGACAATGGCGTCCACTTCTCCGGCAAGTAACGGACCCGTGCTCGGAGGGCCTGTAACATTCATCTGCTCCCACTGCTCAGCTCGCATTGCGTTGGCTGCAGATATGTACAAACGCAAAGTACGTACAACTCCGGTACGTAATTCTTCTCACTCTCTCCATCTCTCTCTCATCTAGGTATTGAACTGATCCGCGCCACACTTTTTCCATCATCGGCTTTGGCACGAAACAAATACCCCAGGACCACCGAGAATACGAAGTCGGGTACTTCATGTGTGTGTACAGGTAAACCCTCGGGATGTGACGTGCGGCAAGCAATTCTTTTCTCTTTCATCGATTTGTTAGGTTTTTAAGTTTTCAACCATCCACCGGAACGATGAAACGAATGAATCTTCCTTCGTGTGGCAGAAATAACATGAGATTCGAAGATCGACAGGCAATTAACAATGAACTACCCACTGCAGACGCTTACTGTCGCCGATGCGATTCTCGTGTTGGTGAGCGCCGAGTAAGTTTGAGACTCTTCGATCGATGGTTACCTCTGGTTTCATCTTAACAACAGACAGTTGCAATTTGCACGCCGGATTTGCTGATATCCTTCAGTGTTTACATGGTTGCAGATGCACAGGAACGAAACCGGCTTACCGTCGGCGACCTACAAGCTCGTGTTAACGTAAGTTTTTAAATAAGTAGAACTTGAAGTGTTTTATATCAGATATTTTTAAATGTATAGACACTAATCGGACTCACAATGGAAATAATTGTTGGAATTGCAGGGATACACTCCGTCGTGCGTTTCTGTGATGAAGAATCCTTTGCATCCATACTTAGAAATATATGGCTGAGACTGAACAATTGCGAGTCTCACATCACCTTTTGCATTCCGTTTTTCAAGACCAAAATTTTGAGATACAGCAAAAACCCCTACACCATCAACCATACATAAATCCCATGGATATAACCCAGTAAATCGTTCACTCGCAGGAACTGGAAAATTCTCCTGATCAGTGATCTTGATGAATGCAAACAATGATCATGATTTTCATTGATCAGCCCCTTATCCTAGAGTATAGAATATAATGAATAACAAAGATGCAGTTTGCTCAGCTAGCTGAATCTCCAGTGTTTAAGGTATGAGTCGATATCCCCGTAACCTTTTTTTTTGTCTATTATTTCCATGCTTTCTTCCCTCGGAACTGTTTGCCTCCCTTATTCTTCTTCTTCTTCTCTTGACGGGATCTTGCTACCCTGGCTCGCTTGGCAGCAAGTGGCATAGCTTTCTTGTGTTCTTTCTGCCGATTGCTCAGACCACCCGTCTACAGTATCAAAAGAGAAGCAAAAGATCACATATCCAGAAATTTACAGTTTAACTCTTAACATAGCTAGCAATGGCTCCATACAAAGAAATGCAGGAGAAACTAGAACTTAAACTGGTAGATGATTCTTGTAGATCCATACAAAGAAACTAGAACTTCAACTCTTAACATAGCTAACCATAGCTGTAGATGGATTATGGGAGAAACCTTAGCAGAATAAGAAATTACCTTTTTCTGCTTCACAGCAGCTCTTGACTGATACTTCCCTCTTTCCTCTCTTCCAGCCCTCACGCATTCCAGTCTCTCCTCTTTGCTAAGCTTCTGTTTCAAGTGTGCCTGTAATTTGGTGTGAAAGGGACAATTCAGAATACAAAGCTCCCCATAATTTTTGTCGATATTATTTCAAATATCAAGTTTTAAGACCACATAGGGCATCTGAAAAGGGGAGCTTACTTCAAGTTTTGTCGGGTCTACACGCTTGATACTCAGTTGACTGGAATCTGGAACTTTGAAGCCAGAAGACTTTGCATTTGAACCCTTCCCTAACAACCCATGTTTCGTAAGAGCAACCTTTGCTTCTTTCTTTGCCTGGAATATGATAAAAGAAGTATCCACCACTCAGCATATAGTTTCACATCAAGTTCATATTATGCTGCATAAGAGTCTCTCTCATGATGGGGTACAGAAGAAGGCAAAATGGATGAAAACAGACCTTTAGTTCCTTGATACGTTTGAAGTCTTCATTAGATAGGATCCCATCTCCTTCCAATTCAGAGGGGGCCTCACCCAGCTTCGACCCTGCTAATTTCTTGAGAGCGCGAAGACTGGTATCCCCGTCAATCAGCTGACTATCAAAATCAGAAGCTTTTCTCTTGAGCGATTTATATGTTTTGTTTTCAGTACCATTCCTTGCTGAACCTGAATGTGCATCAGCTTCCTCATGATCCTCTTCCTCACTGTCACTTTTGCTTTCTTCATCATCGTTCTCCGAATCCCCATTCACATCATCATCATCCGTACTGCTTGCAACAGCATCCTCTTCATCAGAAGTGGAGTCATCAGCTTCATGTTCATTCAAGCTTCCAGCTGCATCATCATCACTAGACAATTCATTAGCCTCATTTTCTATATCGTCATTCTCATCGGATCCATCAGATAGAGGCTCATCATGCATGTTGTCAATGCCATGATCCAGGCTTCCATCACTGTCAATGTCATCATTCTCACTGATGTCACCAACATCTTCCTGAAGCAAATCTGCATCAGGAACGTCTTCAGCTACACTCACTTCACCATAGGCTTTTGGCCTTGCCTTAGGGTCACTTGAGCGGCCCCGATCCTTCTTTACAAGCATAGATGGGCAAACCTATGTAAAGGGGAGATTATACGGTATGAGATATACAAAACATGTAATATTATTATAATTATGACACACAAAAATGGTTCAGCATACCTCTCTAAATAAGGACATCAAGGCTCGAGCAGCTACTGAAACAGCCTTCTCGTGTGATTTCTTATACAGAACAAGATCTTGCAGCAAGTCTTCTGTCATCAACTACACAAGAAGAGACGGAGTTACACTATGAAGAAAAACTCCCATTTTCAAGGAAAAAGAAAAATTAACCAAAAGAATTTCATATATGAAACTTGTTAATTTGCATACAGAAAGAATAAGATCAATGCTAGATGTGCCGCTCACACGCCTTCATCACTGATAATACCATAGCTCCGAGAATTTTAAAAGTGAAAATCAACTTATCAATCATAAATGAAGGAAATTTACTTGACAAGAAGATTAATGTTTTGATTACCAAGGGCATGCGGAGGCATATCTCTCTCACTACATTCAATCCAACAGCTATCGACTGAAAAGAAAAATACAAGACAACAAAGACATTAAAATCGGGTGTGAATTGGGCAGAAAAAAAAAACTGAAAGTGAGGGTTGGGAAGCAACACCTCTGGGCGTGATCGATCATGTACAAAATGGTTTACTATTTGCTTGAAAAGAGGCTCAACTGCATCAGGAGGTATCTACATAATAGAAATTCACTTTTGTAAGGCAACAAACTTTTAAAATATGAAAGTGCACTGAATATCTTATGATGCCCTCTTGAGACAGATCATATCCCCTATTCAACCAGAAGTTGCAAGATCTACCATATCATGACAAGCCTGTACTGCAGCAGCAAGTAAAGTTGTGACATCTCGTTGATGAGGCTGCAGTAAGATGCAAAAAAAAATCTCATTAAACAATTCCAGAGAACAGAAATATACTTTAACAGCATTGTAGCCACATACCTGCACATACTTCATAATAAAAGGATAAAAGTTCAGCAAGATTAATCGGTGTAGCCCAATTGTTCGTGCAACTACTTTCAATATCATCATTTTAACCTGCAGCAAATCTACCCAGTATTAAAAGGAGCTCATATTAAATTTGCAGCTAGCTAGTTCACACACCGATGATTATTTGTAAATATGGCAGAAGACACTTGCACTATTAGATATACAACAAAGAGTTGTGAAAATAGCTGTCATCTGAAAATAGAAACCAGCCTTTTCCACAATTTTTTAAATTATTCCGCTCGTGAGAGATGGAAGGATCAACCTCAAAGCGTTCATTGCAATTTTGCAGACGAGAGAACAGCTTCTCAGCAAATCCCTGAAACAACAAACATTAACATTTGCAGCAGGATAAACAAATCCTCCACAAAATGTAAATAATAGAAGGGATGAACCTGTGCATCCTTCAGATGATTAAGGGGAGAATAATGGTTTAGACTGCTTCTTTCCGAAGACATGCGCTGTTGTCTTTTCATGCTTCTCATAGCTCTTTGCAACTTTGCCTTCTTTTTCTTCTTACTGGCAATGGTGCCTTTATGGTGAGCCTGCATCAAATTTAAATAATTAATATGCAAACCATTTTTGACAACACAAAATGTACGTTTTCAACTCGAGTAAATCCCCACATACACCAATCTATTATTCAGTATTAAGGTAGAAATTATTCTAACCTTATAGATAGCTTCTTTGCTAATGACAGCCTGAGGTGTTAGTTTAGTCGATTCATCCTCACTGCTAGATTCATCACTATCTGAAGCATCCACGATCTTCTCATAATCCAGAAGAAATGATAGAGCGGCAATCATGATCCTAATAGGATGGGGATGCAATATTATTTCAGATGGAGGTTAAAGGTAAGAAAAGTGGTAGGGACAAAAAAGCAGATACCTTGATGATGGATGGAAGCATGCCGTGCAAATGGCATTTGCTGTTCTTTCATCAAACCACACCTTTCTCCGGTGAAGCTCACACAGTGTGACAAGGGATCGCTTAGCTTTTGATTCCTCCTCATTCTAAAATATATATAACCGATTAGCAGAAGCCATGGCCTAAGACTCATGGGATTCAATGAAAAGGAAGAACACCGCTGCATACCTGTAATAGCGGAAACAAAATATTTTGAAGGCCTCGGTTTAGAAACTCATTCTTGTGCTTCCTGTTCATCCTGCGAATGCTATGAATGACATGTGAGAAAGCGAGCTTCTTCAAAGTTCGATCTCCCAGAGTTTGTAGGTTCATGAACAGAGCAATAGTCTCTCGTAGATCAGCCATCTAGAACACAAAATGCAAGATCAATTGAAACCCACTTAGTATTGTAATTGGTCAGAAGTGGCAGTCAAGCCATCGTGTAGAATATCTCAATAATAAAGGAGCAGGGGGGGGGGGGGCATATAGCAGCTCTCTAGATGATCAACCATAAGTAATTGGAGTGAATCACGCAACTTTCTTAGCACTAAATTAAGGAAGTTCCAATTTTGAAGACATGTGAGGTAAGATGTCTCACCTTGCGATTGATTAGAAGGATGAGCGCTTGAGTTACATGGCACCTGAGCCCAGAGGGCAATGATCTGGCGTTAGAGCCCAGGAACTCAGCCAGTTCGCTCCAAAACTGAGACAGGTGCTTGGGGTAGAAGGGAGCGACGTGGGCGAGGAACAGGGCTCGGTCGGCGAGGTCCTTTACGACAGAGGAGTCGGCACCGACGCCGCTCATGGAGCCGAAGCTAGAATCACCCTGCATCTTGAAGAGGTCGATGGAGGAGTGGAATTGGCGGTAGATGAGGATAAGTTCGAACTCGTAGCCCTCGGGGTCGCATTTCATTTTGGACTGGAGTGTCGGAAGGCTAATCTTCTCAGAGCTCCGGCCTGCAGCCGTCAGGGGCTCCGGTAAGAGTGGGGCGGACGCCATCTTCTGTTTTTTGGGGGAGATTGTGAACTGCAGCAGGGAGGGGGAAAATTAAACCCTACTATAGAAGAACAGTGAACCTACGAATTAGTCCTCAATAGTTTACTCAGATAACAGATTAGTCCCTGTGTGTTAAAATAACAACAAAATTTATTAAAAATATATTAATTGTAATATAAATACGAATACATTATATTATAACTTTTAATCCATCAAAATAATATCATATTCATATATACATACATCAAAAAATAAAAAAATTACATATTTTTCTTCATGTGCTTTGGTATTTTTTTTTACACATGATAGATATTTATATAATTAATATTTTTTATTATTAAATAAATAATTTTATTTTAGAAAATTATTAATTATTTTATATTTTATCATATTATATTATATTATTATAAATAATATATATTTTGAATATATGATAAATATTATATAATTAAATATATATATATATATATATTTCAATTTCTACCATCTAGATCCCTTGAAACTCCTCAAGTACATGATGCTTTGTAATATACTATTGCACTAAACCTACTCTTATATATATTGATTAACCATGTATTTAATATTAATATTAACTTTATTTACATTTTAATATTTATAATATTATTATAAATTAATATCTAATTATATAATTTAAAATGAAATTCTCCGTATTTTCATTTATTTATTAATATTTTTATATAAACTTATAAATTATTAAAATTTAATCATATACTATATTAAATATTAAAACCCAAAAATTTACATGAAATAATTGATGAATTTCCATTGTCCTAAATGAATTTACTTGCCATTGACCCCTTTATCTCAAATGAAAATTTAACTAAGATGTGTTGCACCGATTCCCATTTTATATGAATTTTTTTAGGTATTATAATTAAATTTTCTATTATATTATTTTTTTTCAGGCGGCTTTCCATAAATCTCCCTCCTATTTGACCCTTAAGGTTCTCCCCTCTCCGCCACTTTCCGCCTTATGTTTGGTCCTCTCCACGAACATTCTCTCTATCTTTCCCCCCACCTCTGACACGGCCGGCATGAAGCTCCTACCATGGCTCGCCACGTTATCCTCGCCCGACCGTACAAGCGCCGCTGCGGACTCCACCGTCCCATTTCCTCCCCCATCGTCTTCTTCTTCTTCCTCCTCATCGGATCGAAGCAACTCGTCCGAGACTGCCAGCACTTCCACCCCAGAGTCTCGTGGAACCAGGAGCACCATCGAATCCAGCCTCTCCCTCCGAACGCTGCCGTCCGTTCCTTCCCTCGAGATCATGCATGGCCTGCCACTCTCCCCTGAGTCACTTCACCTCTCCGCCGTATCCCACCGCTCCCTCACCTCCATCCGCCCCCGCGGGACTCAACCTATCACCTGCCTCACTTCCCACGGTCACCTCCTCTACGTCGCCTCTGCCCATATTGTTGATGTCTACGACGCCGCCACCCTCGCCCACCTTGACTCATTCAATGCCAGCGCCCCCTCCTCCGGTTCCGTCAAGTCCATTGGCTTCTGTCACGGTAGGATATTCACGGGCCACCAGGACTCCAAGATCCGAGTCTGGCGAGTTGCCGGGGGAGAAAGTAAGCAGTACCGGCAGGTCGCCGCCCTCCCCACGTTTAGCGACCGCCTCCGTCGGTTCGTCCTCCCGAAGAACTACGTCACCGTCCGCCGCCACAGAAAACACCTGTGGATAGACCACGCCGACGCCGTCACTGGACTCGCCGTCAACGACGGCCTTGTCTACTCCATTTCGTGGGACAGAACCCTCAAGGTCTGGCGAGAGTCGGACCTCCGCTGCCTGGAGTCCGTCAGAACGCACGATGACGCCGTCAACGCCGTGGCCGTTTCCGGAGACGGGACTGTCTACACCGGTTCGGCCGACAGGAGAATAAGGGTCTGGGCTAAGCGGTCGGATGAGAGGCAGCACGGTCTCATAGCTACGCTGGAGAAGCACAAGTCGACAGTGAACGCTCTGGCCCTTAGCTCGGACGGTTCGATCCTTTTCTCCGGTTCTTGCGACCGGTCCATACTGGTGTGGGAGGAGTGCAGCGTCAACCACATGACCGTCACTGGAGCCCTGAGGGGCCACGGCAAGGCCATCCTCTGCCTGATCTACATCTCAAATTTGCTCCTCAGCGGGTCAGAGGATCAGACAATCAGGATCTGGCGGCAGTGCCCAGACGGGAGATTCTCCTGCCTGGCCACCCTGGAGGGCCACCGGAAGCCGGTGAAGACACTGGCAGCATTTCAGGCCGGGGATGGTGGGCTTGACATATTTAGTGGAAGCCTTGACGGAGAGATAAAGGTGTGGCACGTCTCCATCTCCACTCCCACCATATAATCTTTATGTTTAGCGCAGCATATTCACATCTGTCCTCGAGATTGGCTAGGCTACTGCGTTTTGTCATAAGTTTGTCTTCTTCTTCTTCTTCTTCTTCTTCTTCTTCTTCCACCTGAAAGTGAATGCCATTTATCAATCCACTGTCTCGTCGCCTCCAACTTTGCCCTGCAATACACTGAATGCCATTCGGATTGTATCGACATGCATGATTATCCTCCCCCGAGCTCCTTAGTGCCTGTCCCAATCGCTAATTAGCTTTAGGAGAATTCGTTGCTTCTTCCTTTATCATCTTATGGTAAGGTTTGTTTGTGTTATATAGGACCACATTGAATTCACAAGACCCAAGTAGAGAATGAATGCATGACGTTTGGACCAGATACACAACATTTGTCCCTTTGCTTTCCACCATCTACGACTGTCAGATACCAGCTAGGGTTTCTTAGTTCCGCCCATTTATTCGAATATATATACATTTTAAATTACATATAGGGCAACTATGGACTAATTCTCCGGTAAGGTCGCCTGGAGTATCCTGGACCATCTGACAAACTTGCAGGAAGAATAGGGGCACTCCCGCCTCGCTCGCCTCGCCCGCCATCCTGCCCCCAAGGACGACGATCAAGAAATGTTGTGTATCTTTATCTTTATCTTTATCGGCACGAGCTCAACTTGCACCGTCAGCATCTCTTTCCTACGACAATGGGACAGACTACTTCCTCTTTTTTTTATTCCCCTACATTCGATGATCTCCGAAAAGACAAAAGAGAGCGCCCACTTCTTGTCTCCCATTGAAACCAGGGACATCGCATCATCCTTCTAACGTCTGAGTTGACCCATCTGGCCACATATATGATAAAGTTATTTTCCGATAAGATTTCAACTTTGTCGATATGGCCACTCGAAGTTTCTTGGTTTCACATTCGGCAACTCGGCCTACCACTTGCTACATGTAGAGACCTCCGTTAATACTACTCCAAGGTTTGGCCCAAAAAAAAACAGTAGACTATGATAAGCACATAATTTTAAAAATCGGACCTGCCAAATACTTTGTAGGTCCATGATTTTTTTAGATTCAATTGAATTTTTTAGAGTTGAATTGAGTTTTTAGAATAACAATAATAATAAAATAATATACGTATACAATATAATATCTAATTAGAAAAATAAGATCAAACATTTAAATTTAAATTTAACATTGATTATATAAATTTATCCATAAAACACCATTGATATAGTAGCCAAATGATGTACTAAACACTAAGTAGACATAATAAATAGAATTATTTTTATTGTTTATATACATTTTTATATTAATTTATTTTATGGGTTTTGGGTTGAACAAAAATAAACCATTCCATTGTTAAATGAAACTTGTTGCATGAAAATGGTTGAAATATTGACACATTTTTTATTGAAATTGTTCAAATAATTTTTAGGGTTAAAAAAATCAAAACATATATATCATTTTTACTAGTTCTTATATTATGAACTTATTTAAATTCACAGGTCAAATTTAGCAAAGTTAATAATGGGTCTTGTTGGTTCTTTGTTATCATCCTTCCATGATAAAAAATATAAATAAATGATGGGCTCTTTTGAGATCGGCCATTGATGGGCCTGCCAATTTGCTTGTCAACTGTTGAGCAAAAAAAATTAAGGACTAAAGTATTTTTATATTCCATTAGAAAACTAGTCGTATTTCCTTTCATTCGTCCAAAAATCTAAATTTAATAATATATTAAAAAATATTAAATGTTCATATAATAATTTATATGTGCTCAAAAGTTTTCAAATCTTGTACCCACTTTCTAAAATGGCCTGCTAGGAATAAGGAGAATGGATGTCCATATACTGATTTCTTCATCCTAGCTGGGTGGGTGGGTGCGTGCTTACCTGACCTATGACGTAAGCCACCCACCTTATTATTCAATGCCATCGTAGGATTTAGACTAATAATTGAAGAAGAACGACGCAACATCCACTATTGATTCCCATCTTTGCCCCCCTTGCAAAATCAGCATAGGATACGATGATTATTATGGATCATTACGAGGATGGTCGCTGAGCCTATATACTCTACTCTACTCTACTATACTATACTAGACCATGGTATATAAATGCATCCACGAGGTTAACGGGTCAGATTCACATTGATGCTGCATGGATGATTAGGATTCGATGGAGATGCATCATGCCTGCGTAGTTGAGTTATAAATGATAATACTCCAAATTAAGAAATGCCCACAATAGAAATACGAGTTATACATACACACACACACACATATGTGTGTGTGGTGTATGAAGTAGGGCAAATGATCAAAGCATGGCCTGCATGAGCTAAGTATGCCAAGTTAGTTCAAGTCCACTTGTTCTTCAAGAGCAAACGTGAACTTATAGGAATATTCTCTGGCTTTCTAACTCATTTATCAATCATGGACGTATAAGTCAATATTCAATAGTTGATTGCATTATTGTCGGCCGGCCACTGACTTATCGATCAACCTCATCTTTATACTTGGTGGTCACGGCCTCAATTCATTATGGATCTTTTCTTAGAACCGATAATTGAGACTTTACTTCGATATAAGTTTGGTTGACATGTTATTGTCAATTGTATCACTTTTGACAACAAATTCTTCGGCGTGGTTACAATGGAGGTACGTACAGATACAGCAGAAACGAGAGGGACTGGATTGGCAAACGTGGTACATTGTTGATAACTAAGAGTTTCAAGCGCAGCTAGGTGTGTTGGCGTAACTCGGACAGTGACCCGTCAACTGTATGCTTACGATCGATGAAACATGCATTGATTCATCATCATGCGGCTGTTTCTTTCACATCCGGGTGCAATTGCACCCTCTTGTCTTCTATTCAACTATTTTCGAACATTCTCCTACCATCAAAATAAAAAAGTTAATGAGAAAACTGAGACTGACAATCACGAACATGAGAAATGGGATATTCATGATAATTTTATACTACCCGTTATTATGTCTTCTTCAACTAAAGTGAATATACAGGTGATTGAATGCACCTCTAAAGCCCGAGAGCGTCTGGAAATACTCTATAGCTCACATGTCCAAGCCCGAGAGGAGATGCTCCATTAGCGATGGCATAAGCTTAAGAAATCGGAGCACCTGGCATCTCTATCATCCATGGTCACCAACTACGCTAAAATCAGGCATCTAAAATAGAAAATTGAAATCAAGAAGAACATGTTTGGTGGCTTGAGTTATGTGCAGGACCTGTTTCACCAAAATAAAGTAAATAGGAATGAGAATTGAAATATATCGAGAAGAAAACCGAGCTTTCGATTGAAGAGTAATTACACAAAATAAACAATATGAGAGAGTAAGTGATTTAAAGTGGGATATAAAATCTCAATTAGCAATAAAGTCAATCAACCAATTGAGGATAAAACTAGATGGAATCAATAATAACCGATTTAAAAATTATTTTTTAGAGTGACTCAGTAAGGACAAATGGGTAAATTGAGGTTACTGTCAATAGAAAATAAATTTATATAAATTTATAAATTTTTAATTTTTAGAAAATCGATCGAATTGAGCCTGAACCGACTAATTTAAGCTTTTGGGTAACCGAAAACTTATTCAATTGAATTGGTCAACAGTCTGACTGGGGTAATAGAGTCCACCTGGTTAGTGGGGCGTAGTGTTAGGTCAACGCTACGTCAAAGCGCACGACCAATTAACGAGTGCCGTGTGGTGAGTGCTTCTCATCAATCGCCAGGTAAGTGTCTAAAAGCACTAACCAATAAAATAGCGACACATGGTGGTTGATAATGCTAGCTAGACAAATCAATCAACGAATGAAACGTGCCAAATTTATGTCGGAAACTAACAACTAATCCTGTGTGAACACGTGGCATTAGCACAAACGGTCCAATGAGAAACTTGACTTGTTTAAATTAATAAATTAGATGCTAGACGACAAGTATTAATGATTGTTTGACCATCAGATTTGCTCAACTGCCACGTCATATTAAGTAACTAATGAGAGATGACCACATGGTAGGTGTGACAATTAAATGGTGACTTGGACCTTGAGTAGTATTCCACGTCAGTAGCTCCCAATTAATCACGGTGCGCTGCATGACAACTTACACATGCGAAGCTTGCACGCGCATGCAAATTGTCATCTTCAAACTCGTACAACCTTCATAGGAGAAGAGAGGGAAAGGAATTATAAATTTTTGTTTCCCGACGAGCAAATATTCATCCCGACAATGAGATTTCAGGAAGGGATAGGGGGGACTAAATTGAAAACTTATAGAGCCGAGTGTTCCCGAGCTCCCTATATAAAGAATACCTACCCTTCCATTCTTCTCACACTTCAAACACCCAAAATCCCTCCACTAATTAGTTTCCTGATGGCCTCCGCGCTAAAGCTCCGATAAGGGTCTTTTTAGAAGGGTGGACACAATATTCAAGAGACTCCCGGAGAAGTTCCCCATACGACTACAACTTCAACCAGGCTTGAGGACATCTGAAGAAGCTCGATAAGATCGCATAGTGTTTCGACTTCAACGCCCGAGCAAATGCAGTTTTAGTCTGGTAGTGTTCAAAGTGTCCCACAACCATCCACGACCAAGTCATGACCCCACACCATCCCTAATCAAACCCACATCATCCCTCACCACTGTAGTCAGACTCCACCTCCGTTTTTCGCTGTGATATTTTCTAGTTTTAGTTAATTCTTACTGAAATACTTTCGATACAAATTCTGATAGTTCAAGCCATCAATCATAGTGCTATTTGATCCTAGGAGCACTCCTAGGAAGAGAGTTAACTTTCTCCACCAGGAACTACGATTGTCATACCTTGTTAGTAAGTAAGTGAACTTTTCTCTCTCTAGAAGGAATTTTTCGACGAATCTCCATTTTTTGTCATTTTTAAGCCAAATTAGGCGATTCATGATATTGAATACTCGCGGTGACATAGGTAATACAATTAATATCATGATAGAGGTTAATTAGGGAGGTTTAAGCTTGGTTTTATGAAGAACAATTTTTTGGGGACTAAATTATAATTTCGAAAAGTTTAAAAATTAAATCATGATTATTGATAAGTTAAGGGTCCAAATAAAAATAAGGAGACAATTAGGGACCAAAAAAAAATATTTAAGGACCTTAGAGACCTAATTAGAAATAATGTATAATTTAGGAATCTATACATAATTAAAGGAAAGTATAGGGCATTAAGTATAAATTACGTCATGTAATAGAACCACGTACACATGTGAGAAATAACACGAAGTGTAAACCTCATTCTCTTAGAATAAGTAACCGGAAAAGAGAACTAGAAATTTTCGAGAGAAACCCAAGAATCTAGGTGAACTGGAAGTGGTAAAGAAGGGTCAAAACTAGGATTTGAAAATTTTCAAATAGCCAAGAAATACCCAAAAAATATGAAAAAGAACCATAAAGTAGATTGAATGTGAAAGCCAGACCGATTTAGGGTGAACTGGACCTGAACTGGATTGAACTATGAAGAACCGATTCAAATATTTATTTTTCTAGGTGTCTTAAAAATGTCAAATTTGAGAATTGACCACCATTAGATAGAAAATAAATTTAGAAGAATTTAGAAATTTTTAATTTTTGGAAAACTGGTCAAATTGGGCCTGAACAAGCTAATTTTTTATTTCAGGTCACCGAATCAAATCGGACTAGAACCATCAATGGTTCAGCGGGTCAATTGACTGTTACCAGATAAGTGCCTAGTCAGCAGACGCGACCAATCATGCGACATGTAAACCCCGTTCCTTTAAAGATAAGAAAATCGGAAAAAGAACTAGTCGATTCAAAATAGAAAACTGAGCCAATTAACGAACCAAATCCAGTAAAGAAATGGTAAAATGGGAAATTTGAAAATTCCAAGTAACTCAAAGAGTCATAAAAATTATGAAAAAGAACCATGAAACAAATTGGAAGAAAAAACCGGACTGGTTCAAGGTGAACCAGACTTGAATCAGATTGAACCATACATGAACCGGTTTCTAAATTTATTTTTCTTGGTGGCTTAAAGTGATCAAATTAGAAATTGAAGCCACCATTGTATATGAAATAAATTTAAACGAATTTAGAAATTTTTAGATTTGAGAAAACAGGTTAGATTGGGCTTGAACTGACAGAATTTTGCCATTGAACATGGTAAGATCGAACCGGTCCGATTTGGAACAATGTCGTCTTCTTCCTCAAGATGACAACACTATTCATTGGTTCAAAAACTTTCCTTCTACAGCGAAGGAATATTCTCTCTAGCATCGGCATTTTCTAAGGGGGATAAGCTCGACCAATATGGAAACTGGTCGTGCAGAGGGTCCCCGAGATCCCTATATAAAGTGCTCCCCTCCATTCATCATCCAAACACCTCAAATCACCATTGTTTCTCAAGTGCTCCATTTTCCGGTGAAGCTCGAACTAGAGCTCCAACTTGGGCATTTTTCTTAGCATTAGAAGGCAAGATTGAGTCATACAGACTCTAGGGGAAGTTAGTTACCTGATAGAAATCTCCCTTCGACCCGAGGACCGCCGGAGAAGCGCCAATGAAATCAAATAGTGAAGCAGCTCTGGCGGACCGAAGCTGCCCTATTTTGGCCAAGCTGAATTCGACCAAATTCAGACCTCATATGGTCAAACCAAGCCTCCCCAACGTCCCCACGACCCTCACATGACCTCCACAGAGGTGAAAGGTAAGCCAATTCGACACTTCTCCATCATTGCAGATCAGTGTTAGAGAGAGAAAGTGTCGAATTTAACTGATAAAATTTACCCTCATATGGACTTTAATTGTAGCAATTCTTAATCCTAGAAGAAACCTAAGGATGAGAGCTACCTCCCTAGTTCAAGAGCTTAGATCACCGCACTTTTGAGGTAAGCTTTCGTAGCTTTCTCTCTCTACGAACAATTTTCCGGCGAAGCTCCTTTTGAGCTTGTTTCAGACTCAAGTTATGCAATTCAAAGCTCCATTTGATTGTGTGGAAGTGTAGGAACCAATCCATACCATTAATTGGAACAATTAACCCCAATTGAATAACCAATTTGAAGAAATCAAATTCGGTCAAAAAAGGGAGAAGAAATTGGGGATTTCAAAAAATTGAGGGACCTTCATGCAATGTCTCAAAATTTAAGGTCAATTGGCAATGAGAAAGATGTTGGGCGACCAATTGGTCAATTTTCAAAATATTTGGGGCCAAGTGACTATTTTTGGAAAGTAGGGGCAAAATCATAATTTTTGGAAAATTGGAGACCAAATTGGAAATTTGGAAAACTTGAACCCTTACACAATTTTGAGTAAATTGAGGATCTAAAGAGGATATTAGAAGCCTTGGGATTCAATTTGGGGAAAAAGTTAGCATTAAGGACCTAAAGTCAAGAAAAAAGAACTTTAGGGACTTACGTGCAATAAACCAAAAATTTGGGCCTAGTCGCTAATATGTGAGAAAACAAATGCTGTTATGCCAAACCCTTATTGATAATGATACCCAAATTGTGTAGGGACACATGTGACCAGAACGCCAGCAAGAAAAAGCTAGCGTGGACTTTTTAGCTGACTAGGGACGAACGCGTCATAATCAACGGGTGAGTGAGAACTTTATACATCATACCAGTTAGGATGATGAGCACTATTTTTAACGGATAAAACCTACTTACCGATTGTGAGTTGGGATAAACAAACATTGTACCCGGTTAGTATGATGAGTTTTCTTAAGGAAAGGAGAAAACCGCCTACCAGTTGTAAGCGCACCCATCACGACACCCGGTTGGTGTGATGAGTTAAAAAGAAAGAGTTTTGTGAGAAGTATTCTCCCTTGACTGTGTGACAACTACTTAAAATATTTGGGAGACCTTCTTTATAGGAGCTAGATCAGCTTAAATAGGCGAGGGATCTTGATTTTTGAACTCCTAGGGCTCAATGCCCAGCTTTGGAAAAATATTTGCAGTGGGCCCAAGGCTAGTGGGCACAAGTAGAAGCTCGTAAACAAACATTATTAGGAAGAGCCATGCAAAATCCTAATTAAAATGGAATTGATTGTGTGTTGTGCCATGGTACCGAGTCAGGACCCAAAATGCTCGATGGACTGGCGACGATGAGTCTGGGCTAGGTCGACATACTAGCTTAGACAAACAGCTGTAGGTCGGGTTGAGCGTTGAGGCCGTTGAACCATTGGCACCAAAGATGATGGATAACTATATGAAAACTATTTTTTGTGCATGCACTTAAGGATAGGGACCATCAAGACACCCAAGGGGGGTAGTGATGGGTCCCAAGGGTTGTTGGACGACATGGGGGTCAATTAGGGCAGTTTGTCATGCCAGTCAGTCATGAAGCTCTGGGAGCTTCTTGCGTATGAAACTGGGGTGGGGACATGATGAGATCTTGTCCTCATATGGACACAAAGTGGTATTTGGGTCGAGGGTTAGACATCTGGGATGTCCACTCAGACTCATGGTAGAAGTGGACGGGCTTCCATCGGGGTGGACAACAAAGTTGCGCTGGTCCCCAAGTGGATGCAGTCTCGGATCACCCTGTGAATGTGTGTACCCTTCCTGATGAAGGGCGTGTGCTTGTTTGCTAAACGCTTCTCGGGGAAAGAGGATGAGCAAGGAGAGCTAAACACACCTAATATGGAAATGGTAAAAGGTTTTGTAAATTGAAATGAGGAAATGTTAACCTTGGCATGGTTTTGATAAATTGAAAATATTTTGAAAACTCACTCTCAATACTCGCTCACTGAGTTGTAGAACTCACTCCCTCCCTTTACCACTTTTCAGGCAAAAGAGGAAGACCAACCGTAAAGACCACTCATTGTTGAACCGTAAAGACAGGTACGAAAATTTTAATGTATTCAATTTTGTATAATGTTATTTCAAGAAAAATAGGAAAAAGGAAGCCTAATTCCTTGCAGTTTAGAAAGGGGTGAAACCCCTCATAGACTAAAGGGAGTGACGGGTTGCTCACGGGGATCCGACCAAACTGGGTCGAAGCGTGACATGACACATGGGGAAGCGCACCTAGTCAGCCACTCAGTTAGCGCCTGTGAGCGCTGGTCAATCAGAAGGCAACACGTATCCTCGGTCAATGATCACAAGAGAATAAACCACGTCAATGAAGACCGACCAATAGAAGTGCGACACATGTCCCTGGTCAATGGTCAATGTTGGAGAAGCCTCAAGGCTAACCAATGAGAAGCTGACAAGTGGTAAGGATGCCAAGTCAATTTCTGATGTGAATCCGATTAAAGAGACTCCAAATTGACAAGTTCAATCAACTGAACCTACAATGGAGCTGAACAGTTTGTCACCAAATGAGATGAATGATCATTTGTGACTGCAAGATGGCCCAATCACAAGGTTAAGGGATAAAAGTATCAAATAAGCTTTATATGGGTTGATTACAGAAATTGCAGAAAATCCATGTGGAAGCCCAATAGAAAAACCTAATAAAAGCCCAAGAGAAGGAAAATATTTAATTAATAAAGAGAGATTTATTAATATAATAAAATTTTTAGGATATTAAATAATAATATTAGATATTTAATCAGGTAAGTTCAAAATTTTAAATTAGTTATTCAAATATCCTAGATATTTTGATTAGATATGGTTGGCAAGTAACCATAAAATATAATTTTTTTCTTATTTTTAGGCTATTCAATTGTTATCTGTGCCTATAAAAAGCATACTCCATAGCATTGGAGAATAAAATTTAGAAATTCAATTTTATGAGGTTTTGTCTTTTTTCTCTTTTAAAATAACTTTTGAACTTATCAGGTTTTTACTTGTGGCGTTCAAGTAATCAAACTTATCACCTGATGTTTTCTAAGAGTTCTTTTTAGAGGATTTGGGTGTGGCGTCTACATATCATATACCTTGTGACTCACATAAAGAAGGTATATTTTCATCTTTTCGTACTTGCATCGTGAAAGTCTTGGGGTGTAAACCTCGTACCTTAAAGATAAGGAAAATTGGGAAAAGAATCGGCCAATCCAGAAGAGAAAATCGAACCAGTTTACGAACCCCAACCATTATAGAAAAGGGAAAATTAGGAAATTTACAACTCACGAGTGACCCAAAGAGTTATAAAAATCTTGGAAAAGGACTTTGGGATAAATTGGAAGAGAAAACCAGACCGGTTTAGGTGAACCGGATATGAACTAGATTGAATCAGTTTAGACTAACTTGAACCATCATTAAACCAGTTGCTAAATTCATTTTTCTAGGTGACTTAAAATATTCAATTTGGGGAATTGAAGCCATCATTGGATAGAGAATGGATTTAGTTGATTTTATAAATTTTTAATTTTGAAAAACTCGGTCGAATCGGGCCTGAACCAACCAATTTAAGCATTGAACCCAGTTCGGACCAGTTCGGTCTAGTTCGGAACAATGTCGTCATCTTCCTCTAGATGATGACACTGTTCACTCACTGGAAAGAGTCCAAATGGTCGGCCAAAGAGTCCCCGAGCTCCCTATATAAAGAACTCCTTTCCATTCATCCTCACACATGAAAACTCCATTCTCTCTCAATTACTAAGTTTTCCGGTGAAGTTCAAACCAGAGCTCTGACATTGGGGTTTTTCTGTGCCTTAGAAGGCGAGGTTGGGTTCTTTGGATTCTGGGAGAAGTCTGCTACCTGACAGCAGTCTCCATTAGATCTGAGGACCATCGGAGAAGCGCTGGCATAATCAAATAGTGAAGTAGCTCCGGCGGACCGAAGCTGCCCTATTTCAGCCGAGATGAAAAAAACCAAATTCAGCCCTCTTCAGGCCAAACCGAGTCCTCCTGACACTCCCATAGCCCTCACACGAATGAATTAAAGCTGAAAGGTAAGCCAATTCGACCCCCTCTGTCATTTTCGATCTACGTTAGAGAGAGAAACTGTGAAAACTTCACTAACCAAATTTTCCATCAACTCAATATGAATTGTTGCGATTCTTGATCCTAGGAGGAACCTCAGGATGAGAGTTACCTGCCCAGATCAAAAGCTCGGACCACCGCACCTCTAACGGTAAGCTTTTGAAGCTTTCTCTCTATACGCTTAGTTTTCCGATGAAACTCCATTTGAGCTCAATTTGGACCCAAATGACATAGTTCAAAGCTCAATTGAATCATATGGAGGTGTAGGAACTGATCCATATCTTCAATTGGAGCAATTAACTCTGATTGAATGGTCAATTTGATGAAATCAAATTCGCCTAGTTTGAAAGGGGGAAATTGGGGAAAAATTTGGGAAATTTGGGTATTTCGTAAAATTGAGGGTCCAAATTGCAATTTCCCAAAATTGAGGGCTAATAGGCCATGAAAAGGATGTTAGAGGACCAATTGGTCTATTTTTGAAAATAATTGGGGTCAAATTGCCTTTTTTTATAAATAATTGGGGTCAAATTGGAAATTTGGAAAACATAAGCACCTTAAACATTTTTGAGTAAATTGAGGACCCAAAGTGAATTTTTGGAAGTCTCGGGACTCAATTTGGGGAAAAGTTAACATTAGGGACCTAAAGTAAAGGAAAATGAACTTTAGGGACCTAAGTGCAATTAATTGGAAATTTTGAGCATAGTCGTTCATACGTGAGAAAATGAAGGTTGTTATGCCAAATATTAATAGATAAGGATTTCCAAATCGTGTAGGAACACGAGGGACCAGAACGCCAACATGGATAAGCTAGCGTGGGAGCGAAAACCGACTGGAGAAGAGTACACTTCAGCTATCGGGTGAGTGGGTTGTTTATTCACGTCATACTCGGTTGGGATGATGAGCACCTCAGAAATGAAAAACCACTTATATGTGGGATTTTAACATCACATCTGATGGGAGTGATGTGAGAACTAAGCAGAAAAACTACTTTCCGATTGTAAGTAGAGAGATCATACCTGGTTGGTTTGATGGACGAATGGGAAAATTGTTTTTATCAGAAGTGTTCTCCCATGACTGTGTGCCAATGCTTAAAATTTTTGGGAGACCTTCTTGATGAGAGTTAGAATAGTTTAGATAGGTTAGAGGCCTCAGTTTTGGAACTTGTGAGGCTAAAATGCCTAGTTTTGGAAAATCACGTATAGTGGGCCCAAGGCCAGTTGGCACAAGTAGGAGCTTGTAAACCAACAAGATATATTAAGCCATGAGAATTCTTAATGAATGGATTATTTGATTTCACCATGGTACCATGATAGGACCAATATACTTGAAGGACTGGCGGCATTGCGTTAGGGCCAGGTTGTCGGATCGGCCTAGACAAACAGATGCATGTTGAGTTGAGGGTCGGGGCTATTGGACTAGTGACCCTAAAGATAAATGCTTTGTGGAAGAACTATTGTTTTTGCATGCACTTGAGGTTCGGGACCATCAAGATGCCCAAGAGGGGCAGTGATGTATCCTAGGGGCTACTGGATGACATGGTGGAGATAAGGGCAGTTTGTTATGCCAGTAGTCAGGGAAGCTCGATGTAGCTTCATGTGCATGAGATCGGGGTTGGGTCGGGATGAGGTCTCTGCCCTCACATGAACACGAAGTATTTGTGGGTCTGATGGTTGAACATCTGAAATGTTCACTCAGACCCCAAGTAGAAGTCATGGACTTTTATTATGGTGGATAGTAAAGACGCTCCGATCCACAAGTGAGTGCAGTCGGTGTAACTGCATCTCGCGAATGTGTGTACCCTTCCTGATGAAGGACGTGTGTTGCTTATGAAACACACCTAATAAGGGAATAGGAAAAAGGTTTTGAGAACCTTGGAAAAGATTTGAGAATCCTTGGATAAAAAAAATTAGTAAACATTAGAAAAAGGTTTTGGAAAAAGAGGTTGAAAATTGAGAAAAAAACCCTTTTAAAAGAATATGTCACCCTTGGTAGGGTAATGGGTTTTGAAAACCGGAAATTGAGGCAAAAATATTTTTGAAGGAAATAAGGAGTTTGACAAACTCTGATTAAAGATGTCTTGTTTATGAAAACTCTCTCCCAACACCCATTCACTGAATTGTAGAAACTCACCCCTCTTTTCTCTCCTTTTTCAGGAGTTAAGAATATGACTAAGGTAAACACCGGGACCTACCTTTTGTCAGGTATGCTTAAAAGTTATTTTTTAAGTTTGTATTTTTATTGATTTATGTTATTTTAGGGAACAAGGTTAAATAAGCATGGCTCCTCTTGATTAAAGAAAGGGGGAAACCCCTCTTAAACCAAGGGAGCGGTGGGTTGATCATGGGGATCCGACCAAACTGGGTCGGGGCATGACAACTTGTGTCGTATTAGAGCCTAGTTCACTTGAAGCATTATTAATACTATGCCCTAACTCTAATGAAAAATGTAATTACTGTGTAGGAAGGAGAGTCCCTAGAAAATTTGTCGTGAAATCCAAACCTTCACACTTGACCGTGAAAAAGACGCCTACCCCGAGAGAGGTGGCTGTTCAATGATTCTTGAAGGGTGAAAGGAGAGTGCCCAAGGATATGGTCGAGGATTATAGAGAACTCATTGGAGCCCTAATAGAGCCAGAAGGCATTACCTATCATACTTGTCCCTCCTCCAAGGAGACCAACACCTCCTCCAGCTCCATAATAATCAGAGAGGACTCCCACTAAGAAGGAGGCTTGGGTCAATTATTGGGATGCCTATGCCACCTTCATGAAAGTCCAACAAGTACCCCTACCTACTCAATCCAGCTTCAATCCTTCTCAATGGATAAATTGGACGTATGAATGCGAGGAAGGGGTGTTAAGAAGGTATGAACTTGAGGCCATACATGAAGTTTGTCCCATAAGGGAATATGGATGGACTTCAACCAGCTCCTCAGAACCTTGAGAACATGAATCCCGCAACCGTTCTGAGGCTAACTCTCGGCCAATGACTCCAAGGGACTAAAAAGTAGAAAAATCATGTAATAAGCCGAGTATGACAAGAAATCACCTCTTGGAATGAATAAAAATTTAGTTTTTCTTGATTAAAATTTTTCTTCCTTGATGATGACAAGTACGACTAACAGGCATAAAAGTATACCAATAATGATCGGGGTAGTAGATAGAGAAATTATCACCTAAGGAAGAAAACTACCTCTAGTCAACCCAAAACCTTAAAGATAGTCAAATTAGTTTCCCTTACCTAGAGAATGGAGAATACAAGACAACAAGACTTGGAAGGAAATTTTAGAAGAGTTTGCCTAGAGTTCACCAAGGAGGACATACCCTAACTAAGGGAAGGAAGAAGAAGAGTATGGAGTCCAATACACATGCAGTAAGCATCAAAGGGTGCAGAAATAGTAAAAGCCTAAGTACTATAAGGAGTTAAGGAAAAACCCTATAGACAAAAGTAAGGGGAACCAAGAAGGATTGGACTGCCCCAAAGGAAACTAGTGGAATGGAAGCTGACCAGGAGGTAAGTAAGAAAGAAATAGAAGTGTAGATGATGCTAAGTCACGTTGGGATAAGACAAGGAGAGAGGAAATAGGCAAGAAGTATGGTAGGAAGAAAACCTGAAAGAATAATACAAGTACCTTGAAAGAGTTAGTTATAGGTAGGACACAAATTATTAGGAACTCTACAACAATTAGGAGCTTCTCGAAGGAAGGATAAGGAATAAAAAGAAATTAGAGGACAAAGAAGGATCAAGGGTGAATAACCATAATAATGTCAGAAAAATGTAAGAAAAAAATAATTGGAAAACTTTCGAAAAGCGTTGGGGAGGTTGAATGTGAAACTCTCAGGATGGAAGTTCCTAGAAAGAAGGATAAGGATAGGAAGTGTGACCATGGAAGGAGAAAGTTCCTAGCTAAGTAATCGACAGATGAACCATTAGAAGCTAGAACTGAAATAAGGAGCTCATTAAAAAACATAGGTGGTTAAGGATGTACCTTGATGGCCAGGTGTAACATGCTCTCAAAAAGTAGAAAAGTCAAATAGGGATTAATCATGGAGAATAAACGACGCCCTAAGATAGACTGGGAAGTAGTGAGGACTACACTCTAAAAAGGAAAATAAAATGGATATTAAGGACAAGATAACTCAAGAGACAACGACCTCAAGATAAGTTGACAAGGAGAATAATAGGATTGAGGCAGTTAATGAACTAACCATTGTGAAGGTCAAAACTCTAGTAAAGAAGGGAGAGGTGGAAAGGATAAAAGCATTTAGGAAGTAAGGATGAAGGAAAGCCTTAAAAAGATCAATGGCTGAGATTGAAGTAACAACCAAAAAGCCGTGAGAAGGTTAAGCAAAGCCTCCTGCAGAATGATCAAGAGATCTTGAAACAAAGAAGACATGAATTTCCACCTAAAAGAAATAGATGAGTACTGAGAACAAGTGAGAATGAAAATGAGGTATAAAAGAAGTACATGTAAGTTTTCAAGAGTAAAGGTAAGAAGGAGAGGACGACATCAGAGAATACCATTTAAGACTAGATGTCCTCAATGGCGAAACAAGAAGAGAAACCCTAGGAGAAAATAGTATAACTACCAAAGAAGGAAACCTTGGAAGGACATAAGTGTTCCAGTTAAGAGGTAATGGGACCAACAGAAGTGGAATGGAAATAAACTCATCAAAGATATACTGGTTGAGATGGAAAGATCAAGTATAAAGGAAAAGTACTCATGTGGACTCACGGAGTAAGTCAAATCCAAGTAACAGGTAAGTAGGAAAATAACATCAAAAGATGCCATACGAGCAAGAAAGGGGTTGTAAACCCCGCACATTTGAGTTAAGGAAAACCGGAAAAAGAACCGGTCAATCCGAATAAGAAAACTAAACCGGTTTACATTTGGTAATAAGCAATATGAAAATTTACAACTTTCGGTTGATCCAAAGGATTTATTAAACATTGGAAAAGGAACTTAAGACAAACTAGAAAACTAAAACCAAATTGGTTCAGGTGAACTAGATTCCATAAAAACTTCAAAGTTAAGCGTGATTACTTGAGAGTAGTGTGAGGATGGGTGACCTTTTGGGAAGTATGATTTTTTGTAACCCGAAATTTCGGTCAAAAATTTTTATGCGAACATACGGCTTATCATAAATAGCCATCAATTAATATATATTTAATTATTAAAATTAATACCAATAATTTAATACCGAAATTAAATTATTGGAATTAATACTGAAATTAAATTATTGGAATTAATACTGAAATTAAATTATTGGAATTAATACCAATAATTTATGGTAATATTAATACTAGTAATAAATCTCGCCCATTTAATACACGGGTTTTACGACTATATAAAGAGGTCATCCCCATTTCATTCTCCTCACACCTAAACACTTCTCTCTCTCTACTGCTCCTTTTCCCGGTAAAGCTCAAACCAGAGCTTCGACTTGAACAAAGGTCAGGCTCTTTAGAACCGGGGAGAAGACAGCTATCTGATAGCAAACTCCAATCAATCCGAGAATCGTTCGAGAAGCGCCGACATGATGGAATAGTGAAGCAACTCCGGCGGACCGAAGCTGCCCTATTTCTACCAAGCTGAAATCGTTCAAGCCCTCTTCATGCCAAACCAAGCCCTCCCAACACTTCCTTAGCCTTTCCACGGCCGAATTAGGACTGAAAAGTAAGCCAATTCGGCTCCCCTTTATAATTTTCGATCGGTGCTAGAGAGAGAGTCGACCGAATTTCAATGACGAAATTCTAATCCAATTCTGCATCAATTGATACAATACTTGATTTTAGGATGAACCTCAGGACGAGACCTATCTACCCAAATCGAAAGCTCGGACTGTCGTGCCTTCACGGGTGAGTAATCGAAGCTTTCTCTCTCTACAGTTTGTTTTCCGGCAAAGCTCCGTTTAACCAAATTGGAAATTTGGAAAATTAAACCCCTTTTTGGTGAAATTGAATAAATTGAGGTCTCACGATAAATTTTAAAAGTTATGGGGCTCAATTTGAGGAAAAACCGACATTAGAGACTTAAAGTTAAAGAGAAATAACTTTAGGGACCTAATTGCAAATAACTAAAAGTTTGGGTTTCTCATTCATTAATGAATGAAGGCTGTTATGCCGAGTAATAATGAACAAGGTTGTTCATATCGTGTAGGAACATTAAATACCGGGAACGCTAGCAAGGACAAGCTCACGTGAATACAAAGAATCAGTCTAGTGGAATTCACGGCATTAACGGGTGAGTGGGTTTACTAACATCATACCTGGTTAGGATGATGAGCGCAACTTAAAGATAAAAACCACTTACCGGTTGTGAGTGGAAATTTTATATCATAACCGGTAGGGGATGATAAGTACCTCGGTATAAAAACCCACTGTTTAGTGGTATTTTAATCATCACCACTTAGAGAAAGTGATGTGAAAATTATGCGAAAAAAAAACTACTTACGGGTTGTAAGTAGATCATACCCAGTTGGTATGATGAGACTTCCTCGAAGGAAGTTAAAAACCCGTTCATCGGTTATGAACGAAGATGTCCTTATACCGGTCGGTATGATGGACAGTAAAAATCTATTTTTGTCGGAAGTGCTCTCCCCTAACTGTGTGCTAATGCTTAAACAATTTGGGAGACCTTCTCGACGAGAGCTCGAATAGCTCTAATATGCTGGGGGCCTCGATTTTGGAACTTGGGAGCTAAATGCCCGATTTTGAAACTCTCGTACAGTGGGCCCAAGGCCAGTTGGCATGAGCAGGAGCTCGTAAATGAACATGATATATGTGCCATAAAACTTAATAAGTGAATTGTTTGGCCATGGTACCAAGATAGGACTGACATGCCTAGTCAACTAGCGGCAGTGCGACATGATAGGTCGACGGACTAGTCAAGACAAATAGCTGCGGGTTGAGTTGAGAGTCGAGGCTGTTGGACTAGTGGCACTACAGATTACATGGCAATATAAGAAAATATTGTTTGTGCATGCACTGTGAGTACAGGATCATCAAGACGCCCATGAGGGGTAGTGATGCGTCTTAAGGGCATTGGACGACCTGGTGGCTATAAGGGTTGTTCGTCGTTCCAGTTGTCTGTGCAAAATCTGGAGTAGCACCAAGCGCATGAGACCGAGGTGGGGACATGATGAGGTCTTTGTCCTCATACGGACATGAAGAAGTGATTTTGGGATTGTGGGTAGGATGTCACGTACATCCACTCATTCCCAGGGTAGAAGTGGTCGTACTTCTATCCGGGTGGCAGGAAAAGTCGCTCCGAAGCCACTAGCGGGTTCAATAGTGATACTGACTTGCGAATGTGTGTAACCTTTATGATGAAGGATGTGTGTTGGGTGATGACACACCATGGTAACTAAGAAATAATGAAAAAATCCAAATTTTTAAATGATGAGATTTTTGAAAATAAAGGGAGTCTGGCACACTCCATATAAATATCTTTCTTAAAAGTCAAAAGCTTTTAAAAACCCATTCACTGAGTAGTCGTACTCACTCCCTCCCTTATATCCCTTTCAGGAAATCCCGGAAAGCCTCCCCTTAAAGACCGTCAACTAAGATGCCTGTAAGACAGGTATGTAAAGTTTTAAATTTCATACAGTTTTGATTATGCTATTCCAGGAAAAAGGTGTAAGTTAAAGGACGCCTTACTCTTTACGGTTTACGATAAGGGGAAACCCTTTAATAAATTGGGAGAGTGGCGGGTTGATCACGAGGATCCGACCAAACTAGGTCGGGGCGTGACAGGGGTGGACTACCCATAAAGAGAAAACAAAGGAAAGCACATCTAAGAACCCTTGAAAAAGTAAACCATTCAACTAATAAGTGATTAAAGTAAATGATCATTGACATCAAGACTGGTGTGAAGTACACAAAATAAGGCCAAGAATCAGAAGTGTCTCAAGTAAAGAATAAGGGGTGAAACTGAAATTTCAATTAGAGAAAGGATTTAAAGCTGGCAAATGCCCTAATATAGGAAGGAGTATGAAGAAAGGAAGGAAAGAAACTTTCAAGGAATCATAAGAAGGTTGAGCATGTAGCTCCTATGGTGAAAGTTTCAACTGTGGGGGACATAGTAGAGAATAAAACCGTACGAAAAGAATTTCCAAAACAAATTAATCGACGCATAGATCAAGGGAGATTAACTCAAAATAAAGAATCATGAAATGATAACGAGCGAGTAAGAGTGGATTAAGAAGAAAGAAAGTCCTTGAGGAAAGGGTGACATTGAAAATGAGGAAGGACCTAAGAAAGTCAAAATTGGACAAAAAGGAGCTGACCCCAAAATTTATGAAGGCAGGTACGTAGCGCTCGAAAGGACACACAGCTAAGGGTTTCAATGATAAAGAGAATGACTAGACACATGAATAATTGGGCATCTCGTAACTCCCAATCCTGAAATATCGAGTAAGGACCTCAAGGGAAGTTACTTCCTATGTAAAGGATGCTGAATAAGTTTTGGGGACAAAACTCCTAAAAGGAGGGTAGAGTTGTAAACGTAGTCCCTAAAGATAAGGAAAACCGGGAAAAGAACCGGTCAACCCAATAAAGAAAACTGAACCGGTTTACGAGCCCCAACCATTAGAGAACGGGCAAATTGAGAAATTTACAACTCCCGAGTGACCTAAAGAGTCATAATGATCTTGGAAAAGGACTTTGGGATGAATTGGAAGAGAAAACTAGACCGGTTTAGGTGAACTGTATCGAATCGGTTTGGATCGGCTTGAACCATTATTGAATTGGTTGCTAAATTCATTTTTCTAAGTGGCTTAAAATTTTCAATTTTGGGAATTATAGCCACCATTGGATAGAGAATAAATATAGATGAATTTAGAAATTTTTAATTTTGAAAAACTTGATCAAGTTGGTAATGAACCGATCGGTTTAAGCATTGAACCCGGTTTGGACCGTTCCGGTACAGTTCGGAACAGTGTTGTCTTCTTCCTCTAAAGGACGACACTATTCACTCACCGAAAGAATGGATAGTGCCAACGAAGGTGAAATTTTCCATTTAGGGCATTTTAGGTCATGAATAAGTGCCATTAAGGTGCCAAATGGTCAACCAAAGAGTCCCCAAGCTCCCTATATAAAGAGCTCCTCTCCATTCATCCTCTTTACACTTAAAAACTCCATTCTCTCTCAATTACTCAATTTTCTGGTGAATCTCGAACCAGAGCTCCGACATTGGAGTTTTTCTGAGCCTTAGAAGACGAGGTTGAGTTCTTTGGATTATGGGAGAAGTTAGCTACCTGATGTGAGTCTCCATTCGATCCGAGGACCACCGGAGAAGCGCCGACGTAATCAAACAATGAAGTAGCTCCGGCGGACCGTAGCCGCCCTGTTTCGGCAGAGCTGAAAATGACTGAATTCAGCCCTCCTTAGGCCAAATCGAGCTCTTCTGACACTCCCATAGCGCTCACATGACCGAATTAGAGCTGAAGCTAAGCTAATTCGACTCGCTCTATCATTTTCAATTGGCATTAGAGAGAGAAACTGTGAAAACTTTACTGACCAAATTCTCCCTCAATTCGATATGAATCCTTGTGATTCTTAATCCTAGGAGAAACCTCAGGACAAGAGCTACCTGCCCAGATCGAAAGCTTGGACCGTCGCACCTCCGATGGTAAGCTTTCAAAGCTTTCTCTCTCTACACTCAATTTTTCGACGAAGATCCGTTTGAGCTCAATTCGGACCTAAATGACACAATTCAAAGCTCAATTGAATCATATGGTAGTGTAGGAACTAATCTATACCTTCAATTGGAGGAATTAAGCCCGATTGAATGGTCAATTTGATGAAATCATATTCAACCAGTTTGAAAGATAGAAATTGGGGAAAAGTTTGGGGATTTCGTAAAATTGAGTGACCAAATTGTAATTTCCCAAAATTGAGGGCCAATTGGCCATGAAAAGGATGTTGGAGGACCAATTGGTCAATTTTTGAAAATAATTGGGGTCAAATTGCCATTTTTGTAAAGTAGGTCAATATGGTAATTTTTTGAAAAGTTGGGGACCAAATTGGAAATTTGGAAAACTTGAGCCCCTTAAACAATTTTGAGTAAATTGAGGACCCAAAGTGAATTTTTGGAAGTCTCGGGACTCAATTTGGGGAAAAGTTAGCATTAGGGACCTAAAGTAAAGGAAAATGAACTTTAGGGACCCAAGTGCAATTAATTGGAAAATTTGAACCTAGTCGTTCATACGTGAGAAAACGGAGGTTGTTATGCCAAATATTAATAGATAATGATGTCAAAATCTTGTAGAAACACGAGGTCCCGGAATGCCAGCATGGATAAGCTAGCGTGGGAGTGGAAACCGACCGGTGAAGAGTACACTTCAGTTGTCGGGTTAGTGGGTTTATTCATGTTTGTAAACCCCACACTTTTGAGTTAAGGAAAACCGGAAAAAGAACTAGTCAAACCGAGTAAGAAAACCAAGCTGGTTTACATTTGGGAACAAGCAATATGGAAATTTACAACCCCACACTTCGACTTCAACATTTTTCTTAACCTCGAAAGGAGAGGTCAGGCTCTTTAGAATCGGAGAGAAGTAAGCTATCTGATAGCAAACTCCAGTCAATTCGAGAATCACTAGAGAAGCGCTGACATGATGGAACAGTGAAGCTGCTCCGGTGGACCGAAGCTGCCCTATTTCGGCCGAGTTGAAATTGGCCATTTAGAGCCCACCTCAAGCCAAACCAAGCCTTCTCAACACTTCCTTAGCCCTTCCACGGCCGAATTACGACTGAAAGGTAAGCTAATTCGGCTCCACTCTACAATTTCCGATCGGTGCTAAAGAGAGAACCGACAGAATTTCAATAATGAAATTCTAACTCAATTCGACATCAATTGATGCGATTCTTGATTCTAGGATGAACCTAAAGATGAGAGCTATCCGCCTAGATCAAAAGCTCGGACCGTCGTGCCCTCAACGGTGAGAAATCGAAACTTACCAATTGGGCATGAAAATAATGTTGGAGGACCAATTGAGAAATTTTGGAATTTTTTGGGAAAAACTCACCATTTTTGTAAAGGAAGGGCAAAATGGTAATTTTGGAAAAGTTGAAGGACCAAATTGGAAATTTGAGAAATTAATCCCTTTTAGTGAAATGGAATAAATTGAGGTCCTATGATAAATTTTAGAAGTTTCGGGACTCAATTTGAGGAAAAACCGGTATTAGGGACTTAAAATTAAAGAGAAATAACTTTAGGGACCTAATTGCAAATAAATGAAAGTTTGACTTTCTCATTCATTTAGAATGAATGAAGGCGATTAGGCCGAAGTATAATGAACCGAGATGTTCATATCGTGTGGGAACACGAAGTATCAGGAACGCCAGCAAGGACAAGCTCGCGTGAATACAAAGAAATGGTCTAGTGGAATTCACAGCATGAACGGGTGAGTGGGTTTACTAACATCATACCCGGTTGGGTTGATAAGCACAACTTAAAGATAAAAACCACTTACCGGTTGTGAGTGGAAATTTTATATCATACCTGGTAGGGGATGATAAGTACCTCGGTATAAAAATCCACTGTTTAGTGGTATTTTAATCATCACCACTTAGAGAAAGTGATGTGAAAATTATGCAGAAAAACTACTTACCGGTTGTAAGTAGATCATACCCGGTTGGTATGATGAGACTTCCTTGAAGGAAGTTGAAAACCCGTTCATCGGTTATGAATGGATATGTCCTTATACCGGTCGGTATAATGGACAGTAAAAACCTATTTTGTCAGAAGTGTTCTCCCCTGACTGTGTGCCAATGCTTAAACTATTTGGGAGACCTTCTTGACGGGAGCTCAAATAGCTCTTATAGGTTGGGGGCCTCGGTTTTGGAACTTGATGGCTAGAATGCCCAAATTTTTAAAGGACGCCTTACTCTTTACGGTTTACAATAAGGGGAAACCCTTTAATAAACTGGGAGAGTGGCGGGTTGATCACGGGGATCCGACCAAACCGGGTCGGGGCGTGACAACGTCATTCCCGGTTGTGATGATGAGCACCTCGGAAATGAAAAACCACTTATATGTGGGATTTTTATCACACCTGGGGGGAGTGATGTGAGAACTAAGCAGAAAAACTACTTATCGATTGTAAGCAGAGAGGTCATACCTAGTTAGTATGATGGACTTACTCGAAGAAAGGAGAAAACATTATTGCCGGTTGTAAGCGGAAATGTCATCACACCCGGTTGGTGTGATGAATGAAAAATTTGTTTTTATTAGAAGTGTTCTCCCGTGATTGTGTGCCAATACTTAAAATTTTTGGGAGACCTTCTTGACAAGAGGTAGCACAGTTTAGATAGGCCAGAGGCCTTAGTTTTGGAACTTGTGGGGCTAAAATGCCCGGTTTTGGAAAATCATGTATAGTGGGCCTAAGGCCAGTTGGCACGAGTAGGAGCTTGTAAAGAAACATGATATATTAGGAAATGAGTATTCTTAATGAATGGATTATTTGATTTTGCCATGGTACCAAGAGAGGATGGACATACTCGAAGGACTGGCGGCACTACGTCAGGGCCAGGTCAACGAAAGGTCCTAGACAAATAACTGCAGGTCGAGTTGAGGGTCGGGGCTGTTAGACTAGTGACCCCAAAGAAAAATGGATTTATGGAAAAACTATTTTTTGTGCATGCACTTGAGGTTCAGGAGCATCAAGACTCCCAAGAGGGGGAGTGATGTGTCCTAAGGGCTACTGGATGACATGGTGGAGATAAGGGTAGTTTGTCATGCTAGCAGTGAGGAAGCTTGACGTAGCTTCATGTGCATGAGATCGGGGTGGGGTTGGGATGACGTCTCCGTCCTCACATGGACACAAAGTATTTGTGGGTCTGGGGGTTGAACAACTGAAATATTCACTCAGACTCCGGGTAGTAGTCAGGGACTTCTATTAAGGTGGATAGTAAAGACGCTCTGATCCACAAATGAGTGCAGTTGATGTAACTGCATCTCGCGAATATGTGTACCCTTCATGATGAAGAGAGTGTTACTTATGAAACACACCTAATATGGAAATGGGAAAAAGGTTTTGAGAACCTTGGATAAAAAAAATTAGTAAACCTTGGAAAAAGGTTTTGGAAAAAGATGTCGAACATTGAGGAAAAACCCTTTTAAAAGAAAATGTCACCCTTGGTAGGGTAATGGTTTTTGAAAACCAGAAATTGAGGTAAAAACATTGTTAAAGGAAATAAAGAGTTTGGAACACTCTAATTAAAGATGTCTTGTTTATGAAAACTCTCTCCCAACACCCATTCACTAAGTTGTCAAACTCACACCCTCCCTTTACCCCTCTTTAGGTAACCAAATGGAACAGACTTGAAGATCTTCTTGTAGTCGAACCTGCAAGACATATATGTAAGGTTTAATGTTTTTAGTTTTGGTTAATGCTATTGCAGAAAATATACAGGTGAAAAGGACGCCTTACTCCTCGTGGTCTAGAGAAGGGGAAACTCTTAATAAATTGGGAGAGTGGCAGGTTGCTCATAGGGATCCAACCAAATCGGGTCGGGGTGTGATATGGGGTCTTGCTATATTTGGTGTAGAGTGTCGTCAATATATTTGTGAGGTTTGCATCATCATCCGACAAGGATGTTAGAGAAACGACCTCTCAATTAGAGGTCGACATGTGGTAGTGCCACGTCAGATGTAAACCTCGCACTTTTGAGTTAAGAAAAATCGGGAAAAGAACCGGTCAAACCGAGTAAGAAAACCGAGCCGGTTTACATTTGAGAACACACAATATGGAAATTTACAACTTCCGGATGATCTAAAGGGTTCATTAAACCTTGGAAAAGAAATTTAAGAAACTTTAGAAAATAAAAACCAAATTGGTTTAGGTGAACTTGATTTCATAAGAACTTCAAAGTTAAGCGTGCTTACCTGAGAGTAGTGTGATGATGGGTGACCTCCTGGAAATATGAATTTTTTTCGTAACCCAAAATTTCGGTCAAAAATTTTTATGTACGTCTTATCATAAATAACCTTAAATTAATATATATTTAATTATTGTAATTAATACCAATAGTTTAATACCTAAATTAAATTATTAGAATTAATACCAAAATTAAATTATTGGAATTAATACCAATAATTTATGGCAATATTAATACTACTAATAAATCTCGCCCATTTAATACACAGGTTTTAAGCTTATATAAAGAGGTCATCCCCATTTCATTTTCCTCACACCTGAACACTTCTCTCTCTCTCTCTACTACTCCATTTCCCAGTAAAGCTCAAACCAGAGCTTCGACTTGAACAAAGGTCGGGCTCTTTAGAACCGAGGAGAAGACAACTATCTGATAGCAAACTCTAGTCAATCCGAGAATCGTTGGAGAAGCGCCGACATGATGGAATAGTGAAGCAACTCCGGCGGACCGAAGCTGCCCTATTTCGACCAAGCTGAAATCGGCCATTTCAAGCCCTCCTTAGGCCAAACCAAGCCCTCCCAACACTTCCTCAGCCTTTCCACGGCCGAATTAGGACCGAAAGGTAAGCCAATTCGGCTTCCCTTTACAATTTTTGATCGGTGCTAGAGAGAGAGTCAATCGAATTTCAATGACAAAATTCTAATCTAATTCTGCATCAATTGATGCAATTCTTGATTTTAGGATTAACCTTAGGATGAGACCTATCTGCCCAGATCGAAAGCTCGGACCTCCATGCCTTCACTGGTGAGTAATCGAAGCTTTCTCTCTCTATTGTCTATTTTCCGGTGAAGCTCCGTTTAAGCTCGTTCCGGTGTTAAAATCTTCGATTCAAAGTTTCTTAGATTTGTATGAACATGCAGGAACTCAATTTCAACTCCAATTTCAATAATTAGAAGTGTTTGATCAGTCAATTTGATGAAACCAAATTCGGTAGTGTTGAAGAGTTGAAATATGGGGAAAATTTGGGGATTTTCGAAATTTGAAAGGGCCAAAATACAATTTTATGAAATTGAGGGTCAATTGGCCAGGAACGTCAGCAAGGACAAGCTCGCGTGAATACAAAGAACTAGTCTAGTGGAATTCATGGCATTAACAAGTGAGTGGGTTTACTAACATCATACCCGGTTGGGATGATGAGCACAACTTAAAATTAAAAACCATTTACCGCTTGTGAGTGGGTTTACTAACATCAGACCCGGTTGGGATGATTAGCACAACTTAAAATTAAAAACCATTTACCGATTGTGAGTGGGTTTACTAACATCATACTCGGTTGGGATGATGAGCACAACTTAAAATTTAAAAACCACTTACCGGTTGTGAGTGAGAATTTTATATCATACCTGGTTGGGGATGATAAGTAACTCGGTATAAAAAACCACTACTTATTGGTATTTTTAATTATCACTACTTAGAGAACGTGATGTGAAAGTTATGCGGAAAAACTACTTACGGGTTGTAAGTAGATCATACCCAGTTGGTATGATGAGACTTACTCGAAAGAAGTTGAAAACCCATTCATCGATTATGAAAGGAGATATCCTTATATCGGTCGGTATGATGGACAGTAAAAACCTATTTTTGTCGGAAGTGCTCTCCCCTGATTGTGTGCCAATGCTTAAACAATTTGGGAGACCTTCTCGATGGGAGCTCGAATAGCTCTGATAGGCCGGGGACCTCGATTTTGGAACTTGGGGGCTAAATGCCCAATTTTGAAAATCTCGTACAGTGGGCCCAAGGCTAGTTGGTACAAGCCGGAGCTCATAAACAAACATGACATATGTGCCATAAAACTTAATAAGTGAATTGTTTGGCCATGGTACCAAGATAGGATCGACATGCTCAGTCAACTAGAAGTAGTGAGGCATGATAGGTCGACGGACTAGTCAAGACAGACAGCTGCGGATTGAGTTGTGAGTTGGGGCCGTTGGACTAGTGGCACCACAGATTACATGGCAATATGAGAAAACATTGTTTGTGCATGCACTATGAGTTCGGGATCATCAAGATGCCCATGAGGGGTAGTGATGTGTCCTAAGGACCCTGGACGACCCGGTGAGTATAAGGGCAGATCGTCGTTCCAGGTGTTTGTGCGAAATTTGGAGTAGCACCAAGCGCATGAGACCAGGGTGGGGACAGGATGAGGTCTCTGTCCTCATACGGACACGAAGAAGTGATTTCGGGATTGTGGGTCAGATGTCACGTACATCCACTCATTCCTAGGGTAGAAGTGGTTGTACTTCTATCCGAGTGGCAGGAAAAGTCGCTTCGAAGCCACTAGCAGGTTCAGTAGTGATACTGACTTGCAAATGTGTGTAACCTTCATGATGAAGGATGTGTGTTGGGTGATAACACATCGATAACTAAGAAATAATGGAAAAACCCAAATTTTTAAATGAAGGGATTTTTTGAAAAGAAAGAAGTCTAGCGCACTCCATATAAATGTTTTTCTTAAAATTTAAAAGTAGACCTTTGAAAACCCATTCACTAAGTAGTCGTACTCACCCCCTCCCTTATATCCCTTTCAGGAAATACCGGAAAGCCTGCCTTGAAAGACCATTAACTAAGATGCCTGTAGGACAGGTATGTAAAGTTTTAAAATTTATGCAGTTTTGATTATGCTATTCCAGGAAATGGTGCAGGTTTAAAGGATGCCTTACTCTTTACGGATTATAATAAGGGGAAACCCTTTAATAAACTGTGAGAGTGGCGGGTTGTTCACGGGGATCCGACCAAACCGGGTCGAGGCGTGACATGAGATGACCTCTGCCAATCAGAGGCTGACATGTGGCAATTAGAGGTAAATCTGACACATTTAAATCAGCCAATGAAAGGATGCCACATGTTAGAGCCAATGACTGACTGAACATGGTCAGCAGCCATGTTGGAACAAGCGGCCAATGGGATGCTGTCACGTGTCCTGTAAATGAATCAAAGGTTGAATAGGCTACTAAGTAAGAAGCCACGTTAGATAAGCCAACCAATCATGGAGCTCCACGTGGTAAGTCCACACGTGTGAAGCTCGCACGCATGGCATAGTGTCGTCTTCAACCTTCCACCTTGGCAGATAAGTTCAACAACTTGGCTGCCAGAATTCCGATGACCTAAAAATCCTCTCGTCATGGCCATAAATGGGAGAGATTAAGGCTAAGTTATTGACTAATGGATAGATATGTCAATCCCTGAGCTCAATATATAAAGAGCTCCTCCTAATTCATCCTCCTCATCCCTCAAATGCTTGAAGAAGAAGTGTTAAGTTTCCTGACGATGCTCGAACTAGAGCTTTGACTTGGGCACTTTTCTCCACCTTCGAAGGCCAATTCGGATTCTTTGGAATCCTAAGGAAGTCAGCTACACGATTGCATACTCCATTCAGCTCGAAGATTGTCGGAGAAGCACCGACGAGCTCGCACAATACCTTCACTCCCTTGGCAGTCCACAAACAGAGTTGGTCGTGCTTAATTTAGCCACTCTCAGGGCAATTCCGGCCAAACCAAGCTCCCTTAACCACCCCTGGATGAGTCCCAACCTTCTTTGAGCTGAGTTGGAAAGTCCCCTCTGCTGCCCTTCGTCAGAATTCACTATTCACAATTATTTTTTCCTAAAAACTAAGTCAAGAAATTCTCACTCCTCAGGCCACCAATTAAGGCGTGGTTTGATCTAGGGCGAATCCATAGGAAGTGAGTAATTAAATGGAATCAAAAGCTCCGATCACTGGACCCTCATCGGTGAGTAATCAAAGTTTTCTCTCTAAGATGATCTTTTGATGAAGCTCCATTTGAGCTCATTTCTAAGCCAATTCTAGTGTTTTAAAGCTTGGAATGAATCAAGGGACATAGGGAAGATGATTAATAGCAAGATAGGGGACAATTAACTAAGTTTGGGTGGTCAATTTGATGAAACATAGATTCGGGACAATTAACTAAGTTTGAGAGTTGGTTATATGAGTATTAGTGCAAATGAGCACATTGGAGATTGGAACCTAGCCAGTATGAATACATCACAATATCTGGTGAATGGGAATTTGAAAATAATACCCGGTTGTGGTGATGAATAACTTTTGATTTTGAAAACCGTTTTTCCAAGAATACTCTCCCTTGACTGCATGAACTTGCTTAAACCTTTTGGAAGACATTTTTTATGAGACCTGGAATTTGCTCTAATAATCTTGAGGTCTCGGTTTTGAAACTGATAGGGCCTAAGGCCCAGTTTTTGAAAAAACTTGTGAAGTGGTCCCATGGCCAATGGGCACGGGCCGAAGCTCGTAGACAAATAAGCTTATGAGCTAAGAAATATTTTCATAACTGGTTAATTGCGTGAACTACAATCGTGCCATAGCCAGGCCGTCAATGTCACACCCCGACTAGTTTGGTCGGATCCCTGTGATCAACCCGCCACTCTCCCAGTTTATTAAAGGATTTCCCCTTATTGTAAACCGTAAAGAGTAAGGAGTCCTTTAACCTACACCTTTTTCTGGAATAGCATAATCAAAACTGCATGAAATTTAAGACTTTACATACCTGTCTTACAGGCATCTTAGTCAACGGTCTTTAAGGGTAGGCTTTTTAGGATTTCCTGAAAGGGATATAAGGGAGGGGGTGAGTACGACTACTCAGTGAATGGGTTTTAAAAGGTCTACTTTTAACTTTTAAGAAAAATATTTATATGGAGTGTGCCAAACTCCTTTCTTTTGAAAAATCCCTTCATTTAAAAATTTGGGTTTTTCCATTATTTCTTAGTTACCGGTGTGTCACCACCCAATACACATCCTTCATCATGAAGGTTACACACTTTCGCAAGTCAGTATCACTACTGAACCCGCTAGTGGCTTTGGAGCGACTTTTCCTGCCACCCAGATAGAAGTACGACCACTTCTACCCTGGGAATGAGTGGATGTACGTGACATTCGAACCACAATCCCGAAATCACTTCTTTGTGTCCGTATGAGGACAGAGACCTCATCCCGTCCCCACCCCGGTCTCATGCGCTTGGTGCTACTCCAAATTTTGCACAGACACCTGGAACGACGATTTTCCCTTATACTCACCGGGTCGTCCAGGGCCCGTAGGACACATCACTACCCTCATGGGCGTCTTGATGATCCCGTACTCATAGTGCATGCACAAACAAAGTTTTCTTAAATTACCATGTAATATGTGGTGCCATTTGTCCCAACGGTCCCGACCTTCAACTCAACCTGTAGCTGTTTGTCTTGACTGGTCCGAAGACCGGTCATGTCGCACTGCTACTAGTTGACTGAGTATGTCGGACCTGCCTTGGTACCATAACCAAACAATTCACTTATTAAGTTTTAATGGCACATATATATATATATATATATATATATATGATGTTCTTTTACGAGCTCCTGCTCGTGTCCATTGGCCTATGGCCCATTGTTCGAATTTTTTCAAAAATTGGGCATTTTAGCCCTCAAGTTCCAAAACCGAGGCCCCGGGCCTATAAGAGCTATTCGAGCTCCCATCAAGAAGGTCTCCCAAATAGTTTAAGCATTTGAACACAGTCAGGGGAGAACACTTCCGACAAAATAGGTTTTCACTATTCATTATACCAAATGGTATAAGAACATCTCCGTTCATAACCGATGAACGTGTTTTCAACTTCCTTCGAGGAAGTCTCATCATACCAATCGGGTATGATCTACTTACAACCGGTAAGTAGTTTTTTTTGCAAAATGTTCACACTTTCTCTAAGTGGTGATGATTAAAATACCACTAAATAGTGGATTTTTATACCGAAGCACTTATCATCCCCAACCGGGTATGATATATAATCCCACTTACAACCGGTAAGTGGTTTTTATCTTTAAGTTGTACTCATCATCCGAACCAGGTATGATGTTAGTAAACCCACTCACTCGTTAATGATGTGAATTCCACTAGACCGGTTCTTGGTATTCACACAAGCTTGTCCTTGCTAGCATTCCCGGTACTTCGTGTTCCTACATGATATGAAAATCTTGGTTAATTATCCTTCGGCCTAATTGCCTTCATTCATTCCAAATGAATGAGAAAGTTAAACTTTCATTTATTTGCAATTAGGTCCCTAAAGTTATTTCTCTTTAACTTTAAGTCCCAAATGCCGGTTTTTCCTCAAATTGAGTCCCGAAACTTCTAAAATTTATCATAGGACCTCAATTTATTCCATTTCACCAAAAGGGGTTTAATTTCCCAAATTTCCAATTTGGTCCCCCAACTTTTCCAAAATTACCATTTTTCCCTTCCTTTACAAAAATGGTAAGTTTTGCCCCAAAAATTCCAAAATTCCTCAATTGGTCCTCCAACATTATTTTCATGCCCAACTGATCCTCAATTTCATAAAATTGTATTTTGGTCCTTTGAATTTCGAAAACCCCCAATTTTCCCCCAATTCCAACTTCTTAACATAGCCAAATTTGATTTCATCAAATTGACCCATCAAACGTTTCCAATTGTTGAAGTTGAAGTTGAAATTGAGTTTCTACATGTTCATACGATTCTTTAGAAATGTTTTAACGTCGGGACGAGCTCAAACGGAGCTTCGTCGGAAAATGAACTATAGAGAGAGAAAGCTTCGGTTACTCACCGGTGAAGGCACGACGATCCGAGCTTTCGATTTGGGCAGATAGCTCTCGTCCTGAGGTTCATCCTAGAATCAAGAATCGCATCAATTGATGCAGAATTGGATTAGAATTTCATTATTGAAATTTGGTCGACTCTCTCTCTAGCACCGATCGAAAATTGTAAAGGAGAGCCAAATTGGCTTACCTTTTGTTCCTAATTCGGCCGTGGAAAGGCTGAGGAAGTGTTGGGAGTGCTTGAAATGGCCGATTTCAGCTTGGCCAAAATAGGGCAGCTTCGATCCGCCGGAGCTGCTTCACTATTCCATCATGCCGGCGCTTCTCCAACGATTCTCGGATTGATTGGAGTTTGCTATCAGATAGTTATCTTTTCCCTGGTTCTAAAGAGCTCGACCTCTCCTTCCGATGCTAAGAAAAATGTTTAAGTCAAAACTATAGTTCGAGCTTCACCGGGAAATAGAGCAGTAGAGAGAGGAGAGAAGTGTTCAGGTGTGAGGAGATTGAATGGGGATGACCTCTTTATATAGGTGTAAAATCGTGTATTAAATGGGAGAGATTTATTACTATTATTAATATTGACATAAATTATTGGTATTAATTTTAATAATTTAATTTTGATATTAAATTATTTGTATTAATTCCAATAATTTAATTTAGGTATTAAATTATTGGTATTAATTACAATAATTAAATATATATTAATTTATGGGGCGTACGACATAAAAAATTTTGACCAAAATTTCGGGTTAGAAAAAAATCATACTTCCTAGGAGGTCACCCATTGTCACACTACTCTCGAGTAAGCACACTTTACTTCAAAGTTATGTTGGAATCTCATTCACCTAAACCAATGTGATTTCTGTCTTTTATTTTGTCTTAATTTTATTTTCCAAGGTTTATTGAACCCTTTGGATCACTTGGAAGTTGTAAATTTCCAAATTACTTATTCCCATATGATCGGGTTTGTAAACCGGCTCAGTTTTTCTTACTCGGTTTGACTGGTTCTTTTCCCGATTTTCCTTAACTCAAAAGTGTGGGGTTTACAGACAACTTGATGGGTTAGTAGCTGCTAAGCCGAGGCCAGGTCGTCGAACTTGTTGGGCAAGTGTCGAGCTCGTTGGACCGGTAGCCCTAGAGTGCATGGATATAAATACAAAAACTTTTATTTGTGCATGCTAAGATACAAAATCATCGAGGCACCCGACATGGGGTAGTGTTGGTTCTAAGGGCTATTGGATGACACTGGATGCATAAGGGAAGTTTGGTCGTCCAAAGAGTCTTAGAGCTTGGAGTAGCTTCATGCGCATTGAGACCGAGGTTAGAGGAGGAGATGTCTCATCCCATATTACGGACACGGAGTATATTCAGGTATGATGGTCAAGTAATTGATGCCCACTCAGACTCTGGGTAGAAGTCACTGACTTCTATTCGGGTGGATGGTAAAGATGCTCAAGTCCACAAGTGGAAGAGTCGGAGACTACTCTACAAATGTGTGAACCCTTTTTGATAAAGGCCATGTGGTTGTACACATAACCAATCCCGAGCAAGGGGAAGAATTGAAATGCTTTTCTAAGAATGTGATAAACCCATAAAACCTAAGAGCAAAAAGGATTACGAACTTTCTTTTGTCTTTACTAAAACTCACCCTAACACTCGCTCACTAAGTTGTAGAACTCACCCCCTCCCCTTGAAAATTTTTCAGGAAAGAGACAATCTTTAAGGAGTCTCTCCACCAAGCCTATAAATCTAGGTATTTTACTTTTATGCTATTAGTTTTGCATAATGTTATTCTAGGGAACGATGGCTGAAATTACGTTTGACTCCTTGCGGTCTTGTGGAAAGTGACTCCTCTAGGCCAGATGGAGTGGCGGGTTGCTCATGGGGTTCCGACCGAAACGGGTCGGGGTGTGACACGAAGGATTAGTAATCCCTATGGGACGAACACGTCATGGAACACAGTTTAGTGAAATTTTTGGCATCAAGTTTGATTGGGCCGATAATGCATTATTACTCGCACTTGATGATAACATGAACCCCACTTGAAAACCCTTTTTAGTTAGATGCTCCTAATGATAACATGAACCCTGCTTGAAAATCCTTTTTTAAATGATAGATACCCATGATGAAAACATGAACATTACTTAAAATATTTCTATTCAAACTGATAGATATTCTTGGAAAATGACAAAATTCGATCGTAGTCGACCATGGTAAGGCCCTGTCTACGACCATAAGGCATTAGGAGTATAATAAGATCATTTGGGGGTAGAATGTGAATTTAGAAGCTCATTTGATTTAAGTTCCAAATATTAGCTACTAAAATACAATTATGGAAAGTTTGAGGACCAAATTACAAATATAAGAAAATTTTGAAAAATATCCCTAAGAGTAGACTATGGGGCTTAGGGATGATTTAAAGACAAAATGAAATGTCTAAAGTCATTTTGGAAAGTAAGGAGACAAAACAATAAATTTTTGTGAAGATGGGGCAACATGGTAATTTTGCCCAAATAAGAGCAAAATGGTTATTTATGCCCAAATGGATGTCAAATAGTTTATTTTGAACTATGGAGGACAAAATGGTAATTTTGCCAAAATAAATATTAAAAAAATAGGTATTTTTGCAAGTGAAGGGAAAAATGGTAATTTTGTCTATTTTTTGGACCAAAGTGTAATAAGTACATTTTTTAGGGCTAAATGTGTTTAAAGAAGGTTTTGGACCTAAATGGGAATACTGGAAGGGTCTAAAATAATAAAATTTTGTTGATCAAGGGTAAAATGGTAATTTTGCCAAACTTAATAACAAAAGTATAAATTTTGGAAAATTTGAGTTTTTTAAGTGGAGAAAACTTAGAAACTTATCACATTTTAGTAAATAAGACCAAAGTGACATTGACATATAATATGTGGAGTTAAATCATAGATGAGAGCTAGTAGCTCTGATGGTTCGCTAACATAATGGTCGAAAGAACCGAGGTCAAGGGGCGAGAATCGTAATTGTGAAAAATTATGGCTTGGTATATGATTACCTAGTTAAAATATGAACTGAATTTGTATAATACAATTTGGTTATGTAAAGCTACAATCGAGGCAAATCCTACGTGGATTCAGAGTTTTGAGACAATGAAAAATAGAGTTGGAACGAATGAGTACCAATAATATCGGTGAGTGGGATTACCAACTTTGAGTCTGATTGGATTAATGTCATCAACATTTTTTTATGCATTGTATAGTATGGATAAATTGCATAGTATTTTGGGAAGAAAATTGAAAGTAAGTGATTTTTGAAAAGGTGGGCGTGACCTTGATAGAATACTCATAAATGTTTCTTGAGTGTGTATATATATATATATATATATGTATGTATATTGATTTACAACATGGGTTAACTTTATAAGAAATTATTGTGGGGATGGAAAGTAATATGCCATACTCCAAACCCGATTAATTGTTAGAGTGAGAGTTGGTTTGGATGATTGTACGTGTCCAATAGATCCTAAACATTTGGTTTGGAGGAGTGTACCCGTCCATCATCTATAGAAAGTACCCACATAGTGGAAGGGGACTTTGGTGGGGAGGGTCAGTACCCATTCAATGATCTCGGGTGTTTGGTTCAAAAGATTATACATGTCCATCATCCAAAGATGGTACCAATTAGATTGGAAGGGGACACTAGTTCAGAAGATAAGTGTCCATCTAGGATCTCATTATTGGTTTAGATGACATATACTCGTCCAACAAACGTGTGTTAGGATAGGAGTATAGACCCTAGTACGAAAAACGGAACTCCCTTAAGAAAGAATTAAAAACGGAAAGCAAATTTAAAAACTAGATATGCAATTTGAGTTATGATATCCGTTGCCATGAAGGGCCTGATGAGCTGTTTTCGTACTCACTAAGCTGTGAGCTCATTCCTTCCCTTTAAATTATTTTAGGAACTCCCAAGGGATGAAGCACAAGGATAAAGACACTAGTCCGAGTGAAAAACTCAAGATAAGATACTTGAGTATACAACAGGTGAATACATAACAAATACTTATTTACTGTTATTTTATTTTTGGGCCATGTTTCAATGTAAATTATATTTCAAAAATATTAAATTTTGAGTGATTTATGTTGTGTGAATTATCTGAGCATTTCGGCTTCACAGTAATACTATTGTGAGGCACCTACCCACTATAGTAATGCCGAGAGAACATGGTAGTTGTACACCGGCACTCGGCCCGGGGAAATTGGACTGGGGCGTGACATACAACCTCTTGACATATGGCCACCACATAACATTTCATCAGGGATGTGGTTTCACTTCCCTTCCACAATGACCATGGAACATGCCTTCTTTGGTGAGTATTTTTTACCAAAGCTTTGATAACACATTTTTAGTCACTTTTGTAAAATGACCAAATTTAGCCAGAAGTGCCTAGGGTGAGACCCCTAACTAAGGAAAGTCAAATTGAATCTTTTATAACGTTTATAATTTGAGTCTGTCACTCCTTACTTTAAATAAATTACTACTCCGTTCCTTTCACAAATTATATTTCATTAATATGGTTCATAGTAGTACATGGTAGATTTAATTCGAGCCTTCATACTAGGGATCGAGTACATATGTAGTGGTAGCATGGCTTTGTTGAAAAAGAAAAACCTTACTTTGCCCAAAACATCCTAAGCAGTACTTGTCTTGATCTACTTATCACTATCTTTGATTCACTTAGATGGTGTTCACATTTGTAAGCCATATATATGGTCATCTCTACGTCGCCAAGATGCCCCAAACTCCGCATTAACTATTGTATTTCTAGGGCGAGCTCCACTTCAAATATTTGTTACTTAAATAAGGAGCTCAAACTATTAGGGATAAATTATTAGAGTTTGGTGAATTTCTATGCATAATCAACAATAGTACATGTGCCTTGATCTAGTAGAAAAACTTGAGTGCATTTTACATCATGAGGCGTGGAGGAATGTACTCCACTTTAAAACACCATTCAAACACATTCCATCATGGTGGGTAGGATATGTCGCTTTTACATCCTCCCACCATTTCATAGCATCTCCTTCAATGAGATGTTCGACCGTCATCACCATCTCAATGGAAGTTGCTCCACACTTATTCATGATGTTCTTGAATTTCCTTAGCAACTCTATTGCCATGAACAAATCCCTATCCCATTGAAAGGCACTACAATCAGGGTTTTGTGGATCCCTTTCATGAGGGGTTGCTTCCCAGGGCTTCGCAATAAGCATGTCCTCACTTGATCCTCCTTCATAAGTAATGATCTATAAGAGATTTATTTCTAATTAGTACTTATTTCCTATAAGAAAATTCTCATTTTATAAATGAAGGTTTCCAAATAGTACTTTCCCTCATGCGCCCATCTTTTCTAATACATTCTTTTCAAAATTGCACATTTTGAAATTTGAGATATGATAGTACTTGAAATGGCAATCCATAAAAAAATACCGATATTGAGATCGGATAAAACAAGGTGATAACTAAAAGGAATTACTGAATAACTTAGTAAAATGGATATAACTGCTATGGAAGGTCCTATACTAAATAAACGAGTATCCCCTCGAGATGGGAGAATATTCTCTTTGAAAATTAATTTTGTCCCATCGGCTAGAGCTTGCAGAATTCCCAAAGGACCGGCATATTTCGGTAGTTATCACGTCCAAACCTGGTTCCCGGGTCAAACCACAAACAACTCGACATACCACTCTTGATTCTATAGTTGTGGGCACTTTACCAATGTATCAATAGAGATGATGACAATTAGCAAGCTAATCCTCAATCCACGAATGCTTGTGTGAATGACTTGATCAAGACAATATATTGTTTGATATGCATGCATCATTGTTGTGATTATGGAGGATGAGTGCGATAGGTAGTTCGATAGACACCTAGTATGAGGTCAAGTTAACTACCAAGGGTTACTGGAAAATTGAGTTAATAAGGGGAGTACAATTAGATTTTCTAGTATACTAGGACCTTGGGCATTATATGGAAGGGTCCATAAGTGTCACTAGGAGTTGGTGGGATATTGTCACCTAAATGATCAATGGTAATAAATGGGCATTCAAATGAGTAGTTTGGTCTTTGTTGTAGACTTTGGGGATATGCCCACCCACATTTATCCACTCATCGTTCATAAATTATTGAATGAGAGATATTTAGAAGTGTGACACAATACACATCTTTGATTGATTGTCTATGCTTGAATGCAATGAAATAGACACGCAATAGACAAATTATGATTGAAAAGGAAAGTATAAAATCTTTTGAAAAAAGATACCCTTTTTGAAAAGGATGATTATGCTTTGAAAGATTTTAAATATTCTATGTTTGAATTTTTTTGCTTTATGTATATTTGAATTTTGGGTAGAGGATGAGATCAAGGCTATGACAACCTGATGTCAGTAACTTCACTCACTAGGCTTTAAGCTCACCCCTCCCTAACCCCCTTTTAGGTGGTTCTTTAAGAGAGGATGAGTACATTGTTAGAAGACCCTACTCATGGAAGTGATCCGAGGTGAGACTCTTAGAGAAAATCCAAGGAGATCAAATGCAATTACTGATTCTTGGGAGAGTTTTTGTATGTCTACATGTATTTTAATGTAGTTTTGATAAAGATTAAATTTAGAGTAAATTTTGGAATTGTTTTATTATTTTTGAATCTTTGAGCTTATCAGTTCTATAGTAGTATGGTGACCACTACCATAGTGTCGATAGGATGTGACAGTTGTTATGGGACTCTAACTCGGGGAATCAGGTTGGGACGTGACAATATGTGTGCCCGAGATAATGTTGATTGTAAAACTGAACTGTCGGTTTGGTGGTATCCTAAGTGGGTCATTCGAAAACACATATGAGAATTCATACAATGCAAGTATATCCTTTAGTGTTTGTTTTTCCGAGGGTATGCTTGCAATGCGAGCCAAGAAGGCCACATACACCCCTTCTTTATCAGATCTTGTCCCTGTAGGCTCAAGATTATGTGTGGTTGACTCTTATTCCTCTCCCCTTGGAAGATTATTTTGTTAGTTTCTTGGGTGTGAAATATTACAACTTTATCTTGACAATCCACCTTGGCATGATGCATCGACAATGAATCCATTCCTAAGATGATATATACATCCTTTAGGGTTATGGGTACAAGGTTTGCTTCAAGCATCTTTTCTGCTATTTTCACTTCACATGTTTGAAGCATTGTGTTTCTTTGTACTTCCTCGCCAAGCAGCGTATGGATTAGAATTCATTGGCTCAACGGTGATAGGGCTCATGGTATATTGCGTACCAACTCTTCCCATATATATGATCGACCTGCACTGGAATCTATTAGAATAAAAACTTTCATTACACAAATCTTTAAATGCCAAATTTTCCAAAGACTATTCATTAATTCCATTTTTTGAATAAAACATATACATTAAAATTTACAAAATATATAATTGAACTAGATTCACCATGCTCAATTACAAAAAAAGTTGTTATCATTTTACCATTTAAAAAAGGTACTATAGATAAAATTCTCATTCAAGGATTTCGAGAGGTACCCGCTACAACAATCGGGTCTGATCTGACCTCCTCATATGTTGATTATAAACCCTAGCCGAGACTCTAGATTGGTGTGGGTACCCTCTAAGTCCGCCATTCCTTGGACCACTACTAGATGCCATGTTCTACCCACCTTGGGATCCACGAAAGGTATGGGTTATTGTAACTATTTGTGGGTTGCCACTCCTAGGGCAGTTGTGGGCTATGTGTCCATGTTGCCTGTACTGATAGCACATTATATGCTGACATGCCCAAGTATGCAAACTTCTTCATTCATGACACATGGGTGGTCTACTTCGAACACTCGCATTACTCCCCGTACCACTAACTTGGAAGGGTCCCACACTATATGGTCCACTATGTTTCATGAAGGGTCTCTTGCCCTTAACTCTTGAAAGATAGCTGGAAGCATGTGAGGGTTTACCCTTTAGGGGTTTCATTATTCCTTGACTGTACTCACATGTAGTAATCAATAGTATTTTAATTTTCTTTCTTTTTCCAGCTCATTTATACCTAGCTTGGACGAGACACTCACGGTCGTAGGCTATGCCTGTCACCAAAGTTAGTTTGGTAGGTCATCCTAGGCTCCCCATTCAATCACGAACGTCTCATGACATCCCCTACTCAAACCTTCGACATATGTATGCTAGGTTGGTCAAGTCGGTGGAAACATTCAAAGCTCATTAAAGTTATCCTCTTACTCTATGATAGTGCCATAACCTTGTCGCAAATGGAAGAATTCTGACTTATTTTCACTCATGGGATGGGGATCACAATTTTTAAAAACATGAAAAATTTGAAAATGAGATGTTGGTAAATGGAAATAATCTGGAAAAGTACTGGTTGGATCATCTATACAACATAACAAGTGTTGTCCACAAAACATGTGGTACAAGAAATATTAATAAATTTAAAAATAATTATAGATATGACCCCTAGAATAGGAACTAGGTGTACCATACCGACTGAGGAGCAATAACCCTTGTGAGAGCGAAGTGTGGAGTCTGTTAGGTTTACCACTTCTATTATTGAGTGGCATGTTGCTAAGCCCTAAAAAAATTATGTAGTGAGGAAACTCCCCAACCACATAGATCGACCAATATTTCATGCGAGTGTTTGAAATACCATCCCTAAATACAGGAAGAGCACCCCTAGTTAGGATGACCGAGGAAGAGTCATTGGAACGCCCTCTGATAGAGAGGGTACCACCAACACCAGTATGAGACTAACATAGTTTTAATGTGCTGATGTGTTTGAATAATTTAAGGTAGTTAGGGTTGTTAGGCTTCAAGGGTAAGAAGAACTCTGCTCTTTTTCTATGGCTGGGGACTCAACAACCATCATATCTTCTTGATGCTATGATTGTTGGCACCACATTACTATAGACCTAACATGTTGAAAGACTCGAAATAATAAAATGTTCCAATATTCACTTTGGATTAAAAAATTTTCAAAACAACTTTGAAATACATACATTCATCTAAAATATTTTCTGGGAATCGATAACTACATTGGATCTCCTAGGATAATATCCAAGAGTGTTATCTCAGTTCATTTGTGTATGCATGATCTTCTACCCGTGTACTTCTACTCTCTTCAAGTATCTACTAAAAATGGGTTAGAGATAGGGTGAGCTTAAAGCCTAGTGATTTTGGTTACTGACAACATGCTTTCATGGTCTCGATCTCGACCTCTATTGAAAAAATTAAACATGGACGTGCAATTTTAAACTTGTACTCAACAACTATCTATGAGCTGGGTATGATTCCTCCAGTCTTGGACAAGGGGGAACAATGGCTTCGAGTTGGGTATTTTTCCTCCATACTCGGGCAGACCACGAGCCAGGTTTCCAGTCTTGGGTAAGGTATGGGTGCAAACCCACTGGATTTGATACCATGTAAGAAGGTATTGTGGACCGATAAGGGGTCGGACCCATGTCTACTTAAAAGTCATGACTTGTAAGTAGTGAAACCTTTCCAACCTTATAAAGCCACAACACTTCTCTATTTTTATCCAATGTGGGATCATATTCTCAATAATCAACAATCAAGATAATTTGGCATGTAAACAACTAGTGGCGTGTTGTTGAAACTTGATAGAAAGTGGTTAAAGGGAAATGATTTAGGTCAGATCGTGAACATTGTCTTATCAGGGTTTGGGTGATGGGGGGTGATGTAAACCTCGCACTTTTGAGTTAAGGAAAATCAGGAAAAAAACTGATCAAACCGAGTAAGAAAACCGAGACGGTTTACAAACTCGATCATTTGGGAACAAGCAATTTGGAAATTTACAACTTCCGAGTGATCCAAAGGGTTTTATTAAACCTTAGAAAACAAACTTAACACAAATTAAAACAGAAAAACCAAATTGGTTTAGGTGAATCGGAGTTTATAAGAACTCTAAAGTTAAGTGTGCTTACTTGAGAGTAGTGTGAGGATGGGTGACATTTTGGGAAGTATGATTTTTTTGTAACCCAAAATTTCGGTCAAAAATTTTTATGCGAACGGCTTATCATAAATAGCCATAAATTAATATATATTTAATTATTGTAATTAATACCAATAATTTAATACCCAAATTAAATTATTGGAATTAATACAAATAATTTAATACCGAAATTAAATTATTAGAATTAATACCAATAATTTTTGGCAATATTAATAATAGTAATAAATCTCTCCCATTTAATATACGGTTTTACACCTATATTAAGAGGTCATCTCCATTCATTCTCTCTCTCTACTGCTCCATTTCCTGGTGAAGCTCGAACTAGAGCTTCGACTTGAACAAAGGTCGGGCTCTTTAGAACCGGGGAGAATACAGTTAACTGATAGCAAACTCCAGTCAATTCGAGAATTTATTGGACAGCGCCGGCATGATAGAATAGTGAAGCAGCTCCGGCGGACCGAAACTGCCCTATTTCGGCCAAGCTAAAATCATCCATTTCAAGCCCTGCTCAGGCCAAACCAAACCCTCCCAACACTTCCTCAGCCTTTCCACGGCCGAATTAGCACCGAAAGGTAAGCCAATTCGGCTCCCCTTTATAATTTTCGATCGATACTAGAGAGAGTCGATCGAATTTCAATGATGAAATTCTAATCCAATTCATCATCAATTGATGCGATTCTTGATTCTAGGATGAACCTCAAGATGAGAACTATCTGTCCTGCTCGAAAGCTCGAACCGTCGTGCCTTCACCGATGAGTAATCGAAGCTTTCTCTCTCTATAGTTCATTTTCCGGCGAAACTCCGTTTGAGCTCGTCCCGGCATTAAAACTTGCGATTCACATTTCTGAATAATCATATGAACACGTAGAAACTCAATTTCAACTTCAATTTCAACAATTGGAAATGTTTGATGGGTCAATTTGATAAAATCAAATTCGGTTGTGTTAAGAAGTTGGAATTGGGGGAAAATTGGGGATTTTCGAAATTCAAAGGACCTAAATGAAATTTTATGAAATTGAGGGTCAATTGGGCATGAAAATAATGTTGGAGGACCAATTGAGGAATTTTGAAATTTTTGGGGCAAAATTTACCATTTTGTAAAGGAAGGGCAAAATGGTAATTTTGGAAAAGTTGGGGGACCAAATTGGAAATTTGGGAAATTAAACCCCTTTTTTGTGAAATGGAATAAATTGAGGTCCTATGATAAATTTTAGAAGTTTCGGGACTCAATTTGAGGAAAAACCGGCATTTGGGACTTAAAGTTAAAGAGAAATAACTTCAGGGACCTAATTGCAAATAAATGAAAGTTTGACTTTCTCATTCATTTGGAATGAATGAAGGCGATTAGGCTGAAGGATAATGAACCAAGATGTTCATATCGTGTAGGAACACGAAATACCGGGAACGCCAGTAAGGACAAGCTCACGTGAATACAAAGAACCAGTCTAGTGGAATTCACGACATTAACGGGTGAGTGGGTTTACTAACATCATACCTGGTTGGGATGATGAGCACAACTTAAAGATAAAAACCACTTACCAATTGTGAGTGGAAATTTTATGTCATACCCGATAGGGAATGATAAGTACCTCAGTATAAAAACCCACTATTTAGTGGTATTTTAATTATAACCACTTAGAGAAAGTGATGTGAAAATTATGCGAAAAAAACTAATTACCGGTTGTAAGTAGATCATATCCGGTTGGTATGGTGAGACTTCCTCGAAGGAAGTTGAAAACCCGTTCATTGGTTATGAATGAAGATGTCCTTACATCGGTTGGTATAATGGACAGTGAAAACCTATTTTGTCAGAAGTGTTCTCCCCTGACTGTGTGCCAATGCTTAAACTATTTGGGAGACCTTGTTGACAGGAGCTCAAATAGCTCTTATAGGCCGGGGGCCTCGATTTTGGAACTTGCGGGCTAGAATGCCCAGTTTTTGAAAATCTTGTACAATGGGCCCAAGGCCAGTTGGCACGAGCAGGAGCTTGTAAACGAACATGATATATGTGCCATATAACTTAATAAATGAATTGTTTGGCCATGGTACCAAGATAGGACTGACATGCTCAGTCAACTAGCGGCAGTGCGACATGACAGGTCGATGGACCAGTCAAGACAAACAATTGCAGGTTGAGTTGAGAGTCGGGGCCATTGGACCAGTGGCACCCCAGATTACATGGCTTGATAAGAAAACATTGTTTGTGCATGCACTGTGAGTATGGGATCATCAAAACGCCCATGAAAGGTAGTGATGCGTCCTAAGGGCACTGGATGACTTGGTGGCTATAAAGGCAGTTCGTCGTTCCAGGTGTCTGTGCAAAATCTGGAGTAGCACCAAGCGCATGAGACCGGGGTGGGGACAGGATGAGGTCTCTGTCCTCATACGGACACGAAGAAGTGATTTCGAGATTGTACATCCACTCATTCCCAGGGTAGAAGTGGTCGTACTTCTATCCGGGTGGTAGGAAAAGTCGCTCTGAAGCCACTAGCGGGTTTAGTAGTGATACTGACTTGCGAATGTATGTAACCTTCATGATGAAGGATGTGTGTTGGGTGATGACACACCGTGGTAACTAAGAAATAATGGAAAATCTGAATTTTTAAATGAAGGGATTTTTTAAAACAAAGGAGTTTGGCACACTCCATATAAATATTTTTCTTAAAAGTCAAAAGCTTTTAAAAACCAATTCACTGAGTAGTCGTACTCACCCCCTCCCTTATATCCCTTTCAGGAAATCCCGAAAAGCCTCCTCTTAAAAACCGTCAACTAAGATGCCTGTAAGACAGGTATGTAAAGTTTTAAATTTCATGCAGTTTTAATTATGTTATTCCAGGAAAAAGTTGCAAGTTAAAGGATGCCTTACTCTTTACAGTTTACAATAAGGGAAAACCCTTTAATAAACCGAGAGAGTGGCGGGTTGATCATGGGGATCCGACCAAACCGGGTCGGGGCATGACAACTAGAGTGCTATCAGAGCCTGTTTCCTCGAATACATAATCAAGACTAGAAAATATAGTAACTGATAGGATTTATCTTAAAATTTTCAGATGGCTCCCAGGAGAGAAACCAAGAAATCTAGGGATGACTCTGCTCAGTACCTTGTTCTTGTAGGAGGACAACCCTAGAAGCTTCCCAAAATGGCTGAGGCATGGTAGAAATCTCCAAAGACCAAATGGAAAAGTATCCCGGAGAATGTGCTAGGACCTATTGAGGGCACAACTCTAAGTATAAAGGATGCCAAGCGTGAAGCTACAAACGTCAATAAAGAGTGTATAACCTTACCTAAGTGTTTATCAAGAATCCTGTAACTCCTTATTTTGTGACCACTTTCTGTAATAGGGCTAATTGTATTCCTCGATTAATAAAGTACTCCAAATTCCTAAAAACTTTGTCTATCAAAGGATGTAATCTTGTTAAGAAGATAGCCCCAAGAAAAATACCTAAACAAAAGACACCATGAATATCAAGGAGATTATTATGCAAGGAAGGCATGACAAAAGAATCGTTATGGTAAGGAGTCTAGGAGAACTTTGGGGTAACTAAACAAGGAACAACCTATTATAAGGTACAAAGGAAATAGGGCATGAAATGAAGTACCGTCCCACACCACTATGATTTAGAATAATACTTCCCAAGGAAGATGCCCTTACAGCTATAGGAAATCCAAAAGGATACCATCCCAAGAAACGTGACTCCAGTTGTAACCACAGATAAGAGGAAACTCTTCAAATCTTAGCGAAGTGGTAAGAAGGAAAAATGGGTAAAGGAGGACCTCAATAAAACCACAAACGGAACAAAAAAATAGTTGAAGAGAATTTCCCCTTTAAGAAGAAAATCCAAACAATTTAGGAGCAAAGAAAGGAGTGCATCCACAAGAGAAGACAAGACGAACATTTGATGACAAACAGGACGTATTGGGATTACAGAAATAAATCACATTGGAAAAAGCAACTATGCCAAATAGGAAATTCGGACCAACCAGACAAGAGAAAGCAAGTCGTTACAACAAGATAGTCAGAGGGAACAAATGACACCCTGAGGAAGACCGGGAAGTAGAAGGGGCTACACCATAAAAAGGTTAGTGAGATGGACGTTAAGGATAAGAGTACTCGAGAAAAAAATAGCCCTAAGAAACTTAGACCAAAGGAATGGTAGAGGCGAGACAGTTATCAAACTAATACACGGGAAAACCATAATTTGAGTTCCAACAAAGAAGAGAGGGGCGAAAAGGCCAAATACTCGGGAAAAGAAGGGTGAAAAAAATCCTTAACAGGACCAAAGGCCAAATTAACGAAGAAAAAAAAATAGGCAAGGCTCTCACATAATTATCAAGAAATCTTGAAATAAGGAAGATTTGAACGCTAAATAAAGAAATACACTATGAAAGTAAACTTTAGAGGGATGCATACGACTAACTACCGTTGAAAGAATTTTGATGGGCGGATGGACATAATGTGGAGTGCAAGGAACCAACCCTTAATTGGGAAATGTTTCAAAGGAAGGAAGTATCGTGATGGCCCAGTGTGACCTACTTGGAGAGAGCAGGAGAACCAAACAATAATTTTAGGATAAACAAGAGATTTTGAAACAAGAAGGATGTGAACCCTCCTTAAATGGAAATAAGTTAACGGGTTAGCATCAAAAAGATGTTGTGATAAGTATGAATGAGTGGACAACCCATACTAAGGTAATAAAGTAAAGAATGTTCGAGAAAAATTGGGAAAGTAAGTCCTCCAAATAAGATGTGGCTAAGGAGGAATAACCGCAATTGGTAAGACGGGTCATAGTCCACATGCACATATGAAGCTTAAAGAGTGGACGACCGAGCATAAGGTGAAATGCACGTAATAAAACCAATAATTGGAAGTATCCCATCTAAGGAATAAGGGATAAAACAAAAGTTGTGGATAGAGAAGGATCCAAAGCAAACAGATGCCCTAACATAGATAAGGGTGAGAAGAAAGGGAGAAAAAACCATACAATAAATGATAAGGAGGTTGAGCATGTAACTCCAAAGATGAAAATCTCTATTGTAAGGGACATAGTAGAGAACAAAACCGGAAGGAGGGAACCTTCCCAAGCAAAGTAATCAACACATAGATTAAAAGCAATTATTGTAGAATGAAGAATCATGAAGTGATTATGAGTAAGTAAAAGTGGATTAAGGAAAAAAGGAAAAACCCTTGAATAAGGAATTCCAAGGATTTAAGAAGGAAAGTATCCTAATTTGTTAGTAAACTATTGGGAAACCAAATAATTGGCACTAGAAAAACCTTATAAAAAAGTTGGGAAAGGACGAGTGGGTAAGGAAAACCGACACGGTTATGTAAGACATGTTGTCAAGATACGAATGATAATTCGGTAACTGTAAAGGTAGTTGAGGAATACTACCCAATTAAAGGAGGGATGACATTATATAGTCCCTAGAAGGCTGGAAAGTTGGAAATAACCCTAAAAGAGGTGTTGTAGGAGTCTGATTGACTGAGACAAGTTCAGAACTATGTCATGTAAGTAAAGGACATATAAGCACCAACAATCCTGAGTAAAATATAACTCGAGTAAGAAGTAGTCAGTTGGTAAACATAACAAGTTCAAACATAAATTTGACCGAAGTTGTAATCAATGACGGATGAAGGATGGGTCAAATTGGAAAGAAAGAATAATAACACAAAAAACCTGTGAAAACAAGTTTGTAATGCTCGAAAGAACATCGAGCTAGGGGTTTCAACGATGAAGAGAATAACTAGAAAAAGGAAAGATTGGGCACCTTGGAACTCCCAATCCTGAAATCTTGAGTAAAATCCCCAAAAGGAAGAAACTTCTCCTAAATAAAGGGAGATGCGAACCTAAGAATATACATTAGGATTAATGAGCCATACATGCCTCGTTATTATAACTCCATGGAAGGAGTAAGCATGATAAATGAAAAGAAATTCCTTACATGAATGATTACGAGGACTAAGCGAAAGAGCAATCGAAGTGTTAGCATGTCAAGAAAACCTGAGTTAACATTAAGGGAAATTATTCCCGATATGGAATATATTGGTTAAGTTTTGGGGACAAAACTCATAAAAGGAGGGGAGAGTTATAAACCCCGTACTTTTGAGTTAAGGAAAATCAGGAAAAAAGCTGGTCAAACCGAGTAAGAAAATCGAGACTGTTTACAAACCCGATCATTTGGGAACAAGCAATTTGGAAATTTACAACTTCCGAGTGATCCAAAGGGTTTATTAAACCTTGGAAAAGAAACTTAACACAAATTAAAACAAAAAAAACCAAATTGGTTTAGGTGAACGAGAGTCTATAAAAACTCTAAAGTTAAGTGTGCTTGCTTGAGAGTAGTGTGAGGATGGGTGACCTTCTGGGACATCCCCATTCATTCTCCTCACACTTGAACACTTCTCTCTCTCTCTCTCTACTGCTCCATTTCCCAGTGAAGCTCGAACTAGAGCTTCAACTTGAACAAAGGTCGGGCTCTTTAGAACTGGAGAGAGGACAGTTAACTGATAGCAAACTCTAGTCAATCCGAGAATTTGTTGGAGAAGCGCCGGCATGATAGAATAGTGAAGCAGCTCCGGTGGACCGAAACTGCCCTATTTCGGCCAAGCTGAAATCAGCCATTTCAAGCCCTACTCAGGCCAAACCAAGCCCTCCCAACACTTCCTCAGCCTTTCCACGGCCGAATTAGGACCGAAAGGTAAGCCAATTCGGCTCCCCTTTATAATTTTCGATAGGTGCTAGAGAAAGAGTCGATCGAATTTCAATGACGAAATTCTAATACAATTCCGCATCAATTGATGCAATTCTTGATTCTAGTGAACCTCAGAATGAGAACTATCTGTCCAGATAGAAAGCTCGAACTGTCGTGCCTTCACCGGTGAGTAATCGAAGCTTTCTCTCTATATAGTTCATTTTCCGGCGAAACTCCGTTTGAGCTCGTCCCGGCATTAAAACTTGCGATTCACATTTTTGAATAATCGTATCAACATGTAGAAACTCAATTTCAGCTTCAATTTCAACAATTGGAAACGTTTGATGGGTCAATTTGATGAAATCAAATTCGGCTGTGTTAAGAAGTTGGAATTGGGGGAAATTTGGGGATTTTCGAAATTCAAAGGACCAAAATGAAATTTTATGAAATTGAGGGTCAATTGGGCATGAAAATAATGTTGGAGGACCAATTAAGGAATTTTGAAATTTTTGGGGCAAAATTTACCATTTTGTAAAGGAAGGGCAAAATGGTAATTTTGGAAAAGTTGGTGGACCAAATTGGAAATTTGGGAAATTAAACCCCTTTTTTGTGAAATGGAATAAATTGAGGTCCTATGATAAATTTTAGAAGTTTTGGGACTCAATTTGAGGAAAAACCGACATTTGAGACTTCCTTTAGGGACCAATTGCAAATAAATGAAAGTTTGACTTTCTCATTCATTTGGAATGAATGAAGGTGATTAGGCCGAAGGATAATGAACCAAGATGTTCATATCGTGTAGGAACGCGAAATACTAGGAACGCCAGCAAGTACAAGCTCGCGTGAATACAAAGAACTAGTCTAGTGGAATTCACGGCATTAACGGATGAGTGGGTTTACTAACATCATACCTGGTTGGGATGATGAGCACAACTTAAAGATAAAAACCACTTACCGGTTGTGAGTGGAAATTTTATGTCATACCCGATAGGGAATGATAATTACCTCGGTATAAAAACCCACTATTTAGTGGTATTTTAATCATAACCACTTAGAGAAAGTGATGTGAAAATTATGTGAAAAAAACTACTTACCGATTGTAAGTAGATCATATCCGGTTGGTATGATGAGACTTCCTCAAAGGAAGTTGAAAACCCATTCATTGGTTATAAATGGAGATGTCCTTATACCGGTTGGTATAATGGACAGTGAAAACCTATTTTGTCAGAAGTGTTCTCCCCTGACTGTGTGCCAATGCTTAAACTATTTGGGAGACCTTCTTGACGGGAGCTCGAATAGCTCTTATAGGCTGGGGGCCTCGATTTTGGAATTTGCGGGCTAGAATGCCCAATTTTTTGAAAATCTCGTACAGTGGGCCCAAGGCTAGTTGGCACCAAGAGGAGCTCGTAAATAAACATGATATATGTGCCATAAAACTTAATAAGTGAATTGTTTGGCCATGGTACCAAGATAGGACCGACATGCTCAGTCAACTAGCGGCAGTGCGACATGACAGGTCAACGGACCAGTCAAGATAAACAACTGCGGGTTGAGTTGAGAGTTGGGGCCGTTGGACTAGTGGCACCACTTATTACATGGCTTGATAAGAAAACATTGTTTGCTCATGCACTGTGAGTACGGGTTCAGTAGTGATACTGACTTGCAAATGTGTGTAACCTTCATAATGAAGGATGTTTGTTGGGTGATGACACACCGTGGTAACTAAGAAATAATGGAAAAATCTGAATTTTTAAATGAAGGGATTTTTGAAAACAAAGGAGTCCGGCACACTCCATATAAATGTTTTTCTTAAAAGTCAAAAGCTTTTAAAAACCCATTCACTGAGTAGTCGTACTCACACCCTCCCTTATATCCCTTTTAGGAAATCCCGGAAAGCCTCCCCTTAAAGACCGTCAACTAAGATGCCTGTAAGACAGGTATGTAAAGTTTTAAATTTCATGTAGTTTTGATTATGTTATTCCAGGAAAAAGGTGCAGGTTAAAGGACGCATTAGTCTTTACAATTTACAATAAGGGGAAACCCTTTAATAAAACCGGGAGAGTGGCGGGTTGATCACGGGGATCCAACCAAACCGGGTCGGGGCGTGACAGGTGATGTGCAAGGAGTCTGCTGACCACACATACCGATTCACACTATAGAGAACTGTTTGTCGACAATTAATTTGACTGATTTGACCAATTTAGGCATTTCTCTAGTTGGTTCACCTAAAATTCTACCGGTTTTTGGCCCAATTTAATTTTCTAAAAAATTTTTAACTTATTTTGTCACGTCCCGACCATTTCATGACTAATGACATTGTGCAACCCACCACATCAACTCGATTTTACAATGATGGGTACCTTTACCAAAGTAAAATCAGAGAAATTAAAGCTCAAAATAAAAAGGAAACCTCAAATTTCAGTGGATGCTTGAAGTTTTCTTACGTACATAGTGAACCTAGAAACCATACATAATAACCCCAAGAATACAACAACTAATAAGAAAAACATTAGTCCCTAAACTTTGAAATTCAACCATATTAACTTATATTTTCACAAATCACTCTCAAACACTATCATTATACTCTTAATGGCTCGTCGATGGAGTAGGGGGTCTTATCCCGACCAAACATGGGTGAATTTGGTTGTTTTCCAAAATTGGCCAAAATAGAGCTATTGTATGAGTTATTAGAAATTCTCACCAAAGATGGTCAGAGAGGTGGCCAAATTTTAGGCGTTTTGAATCTAAAGGCTAGGCGAGTTGTTCTGTGGTGGTCTGTCATGCCCCGACCCGGTTTGGTCGAATCCCCGTGAGCAACCTACCACTCTTCCCGGTTTACTAAGGGCTTTTCCCTCTTTTAAACCCGAGAGAAGTAATGCGTCCTTTAAACCTGTACCTTTCATGGAATACATAAATCAAAACTGCACAAAAATTTTAACTTACATACCTATCTTACAGGTGTGACTAACATGAGGTTTTTGGGTGGGTTTCCTTTGGTTACCTGAAAAGGGATATACGGGAGGGGATGAGTTCAAAAACTTAGTGAATGAGTGTTTAAAGTTTGACTTTTAGGGGAAAATATTTAAATTGGAGTATGTCAGACTACATATTGTAAAATTTCTCTTTTTCAAAATCTCAGTTTCATCGTTATTACTCACTCCTCAACCATAACTGGTGTGTTTATCAACTAACACACACCCTTCATCATGAAGGGACCACACATGATTAAAACTATGTGTCCGTATGAGGACAGAGAACATATCTCGGTCTTATGCACATGAAACTCAAACACAGTAGCTTCATGGAGTCCAAACACAGAAACTCAATGGCGTACAAATATAGAACTCCATGGAGTATAAACACAGAACTCTGTGGAGTACAAACATAGAACTCCATGACTAACTAGTATGATGAGAAACACAAACCCAAAAGCTTCTCTTTTACCCTTATCGCCACCATGTCATCCAGCAGCCCTAAGGACTTATCACTACCCCTCTTGGGGTCTTAATGGTCCCGAACCTCAAGTGCATGCACAAATAAAGTTTTCCTCAAAAGCCATTTAATCTTTGGTGCCATTGGTCCAACAACCCAACCCTCAACTCGATTTGCAGTTGTTTGTCACGACTGGTTCGTCGACCTGTCATGTCGCACTGCTGCTAGTCTATCGAGTATGTTGGTCCTGTCTCGGTACCATGGCCAAACAATTCATTTACTTAAGTTTTTGTGGCCTAGAATCATGTTTGTTTATGAGCTCCTACTCGTGCCAATTGGCCTAGGGCCCACTATTCAAGATTTTCAAAATCGGGCATATTATCCCCCAATTTTCAAAACCGAGGCCTCTGACCTAACAAAGCTAATCGTTCTCTTGTCAAGAAGGTTTCCCAAAATGTTTAAACAGTGGCACACAATTAGGGGAGAGCACTTCCGATAAAATATACATTTTAGTTGTCCATCATACCAACCGAGTATAAGGACATCTCCGCTCATAACCGATGAACGAGTTTTCCACTTCCTTTGAGTAAGTTTCATCATACCGATCTGGAATGATCTACTTACAACTGGTAAGTAGTTTTTCCGCTTGATTTCCACATTACTCGTCTTAGGTGTGATGATTAAAATACCATTTAAGAGTGGTTTTTCATTTTCAAGGTGCTTATCATACCAATCGGGTATGATATTAAATTTTCACTCATTACCCGTAAATAGGTTTTCCTTACATAAAATTGCTCATCATTCCAACCGTATGATGTATAAGATTCCCATTTACAACCGATAAGTGGTTTTTAACTTTAAACTATGCTCATCATCCCAACCGATTATGACATTAGTAAGCTCACTCACTCGTTAATGCAGTGAATTCCTCTTGACCGGTTCTTTGTATTCACGTGAGCTTGTCCTTACTGGCGTTCCCAGTACTTCGTGTTCCTACATAATATGAACATCCTTGTTCATTATCCCTTGGCCTAATAGCCTTCATTCATTCCAATTGAATGAGAAAACTAAACTTTTCAGTTATTTTTCTTTAACTTTAATTTCCCAATGCCGGTTTTTACTCAAATTGATTCCCGAAACTTTTAAAATTCCCCTTAGTACCTCAATTTATTCAATTTTACAAAAAGGGGTTCAATTTCCTAAATTTCCAATTTGGTCCCCCAACTTTTCCAAAATTACCATTTTGCCCCTACTTTACAAAAATGGTAAGTTTTGCCCTAAAAAATACAAAATTGCCCAATTGGTCCTCCAACATCTTTATTATGCTCAATTGGTCCTCAATTTTGTGAAATTGCACATTAGTCCCTCGAATTTTCAAAATTTCCAAATTTCTCCCAATTTCCCCCCAATTTCAACCTTTTAACTCTTCTGAATTTTATTTCATGAAATTAACCAATCAAATGAGTTTAATTATTGAAATTGAATTTAGATTGGAGTTCCTACACCTTCATACGATTCAATTGCACTTTGAATCGCACGAATTGGTGCCAGAATGAGCTCAAACGGAGCTTAGTTGGAGAACTAGACTTATAGAGAGAAAGATTCGAAAGCTTTTCATCGAGGGTGCGACGATTTGAGTTTTTGATCTGGGTAGATAACTCTCGTCCTGAGGTTCCTCCTAGGATCTTGCATCAATTGATGCCGAATTGAGTGAGAATTTTATCATAAAAGTTTTGTCGATTCTCCCTCTAGCACCGGTCGGAAATTGCAGAGGGGAGCCAAATTGGCTTACCTTTCAGCTCTAATTCAACTTTAGGAGGACAGTGGAGGTGTTGGGAGGGCTTGGTTTGGCCTGGGAATGGCTTGCATTGGCCGAATTCAGCTTGGCCAAAACAGGGCAGCTTCGGTTCGCCAGAGCTACTTCATTGTTCGATCACGCCGGTGCTTGTCCAGCGACCCTCAAAGTGAATAGAGACTATAAGTGTGTAGCTGACTTCTCCCCGGTTCTATAGAACCTGACCTCACCTTGTTTAGCTCAAGAAAGTACCCACGTCAAAGCTCTAGTTTTAGCTTCATTGGAAAATGGTGCAGTTGAGAGAGAATGGTGTTTTCAGGTGTGGAAAGGATGAATGAGGAGGGACTCTTTATATAGGAAGCTAGGGGACTTCTTGGCCATTCGATTGGCTTCTTAATGGCGGTCATTCATTGCCGAAACTCCCTGGCCGGAGACTTTTTAGCTTTTCCAGTGGTGCACAATTTTTCGATGAGTGAATAGTGCTGTCATCTGAAGGAAGAAGATGACATTGTTTTGAACCGGACTGGTCCGAACTGTGTTCAAAGCTTAAATCGTCCGGTTCACCCCTAATTTGATCAAAATTTTCAAATCTAAAAATTTTTAAATTCATCTAAATTCACTTTCTATACAATGGTGGCCTCAAATCCCAAAATGTTTAAGCAGTGGCACACAGTTAGGGGAGAGCACTTCTGACAAAATATACTTTTCAACTATCCATCATACCATCCGATTATGAGGACATCTCTGCACATAACCGATAAACGGGTTTTCCACTTCCTTCAAGTAAGTTTCATCATACCAACCGAGTATAATCTACTTACAACCGGTAAGTAGTTTTTACGCGTGATTTCCACATCACCCCTCTTAGGTGTGATGATTAAATTACCACTTAGGAGTGAGTTTTGATTTTTGAGGTGCTTATCATCCCAACCGTGTATGATATTAAATTCACCCGTTAATGTAGTGAATTCCTCTCGATCGGTTCTTTATATTCACACGAGCTTGTCCTTGCTGGTGTTCCCGGTACTTCGTGTTCCTACACAATATGAAAATCTTTGTTCATTAGTCCTTGGCCTAATAGCCTTCATTCATTCCAAATGAATGAGAAAACCAAACTTTTCATTTATTTGCAATTAGGTCCCTAAAGTTATTTTTCTTTAACTTTAAGTCCCTAATACTGGGTTTTCCTCAAATTGAGTCCTGAAAATTTTAAAATTTACCTTGGAACCTCAATTTATTCTATTTCACAAAAATTGATTCAATTTCCTAAATGTCCAATTTGGTCCCCCAACTTTTCCAAAATTACCATTTTGCCCCAAAAATCCCAAAATTGCCCAATTGTTCCTCTAACATCTTTATCATGCCCAATTGTTTCTCAATTTTATGGAATTGCACTTTAGTCCCTCGAATTTTTGAAATTCCCTAATTTCCCCCTAATTTCAACCTTCTAACTCAACTGAAATTGATTTTATCAAATTGACCGATCAAATGAGTTTAATTATTGAAATTGAAGTTAGATTGAAGTTCATACACCTTTATATGATGCAATTGTACTTTGAATCGCACGATTTGGTGCCGGAATGAGCTTAAATGGAGCTTCACCGAAAAACTAGACTTAGAGAGAGAAAGCTTCAAAAGCTTATCATCGGGGGGCGACAGTCCGAGCTTTCAATCAAAGCAGATAGCTCTCGTCCTAAGGTTTCTCTTAGGATCAAGAATTGCATCAATTGAAACCAAATTGAATGAGAATTTAGTCGTCGAAGTTCTACCAGTTCTCTCTCTAGCACTGATCGGAATTTATAAAGGGGAGCCAAATTAGCTTACCTTTTTGCTCTAATTTATCTGTAGGAGGGTTATGGAGGTGTTTGGAGGGCTTGGTTTAGCCTGAGAAGAGCACGAATTGACCAATTTCAGCTTGACCGAAAAATGGCAGCTTCGGTCCGCCAGAGCTTCACTATTTGATCACGCAGGTGTCTCTCCGGCGAACCTCGGAGCAAATGGAGACTATCGTCAAGTAGTTGACTTCTCCTCGGTTCTAAAGAACCCGACCACTCCTTCTTTGGCTTAGAAAAGACCCTATATCAGAGCTCTGGTTCGAGCTTCACTGAAAAATGTAGTAGTTGAGAGAGAATAGAGTTTTCAAATGTGAAGAGGATGAATGAGGAGGGGCTCTTTATATAGGAAGCTCAAAAACTTTTTGGTCATCCCATTGGCATCTTAATGGCGGTCATTCATTGCCTGAAACTCCCTAGGCATAGACTTTTCAGCTTTGCTGGTACTACACGATTTTTCGGTGAGTGAACAGTGTTGTCATCTAAAGGAAGAACACAGCACTGTTCCTAACCAGACCAGACCGGACCGGTCTAAACTGGGTTCTAAGCTTAAACCGACCGGTTCACCCCCGATTTGACCGATTTTTTTAAAATTAAAAATTTCTAAATATATCTATTCAATGGTGGCCTCAAATCTCAAATTTAAATTTTTTTAAGACACCTAGAAAAATAAATTTAGCATCTGGTTCAATAGTGGTTCTATAAACCCTGCCCTTTTGAGCTAAGGAAAATCGGGAAGGGAACCGGTCAAACTGAGTGAGAAAACTGAACCAGTTCACAAACCCAATCAATTGTGAATGGGCAATTTAGGAATTTACAACTCCTAGGTGATCCAAAGGGTTCAAAATACTATGGAAAAGAACCTTAGGATGAATTCGAATAGGAAAATTAGACCGGTTTAGATGAACCGGGTCCAATAGGATTGAACCGGATTATGAACCGAGTCGGTTCATGAACCGGAACTGATAAAGATCAGGCAAAATAGAGGAATTCAACTCCATTGTACCCCAAAGAAATTATAAACCTTGGGAAGGAACCTTAGAACAAAGTGGGAGAGGAAAACCATATCGGTTCGGGTGAATCGGACCTGAACCGGTTTAAGAACCAAGTCGGTTTATGAACCGGAATCGATAAAGAGATGGTAAACTAGGAATTTTATGGACCCTTAGTAACCCAAGGAGTCACAAAAGACATGGAAATGGACTTGTGAAGGAATTGGGGATGAAAACCAAACTGGTTCAGGTGAACCGGATTCGAACCGGTTCGGACCGGTTTG